>JAKOOJ010000004.1:89132500-89732500 GCA_022577455.1 Arizona elegans
TATGCCACCAACGTATATGTGATGAAAAAGAAGCACCACAAAACCTGGAGATCAATTTGGCTTTGTCAAAATGGTAGACAAACAGTTTGCCTTCCAACTACAAAGAGAAAAAGAGACGTTTGTGATTGTTGTTAGTCGTGAAGTCGTGCCTGACCCATCATAACCCCATGGACAATGTTCCTCCAGGCCTTCCTGTCCTCTACCATCCCCGTAGTCCATTTAAGCTCACACCGACTGCTTCAGTGATTTTTGTGATACAAGTTTATGATACTAGGGTTTATTGAGAGGCAATTAAAAGAGGCTAACTTGTTCATGGTCCTTCAAAACATTCCTTTCAATGATCTAAACTAGGGCAATCTAGTATCATTCCCACTGCTTTTAATGGCCTCAATTATTGTTTCTTTTTAGATTCTTAGGCTGATAAGGTAAAATAAGCTTTTTTTAAAAAAACATATTTTTTATAAAAGATTTAAATGCATACTGCAGTACACTTTCTATTGAAAGTTAACATTACCTGCATACTATATCTAATTGCCTCTTTTAAAAAATAGGTGTGTTTGTGACCTTTAAAAATGTAATGGTGTCAAAAAATCCATAATCCATCATTATCTCTTCAGTCTCCTTCTCTGTCATTGACCCATTGTTAGCTGTGAATGGGGCATTCATTGCACAATACATCAACTTCTTATGCACCTGCCATGTTCTATCATGAATTATATTAATTCACATAAAGCTAACAAAGATTAATTGTAGTAGTACAGCAGATTGGCACAGGAGGTTTTGCTGCTTGGCAATCTCAGAATGCAGGCATTCATTCAACCTTGCTTATTTGTCACTGCTTCATATCTCAACAGGTGTGTGCCAAATCACTGTGAGCATGGAGGGAAGTGTACCCAAACATGGGATAGCTTCAGTTGCACCTGTGATGGAACTGGATACAGTGGAGCCACATGCCATAACTGTAAGTGGGACTTGAGCCTTTATGCTGCCTCCCATAATGTTCTTTGTTAATTGAATTAATAATATTGATTATGATGAACAATAAGGAAACAGTGGCATGAACTAAAAAGGCAGAATAAAATCTATCTTTAAGTAACAAGGAAGTGTGAATTTACAAGGAATAGTCCATCCACATTGTTCATTTAAAAAGGAAAAAATGTTTTCAAGTACTTTTAAGAAATAATATGTTTTCTAATGTTTTCTTGGAATACATTTGTTATCACTAGCATGAAAAAACAACTTTGTAATTTGAACAGAAAACTTTTCTGGAAAAAATAATTGAATTGCATAATCATGTGCAAAATTGGAAACTTGTTTTCTACTTCCCAAAACTGAATCATGATTCAGAAATGAACCATGCATGTTTTTAAAATTGCATTGGAACATTTTATTATGCTTAATGCATTACTTCTATGAATTAGGCTTACTGTTTCTTCTGCTTCTTTGCATTTTTAATCTGTTGATGATTTTTTCTCAATTCTGACCTTGATTCCATTGATTTGAATAGCCAAACCAAACTTGGTTTCTTGAGTAGCCAAAACCAAGCCTACAGTTTCTGTTTATAACATTCCAGTTGTAAGTCATTGCCAAGTTAAATTTTTATCCACTTCCTTCTTGATATTTTATAGAAATTCATCTTGTAATGCTTTTACTTGTTAGCATTCTGTTCAAAATTATAACATTATTTCAATATTCAAGTTTTGTATAGTTATCATTTTTAACTTGTTCATGGTTGCCTTGCACATAATTAACCAATGCATGTGTTTATGCAAGCCATCGTTCCTGAGTCTCATTGTCCACTTGCGACTGATGTCCTGGGACTCTAAGACTTGACATGGTCTTTGTTGACCTGGGTAATGATGAATACAGTATAGGATTCTTTTTCTGTGTTCTTACTATAGAAAATAGGTACACCCAGAGACCTGTGTAGCATGGGTTATCCTTTTGGTAGAATACACTACTGCCAGTGTAGCTCTCAATCTCATCAGAGCATCACAAGTCCTTCCATCATGACAAGTGGTATCCATATAGAAGTTATTATTTATTATTAAATTTATATTGCTGCCTGAGTTCCAGAGACTGTGGGCAATTGCTGACATGGTTAGGCGTCAGCACAGGTCCATCTCTATCAGTCTTCTTAGCCAGACACATATTCAAAGGCTGATATAAGAAAACTGAGAGCACTCCTCTCCCAAGCATAACTATTTATGCTGACAGCACCTCCATATAGATTGGATCACTGTTTATGTAAATTTACAATTTTGCACTTATCAAAATCAAAGGAAAAACACATAATATTAATACTGGGATAGAGATACAAGAGTAAAAATCCAAAATTGTGAAAGTGGTCCTTTACAAACTTTCCCATAAATACAAAGTTACAAGTTTAATTTTATTTGAATTAGATTTAAATAGTGATGCTCAAGTGGCTAAGATGCTGAACTTGTAGATCAGAAAGGTTGGCAGTTTGACGGTTTGAATCCCTAGTACAGGTCTCCTGCGTGAGCAGGGGATTGGACTAGATGACCTCCAAGATCCCTTCCAACTCTGTTACTGTTAATCAATTTAAGCATACTATACATTATTTGGAAATTAGACAGTTTTAAAATGTTTACCAATTAGGATTGGTCTTGGGAAAACATAACTTCTCTGAAATTAAATGTTTTACCCAAGGAAAAAATTGTCAGGTAGAGTACTTCTGGATAATATAATACACTGTCTTCTGCAAATTTTGGTTGACTCAGCCTTCCATCCTTTCTAAGGTAGGTAAATTGAGGACCCAGTTTGTGGGGGCAATAAGCTGACTTTGTATAAATATACAAAAGTATGAAGGCTATTGCTTAACGCATTGTAAGCCGCCCTGAGTCTCTGGAGAAGGGCGGCATATAAATCAAATTTAAAAAAAAATACAATAAATACATAAAAAATGGAATTAGTACTTCTTGACTTATGTAATGCTAGAACAGGAATTTAAAAGCTATTGCTATATTTTTCAACAACTGTTATTATAAAGGCTTAGAGAAGCCTGTGTCATGTGAGAATCTGTAACAACAGCAAGCTTTGCATTCACACACTCTTTGAAATTTCAGATATGTCTGTGCGTATGCTGCTAAAGAATCTAATCATTTTTACAATAAGTCTTAATATATATTTTTTGCTGTTCAGAGGCCCAATTCCTTCTAAAGTGAGATTTCATGAAATGCTTCAACTAAATAGCAGCATTTTGATAAACAGAATCTTACTTTATCCTCTTCCTTCTGAGCCTTTAAGCCTGAGAAAACTTATCAGGCCATTTTATATTATAAGTGTAAAATCTAGAAATGTTTTTCCAAAACAGATTATGAAACCTCCCAGGGAAAAAAAGTCAGGATTTCATATTTCAATTCAATATAGATATATTCTAATTCTAATACTATGGTACTTCAAATAAGATAAGGAAAGCCTTCAGAGCATGATCTCTATAAATCTATCCTTTAGCAGCAGTGACCATAGGATCTATGTGATACATATTTTCTTGAGTACTTATGTATTCGTGTTACGTCTATGCGTATGAATACTTTTTCCTCAGATTATGGCCTTATGTATATACCTGTGGGTGTGCAGTCTACTGATGATATCTTGCATCAAATCAGGGGGTAACCTGTCCCAATCATCTTATATAGATGTTAAATAACTTGGAGGAAAAGAACAGGTTTTGTGAAATTTCACGTTGGAGAATCCATGGACTCAGTTGTTACTGAATAGAATGCATCTAGATGTCCAGATTTGGAAGGGGACCTTGGAGACCTTCTAGTCCAATCTCCTGCTCAAACAGGTGATCCTATACATTTCAGACAAATGGCTGTCCATTATCTTCCTAAAAGTCTCCAGTGATGGAACACCTCCAACTTCTGAAAGCAAGCCATTCTACTGGGACGGTAGAGATGACTGAAGAGATTTCTGATCCAAAAAGGGATGTAAATGACACACCAGATAGAGCTAAACTGCCACCTACCTATGAATCTAAGAGGATTCGAACACAATTGCAGGATCCCTTCCTTCTTGATCTTGGCACCATGACTGCTTCAGGATCAGAAACCAAGCAGGGCACATATCTAAAAGGACAGCATCACTGATGCTGTTCAGGTTAGTAATGCATATTTACTGATCCTTACCAGATATGGTGTTTGCTAATAACAGCCTGATATTCATCCATGTCCCATTTCTCTGCGTTCCCCAACTTATCTGTTTCTGATTGTGAATGTCTTAGTATGAATTTCCATTATTTTTCTTTGGCTACTTCCCCTCATTCTGATTTCCATTCCAACCATCCTAATCTACTAGTTCTGGCATGAAAGGCTGCTATTAGCTAAATAATTAGGTTGGATCTGATCCAATCATATCATCCACATAGCAAATACCAGAGCAGATTGAATTAGCCTTTTCCCTGATAGTTTCTTCTGCTGTTGATAAAAATTTCCATCGACAGAACATTTGAATGCTAAAGAGCATTTGAGTGCTAAGGAGGAAATCAGAGAAATTATGACAAATCATAGTGATTTTTGTTGTTCTTCCTTGATACTTATATTTGTTGGTCAGAAAAAATATATAGATGATGGCTGGCTGGCTGGCTGGCTGGCTGGCTGGCTGGCTGGCTGATGGATGGATGGATACATGGATAGATGCATGGATGGATAGGTGGATTAACAGACAGACAGATAGATGATAGAGATAAATAGATTTACATTGCAAATGTTAAATGTATTTAATTCATAAATTACAACTTTATATGATTGTTCGTAAGAAAAATTTATTTTACAAGATGAAATGAGATCATACAATGCATTTCGCAATTTTGTCCTAAACATGATTTGAACAAACATTTCACGCTTTGTTTTTGAATGTGATTAAAAAAACAAATGAGAATACAATGCATTGATTCACTCTTCTAAATGTCAGCTCCATTTAGTGCCCTAGGAGCTTAATGAGATTTGGTTATTTCACCCACCCACCCACCCAAATTGCAATTTTTTTGCTATTAAAAATATTCTGGGTTGTTTTTATAATGAGTTTATAACATCAAAAAGTACTTTTAGGAAAAAAGAATTTGAATAACATTTTCTTTTCCTTACACATTATCATTAGTGTGGATAATAGGCTAATTGTTATACTTGAAAAAATATTTCCAGATTTATTAATCAAGAAAACCAAAAATGCACAAATAACATAATATGTAATTTGCATGCTATGGGTACTTTGACTCCTGCAGATGCATTTGGTTAGCTTTTAATTACTGTGGTCTTACTCTTTTATACCCCTTCATGGATTACTGCCATGTTGTGGCGAAGGGGCTCGCTTAGCTCAATGAAGCTATGAGCTATGCCGTACAGGGCCATCCAAGATGGGCAGGTCATAGCAGAGAGTTCTGACAAAATGTGATCTACTGGAGAAGAAAATGGCAACCCACTCAAGTATCTTTGCCATGAAAACAGAAGGTGTCCAATAAGCTACTGGGGAAGAGCAGAGAGCTAGTACTAGTAGCGCCAGAAAGAATGAAGCGACTGGGCCAAAGCCAAAAGGACACTCAGCTGTGGATGTATCTGGTGGTGAAAGGAAAGTCCAATGCTGCAAAGATATTTTCTCCATAAGAACCCGGAATGTAAGATCCATGAATCAAGGCAAGCTGGACGTGGTCAAACAAGAGTTGACAAGACTGAACATCGACATCTTAGGAATCAGCAAATTAAAATGGGCAGGAATGGGTGAATTTAATTCAGATGACCATCAGGTATACTACTGCAGGCAAGAATCCCTCAGAAGAAATGGAGTAGCTTTCATAGTTAATAAAAGAATAGGAAAAGCAATACTGGGATATAATCCCCAAAATGACAAAATGATCTCAGTTTGAATCCAAGACAAACCATTCAATATCACAGTAGTCCAAGTCTATGCCCCAACCACTGATGCTGAATAGGATGAAATTGACCTGTTGACAGCATCTTATTGAATTAACACCAAAAAATGATTTAATTAATTTAATTTAATTAATTTAATTTATATGCCACACCTCTCTGAAGACTCAGCGTGGTTGTCCTTATCCTCACGGGGGATTGGAATGCTAAAGTAGGAAGCCAAAAGATAACCAGAATAACAGGCAAGTTTGGCCTTGGAGTACAGCAGGGCACAGGCTGATAAAATTTTGTCAAGAGAATACGATGGTCATAGCAACAACCCAAGAGATGACTCTACACATGAACATCACCAGACGGCCAACTCAGAAATCAGATTGATGTGCTCTGCAGCCAAAGATGGAGAGGCTCTATACAGGCAGTAAAAACAAGATGAGGAGCTTACTGTGGCTCAGATCATGAGCTTCTTGTTGCAAAATTTAGGCTTAAATTGAAGAAAGTGGGAAAAAGTGGGATATGAACTAAATCATATCCCTGATTAATATACAGTAGAGCTAACAAATAGATTTAAGGAATTAGATCTGATAGCCAGAGTGCCTGAAGAACTATGGATGGAGGTTTGCAACAACATACAAAAGGTAGCAAATAAAACCATCCCAAAGAAAAAGAAATGCAAGGAAGCAAAATGATTGTCTGAGGAAGCTTTGCAAATAGCTGAGGAAAGAAGGGAGGCGAAAGGCAAGAGAGAAAGAGAAAAATACACCCAATTGAATGCAGAATTCCAAAGAATAGCTAGAAGAGATAAAAATGTCTTCTTAAATGAACAGTGCAAAGGAATAGAAGAAAATAATAGAATAGGGAGGACCAGAGATGTCTTCAAGAAAATTGGAGATATGAATTAATTTAATTTAATTTAATTAATTAAATGTATATGCTGCCCCTTCTCCGAAGACTCAGGGTGGCTCACAATACATTTAAAAAATCATTATAAAAAGACATTAAAAAATTAAAAACATTAAAAACATTAAAAACTCATTCACACCATTCATGGCCGGATCTCGCCAGATCACAAGAGCGAGATCAACGGCCCCAGGCCTGCCGGAAAAGCCAGGTCTTCACCACTTTTCCGAAGGCCAATAGGGTGGGGATGGTCCGGACCTCAGGAGGTAACTGGCTTCAGAGAGCTGGGGCCGCCACAGAGAAGGCCTTCCCCCGTGGGCCCACGAGCCGACATTGTTTAGCTGACGGGACCCAGAGGAGACCAACTCTGTGGGATCTTACTGGGAGCTATGTGGCAGAAGGCGGTCACAAAGATAACCTGGCCCAGAGCCATGTAGAGCTTTAAAGGTAATAACCAACACCTTGCATTGTGACCAGAGACCAATAGGGAGCCAGTGGAGCTCATGGAGAATTGGTGTAATGTGGGTGTACATAGGTGCACCCACAACAGCTCACGCGGCTGTGTTCTGGATCAACTGTAGTCTCCGAAAACTTTTCAAGGGTAGCCCCATGTAGAGCGTGTTGCAATAATCTAACCATGAAGTGACAAGGGCATGAGTGACTGTGAGGAGAGCCTCCCAATCCAAGTAGGGTCGCAATTGGTGCACCAGGCAAACCTGTGCAAAGGTCCCCCTAGCCACAGCAGTCAGATGTTGCCCTAATCTTAGCTGTGAGTCTAGGAGGACACCCAAATTGCGAGCCCGTTCTGAGGGGGACAATTTCTCCCCCACCCCCAGAACCAAAGATGGACAATCGACATAGTCTTTAGGAGGCAATACCCACAGCCACTCGGTCTTGTCTGGGTTAAGACTGAGCCTGTTGACTCCCATCCAGACCCTCACAGCCTCCAGGCACTGGCACACCACATCACCACATCACAGGGTAGAGATATACAGCTGGGTATCATCCGCGTATTGCTGATATCTCACCCCAGCGGCTTCATGTAGATGTTAAATAGGAGGGGAGAGAGGACTGAGCCCTGAGGCACCCTACAAATGAGAGGTCTAGGGGTTGACCTCTTTCCTCCTACCAACACCGACTGTGACCGACCAGAGAGATAGGAAGAGAACCACCGTAACACGGTGCCTCCCACTCCCAGCTCCCTTAGTCGTCCCAGAAGGATGCCATGGTCAATGGTATATTATTATTATTATTATTATTATTATTATTATTATTATTATAATATTTTTATTGTTAAAGAATAACAAAAAGGAAAGAAAAAAATCAATAGAAAAAATCAATAGTAAGGAAAGAAAAAAATTTTTTTTCTTTCCATGGTCAATGGTATCAAAAGCCACTGAGAGATCAAGTAGCAACAAGATGGAGGAATGACCCCCATCTTGGGCTCACCAGAGATCATCCATCAGCGTGACCAAAGCAGTTTCCATGCTGTAGCCAGGCCTGAAGCCAGACTGAAAAGGGTCTAGGTAATCCATTTCCTCCAATGACTGCAGAAGCTGAAGTGCCACCACTCTCTCTATAACCTTTCCCACAAAGGGTAGGTTGGAGACTGGATGAAAATTCTTTAATTCTGCTAGATCCAGGGAAGGCTTCTTGAGGAGGGGCCTTACAACTGCTTCCTTTAATGGTTGCGGGAAGGCCCCTTCCCTCAAGGATGCATTAACTAAAGTCTAGAGCCAACCAAAACCAGGAGGGGCACGGGTCCAACAAACAAGTGGAGGAACTCATCACTCTTACAGCCTTGTCCACTTCTTCAGGAATCACAGGCTCAAACTCATCCCACATAATGGAACTAAGACCTGCCCCCGTCATCTTGGTCAGAATTGCTCAATCAGAGTCCAGGTCCATCCAAATCTGAGCGACTTTATCTGACAGAAACTGCACAAACTCCTCAGCTCTACCCTGCAAGGGCTCCTCCACTCTCCCTACATTAAGGAAGGAGCGAGTCACCCTAAATAGGGTGGCTGAGCGCGAATCAGCGGATGCAATAAGTGCGGAAAAATGCGAGCATTTTGCCACCCGTATCGTCACTAAATAAATCCTAATAAAGCTCTTAAGCTCTATTCGGCTATAAAGCTCTGTTCGGTCAGATTCGGAGTTACTGGTCCTCCAGCGTCACTCTTCTGGTGTTTCCTGGATCCACTGCCATGGAGAGGTCGCAAAGGCGCAATCTGGTCCAGTGCCCCAGATGCCACCCTATTCCAGGCAGCCACCAGGGACTCAGCCAGACTGTGGACCAGGGAGTCAGACCTGGGGTGGAACTACTTAATCGGCTCCGCCTCCCTGCGATGGAGGAGTAGTGCCCTGAAGTCTAACCTCAGCAGGAAATGATCTGATTATGACAAGGGAGAAGCATCTGTACCCCTTAATTCCAGATCATATCTCCACTGCCCCGAGAGAAACACCAGGTCAAGTGTGTGTGTCCCCCTATGAGTCGGACCCTGAACTACTTGGCTCAGGTCCATGGTTGTCATGGAAGCCATGAATTCCTGAGCTGCATCTGAGGATTCGCCAAGTGACGGAAAATTGAAGTCCCCCAGTACCATAAGCCTGGGGAACTCCACCGCCAGCCCGGCTACTGCCTAAAGCAGCACAGGCAGGGCTGTCATAACGCACTCATTTTACATGCTAGTAAAGTTATGCTCAAAATCCTACAAGCTAGTCTCCAGCAGTATGTGGATCAAGAACTAACAGAAGTTCAGGCAGGATTTTGAAGAGGCAGAGGAACTAGAGATCAAATTGCCAACATACGCTGGATCATGGAGAAAGCTAGGGAGTTCCAGAAAAACATCTGCTTCATTGACTATGCTAAGTCTTTGATTGTGTGGATCACAACAAATTGTGGCAAGTTCTTAAAGAGATGGGAGTACCAGATCATCTTATTTGTCTCTGGAGAAACCTATATGTGGGTCAAGAAGCAACAGTAAGAACTGGACACAGAACCACTGATTGGGAAAGGAGTCCAACAAGGCAGTATACTGTCACCCTGCCTATTTAACTAATATGCAGAGCACATAATGAGAAAGGCGGGGCTAGATAAATCAAAAATTGGAATTAAGATTGCCGGAGAAATATCAGCAACCTCAGATATGCAGATGATATCACTCTAATGGCAGAAAGTGAAGAGGAACTAAAGAGCCTTTTGATGCAGCTGAAGAAGGAAAGTGCAAATATTCCTAACAAATAGATGGGAAAGAAATGGAGGTAGTGATAGATTTTATTTTGCTGGGCTCCCTCCCCTGATCACCACAGATGGGGACTGCAGCCAAGAAATTAAAAGATGCTTGCTCCTGGGGAGGAAAGCTATGGCAAATCGAGACAGCATACTAAAAAGCAGAGACATCACCCTGCCAAAGAAAGTTCATATAGTCAAGGCTATGGTTTTCCCAGTTGCAAAATGTGATGAATTTTAAATCTTTAGTAAATAAAATTAAGTAGATTAGCTTTCTCTGGAGTGACATAAAGGTTCATATGAACTAAGGAATTTTTTTTTCCAAAACACTCAGCCATCCACTCTCACTTAGATGTTGCATAATATTTTTTCTAAGGTAACAATAAAAGGGGTAGGTTCCCTCATTTAATATTCAGAAGCTGTTTTATTTTTTTTTCTTAAATGAAATAGATTTTCTTAAATGAATAGATTACATAGCCTGAAAAATTGTAAAAACCCATTTCTAATATGCTCCAATCTAAGTACATTTGAAAGAGGACATCAGTCTCTACAATTAAAATACAGTAGCAAAGCTATCAGTGAACAAAGAAAAAAGTTAGGCATATTATAAGAAAAATGAAGATTTCTACTTCCTGGAAAAAGGAAGTGTCCAGGAAAAAAACCAGTGTCTTTGGAAAATTCATGGCAATACCTGGACAAAGAGCATAAGAATGAGAAAAATATAAGTATCCAGAGCATAAGAAAAATAATATTCCCATATTTGACTTCCTGGCAATGGCTTCATTAAAAAAAATGCATCCACACAATATTGTATTTAATCAAGATGTCTAGTTTGCTAATATATTTACTCAGATCTTACTTTAACTTTTTATTTATTTATAATTTTTTTCCTATTAACACTAGAAATAAAATTATCAGATTAGATAACCTTAGAAAATTATCCCTCTATGTTTAAATTCTCTAATGTCCACTCTCAGGGGTCATTTTTAATTTGTCTCTCATTGTATCATCTGTTCTGGCTCTGCTGAGCTATAATAAGTCTAAAGGCTGCCTCACTATAGCAATGCCAGAAGTGTGGATGAAAAGATGTGAAGGAAAGCAGGAGCTTTGCTTCCCCCTTTATTACTGGATTTAAAGTAAAGTGAAGTGTTCAACCTAAATATCTTTTTTTTTACAAGTTTTATTGGTTTTTCCTCCTCCAATACACACCCACATATTTTTTGAAATAAGAGTATTGACCATATCATATCATATATAATTCATCATATCCAAATATATTTTACTTAGTTACAGTTTCTGCCAAAGTATTCTTTTTCCATATTTATTAATCAAATCTTAATTTTTCTATTCTTATTTTTTCAAAACAGTATCTTCTTTCACCCTCAAATTCTATTTTTTCTATTCTTAATCATATACATTCTCCTTAATTTTATTTTTTATTAATTAAATCTTTATCTTAATATATTTAAACGTGTTCGGGGATGCCTTTCTTCCATTTCATCTTTTTTGTTTTACAGCAATCTTTCTTCTCTTCCTCTTCCTCCCTTCTTCTTCCCTCCTCTCCTATTCCTTCTGTTTCCCCTTCCTTTCTCCCTCTCCTTCTTTCCTCCCCCTATCTAACCTTCCCTCCTACTCTTATTCCCCTTTCCTTTCTTCCTCTCCTTTTCTCTTTCTTCTGTTCCTCTCTGTCCTTCTCCCTTCCTTCAATCTCCCTACTCCTCCTTCTATCTCTCTCTATTGCTGTATTGATTTTCAATTCAGTCCTTTTTTTCTATGGTGTCTAGGCATCCCCGTTTTTCTCTCCCTTTATTGCATATATTCCTCAAAATATTTTAAAATTCTTAACATTATTTTTCAACTTATTTCATTTTAGCCTTAAAATCTTTCAACTTTGAAATTGAAAAAAAACAAAGGAAATTGAAGTAAGAAATGAAATTGAAATGTTAAATACAACAATTTCTTACATCGTTTATTTAACATTTCAATTTCATTTCTTACTTTAATTTCCTTTGTTTTTTCAATCTTTAGCACACATTTCTTTACTTTCATTTCAATTTTATGTCTTAATTTCAATTAAGTATTTCCTTTTACAGTAATCTATATATTTATTCCAGTTTCTTACCTACCACTTCTACTATTAATGCCATACCCTTAAATCAACATAACACTGCTTTAATTCCTTTCTACTACATTTTTTTTCTTTCCCCTTTTAACCATTTTCTTTTACACTCTCCTGTATTCCACTTCTTGATATTTTCTCCCCTTTCTCCCAATCACTTATTTCAGTGGTGGGATTCAGTTTTTTTAACAACCGGGTCTGTGGGTGTGGCTTAGTTGGGGATGTAGCTTGGTGGTCATGTGATCGGGTGGGCATGGGTATCTGCATAGGGACTACTCAGAGGGCTGAAAAAGTCATTTCTGACAGGTCCTTGCACTTTTGACCGGTCCTCACACTTATGACTGTCATCATTTATGTCCATTGCAGCATTCTTAACAACCGTGTCACTCATTTCATAACTGCTTCTCTTCACCATGGTGACAAGATAGGGCAAAAACATAAAAGTTCGAGGACTGGTAAGTTCGAGGACTGGTCAAAAGTGCAAGGACCAGTCAAAAATAACTTTTTCAGCCCTCTGAGCCTATAGCTGTGGGGCAATGAAGGTCTTCTCCCCAAACTTTTAATTAACTTTTAATGTTGAATTTTAACTATCTTTGCCTTTTATTTAAATTTTATATATAATATAACATTTTAATATTTTATTAGTATACCACCCAGAATCCCTCTGTGAAGAAGTTGGTTTCCAAATTTCATAAATAAAATAAGCTGAATACGTTTGACTGAAGTAATTCATGGTACAAGATGCACCAATGCTGAAAAACCTATTATACATAAAAATGACCTTGAAGTATGGATACATATGCATAAAAGGATACAGCAATAGAGAGGGATGAAGGAAGGGAAGGGAAATTAGAGTAGGAGTGAGGGTAAGAGAGGGAGGAAGAGAGGAGGAGAAGGAGAAAGGAAGAGGAAGTAGGGAGGAGAAGAGGGAGGGGAGAGAAAGTAAGAAGGAAAGAAAAGAGAGAGGTGGTAGGTTTGAAGAGAAAGATTGCTGTACAATAAAAAAGATGAAAGGAAAGAAATCCAACCCCAAACAAATATAAAGATATTAAGATAAAGAATGAATTGTTAAACTTTAAAGAATAAAAGAGAACAAATATGAATAAATAGC
This sequence comes from Arizona elegans, assembly GCA_022577455.1. Classification (NCBI taxonomy): domain Eukaryota; kingdom Metazoa; phylum Chordata; class Lepidosauria; order Squamata; family Colubridae; genus Arizona; species Arizona elegans. The sequence goes on from JAKOOJ010000004.1 coordinate 89,145,751, forward strand.
AATAATTAGAAACACACATACAAACATACAATGTATTTCCTTTGAATGGAGTATTTGGCTGGTTCACAAATTTAAACAGAGTTTAGTCATTTTAATTAAATTTACAATTTCTATATTTCCTTTTGCCATATTTATTCCTCATCTATATTTTAAAAAAACCAATATTACCCTTCATCCTCATCTCTAATCTTAATCAAATTCAATTTTTCCCTTCTATACTATATTATATCCCTTCCCATTGTCATCTATTTTTATATCCATCCTCACATTGGTTAATTATGTAATTATGTAATACAGTTGTTTAATACAAATTCAACATTTTAATATAAATCAATTAGTTATATAACTATCTTTTTTGTATATTAATCAATATGAACATGAATATTCCAATTATTTCCATGCAATCCAATTTCTTACAAATCAATTAATTATATTTACCAATAATAATAAACCAAATAATTTCCCCCATATATTCCTCCAAACCACAACTTAACCATTTCTGCTTTCAACACAATATAAAATTAATAGTCTCTTAATTATTACAATTCCCTAGTTAAATAGAGGTTTTTTTCTTTTGTGTTTTAAAATCTTGAACTCTCCTCTTTTTCCCTAAATTTCCCATTGTTTGCACCTACCTTTTTTGGTGAGGAAAAAGAAATCTCTGCCTCATTTTGTCACGCTGCAGCAAAGACCCTGCTTTACTTTCAGTTTTGCTTTTTCAGCATAGCTAGGCTAGGGGGAAAAAAATCTGCTTGAGCACTCTTTGCAGAGAGCAATAGAGCCCTGGCAAAACAGCTAAAAACAAATCAGCTGAGAGGCGGGAGGCCAATCTAATCAACTTGTGCTAATTAGCTGAAGCTGAAGGGGCTGTTTTTTCTTGCTGTTTGCTTGCAAGGAGGTAAGTGCTGCGAGGCACAAGGCAAAGAGTGGGGGGCTGCCCTCCTTGCCATTTAGCCTCTCCTGCCACCCCCATTGCCTCTTACCGCCCCCTAAGGCATTTCACTGCCCCCCAGGGGGCGGTACCGCCCACTTTGGCAACCACTGGCTTAACTACTTAACTACTTAACAACCGGTTCTACCGAAATAGAATCCCACCACTGGGTCTACCCATTTATTTTTGCAGGCGTCGGTCTACTCATTTCTTTTCTTTTAACACTGATCAGCTGTAGGGCAGCTCTTTGAAGCCCCACGGCAGCTGCGAGGCCAATAAAATTATAAAAAAACACCGAACCGTTTGTTAAATTGCTGGCTCACCCACCCCTCACCCAGTGGTGTGGAGGGGCGGGGCAAGGGGCAGGGTGAGCCAGCAATTTAACAAACAGTTCGGCCGAACTGCCTAAAACCGGCAGAATCCCACCATTGACTTATTTCTTCCTTCCTCTTCTTCCTTTTGTGTTTATTATATCCTCCTTCCTGCATCTTTTCTCTAATTTTTAAGTTTATTACCCTTTTAGTTCTCCCCCTTTTCCCATTTCCTTCTCTTTTCTTCTTTTTTGGGAGATATTTCCCTCTTTCTGTTTTTATTTTATCACTGTTAATCTCAATATCCTATGGGTAAACCAATCTTTCTGTCTAGAGCAGCTATTTCAAACAAGCAGGCTTATTGTACCTCTGAATATCTCTGATGCTTTCTTTTAGAAAATAAACAATGTAGCATCTGTTAATCTAATTCACTTCAAGGATTGAATATTACTGAGGTGGGTCTATGACATCTCGGAATGGCCATCTTGCCACAGCCATGTCGCCTCAGCCACCTTGGTGCAGCCATCTCAGTGACACCATCTTGGTGTGGAACAAATTGCTATGGGAAATTTGACATGGCATCTTCCTTCACAGAAGGCAGATATTGACCATAGTGTCACAATGGACCATATCTCTGAATCCACGCCTGGCCTTCCATGGGTGCAGCTGGTGAGTTGGATCAGAGCAAGTCCATTCTGTGCAGCTTTCTGCAGTGTCATTGCTGCCCATGCACAACAGGCACATCTCATCTGTTGCCTACCCGACACGGAGACCTTCTACCTGGGCCATGTTTGGCCATTCCCTTTTCCCCATTGGGGGGGGGGAGTGTTAGAAAGCAGACTGAGGAAGCCTTAAGAGAAGGGAGATGAACCCTTCCCATAAAAGGCAGACTAAGCAGGAATCATTGACAGTCGGAAGACAACTGTCACAGTCTCTTCTTACCCCTTTCCTACACATGAGCTGTCAGGACCTTGAAGGACAGGTCCACATGGCACCTTGAAGGAGAGGTCCACATGGATGCCTCCCTCCTGCAAGAGTCTGCGGGGAAATAGAAATGGCTGAACGCAGCCTGGGCAGAAGGCCTCCCTGGCAGGCAGATATGGAGACCTGGATGCAGAGACATAGCCTGTTGTGACGCTGTGATTGATGGCTGCCTCCTGTGAAGAGGATGCTGCAGGGGCCACATTGATTTGTCCCATAGCAAGTTTCCTATGGCGATTTTTCCTGAGCCAAGATGGCCATGCCAAGATGGCCACACCAACCCGTGGCAAGATGGTAGTATCAAGATAGCAGTGCCAATATGTCCCATTCCATACTTTTGCTTTATAAGGCTTAAACAGCAATGGAAATATATGCACTTTGCAATAATTAACTTGACTAAAATAAAAGCTATTCTAATCAGTGCTGTTAAATAGAGTCAATAATGTCTTCTGCGCATGTCTAAGATGGCGTCCCGGCGCTGAATCCTGGATCCTCAGGGGGCGATGCCTCGGCTTGGGGGATTTCGGGGGGGGTCATTTTGAACAGCTATGACCCCCCGTTTGGGAAAAAGAGCACCTGGGGACCACATTGAGAGCTTTGTTAGCTCTCCGGACCACCCCAGCTCCGTGGAGGATGACGTTGAAGCGCCGGCGGGTGAGGGCGTGAATGGATGCGGCCTGCGGGGGCGGTGCTAGCACCGGCGGCTACGGGCGGTGATGGCAGCTGGTGTCGGGGCGGCTCCCAACGGCTTGCAGACCGGAATTACAGCATAGGATTCTTCAGCAGCAGTCTTAGACCGAGTCCTGGGAGATTGGAGAGTGTTGGACCCTCGGGGGAAGGGTTACCTCCATGAAGACGCAGAGACCCCCCCCACCAGGACGAGCTGGACGGGGGGGGGAATGAAATAGGGCAGCATTATCCATCAGATTGGAAGATTGAGGGATTTGCAGGGGTCGGAAAAGAACTACAAACTTACGCGGTTTAAATTTCCCCTCCCTCTTCCTTCCTTTGGACCGAGTTTAGGCCTATGGGCCTTATTACGGCTACAGCTACCCATCTATCTTGGCCTGCTGAATTATTCCGAATTTTTCCCCTTTTCCATCTAGCTTGTCTGAACTCCCTGCCATGTAAAATCTCTTTGACGTGAATTTACGAACTTAAACCTCCTTCTGAGCAGGATACTTGGACTCCCGGATGCTACTAATCCCAGGAGGGATACTGGTTCTATGGACGTAAGGCCAGTTGGAGGCGGATTATGGCTATCTTCACGCCCGGATTTCCATCAGAGTTTCCATGGGCGGCCTAGGTGAGAGCATGGCTGCCCTAGAAACTTCCGGGGTCGAATGATATACACCTCCTTGCCACTATCGTTATTTTTATTTATTTATTTTATTTATTTATTTTATTTGATTTATATGCCGCCCTTCTCCGAAGACTCAGGGCGGCTTACAATGTGCTCAGCAATAGCCTTCATCCTTTTGTATATTTATACAAAGTCAGCTTATTGCCCCCACAACTGGGTCCTCATTTCACCTACCTTAGAAAGGATGGAAGGCTGAGTCAACCTTGAGCCTTGGCGAGATTCGAACCCTGCAGTAATTGCAGGCAGCTGGTCTTAATAACCAGCTTAATAATAGGGTGCCTTAAACCCCTGTACCACCAAGGCTCTCGTGAGAGGACAATGGGCTTGGTGGCCTGACCATGGACTAGAATTTTCCCTATGTTTGTAACATCGGCGGTACCCCCTTCCCTTGGACTTTGGCTCCCCTGATGATGATTATATGTATTCGGTGTCGGAACTCCTCGCCCTGCAAGATTCTCCCCTCTCGCAGGTTTGGCCCTCCACATTATCGAGGGCCTATCTCGATGACGGACTTTGGAGTCCAGAGAGATGGCATGGAGCAAGGAAGAATTTGTGGGGTTTTTTAGGGAAATTTTTAAAGATTTTAAGGGGTTCTGGGAGGGGGGTTTGTAATGATCTTTCTAGAGAAATTGGGAAGAAGACTCTGGGGGATGGGGGGGGGGAAATCCACCAGGGTCAGAGCCGAGCCCGGCACAGGGTAATGACTTGGGAGGTGCTGGTCGAGGGACTGGGAAAGGGATGGGGGACGATACCTATGAGGTCTGTACCATCAGCACGGTAGATGGGAGGGGCAGATATGGCGGGAGCAGGGGACCATATCATGTGTTGGGGGCTCGCACTCGCTGTTTGAGAGCAATTGCTTGTCCCGGTCCCCATGGCTCCTCTCGGAGACTAGGTGGCTTAGACACTCAGGATCTGGGCCTTTGGCTGATGTTATGCAACGCTAGGTCCATGGTAAATAAGGCCCCCCTCATTCACGATCTTATACAAGAGGGAGGAGCGGACCTGGCGGGTATTACGGAGACCTGGTTGGGCCCGGAGGGCAGTGTCCCTCTGGCTGAAATGTGCCCACCAGGCTTCATAGCATTCCATCAGCCGAGGGCCCAGGGGAGGGGCAGGGGGGGGTGGTTATTATTAACGAGGATCTGGGTCCTAGGGAGACCACTGTGCCTCAGATAGCCGGATGTGAGTCCCTCCTTGTGAGGTGGGGTCGTGGGGTTCAGATGGGCTTGTTGCTTACGTACCTGGCTCCCTGCCGCGTGGCAACAGCCCTACCTGAGCTACTCGACGTGATAGCCACGGTGGCAGTTGATACACCCAGGGTTTTAGTCATGGGTGATTTCAACTTGCCATCCGTTGGTGAAACGTCTGAGATGGCTCGGGAGATCATGGCTTCCATGACGGCCATGGACCTGACCCAGTTAGTTCATGGCCCTACTCACAGGGGAGGTCACACTCTGGATCTGATTTTTGTCTCTGGCCAGTGGTTGAGTGGTCTTGTTATTGGGGATATAGACGTGGAACCCTTGTCATGGACAGACCACTCACTCCTTCGCCTGGATTTTCGAACCGCTGCACCCCGCAGGGAGGCGGATCCAATTAGATGGATCCGCCCCAGGCGCGTGATGGATCCTGAGAGGTTCCAGATGGAGCTTGGGCCATTTCCTGACGTTCTAGCACATGACTCGGCCGAGGAGCTGGTAGCCGCCTGGGACCGGGCGGCTGGTGGGGCCTTGGACCGAGTCGTGCCTTTGCGGCCTCTGACCCGGTGCCGATCCCGCGCAGCTCCTTGGTTCACTGAGGAGCTGAGGGAAATGAAGCGCCGGAAAAGACGCCTAGAGAGCGGTTGGAGGGCCAGTCTCGCTGAATCTGATCGAACATGGGTAAGGTCACATATTAAGGCCTACCTAGTGGCGATAAAGACGGCAAAGTTTAATTACTTTTCCGCCTCTATTGCATCATCAGGGAATCGTACGGCTGCCCTGTTCAGGGTTACCCGCTCCCTGCTTCATCCGGGAGTGCAGGAGGATCCCTTGGAAGGCAGGGTGGAGGATTTCGGACAATACCTGTATGACAAAATCGCTCAGATCCGGGGGGATTGGGACTCTGACTGGGTAGATCAGGGCAGGGTGACGAGGAATAGTCTTGAGAATGTTATCTGGGAGGAGTTTGATGCTGTGACTCCTGATGATGTGGACAGGATTTTGGGGAGACTTAGTGCGGCCACATGTTTACTGGACCCGTGTCCCTCCTGGTTGGTACTGGCTTCCCGGGAGGTTACACGAGGCTGGCTCCAGGGTGTTATCAATGCTTCGTTGAGTGAGGGTTACTTCCCCACCGCCTTGAAAGAGGCGGTGGTGAGGCCTCTCCTCAAGAAGCCGTCCCTGGATCCAGCAATATTGGCCAACTATCATCCTGTCTCCAACCTTCGCTTTATGGCGAAGGTTGTTGAGAGTGTGGTCGCACGACAGTTTCCGCAATTCCTGGAGGAAACATCTTATCTAGATCCGTTCCAGTCGGGTTTCAGGCCTGGGCACAGCACGGAAACGGCATTGGTCGCGTTGGTTGATGATCTCTGGAGGGCTCGGGACAGGGGTTGTTCCTCTGTTCTGGTCCTATTAGACCTCTCAGCGGCTTTTGATACCATCGACCATGGTATCATGCTGCACCGGCTGGAAGAGTTGGGGCTGGGAGGCACCGTGTTGCGGTGGTTCTCCTCCTTTCTCTCCGACCGGTCGCAGTTTGTGTTGGCAGGGGGGCAGAGGTCGACCTCGAGGCCTCTCATTTGTGGAGTGCCACAGGGATCGGTCCTCTCGCCCCCCCCTGTTCAACATTTATGTGAAGCCGCTGGGTGAGATCATCCGTGGCTTTGGGGTGAGATACCACCAGTACGCTGATGACACCCCGCTGTACATCTCCACCCCAGGCCACCCCAACGATGCCCTTGAAGTGATGTCCCAGTGCCTGGAGGCTGTACGGGTCTGGATGGGGAGGAACAGGCTCAAGCTCAACCCTTCCAAGACTGAGTGGCTGTGGCTCCCGGCATCCCGATATAGTCAGTTGACTCCATCACTGACTATTGGGGGCGAGTCATTGGCCCCCACAGAGAGGGCTCCCAATCTGGGAGTCCTCCTGGATACGCAGCTGTCCTTGGAGGAACATCTGACGGCTGTAACCAGGGGGACCTTTTGTCAGGTTCGCCTGATTCGCCAGTTGCGACCCTTTCTTGATCGGGATTCCCTGTGCACAGTCACTCATGCCCTCGTCACCTCTCGCCTTGACTACTGCAACGCTCTCTACATGGGGCTCCCCTTGAGGAGCACCCGGAGGCTCCAGCTGGTCCAGAACGCAGCAGCGCGGGTAGTGACGGGAGCAGCATGGCGCTCCCATGTAACACCGCTCCTGCGCGAGCTGCACTGACTCCCGGTGGTCTTCCGGGTGCGCTTCAAGGTGCTGGTTATCACCTTCAAAGCGCTCCATGGCATAGGGCCTAGCTATCTCCGAGACCGCCTGCTGCTACCGACGACCTCCCATCGACCCGTGCGCTCCCACAGAGAGGGCCTCCTCAGGGTGCCATCAGCCAGACAGTGTAGGCTGGTGACCCCCAGGGGGAGAGCCTTCTCTGTGGGGGCACCTACCCTCTGGAATCAGCTCCCCCCAGAGATAGGGAGAATCCAGGACCTCAGTGCCTTCCGTCGTGTCCTTAAAACCCATTTATTTAAACAAGCCGGGCTGGCTTAAGATGAAATTTTTAACTGTTTTAAATGTTTTAAACATTTTAATTGGTAATGAGTTTTAATTGGGCCAAATTTATATATCTTTTAATTGTTTTTTAATATTTGTCTTGCATGTCTTTTTAATTCTGGCTGTACACCGCCCTGAGTCCTCAGGGAGAAGGGCGGTATAGAAATTCAATAATAAATAAAATAAATAAATAAATAAATAAATAAGTGTAAAATTGTCTTCTGACATTGCTTTGATTTCTTCTTTACTGTAATATAAATTTGGGAACACTGCACAAAACCGAAGTTTTTCCAATGAATTTTTAAAGACAATTCTTTCTGAATGTTAGAAGTCCTTTATACCAGTGGTCACCAACCAGTGGTCCGTGGACCATTGGTGATCCGCGAGAAAATTTTGGTGGTCCATGGAGAAATTTTCATATTTTTGCATTTTTTATGTTGCACTCATCCTCAAGCCCCTGGGCCAGATATGGTCCCCAAGAGCAATTAATCCGGCCTGCGCATGGGAACACACGGCTGCACTGCCCACATCACCCTGCCTGCACGCCAGTCCCCACTCTTAGGTTGAGTGCAAACCTCACCTTGAGTAGAACAGTGTGAGCCACACAAATTGGAACTGGAAGATAATAATAATAATAATAATAATAATAATAATAATAATAATAATAATAATAATAATAATAATAATAATAATAATAATTTTATTTCTATACTGCCCTTCTCCCGAAGGACTCAGGGCGGTGTACAGCCTATTTAAAAACACAGACAAACAACAATTTAAAATTTAAAATAATTAAATAAATTGACTCAGATTTAAAACCCCAAAAAATTTAAATACCCCAATTTAAAACTATTTTGTTGATAGTCCGGCCTGGCGGAACAACAGGGTCTTCAGTGGCAGCGAAACACCCAGAGGTCAGAGATCTTACGTATTTCCGGGGGCAGTTCGTTCCACAGGGCTGGGGCTCCCACAGAGAAGGCCCTCCCCCTGGGTGTTGCCAGCCGACATAACTTGGCCGATGGCACCCTGAGGAGACCCTCTCTGTGGGAGCGAACTGGTTGGTGGGAGGCTATTGGTGGCAGGAGACGGTCTCGGAGGTACCCGGGTCCTATGCCATGGAGTGCTTTAAAGGTGGTAACCAACACCTTGAATCGCACCCGGAAGACCACTGGGAGCCAGTGCAGCTCGCGCAGGAGGGGTGTCACATGGGCACAATGAGTTGCGCCCATAACCACCCGTGCGGCCGCATTCTGGACCAGTTGGAGCCTCCGAGTGCTCTTCAAGGGGAGCCCCATGTAGAGAGCATTACAATAGTCCAGCCGGGAAGTAACAAGAGCATGAGTGACTGTGTGCAGGGCGTCCCGGTCCAGAAAGGGCTGCAACTGGCGGATCAGGCGAACCTGATAAAAGGCCCCCCTGGCCATGGCCATCATATGCTCTTCTAAAGACAGCCGTGCGTCCAGGAGGATACCCAGATTGTGAGCCCTCTCCATGGGGGGCAAAGATTCACCCCCAATAGTCAGTGATGGCACCTGCTGACTATATCGGGGCGCCAGAAGCCACAGCCACTCGGTCTTGGAGGGGTTGAGTCTGAGCCTGTTCCTCCCCATCCAGACCCACACGGCCTCCAGGCAGCGAGACATCACATCAAGGGCATCGTTGGGGTGGTCTGGGGTGGAGATGTACAGCTGAGTATCATCAGCATACAGATGACACTTCACCCCAAAACCACGGATGATCTCACTCAGCAGCTTCACATAAATGTTGAACAGGAGGGGCGAGAGGACCGACCCTTGCAGCACTCCCCATGCGAGACGCCTCGAGGTCAACCTCTGTCCCCCTGCCAACACGAACTGTGAGCGGTCGGAGAGGAAGGAGGAGAACCACCACAAAATGGTGCCCCCTATTCCTAACCCCCTCAACCGCTGCAGCATGATACCATGGTCAATGGTATCAAAAGCCGCTGAGAGATCTAATAGGACTAGGACAGAGGAACAACCCCTGTCCCGAGCCCTCCAGAGATCATCCACCAACACGACCAATGCCGTTTCTGTGCTGTACCCCTGCCTGAAGCCCGACTGGTACGGGTCTAGATAGATAGCTTCATCCAAGTGCTGGGGAAGTTGTCGTGCCACCACGCTCTCAACAACCTTCGCCACAAAACGAAGGTTGGAGACAGGACGATAGTTGGTTAATTCAGCTGGGTCCAGGGAAGGCTTCTTGAGGAGGGGCCTCACTACTGCCTCTTTCAAAGCGGCAGGAAAGGCACCCTCGCTTAGAGAAGCACCTATAATCCCCTGGAGTCAGCCTCGTGTAACCTCCCTGGAGGCCAGTACCAACCAGGAGGGACACGGGTCCAATAAACATGTGGCGGCACTAATCTTACCCAGAACCCTGTCCACATCCTCGGGAGTCACAGGATCAAACTCCTCCCAGATAACATTCTCAAGACCTGCCCTGGTCTCCTCCCGTGGACTCATCCAATCGGAGTCCAAGCCATCCCGAATCCGAGCGACTTTATCGTGCAGGAATTGCACAAAATCCTCAGTTCAACCCTGCAAGGGATCTTTCCGCACTCCCCCCCCGAAGAAGGGAGTGGGTCACCCTAAACAGGGCGGCTGGGCGGTTCTCTGCAGATGCGATAAAAGCGGAAAAATGGTTAGATTTTGCCGCTTTTATCGCCACTAGGTAGGTCTTGATATAAGACCTCACCTGTGTCCAGTCGGAATCAGATTGACTAGTCCCCCAAATGCTCTCTAGGCGTCTAAGACCAAGAGCTCGCCGCGCTTAGCTGAATGGCTGTCTGCGGCAGGAGGGAATGTTCAGCCATCTTTTGTGCCTACATCTCTCCTTCTACAAGGCCTCTGGGTGGGACTGTAGTAGTCACAGGACTGGCCAGTTGGTCATCCCAAAGCAGCTCCTCCACCCAGGTGCATCGGCCTGCTGGGGAGCTGCCTGTTCCCTAGCAGGCTGGTGCACCCAGGTGAAAGAGCTGCTCCGGGATGACCAATGGGCCAGCCCTGTGAGTGAAACTACTATAGCTCTGGAATATGGGACTGGCCGTGGCAGGGCTGGAAATCTCTGCCCTGGGGTGGCACATGCAATGTGCAACTTTGCAGTGATGCAATAAGGAAAAAGGAGCACAGCCTCACTGTCTGGAATGAAATAATGGTGCTGTTGTGGCAGTGGGGGAAGGGGCGGCGCAAGTGGGCAGAAGCAGTGGTTGCGATGGATGGAAGCTGCGGGAGCGAAGCACTTTCATTTGCACAGCAACACTTTGATATATTTGCGCTAGCTGGTGGCGCAAGGCAGCACTTGTCTCTTGCCATTTGGGACATGGAGCGGTAAATGGCGACTGGTCCAGGGAGCAGCCGGATTTTGCTCTCCATTGCGGACACCAGATCGGCCCCCTGCAAGCTCTCATCTCTCAAGGAGCACTCCCTGAAGGGGCGTAGAAAACTTTGGTTGGGCTCCTCAAGAGATGAGAGCTTGCAGGGAGCCAATCTGGTGTATGCAATGAAGAGCAAAGTCCAGCTTCTTTTCTCTGCTGTAGTGTGGCATAGGATTGGTATATTTGCGGCGCAAGGCAGCCCTCATTTCCTGCCGCTTAGGACTCAGAGCGGTAAACAGCATCTAGTCCGGGGAGCAGCCCAACCAAAGTTTCCCGTGCTGCTTCAGGGAGCGTTCCTTGAGAGATGAAAGCTTGCAGGGGGCCGATCAGGCATCCACAATGGAAAGCAAAATCTGGCTGCTCCCTGGACCAGTTGCTATTTACTACTCCGAGTCCCAAGTGGCAGGAGATGAGGGCTGCTTTGCACCATCGGCTGGCGCAAATATACTGAAGCGAATGGTGATGCCATGTAAGTTCAAGTAGTGCTTCACTCCGCACTTCTTCTGGCCCTTGTTGGTGCTACGCGCACCTCGGTCTCTCAGGGAAATGCTTGACTTCCTCTCAGCCCCAAGACACTGGCTGGCCCATGAGATGAGGGAGAGAGAGAATCAGAGAGAGAATGAGAGAGAGAGAATGAAAGAGAGAGAATCAGAATGAGACAGAGAGAAAGAGACAGTGAATGAAAGAGAGAGAAAGAGACAGAGAGAATCAGAGAGAGAGTGAAAGAGTGAATGAGAGAAAGAGACAGAAAATGAAAGAGAGAGAATCAGAGAGAATGAGAGAGAGAGAGAGACAGAATGAAAGAGAGAATGAGAAAGAGAGAATCAGAATGAGAGGGGAGAGAGAGAGAGAGAGAGAGAAAGAGAGGGGGGAGAGAGAGAGAATGAGAGAGAAAGAGTGGGAGAGAGAGGGGAGACAGAGAGAGAGAAAGAGGAGGGAGAGTGTCTGAAGGACCCCATCCTGTCACTGGGAGTCCAGGTGCTTCAGCAAGCAGCACGCTGGATTCGTATTAGTGGTCCACGGGATTTAAAATTATGAGCTTGGTGGTCCCAGAGGTCCGAAAGGTTGAGGACCCCTGCTTTATACAGTATATAGCCCTACAAAACATTCATACATAGCACAGATGACTAGGGCTATATACAGAATTTCTAACAGGTTATGGGCCCAGTCATAGCCAGCTACAACAAATAAGTGCAAAGTACAGCAGCAGGAAGAAGACTGCAACAGAATAGAAGAAAATGGCCAGCAACACAGTTGCAACAAAGATTTCATCTGCAAGTCTGACAAAACAAAACTACCAGTCTTAGAAATTCAAGATGAAGATGCTGCTGATAAGAAAAGGTATGTGGAAGTGTATAAATGAAGTTAGGCCAGAAAGGGCCATGTGGACTGTACACTTTGTTCTGTCAGGCTATATATACTGAGTCCCTTTGGGAGAAGGGCGGTATAAAAATTTGATAAATAAATAAATAAATATACAGGATTTCTAATACTGAGGCACTTTATAAGAAGCTGAAGCTGAATCCAGGCTTAGTCTATTGTGGCATGAAAGTAATTTGATTGGATGATAACGGACGTAGAGGGCACAGGAGCCTTAATTCTATCACCCTTTGTAAGAACAAAAGATTGATTTTGAACTTTGGTATATATTGTGAGAAAGATAAGAGGTATACATTTCAATTGCAATCATAAACTGGCAATGTTTTTATCAAATCTTTTGCATCAGCCTAAGTAACCCTCTTCTATCCTTCTCCTTTCAACTGACAGCTCTACATCTAATAGAACTTAAAACAAACAGAAACAGGACATTAGTTATTGGATATCTGCTATTTCTCCATGCAGGGAATTCTCCATGCAGGGAATTGATTCTTGCAAAACATGAATGCCTGGAGAAAGACATTATAGTCAACAGTGCCAGGAAAATTATTTCACAATATTACCTAGGTCCCTGGGGAAGGGAGAGAATAGATCACTGATCTGGTAAATCACAATTAGAAGTGGGGGACAGAGTGGGGAAAAAAAGAAGAAGGCATTTCATTATATGAAGGATTAAAGTCTTTTAAATGTACAATCAATTATTTTTATCTGTAGCCAGAGCCCAAAATATATTCACAATCAGACACAACCACCCCCACCCCCCAAAGTAAAGTGACTAGATCCGTGATGGCGAACCTATGACATGTGTGCCACAGGTGGCACGCAGAAACCTCTCTGCAGGCACTCCAGCCGTCATCCCAGCCCAGTTCCACCATCAGTGGTGGGATTCAATTTTTTTTAACAACAGGTTCTGTGGGCATGGCTTAGTTGGGGGTGTGGCTTGGGAATCATGTGACTGGGTGGGCATGGCTAGCTGGTCACATGACTGTGTAGGCGTGACTAGCTCATCATGTGACCGGGTGGGCGTGGTTATGTGCATAGGGACTACTCAGAGGGCTGAAAAAAGTCATTTCTATTTTTTTTTAAAAAAATTATTTTTCCCCCCCTCCCTAACCCCTTCCTCCCCTCCCCCCATGGCTTCTGCAAGATGAAATCCAAATTAATATCACATTATATAATACTTTACCACCCTTTTACATCACCCCCTATGTGCTAAACATTTCTTTCTAACATTATTATTATGTCCCCGGTATACTATACATTTCAAAACAGCATTCGGCTATAAAACTATATAATAGATCCTAATTTGGCATTTATTCTACTCATAATCTACCCATTTCCTCCACCCCCATACGTATATCTCTTAATTCAAATCTTTTAAGTATATTAATATCTAAACATAACATCCCTTTTCCTAAACTAAGCAATCAGTAACGTTACCTATCACCTTGTACCATATCAATTTTGTTTCACCCACTTTCCTACAGGTCTACTATACATAATATATTTAATATCTTTATTCTTCTGCCCGTATCACTAAAAGATATTTCCATATATAAATAAAACTCTCAAATGACTTTAAATTTGTATTCCATATAGTATCTTCTGTAATGTCTTTCAACTAGATTGTTAATTCCGTCGACCATGTTAGGGTAACATCAAGTCCTGCTTCCAACAGTATATTCAGTATCTTCAATTACCATCTGCCCCCATCATTAATAAGTATTTCTGTATATAAAAAAAAAAACCCGAGTGACTTTATATTTATATTCCATATGGTATCTTCTGTAATGTCTTTTGTCTAGATTATTAATTCCAACCATCATGTTGGGGTAATAGCCAGATCATCTGCATGCCCCAATTCCATAGTTCTTTTGCCTTATAGCTCAACATATACGTAATCCATTTTTCAGAGAGTCCAAAATAGAAAGTTCCAATCCGCTCAATCACAGGCCATCTTCCACATCCCAAAAACACCAGCACTGCAGAGATCTGTTATTCTTCTCAAAATAGTATAAGTCTGTAATTTGCCTCAGCTATATTTTCATGAATCAGCCTTCTATAAACCCTTATTATATTTAATCGTCTCTTAAATAACTGGCATTTATCTGTTGGCTAAAAAAGAATTGTAGTTTAAAATTTTTTAGTTTTGTAGAACCTGCTTCTTCTTTTCTTAACTTGTTGTGGTTTAGATCTCCACCCTGGTTGCCTTTCTAGGATTTGTATATCAGCTGATTGAATTACATGCTGGTCTTTAACTTGATAAGACATCAAATCGAGATCCAAAGCCGCCTCTCTTGTATTTATAGGTGATCCAGCTATAGCCTCTGAAGGAGAATCCAAAAGCGGCTCATCCAAAAAGCCCTCTATAACTTGTCGTTTTTCCATTACCTCCATCTCCATCTGCTTGGCCTGAGTTTCAATCTCTTGTTCATTTTGCTTTTCTTTATCCCCCTCCTGTATTCCTGACACTGATAAAATACGTGGAGATGTTGGGCCCATTTTAAAAACCTTGTAATAAAATTCTTCCACTTTTTCAACAGTGTTTAATTGATATCTTTCTCCTTGATATCTCAATATTATACCAACTGGAGCATCCCACCTAAATGGGATGTTTTGTTTCTTTAGCTCAGTCACCAAAAATCCAAAGTCCTTTCTATCTTTTAACATCTTGGACGGCAGCTCTTTATATATCCAGATCTTCATTCCATTCATTTCTAGAGTGGAGTTAAAAGTCTTTTGCACAATATCATTTCTTATTCCTTTATCAGTAAAATAAATCACCACATCTCTTGGCAATTGTCTTTGCTTTGCCACCCAAGAATTTACCCTGTAGACCTTATCAATCTTACAGAATATTTCTTCAGAGCTGACCTTTAAAATCACAGCCAGAACTTCAGCAGACATCTTTCTCAAGTCCTCTCTGTTATTTTCCTGTATTCCCCTCATTCTGATCGCAAATTCCATAGATCTGAATTGCATCATTGTAACTTCATTTTCAATTCTTTGCTTTATATTATCTACATTGTAAATCTTGTGATCAGCTTCCTTCATTTTAGACTCTACTTCTAAGCTATTTTCTTGAATCATTGTCAAATCATTTTCAATTCTTTGTATTTTATTATCCAGATTATGAATTTTATAATCAGCTTCCTTCATTTTAGACTCTATTTCTAAATTGATATCTTTATCCATCTTTATAATTAGTTCTGAAAAACTTTTCAAAGCTGTTACAATATAGCGCTTCAGGTTATCATACTTTTGTTGAATCAACTCTTTAATTTCCTGTCTAAATTTTTCAAGATTCTGGTTCATAACCTCATCATGTCTTGCCAACTCCTCCACAACAAATTCCTTTAAATCTTTAAAACCATTCTTCTGCATCTGCAAGCTCAAAAATTGCTCTTGTGATTTATAATTGGGGGAGCCCCCCCCCCCACAGCTTGGTTGTCTGGCTTTGTCAGTTTTAACGCCATCCTGCCACGCAAACAAACTCTTTTTAAAGAAAAAGTCTTCTCTCCACACAATATCAATATCAAGTCTCTAAGAAGGAAGAAGCATAAAACAGAAATTTTTCTCTTCTCTTGTAGCCAGTGCTGTTGCTTCAAGTACTTTGTAACATATTAAGCCATTCAAACGGAAAGACTTTCGCTTTCAGCTTTCTTCTCAAACCTCCAGCCAGCCGCCATTTTCAACCTTTTTTTCCCCCTTTCACTCTCTCTTCATTCTTAAAATCAATTATAGGGTTGTTACAAATACTTGCGATTTAAAATCCCAAATCCGGATTTCATCCTGCTTATTCAAGCAATCTGTTAGTTTTCGCTGATTAGGTTGGTCACATCATCTAGCTCTGCAAAGCGCAGAGTTCTCCCGAAGCCCAGAGCAGCGGCGAGCTGGATAGGGAGCCTCATCCTGCTTCCTCCCCAAGAGTAAAAAAAAAAAACTCTGGGACTTCACAGAGGCTCTACCTGCTCTCGCCGGCTCTCCTCACATTTCCTTAAGGAAATGGGGTTTTTCGAGCCGCCTCCCAGCTGTAAAGGCGGCTCTTTGCGGGCGGCGGGGGTGGTGGTCCCAAAAGACCATCTAGCAATGATGGAAGCCAAACCGGAAGCCATCGAAAAAAGTCATTTCTGACTGGGCCTCGCACTTTTGACCAGTCCTCACACTTATGACCATCCTCACATTTATGCCCGCGCAGCATTCTTAACAACCATGTCACTCATTTCACAACTGCTTCTCTTCACCATGGTGACAAGATAGGGCAAAAACGTAAAATGTGAGGACAGTTGTAAGTTCGAAGTTCAAAAGTGCGAGGACCAGTCAGAAATAACTTTTTCAGCCCTCTGAGTAGTCCATATGCATAAAAGGATACAGCAATAGAGAGGGATGAAGGAAGGGAAGGGAAATTAGAGTAGGAGTGAGGGTAAGAGAGGGAGGAAGAGAGGAGGAGAAGGAGAAAGGAAGAGGAAGTAGGGAGGAGAAGAAGAGGGGGAGGAAGAGAAAGTAAGAAGGAAAGAAAAGAGAGAGGTGGTAGGTTTGAAGAGAAAGATTGCTGTACAATAAAAAAGATGAAAGGGAAAAAAGCCAACACCAAACAAATATAAAAATATTAAGATAAAGAATGAATTGTTAAACTTTAAAGAATAAAAGAGAACAAATATGAATAAATAGCAATAATTAGAAACACACATACAAACATACAATGTATTTACTTTGAACAGAGTATTTGGCCGGTTCACAAATTTAAACAGTGTTTAGTCATTTCAATTAAATTTACAATTTCTATATTTCCTTTTTGCCATATTTATTCCTCATCTATTTTTGTAAAAAACCAATATTACCCTTCATCCTCATCTCTAATCTTAATCAAATTCAATTTTTCCCTTCTATTCTATATTATACCCCTTCCCATTGTCATCTATTTTTATATCCATCCTCACATTGGTTAATTATGTAATATTAGTTGTTTAATATAAATTCAACATTTTAATATAAATCAATTAGTTATATAACTACCTTTTTTGTATATTAATCAATATGAACATGAATATTCCAATTATTTCCATGCAATCCAATTTCTTACAAATCAATTAATTATATTTACCAATAATAATAAACCAAATAATTTCCTCCATATATTCCTCCAAACCACAACTTAAGCATTTCTGCTTTCAGAAATATACAATTAATAGTATCTCAATTATTACAATTCCCTAGTTAAATAGAGCTTTTTTTCTTTTGTGTTTTAAAATCCTGAATTCTCCTCTTTTTCCCTAAATTTCCCATTGTTTGCACCTACCTTTTTTGGTGAGGAAAAAGAAAAGAATTCTGCCTGCCTAATTTTCCAACCTTGCAGCAACAGCAAAGCAGTTTCAGTTTCGTGTTTCAGCAGAGCTAAGGGAAAAAAATATCTACTCCAGGACTCTTTGCAAGGAAGCAGAAGAGCCATGAGCAAAACAGCCGAGACAAATCAGCTGAGAGCCGGGAGGCTGAAGCTCCGTGGGCCAATAAAATTACAAAAAAAACACCGAACCATTTGTTAAATTGCTGGCTCCCCCGCCCCTCACCCACCACTATTTATTGGCAATAAATAGTGGTGCGGAGGGGCGGGGCAAGCCAGCAATTTAACAAACAGTTCGGCTGCACCACTGGCTATAGGGCGGCCCTTTGAAGCCCCGCGGCAAGAATTTAAACCGTTTTTTTTCCTCTAGCCATCAGAGGGGCTCCAGAGGCAGCAATAGATGGGGAGTGGGTGGGGTAAGCGAACGGCCGGCGATCCAACAGAGCAGAGAGTGAGGGTGAGTGAAGGCGTGGAAGCTGCTTTCTCCATCCTGCTCTCTTGCATCCGGAGCCGGTGGGGAACCACGTGGCAGCCCACGTGGATCCCAGGCAGCGGAACTCAGGCTAGGGAAGGGGTGGGCAATTGTGGCTCTTTTACAACCTGTGGCCTTCAACTCCCAGAATTCCTGAGACAGCCAAGCTGTCTCAGGAATTCTGGAAGTTGAAGGCCACAGGTTGTAAAAGAGGCACAATTGCCTACCCCTGGCTAGGGTAGGCTGGCGCCGCGCGGGTGGGAGGCGGGGCGGGCCGAGGGGCAGGCGAGCCAGCAATTTAACAAACGGTTCGGTGTGCTGCGGGGCCAATAAACTACAAAAAAACACCGAACCATTTGTTAAATTGCTGGCTCGCTCGCCCCATTTATTGGGAATAAATAGTAGTGCGGAGGGGCGGGGCAAGGGGCAGGGCAAGCCAGCAATTTAACAAAGGGTTTGGCCGAACCCCCTAGGACCCCCAGAATCCCACCACTGTCCACCATGTATGTATGCGCTCCGCCTGCCAGCCAGCTAGTCTTCAGGTCTCTGCTGCGGATGCAAGGGGGATGGGGTGCAAGCGTGGGGGTGCTTACATTGCATTTGGGGGAGGGTGCGCATACCCCCTGTGCCCCATTTTGGGCCTGGAAAGTCTACTGCACCAACCTGGAAGCCAAAACGGGGCACAGGGGCACCATGCGAGGCTCCCCCCCGTGCTCCGTTTTGGGCCTGGAAAGCCTCCTGCACCAACCTAGAAGCCAAAACCGGGCACGGGGGCACAGAATGAGGCCACCCTACTCCCCATTTTGGACCTGGAACGCCTCCTGCATCAACCTGGAAGCCAAAAATTACTGGCAGGGGGCAGGGCACATGCGTGGGGGGCATTTACATTACATTTTGGGGGTTCTGGCACGCACACACGCATTTGCGTGAGCGGGTGCGTCCTTTGGCCACTCAGCACCAAAAAGGTTAACCATCACTGGACTAGATCATGTACAAAATAGTAAAAAATATGATTTTTCACAACAGTTATTTGGGAAAGTACAGTTGAGATTTGGGGTTCAGGACATTTAGGTACCTACCATTTGTCATGCCTTCTTCACCCCCCAGCCACCTGCCTTAGCCAATTACTAGGCAGCTTCCTCATCCATGATTCCTTCTCCACTGCCAATGCCCCCCCAGCTCTGTGCCTCCACCTCTTTGTCCTGTTCCATTGTCCGAGGAACAGTTGGACTTTAGTGTTTGGCTCCACTGGACCAGAAGCCACCAGCCAATCAGGCAGCAAGCCTCCCAGCTCCTCTTTACTCACCCTGTGCTGCATATGAGTGGCGGTGGGTGGGGCCATTGGGGGCTGTGGCAGGGGGGGCCTTGCAGCCTTCCTTGCAAGCCCTGCAGCTCCTTTTTACTCCCCCTGTGCTGGACGTGAGAGATTTTCTTTGCCAGTGTTTCTCAGTCTTGGCACCTCTTAGATGTGGAAGGAAGGAAGGAAGGAAGGAAGGAAGGAAGGAAGGAAGGAAGGAAGGAAGGAAGGAAGGAAGGAAGGAAGGAAGGAAGGAAGGGCAATTCTAAGAATTTAATTTGAAGAAATTTGCTATTCTGTTTGTGTGTGTGGGTGCTCGTGTGCATATAATTAAAACCTTTAAATTAAAATATAAAAACTGCACAAACTAATATAAAATGAGGAGGAAAAAAGAAAAAAACAAAATCTGCAAGAAAAAATGAAGAAAAATAGAAAAAAGAAATAAAGAAATAGCTTCCAATATTTTTCACAGCAATAATAAATGCAAATTATTATTTAGATAATGGAATATTGTCTTAGAAAACCTTACACAATGTATGTATTGACAAAATTTCCATCTATCAATTACAAAAAGCCAGGCTGCTTGGATTTGCTTATATATTATGCCCCTGCATTATGACATCATAGATTCTTGGGAAGAACCAATGGAAATAAATGCAATGCTAGCTAAAGAACTGGCAGCTATGATTTTACATTGCTGTGAATATAATAATAGCTCCATAATTACTTTTAATTGCTGTTACTAGGCAGCAATACATTCACTTAGACAGAATTTCATAAGGCAATTATTTAGTAGGATTGAGACAGATATTTAAAAGAGGGGTTCTCAGTACATGGGAACATTCATAGATCATCTCTCTTTTATTATTTAAAATAGTATTGCTTTTGGCAAATTTTGCACTGTTGCTTCAGATGCTGTTCCCTCTGTCTCTGCACAGAGATTTATGCACAGCCACTCTGTTTCCCTAGCAAAAAGTGAAGTGAAATGACTACACGTGATACAGATGAAACTGGGGTCAGCTTTCAAAAGGAAGATTGGATTATTCAGGCTATTTCCCAGTGTTGATATAAGAATACAGAGCTAGATTGTCAGGGATCACAGGATGTTATACCAAGAGCCATGCTCAGCTGTGGCACCACTGGTCTGGATTTTCAAGGTTATTTTATGCAGCTCTAGGCTCTTTCTCTTCCTCCTCCTAGAAGAAGACTTCTCCAAAGGGTCACAACAGTACATGCAATCTGTCAAAGTTTTAAAAAAATATTTAAATATTTAAAATGTTTAAAAATAGTTGTCACAAAAATACATACTGAAAAGCAGCAAGGCAACATCACATACATGTTCACAGAAACACACTCAATAGCAGAGCTGTGAGAAGCTTTGAAGGACTATTTTAAATTTCTGAATGTAGTTCCCTTTCGTATACTGTAGTTTCTAGCTCATTTCAGTCTGCTTCAAAGCCCATCTCACAGAGATCCCACTATGAAAATGGAGCTAGAAGTACTCCTGGCCAGGATGACTTCTGCCTGGGAAACTTCATTATAAATTAAGCAGGGCTTGAGTTTTGCTTGTTATTTTCCTATTTTGAATATTTCTTGTCCCATCTACATTGTCTGGATTCCTGGTGTTTTCTGAGGAGGAGCATGGCAGCCACAGTTCTGCTTTTGAACTAGGCCGTGCTATTTGTAGAGGTAATATTTGAATTGCTGAGGGGAACTGTTGTTTCAGATTGTTTAATTTGCTGAAAAATTGCTAAAAGTAAATACAAGATGAATTTTCCGATGCTATGTCTCCACAAGAAAATCTCTATTGGTTTAAGAACCTTTTCCTCTCATGCCTTGGTCACCTTACTACAATATGCTTTACATGGGATTAGATCAGTGGTGAAATGCAGCCGGTTCTATCTGGCTCAGGCGAACTGGTAGCGCTGGCAACAGAAGGCTCCGCCCACCCGCCCAGACATCATCACATCTGTTTTTGACCCTCTGCGCATGTGCAGAAGTCTCTGTGTATGTGTAGAGGAGGCGCACACACTTACATTTGCGAACCGATAGCGAAGGTAAGTAGATTTCACACCTGGAATAGATATAGAAAGCTACTCAGAAGCTGATCCAGAATGCAGTGGTGCAAGTAGTTATGAACAAATCTTGACACACCCATGTTATATCATTGCACTGAGCTACACTGACTTCCAGTAAATTCTAGGTGTAATTTGAGGTGCTGTTGGTTACCAATAAAGCCCTTCATTGCAATGGGCTAGGCTGCTTGCCGGACTGTCCATCACTGATCCTTTCTGTGATACTTTATGATAGGTATGTTGTGGACCCCATCTATTAAACACTATATTAAACAGTACAGTCTGAGTCTGCTTGCATTTCATAAGTATTTAAAGATCTGGGTATTCTCATGGACATGGGGCCTGGCTAAACCTGTCAGTGTGATTCTGTTTTTTCAGGATTGAGTTGGGCTTGTCATTGGGTCCTAAGATACTGCCTCATCTGCATCCAAATTAAGAGAAATATGTTTGAACTTAGTAGTTCCTCAAAAAACTGTGCCCACCAAAATCATTTTAGAATCTAAATGATAGCTCATTTCTCACACAACTATGCTTTGATTCAGATTCAGATGAAGAGTGAAGCCAGAATGAATTGAGGCAATTAAGGAAGAATTTATTTTCTTGAATAACATAGAACAAGCAGATTCAATATGCTCTATCGGAATTCAAAAGTCTCCATAAATAAAAGGCTACTAAATCTTGATTACAAAACTCTAACCAGTTGTAGATTATTTATTAAACAAATCCTAGTTTAGTGGCACGTGCAAATTCAATCATAATTCTCATTGAAAAAGTTATGTAGCTAGCTGTTTTTTTTTTCTGTAGTTGTTTAAATCATATTTTCTACCAATATTCATACCTCTTTATTCCAAACTACAAAAGTTAAAATTTTTATGAAATAAAGCCTTTTGACTTTCAATAAAGCTGTTTGGCTTCCATACTCAGATTGAGCTGCCAGTCTGAAATATTTTGTGGTAGGTCAATTATAATTTCATCTCCACTTGTCAATCATCCTTTTTACCATCTGCCATATCAAAGACACATTCATCTTTATCATTCTGATGACAGCTTTCCCTATCCTTGTCTTCATCATCACAAAACTAATGGCCTTGTTTCTCAACAACATGATTAAGTCCAAAGTCATTTCAAAGGTGCTTTGGCATCTGCCCATCTTCTTTTTTTTAATATTTCATGCTTGCTTTTTAATTTGGTGTATGTTTCCACAGGGCACACTGAATATTGCATCAAGAATTGGAATGTTTTATGAGCTTGTAACACAGAACAGAAAGGAGAGAATGATAACTGGGACATTATATATACACAGGGAAGACTGTCTTATCGTTCTCAAAATTTTTGCATTAACTTTGAACTCTAGAAAATAAGGGATATGGACTTTTTCTATATATCGTTTGGCTTATAATTCATTCCTAGTTTACAAGAATATATACAGGAAGATTATCCGATATCTATCATTAGTTCCAGTTTCATATCTGAAAGATTAATATCTCTAACTAGAAAAGCCTCTGTCTGAAACTTGAAAATAGCAATAGCAATATTACTTAGACTTTTATATTGTTTTATAGTGCTTTACAGCACTCTCTAAGACAGTCAGAATATTGCCCCCAATAATCTGGGTTGTCATTTTACCAACCTCGGAAGGATGGAAGGCTGAATCAATCTTGAGTGGTGAGGATTGAACTCCTGGCAGCGGACAGAGTTTGCCTGCAATACTACATTCTAACCACTGCACTACCACAGTGGTCATCTGTTGCTCATCAGTGCCGAATTACATAAACCAAAGTCCTGATTTAGTGGAGATTACTTTGTATGAAAAAAAAAGAAACAAGGATCATATCAAAATTATGTTCATGCTCTATAAGATTAGAAAGACAGAATTAAACATGCTTGAAAATCATAGTGATAATATTAATAAATTAAGATAATCTATAATTAAATAAATTAAATATTTATTTTATCAACTGTTTATCAACTGGTGGGAAATTGCTGTTTTGTGCAGCATTTGTCTTCCAAAGCATATGTTTCATTGATTGCAAAGAGCTTAAAATGAGAATTCATACAATCTGCTGCCAAAAAAAATGCTTAAATAGACAATTGTGCTTCTTACCAAGGATAATGATAGGAAAAGTACTAATTGCTTCCTTTGGACCTAAAGAGCAATTAAAAGTATCTTTTCTAAATTATGCCATTATTACTATGATTAATCATTTTGTGTATCCATAGCTGATGCATATTTCAGAGTGCATTTAACAAGTTTAATATGGAATTGGAAATACAGTTTGTTTGTTTGTTTAGCATTGAGACTGGACAATGTGAAAAAATGGATTTTATTGTATTCAAACCACAAAAACATGACACCTACCAATTTTATTATCTTGAGCCATGCAAAACAAAACAAAAAAAGGACTACAAATATACAATTGAAAGCTTTTATTGAACTTAGAGCTTGCCTTGAAATGAAATCAACAGGAGAAAGGTAGAGATGTGTTTTCTGTGACAATCTAAAATTTTGATAAGAGAGAATTATATGACTTGCCCCAAACGGGCAAGGAGTAAGAGAAGTGCACCTAGGTCAGGTTTTCAAGAGAGGGAGTAAAGGGCAAGCTTCTAGTGGCTGCTCTTATATTGCCCCCAATCCTCTCAGTGTTGCCATGGCTTGATTAGGGCATTGCTGTCCTCTCTTGTCAAGGAGTCATGCTGATTGCCTTTGCTTAGCCCTTTATAGCTGTCATTGTTTTCTTGGATTCAGCACCCTGCCAGAATCAGTACCTGAATTGGTTCTCACCTGTTCAGACTCATTATCTCCTGGAGTGGCAGTAAGTATCTAAATGTTTGCTGGGTATTCCTACTGATTATCTGTTCTGCCTCCCCAGCCTCTGATTTAGAGAAATCAGAGGAAACCACAATAGTTATTCACTACAGATGTGATGTATTGATCCACCCGCTATCGTACAATAATAGTTGTTGGATTTCTAGGCTCAGAACCAAAAGGCCAGTTTTGAACATTTGATTATGT
Organism: Arizona elegans; assembly: GCA_022577455.1. Taxonomy (NCBI): domain Eukaryota; kingdom Metazoa; phylum Chordata; class Lepidosauria; order Squamata; family Colubridae; genus Arizona; species Arizona elegans. The sequence continues at coordinate 89,170,047 of JAKOOJ010000004.1, forward strand.
TACATTCAGAAGCAGCATACAGGTAGGAAGATTTTGAATGCTTCTCCATAAGGAATAGTAGAAAATCAAAATAACCATTTATATTTATTAATGTATTTAATTTATTTTATCAGATTTCTATATTGCCCATCACACTTGCATGACTAGTAATTCTTTTAGGAATACAAAATAAGTTGAGTCCTCACTCAACCCCACCACCCAGGCAGGAGACCCTATATCATTTCTGACAAATGGTAGTCCAGTCTCTTCTTGAAAGCTTTTAGTGATGAAGCTCCCACAACTTCTGAAGGCAAGCTGTTCCATTGGTTGATAGTTCTCACTGTCAGAAAATTTCTCCTTATTTCTAGGTTAATCTCTCCTTGATCAGTTTCCATCCATTATTCCTTGTCTGGCCTTCAGGTGCTTTGGAAAACAGCTTGACCCCCTCCTCTCTGTGGCAGCCCCTCAAACTGCTATCATGTCTCCCCGGCCTTTCTCTTCATTAGACCAGCCATGCCGAGTACTTACAACCCGTTCATCATATGTTTTAGCCTCCAGTCCTCTAATCATCTTGGTTGCTCTTCTCTGCACTTTTTCTAGAGTCTCAACATCTTTTTTTTATAGTGTGGTGACTAAAACTGGATGTGGTATTCTGGGTGCATAAAACAAATAATCTAATAAACATTTTAGTAATTATCTAACAATTGTCCTATTGGCCTCTAGTTGTCCCTATTCCTAAACCTTGGCTCTAGGAGTTATCTAATACACATTTTATTTGTTCCAGGCCATCAGTATTCCTACCTTCTAGCTGAGGTATGCAAGATGTTTAACTCTTTGTTACTGTTATCACCTATTTATTACTCTAACCATCTAGAATTGATTCAAGTCTTATGCATGCATATTCTCTGTGAATAAACATTCTTTGTTCTTACCAGACAGACTCCACAATTACAGGCATTCCAGTTTTCTTTTAAGTGTATGCCATAACCTTGCTTCATTTTAACAGACAGCCTATCATTCCCCCTTTTTGAATCTGAAAATGATTTAATTTTCCAAGATTCATCTAACACTAATATCCATATATGGAGAGACCCTTATTATTTGCTTACAGGTGGAAAGACAAAGTGGAAGGCATTGTAATCCACAACAGAGAACAATGACTATATCTGCCACTGTCATAATTAGGGTTCTTTTTTTAAAAAAATATTTTTATTAAACATTTTCCTTTATTATACATCATGTTTCCATTTCTGCAACAACAGCGTACTGTTGTTGCAGTACACAACAGTTGCAGTGTTGCAGTGTATCAAGTCTCTTTTAAGTATACATGGTATTATACATCCTGATTATAACCATTGTTCTTATAATTATACAATGTAGACTCTTTTAAATATTACATAATCTTGTACATTCTAGTTATAACCTCTATTCTAATAGTTATACCATAACACTCTTTATAGTTATACCCACACTCTAATATTTTCTTTATTACCTTTTTATCTATCGGTATACTTTCATTTTTCCAATTTTGTGCCTATGTTATTCTCATTGCTATTATTACATGTAACATTAAGTATGTAATTCTTTTGTTGTATTTCCCCAGTAGTATACCTAGTAAAAACAGTTCTGGTTTTAGATCTATATATTGTGCTGTCTTCTCTTCTAACCTTCTTTTTATCTTTGACCAATATTGTTTTGCCGTTAGACATGTCCACCACATATGGTAATAGGATCCCAATACCTGTTTACATTTCCAGAACTCTGGCGACATATTTTGGAACATTTTTGCTATTCTTGCTAGTGGCAAGTGCCATCTATAGAACATTTTGTACAGGTTTTTTTTGTATGCTACTGACATGGTTAATTTGTAATTTCTTTCCCACAATTTTTGCCAATTGTCTAATTCTATGGTATACCCAAAAAATGTTGCCCATACTATCATGGTTTCTTTTACATATTCTTTTTCCATTTTAAAGTTCAATAAGTAATCATAAATTTTCTTTTTTAATTTATCATCTGTCCCTAGCAATATCTGGTCCAATTCTCGGGTTCCTTATAGAATCCATATCTTTCTGTATCTTTCTTATGTCTCATTTGTATTTGGATATATGGCCACCAGTCCAAGTCAATTCCTTGATTTTTTAGTTCCTGTTTTGATTTTAAGTTCCCTTGCTCGTTTAGTACCTTTGTACCTTATAATTTTATCCAGTTCTAAAACATTAGGATATATTAGCGCTTCCATCGTGGATCATCAGACCGATATTTTCATATAGTGATTCTGTTTGATTTTTTTCCCATACTGACAACAGAGCATTCCTGATATAATGCCTTTGGAAATATCGGTGTAGTTTGCTTTTCCCATACTGTACAAATGCATGCCACCCCAATTGTAAGTTATGCTCTTCTGACATCAATATTCTCTTGTTCTTCAGATTTATCCACTCCTTCATCCATGTGAGCACTGAAGCCTGGTAATATAGCTCCCAGCCTGGTAGCCCAAACCCTTCCTTATTTTTAGAATCTTGTAGTGTTTTCAATTTGATTCTTGGTTTTTTGCTTTGCCAGCCAAACTTTGACATCAATTTATTTAAATTCTAAAAAAATCTTTTTTCTAATTTTATCGAGATTGCTTGAAATAAAAATAGCAATTTTGGTAAAATATTCATTTTTGTTGTGGCTATCCTTCCGACCAGCGATAGCTGTAGATTTTTCCATTTTTCCAAGTCTGTCTTTATTTGCTGTATTAATTTGGTATAGTTGTCTTCTTTAATGGATATACATCTTGTTGTTAACCAAATTCCCAAGTATTTAACTTTTTTAGTTATCTGCATGTCAATCTTTTCCATCAATTCATTTTTCTGTTTAATTGTAAGATTCTTTGTCAATATCTTGGTCTTTTCCTTGTTTATTTTGAGCTCTGCCACCACCCCGAACTTCTCTATTTTCTTTATTAATTTGGGTTCTGTTTCTAGGGGTTTCTCCAGAATAAATACTAAATCATCTATGAATGCTTGCACTTTATAGTGTTCTTTTTTTTAATCTTCAAACTGTTTATTTCTGGGTCTTGTCTGATCTGTCTAAGCAGAACTTCCAGGGTTAGTATGAATAAGAGAGGGGATATTGGACATCCTTGTCTTGTGCCCTTGCTTATGTTAAAATTTTCTGTTATTTCTCCATTTACCATCACTTTCGCCACTTGATTGATGTATATTGCTTTGGATCATATTTACAAAGTTTTCACCGAAGTCCCTGCTTTTCAATTGTAATGTCATAAACTGCCAGCTCATGTTATCAAAGGCTTTTTGCGCATCCAGAAAGATCGATGCATAACTATCATTAGTAAGGTAACCAAAGTTTTTACAATGAGAAGGAGGACACGTGCATGTGTGTCATGTCGTGTTTCGGTAAGAAGTAAACAAAGCCACTTGCACATAGCCCACTCTTGCGCATGGCACACTCTTGCACACAGTGCATTCTTGCACACAGCGCATTCTCTCAAAACAATTCTCCTGTGATGAGCGCATGCATCTCATAATCGCGTCTCGCCGCACTGTACCGAGCCTTGATGAATCGTCATGTCAAATACAAATATGTCACATCACACACAACGGATCGGATCAGCATCGATTGAAAATTAGTCTTCAAATATTGAAAAGGAGGACATGTAGGAGGACACTTTTCGAGAGAGGATAGAACTTACAAAAAAAGGAATGTCCTCCCTAAAGGGAGGACGTGTGGTCACCTTAATCATTAGGGTTCTTAACCAGTAGAAATCAGCTAGCTATCCTGTCAGCCAATACCACCAACCTTCCCATTCTTTCAGGGGTGAGGGGGATTGCAGCTATCTTTGCTATGTGTTCAGCTTGGTCTTGGAATTCATATGATTGGTCCAGAATATACACACAGCATTATTGTCCAATTAACATGCACACACTTCTTAGAGTCATTCTGTTATTTGTTGTATGACTTTTCCTTCAACTGCATGCTACAGCCTTTGTCTAAATGCTCTATCAGTTTGTTCAGCATGTGAACTAGGATGCTATTAATAATCTAACATATAAAGTATTACGTCCCTGAAAATGCACATTTATAGCTGTTTTATATAATATGATTCTAACATTTATTAATTCAATTTGTATGCCGCCCCTCTCCGAAAACTCAGGGCGGCTCACAATGCATTTAAAATCATTATAAAAAAAACATTTAAAAATTAAAAACATTAAAACTCATTCACACCATTGATGGCCGGATCTTGCCGAATCGCAAGAGCGAGATCAACGGCCCCAGGCCTGCCGGAAAAGCCAGCTCTTCACCGCTTTTCGGAAGGCCAATAGGGTGGGGATGGTCCGGACCTCAGGAGGTAACTGATTTCAGAGAGCTGGGGCAGCCACAGAGAAGGCTCTCCCCCATGGGCCCGCCAGCCGGCATTGTTTAGCTGATGGGACCAGGAGGAGACCAACTCTGTGAGATCTTACGGGTCGTTGGGAGTTATGCGATAGAAAGCGATCTCGAAGATACATGAATCTAATATCTTAAGATATGACAAATTTATCACATTTATCGTCTATTGCCTTCTGGCATTATAACTCTGCAAACAAACTGCTTAATATAGTTCCTGTTATTATATTACAATAAAACTTCAAGAACATTTAAGCAGATGGATAAATGGTATAAGCAGAGTAAAGAATATACCATGGTTACAATTTATAATTTACTATGTGCTTAGTACATAAATAATGCTATTCCACCAATTAAAACCATAAGTAAATTTCTGCCAGTCGGCTTAATCAGAAGACTATCAAGGACAAGAGACCCAAGAAAAGATAGATAATGAAATCAAGCTGTCATGTGGGACAAATGTTGGAAGTCAAACATTGGGTATGGGGGGAAGGGAGAGAAAAACATGCAAAAAATGAGGAAACACCAAAACATCGCATTAAAATTTATCACTCCATTAATGAAAGCCAGCTGGGTGACCTTGTGCCAGTCACTCTCTTTCAGCCCAACCCAACCCACAGAATTATTATTGTGGGGGAAAAAGGAGGAAAGAGTATTATGTATGTTTGCTGCCTTGAGTTACTTATAAAGTAATATAGACAGGATAAAAATAAAACAAATAAAACAAAACAAAATAGTTTTAAAGTGAGAAAATTAGGAAGTTAGGATGGTTGATGCGTAAATTAATGTAATATTAATGGCACAAATTAGGAGTTTAGAGACAACAAAGAAAAAAGTGAAGAAAAGTTGAATTGGATTTATTGACAAGGTGTGAATATAATAAGAGAAGCTGAAAATAATCCAGATATCAAACACTGAAGATAGATGAAATATAGACATAAACCATATTAGTTTCTGTGGATATTACTGTGCAATCATTTCCATTTTCAGTGTGGAATCTTCCTACATAAGACAAATCAATTAATCAGAATAGAGCTGGAAAGGACCTTGGAGGTCTTCTAGTTCAACCCCTTGGTCAAACAGGAGACTCTATACCCGTGATGGCAAACCTATGGCACGCGTACCCAAAGTGGCATGTGGAGCCATGTTGCCTGGTACATGTAGCGTCGCCTGTTCCTCTTCCAGGTTTCTGGCGCGCATATGCACACGATAATCAGCTGGCTTTTTTGCATGCGGCAGTGCCAGAAACTGGAAGAGCTGGTCTTCCATTTTCCTGCATGAGCATACACGCTGGCCAACTGATCATTGCATACGCATGTGTTCTAGAAACCCGAAAGAATAGCTGGCTGAAACCGGAAGTTCAGTAGCTGAAACCAGAAGTTCGTTTTTGGGGGCGTGCATGCAACCTGGCCAGCTTCTCTTTCAGGTTGCAGCCCAGACACTCATTGCCGAAAAGGTTCATCATCACTGCTCTATACCATTTCAAACAGGTGGCTGTCTAGTCTGTTCTTAAGAACCACCAGTGATGAAGCACCTATAACATCTGAATGCAAGCTATTCCACTGGTTAATTGCTGTCACTGATAGCAAGTTTCTCCTTAATTCCAAGTTGCTTCTCTCCTTGATTAGTTTCCATCCATTGTTTCTTGTCTTGTCTTCTGGTGCTTGGAAAATAAGTTGACCCTCTCTTCTTTGTGGCAAGTCCTCAAATACTGGAATACAGCTTTGAAAATGCCCTTTGTTAATAGTTATGCCTCTTTCTCTATGCATAATTTCCCTTTAGACATTAATAAAAATGCCTTCCTTTATTCTGTATGGTCATTTTGGTATTGCTAAAATTTCAATGATAACCATCATAAACCTACCAAGAAGAATGCACCTAACCCATTTCTTTGATAAACATTTTCTGTTATTGAAGTTAATCATTAAATTACCTAACTATATTATGGTCACTTCCTCTCAGCAAACATTAAAGATGACTCAGGAGAAAGAATGATGATTAAATGACATATCCAATGTTTTATATGGATGGAATATGAATGCATGCATCTTTCCTTTATTATTTATTTTATGACTAAAAGTAATATTTGGAGATATTTATCATGCTTCCAGAAAAAATTGTTTGCATAGACTAAATCTAGTCTTCAAACTATCACAGATGTCTGGAGAAGACCCAAATACACCAAAGAAAAAGATGTATTAGAAAGTTTTGATTTTAGATATGTGTTTAAAGAAAGTTTAGCATTTTAAAGTGGATTTAAAAAAAGAGTATTTTTCCCTGTAAGGTCAAAGAATCTGAAAGAATACAGTGAATCTTGTTAATATAAATGGTGATAATTTACAAAGATCATTGGCTGCAGATAGAAATACATACAGTTAAATTGATTATTTTATTCAAATCTGAATTAAAGTAATCTTTCAAAATGCATTATTTTCATTGACTCACATTGACTAGAGAACATTTCTTTTTCTTGGTAAATTAAAGCTTTCTTCATTGTCTCTATCTCTGTCTAATTATCTTCTCTACCTAGAAATAATTTCAATAGTATATTATTTTGCCACTGAACATTCCTGTCCTATCATAGAGTGAGAAAAAGAAAATTTTCAGCTACCAGATGTTTCAAAATATCAGGGTTTTTTGCAATTACTATTGTAATCAAAATCCTTAATAAAATGTATATAAATAGAAAATATTTTATTAAGGATTTTCTATTTTCCATTTATATAAATTTTATTAAGGATTTTCATTACAATAGTAAAAACTGATATAAACTAAACTTACAGAAAGAAAAGAGAATAGGAAGGATTAAGCATGCAAGAAAGAAGAAAAGAGAAAATAATAATAAAAAAAAGAAATATCTAAAGACGAGACTTCCAATCTTTATTACAATAAACAAATTTGGTAACTGTTCGGCCCATGTAAAGTTACAAACATATGTTTCTTCATCCCATATCTCATCCCTCATTCATGGGATCTTTCAAGGAGGTCCTTGTTTACCCATTCCTTTAAAAAACCTTCATTTGATCCCACACGTCTGAACAACTTTTGTCCATTTTCCCATCTTCTCTTTGTAAGGAAGGTGACAGAAAAGATAGTTGCTTGGCAGCTTCAGAGGGTTCTGGATGTAACAGATTTCTTGGATTCTTTTCAGGCATGTTTCAAGCCTGATTATGAGACAGAGACCACATTAGTCACACTTATGGATGAACTCTGGTGAGAGTGGAAGTGTGGTAGTACAACCATTCTTGCTCTCCTTGACCTCTTATCAGCCTTTGATACCATCAACCATGGTATCCTTTCAGGGTGGCTGCAGAGTTTAGAGTTGGGTGGCACAGTTCTATATTGATTTGGCTCCTTTCTGCAAGGCTAATCCCAATCAGTGTTGATAGGGAAGGAGTGATCTAGCCCCCAGCCATTCTCTTATGGCATGCCATCGGGCTTGATACTCTCTCCACTCCTGCCTAACATCTACTTAAAGCCACTGGGTAAGATCATCTGTCAGCATGGGTTGAGATATCATCAATATGCTGATGATATTCAACTTTATATTTCCACATCTGATGACCGAAGTGATGCTGATACTTCCTTCTCATGGTGCCATAAGGCTGCAGAGGCCTGGATGGGGGACAACAAGCTATGATTAAACCCTGGCAAAACCAAGTGGCTTTAGGTGCATGGAGATCTGGTTCTAAATAGGGTTGCACTACCCACCGAGTTTACAACTGAGGTGTTCTCCTGGATTCATGACTCCTGTCCAAAGAGAGCTGGTGGTCATGGCTAAGGGAGCCTTTGCACAACTTCATGCTCCCTTGCACTTGGTCACTCAATCCCTAGTCATTTCTCATCCAGACTATTGCAATGAGATTTACATGGGGCTATCCTTGAAATATGGGGACACGGTGGCTCAGTGGCTAAGATGCTGAGCTTGTTGATCAGAAAGGTCGGCAGTTCGGGGTTTCCGGTTCCGGTCATCGTGACAGCAAGATGGATTTGGAGTTAGCTCCTGTCACGATCTTGCCAATCTCTTAGCCTGGGCGGCTTTGTTTTGCTGGCGGCAGCCCCGGAGAGGCAGCCGCAAGCGGAGAGGAGCTAGGAGCGTGTTAGGAGTGGCAATCCGGCACGTGTAAGCGAATCTCTCCTGTCTCAGGCTGAGAAGGCAGCGCCAGTAATGGCGGCTCCGTAGCGATGACTGCCCATTTAGGAAGGGAAACCTGATTGCGACGGACAAGACACCCTACACCTTCAATTAAATAAGAGCTAATGGAGACGGTGTTTTGACTCTTCTGAGAGCCCCACTGGATATGCTGAGGTGGTGAGATCTATGAAAAGTGCCCTGTGTGTGGTTGGAGCAAAGACGGGATAGCGGCTACGTGTGTCCCACTCCTTACTTGTGGAGCTGATTTTGAACTGTGCTGGCTGAATGGAACATTTGAAAAGGATCGAGTTGTGAGTTGTACCTGGTGGAGGGTGTGATTGATTTTGGGCTGATCTCCTGCTCCTTTCTTATATTTTCTACAGAGAATTTGGAAGGACCTGTGACTGAACAAACAGCTATACTTTTTGCTAGAAATCTATTACCCTTTCCCCACCCCCTTTTCCCCTCAACGTGCTTACTAAAGAGTGTGTGTGCAGAATAGCGCTATACCCCCATCTAGTGGAGATCTTTATTATAACGTGTGTATAGCAACTTGAGGAAGAGAAGAACTCTGCCGAGTAATATTTTTTGGATTTTTTTTCTTACCTTTCTTTCCTCTCTGAATTATGTATTGAATACTACCCCTACTACCGATTAGACTGCTCACCTGATTAATTTAAATCTTGCTTACCCCTGACTACCCCTTTTCTTTGGAACTGATCGGATAAAAACTCCTCCAATCAAAATGTCAATGGCAACATCAGTGGTAACCGCAAAAACTGGGAAAAAAGTCCTGACACTCCCTATGGTCACTGCTACGGCCACACCCACCTCATCGCCTTCGTCTGCCAGGTCACTGGATGATATGGTTGCTGCAGGGAAACCACCATCGCTAGCAAGCTTACAGAACATGCTGCAGGCTATGTACGAAGTGATGACCAAAAATCAAGAAGCTATTTCTAAAAACTTAGAGGACCTAACACTAGATATTAAAGGGGAGTTGGGAGCCGTTAGAAATGATATCAAAATGTTGAATGAGAGTTTGGAAGGTGTTCAGGGGGTCTTGACGCAACAGGAGAATAAAATACAAGACATTGAAAGGAGGATGGGACGATGTGAGGAAAGACAAGATGGAGAGGAAAGGGAGCAAATAGCGGTGAGCAGGGTCTTTGAAGAGGAAATTATTTTTTTGGAAATGGACAGATCATCTTTCTACTTGAGGATTCAAAATGTGGTGAAAGAAAGGGGGGAGCCATTAAGAGATATAGTAGCAGAAATACTGGCTGGGACTTTGGAGATCACAAAGGAAGAGGTTTTGAGGGATATAGACGACGTGTTTTGGGTTCACACGAGTTATGCCAGGAGACAGAAACTTCCAACTGAGGTTCATATCAGACTATCTAAGAAAGCCCTTAGGGAAGAGGTAATTGCGAAGGCTAGAGATAAAACAGTAACCTATAAGGATAAACAATTGATATTTTTGAGGCAGCTCCCTAGGCGGGTTCGGGAAATACGGCGTAATTATCACTTCTTAACGGCCCAACTGAGAAAGCATAAAATATTATATAGGTGGCTACTCCCAGAAGGTTTATTATTTACTTGGGCAGAAAAAAGGGTGAGAATCGATAATCTTAGAGACGCTAGAGATTTCTTTATTAGACATTTGAACCCCTCAGAAGCAGACGTGGGAGAAGAGTTAGAGAGCAAGAGCGGGGAAGAAGTACTAGAGGAGGAAGAGAGGGGAAATAGAACAAGTAGGTGAAAGGAAGAAAGGGAAAGGACAAACTCAGACTCAGGTAGAGAGGGGTGTTGAAACAAGACAATCAAAAAAGAAACCTCAAGCAGAAGGCAAGTAAGGGTAATAAGGAAGACGGGATGGGGGAAGAGATGCGTCTAATGTCTGTGAATATCAATGGATTGAATAGTCCAAATAAAAGGAAAAAGGTTTTTACTAAATTAATGAAAGCACGTTTGAATATAGTATGCCTCCAAGAGGTACATATAAAAAGAGATCACCTCTACCTATTGAATTATAGCAAATTGGGTCAACTATATACATCCCTAGCAGAAACAAAAAAAAGAGGAGTAGCTATTTATGTACAAAAACACATAAAGTCGAGGCTGATTTTTGCAGACGAAGATGGGAGACTGTTGATGGTTGAGGTAGAAATATGTGATAAAAAATGTTTATTGGTTTGTATATACGCACCTAATGGAAATCAGAAAGTTTTTTTTCAGATCTTACACTCTAAACTTGTTGAATATGATTACCCACATATCTGTGTAGTGGGAGACTTTAATGCTATAGAGGATAAAAGCAAAGATTATATATCTGGAAAGAGGAAGCAGGAAGGAGAAAAGAATACGGTAAAGAAAAGGCTGCCTTTTATCTGGCAGCAAATACAAGAAGAATTTGGACTTAGAGACATCTGGAGGGAAAAGCACCCAGATGATAAACAATATACATACTTCTCCGCCAGGCACTCATCTTGGTCGCGGATAGATGCGGCGTGGCTGTCAGGGGAATTGAGTCAGGGGATACAGAAAGCAGAAATAGGCGTCAATGAGTGGGCAGATCACAACCCTCTTTGAATAACATGGGGAAGCCGGAAAATAAGGCCTAAGTGGAGATTGGACATAGGAGTTTTTAAAGATGAGCCATTCTTAAAACACCTAAAGAAAGAGATGGGGTTCTTTTTCCAGGAAAATAACAGGGAGGATGCATGCCCTTTCAACGTATGGGACACAGCGAAGGCTGTGTTTCGTGGTTTGGTGATTAACTATATGGCAGGGAAACGAAAGAAGGAAAGGGCTGAGCGTAATAAATTATTGGATGACCTGGTAAGAAGTGAGGCTATGTTACAGCGGGACCCAAGCAATATAGGATTTAAAATGAACCTGAAAGTAGCACGACACCAAATTAATTTATTAGATCAACAGGATTTGGAGAAAAAAATAAGATGGATGAAGCAAAGATACTTCGAAAGGGCAAATAAACAAGGGAGGTGGCTCACTTACCATCTAAATAAAGAAAAAGAAAAGAACAGAATTCATAATTTGAGAGATGGGAAAGGCAATTGGATTACAGGGGAAGAAGGGAAGAAAGTAATTGTACAGGAATTTTATACTAATTTATATTGTAAGGAAGATAAGTCTGAGCAGGAAATAAAGAAATACTTAGAGGAATCAGATATACCCAAAATACCAGACTTATCTAGGGAAGTATTGGATGAAGAAATTACGGAGGGGGAAATTGAAAGGGTCATGGGAAAACAAAAGACAGGGAAAACTCCCGGTACAGATGGCCTACCGATTGAATATTACAAAGCATTTTGGGAAACATTAGGTACGCATATGACTGAACTATTTAATGGGGTAATTCGGGAGGGACAGATCCCGAAATCATGGACAGAAGCACTAATAACTCTTTTGCCAAAGGACAATAGTGACCTATCTCAGATTCAGAATTATAGGCCCATTTCACTTCTTAACGCGGATTATAAATTATTTGCAGCGGTTTTAGCAGAGAGACTTAAAGGGTTTCTTAACCAATTTATACATGAAGACCAAAATGGTTTCTTACCAGGCAGACAGATTAGAGATAATGTAAGAATAGTTATGAATGTTTTGGAATATTACGAAACTCATACTGATAAACAATTGGCCCTGGTATTCATGGATGCACATAAGGCCTTTGATCGTGTGAATTGGAGTTTTTTAATAGGTTTACTGCAACATATGCAATTTGGAGAAAGATTTATTCGGGCAATCCGTGCAATTTATTCGAAGCAGACTGCTAAAATCTCAATTAATGGTGATGTATCCAATCAAATTGATATTGAGAAAGGAACTAGACAAGGGTGTCCGCTTTCCCCGTTGTTATTTATTCCGTCATTAGAACCCTTATTGAGGGAAATTAGACGTAATATGGGGATAAAAGGTCTTTATATCCAAAATCAACAATATAAGGTGCAGGCTTACGCTGATGATTTAGTATTTATATTAGAAGATCCGTTGATATCGGGACCGTGTCTGACCCAGGAAATAGAAAAATATGGTAAAGTGGCGGGATTAAAAGTCAATAGGGAAAAAACTAAAATTATTGCCAAAAACTTAACAGTAAAGCAAGGGAAAGAATTAGAAGTAAATTTGGGGTTCCAAATTGTAAACAAACTAAAATACTTAGGCATTATTATATCAGCCAAATGCTCCATGATCAAAGAGGACAACTATTTGAACCTTCTCAAGAGAACAGGTCAGGATCTAGAGAAATGGAAGAGTATGCAGATATCCCTACTAGGTAGAATAGCAATTATAAAAACTTATATACTTCCGAAATGGATATACCTATTCTACACAGCACCAGTTAGATTGGATAACAATTTTTTTAAAAAAATAAATTCTTTTGTCCTTAAATTCATTTGGCAAAATAAAAAACCCAGAATTAAACTTAAAATGCTTCAAGAACTTAAAGAAAGAGGGGGATTTGGTGTTCCAAAATGGGAATACTACTATCAGGCCGCAAACTTAGTCTGGATCAGGGATTGGATATTGTTGAGAAGAAGGAGGTTGCTGATTTTGGAAGGTGAGGGGTTACATCAAGGATGGCATTATTTTCTCTGGCAAAATAAAATCCCAAAGCACAGGTGTCTTGCAGGACATTATGTGAGGAATATTCTAATTGAGTCGTGGAGGAAAATTAAGGGTAAATTTTACTTTTCAGTCCCCTCCTGGCTGGTCCCACTCGAAGCTATAACGTATAGGCCTCTATATAACAAAGAAAATCACCTCTCTTACCAGGAACTTTTGGACCCCCATGGCAGTCTGAAAACAAGAAATGAGTTGGAGTTGCAGGGAAGACAACTGGATTGGTGGGCTTATGCCCAAATTTGCTCGAAATTTAAAAAAGATAGGGAACAAGTTGGTATTAATTTGAATCAGCATGAACTGGACAATATCATTCTAGGAAAAGAGGATAAAATGTTATCAAGGATATATAAACTTTTAATAGACTATTGGATAGGGGATGAAATAGTTAAAGACTCTATGATTGCCTGGGGGAGAAATATTGGTTATCCAATTGATTTGACCAAATGGGAAGAAATCTGGCTCAAACATATGAAACTCCTGTGGGCAACATCATATAAAGAAAATGTGTACAAGATGCTGTATAGATGGCACCTTCCACCTGCCCGTCTTTCTAAAATGTATTCAAATCTCTCACCAAACTGTTGGAAGTGCGGGGAGATCGGCACCTATTTCCACATGTGGTGGACCTGTCCCAGGACGAGGGAATTCTGGAAAACCATACAGGCATGGATTATGGAAATCACAGGTTATAACCTAATCCTGAAACCAGAGTACTATCTACTGAACATTAGGCCAGATAATATAGGCACAAATATATGGTGTCTGTGTGTATTTATCACCACTTCAGCAAGAATATGTTTCGCCCAACATTGGAAGGGGAAAGATCTGCCGGCTGAAGATTTGATTCTGGAGAAAATTTTGGATTATGCGGAAGCCGACAGACTGACTAAAGCATTGCGAGATCAAAAGGACTCCGTATATTTCCAATGTTGGGACAAATGGTATGTTTGGTTGAACAACAGACACCCATAAAGTCAAGTATAACCAGGACTATGTTTAATATTTGTTAAATTTGACTGAAGCCTACATACCGTAGAAAGTGTAAATATCATGTAAAGTTTCTGTCGCGATCATTTGTTTGACTATTTCTTTTTTTTGTTTGATGTACTGTTTTAAATAAATAAATTTAAAAAAAAAAAAAAGAAAGGTCGGCAGTTCGGCGGTTTGAATCCCTAGTGCTGCATAACAGAGTGAGCTTCTGTTACTTGCTCCAGCTTCTGCTAACCTAGCAGTTTGAAAGCATGTAAAAATGCAAGTAGAAGAATAGGGATTACCTTGGTGGGAAGGTAACAGCATTCCGTGGGCCTTCAGCATTTAGTCATGCTGGCCACATGACCACAGAATTGTCATCAGACAGTGCTGGCTCTTTGGCTTAGAAATGGAGATGAGCACCGCCTCCTAGAGTTGGGAACGACTAGCATGAATGTGCGAGGGAAACCTTTACCTTTATCCTTGAAATAAATTTGAAAGCTTCAATTAGTACGAAGTGTGATGGCACAAGCAGTTTTGGGGGTCATAAAATAACCCATGATACACCACTGTTTTGTAAGCTGCACTGGCTGCTGGTTTACTTCAGGGTGCTTATCAGGGTGTTGGTTATGACCTACAAAGCTTTCCATGGCATGAGTCAGGGTTACTTGATGGACCATCCCATCCTGCTAATACAAGCCTAAACTCCACAGCTGACAAAGGAGGCCTGCTGTGGACCTTTTCAGTTAAGGAAACCTGCGTAGTGGGATCCAAGAGAATAGCTTCGCTGTTGCAGCACTCACCCTCTGGAACATGCTGCCCTCTGGGGTGAGGTTTGCCCCCCTATCCTTTTAGAAAGTTGGAGGCCTGACTCTGCTGTTGACCTGGAGCCCCAATAGGAGAGTACTACACTGGAGGTGGCTATTTGATTAATCAGTTGACCCTAACTCCCACTTGTACTTCTGCTCCACCTCCATCCATATTATGGTACTTTCCTTGTTTATTTTTATTGCTTTGATATTATTATGCTTATTTATTATGTTTACATTTTTTATTTTCTCCATTTTACTGTTGTAAGCCATCTGGAGTAGCCCCTGGCAAGATGGGCGGCAAATAAATTTAACAAACAAATAAATATATTAATAAATACATAAAAATGGAACAGACAAATGAATAATTATTGCAGTTATGAAATAAGTATGCAGTTATAAGTAGGTAAACACATAATATTTGCTTTTTTCCTGAATTAGTTCCATATTTTCTGATCCCATCAAACCATCTCTACTTAGCAATTGAAGCAATATTTTCTGCTCAGATGCTAATTAATAAGACGTGCCTGATGTCAGTTTTCTAGTGCAAGCAATGGGGTTTTACAATGCAATGGGGTTTTACAGTGCTTCTTTTACAGCTTTTCTTACAGAGTTATGACTTCTTCTAAATATATAATTTTCCTGAATCTCTGAGTAGGTTACTTAACTTGAATTACTGGTTTTGTTTGTTTCAGCTCTTTATGAACTCTCCTGTGAAGCATATAAGCATTTGGGCAAAACAACAGGTTCTTATTGGATAGATCCAGATGGCAGTGGTGCACTGGGACCTTTGAAAGTTTACTGTGATATGACAGGTAACTGTACTCTGTAATGGAACTTTTTTCTTATGTTTCTAACAGGTCAGATCCTTTGTTTTATATTGTAAATGCAATACAGAATATAAAACACCACAATCACTTTCTTTCTTTATAAAATTATTATGAGAGCAAAAAAAAAGACCCTCCTAGGTAATGTTTCCTAAAAAGAAACAACCCAGGATTTTTCTGTTAGAACAAATTCTATACATTTCATCTCTCACAGCAAAATCAAATCTGTGGTCAAGAATCAGATCTGTGGACAACCTCAAGCCAAGCATCTGTAGATAGAAAAAATGAATCAGAAATTCTTCCTTTGGCTGGACCAAATATTAACATGGATGAGTAAGACTTCAAATCACATTTGTTCTATGTTCTAATCATTATGGCATTCAGATTTTTAGCCAAGTGCTGCAAGCCAAACATGTAAGCAGAGTAGTTTATATTCCTTTTTCAGATCAAGCCATCTGAGAAATCATGGTTTTTCTCTGCTTAGCAATACAATAGAATAGCAGTGTAGGCATTAGACTAAATTGTGTTATGTCTTAAACCTGACAGCAATAATTATATAGTTTTCAAAGGTACTAGGTATCTTTATCCTCTGACATGATATCACAGTGCTTGATACTGTCTTGCGTGTAATATGTGTTGAATATTCAAATACTGTCGGTCCCTAGTGGCCAAGTTAGTTACTACCTATTCTCTGATTGGTTGGAAGATGACAGCTCCGGGGTATAAAAGGGAGCTGTCAAGCGCGGGAGTTTTGCCTTGCTTGTTATGTATGTTGAAGAGAGTTGAATAAACATTACTGTTGCTGTTACCGATCGCCTCAGAATCGTCATCGCCGGCTGGAACATATTAGTGGCGACGAAGGTGGGATATGCCGGCTGGAAGCGGTGAAAAGAAGAAGTGAGGCTTTCAGAGGGTTTGGAGTGCCCGGCGGTAACAGGGAGCCAAAGAGTTGACACTCGAGTAAGGGGGTGGAGAATGGCGTCCTCACACAACTTTGCCCCATTTAACCCCTCGATGGAATCGTGGGAGGCGTTTGTAGCCAGATTTGACTGCTTCCTGATAGCAAATGATTACAGGGAGCTGTCTAGTGAGAGGAAACGAGCCTATTTTTTAAGCTTCTGTGGCTCAGAAATGTTTGAAACAGCTATGACCCTCATGGCTCCACAATCAATTCATGTGGGGACATGGGAAGAGTTCATGTTAAAATTAAAAAAACACTACGCTCCAGCTCCGTCCCGCATCGCTCGCCGCCAACATTTCTACCATCGGGATCAGGCTGAAGGGGAGTCAATTAGCCACTACGTTGCGGCGCTACGAAAATTGGCCAGACACTGCCAATTTGTGGACTTGGACGATTATTTGTTGGACAGATTAGTCAGTGGGGTGAGAGACGAGAACCTTAAAAGACGCCTCATTGCAAAGCCTGAGCTGTCCTTTCAAGAAGCCCTTGATGAAGCGTGTGCCGCGGAGCTAGCTGCCCTGTCCCTAGCTGCCTTGCCCCGGGGGCAACAGACCGCCAAGCCTAAAGGCGAGCCCATTAATTACAATGCGGCCGAGGGGAGCGATGAATACGATTCCAGTGGGGAGCCTGAGGTGGATCAAATTAGAGATGCGAAGCGCCCTGCTGGGCAAGCCAGGCAGCCGAGGGGAAACTGCAGTTGTTGTGGGGGTAGTCACTCTAGTAATACGTGCCGATTGAAAGACGTAGTCTGTCGCAGATGTACTCGCCGGGGCCATATTGCGAGGGTGTGCAGAGCGCCCAGACCTGCGGAGATGCCCCCGCCCCCCCCACCAGGGCCTGTCGTCGCGTTACTGACAGAAGAGCAGCCGATCCGGGCGGGCGCCCTTCCTGGAATCGAGAGCAAGGGGGAATTTACATGGTACATCCAGATCCACCTGGGGCTGCCTCTAGCAAGACACCCAGCTGTACATCTCCACCCCAGACCACCCCAATGATGCCCTTGAAGTGATGTCCCAGTGTCTGGAGGCCGTGCGGGCCTGGATGGGGAGAAACAGGCTCCGACTCAACCCCTCCAAGACTGAGTGGCTGTGGCTTCCGGCGTCCCGATATAGCCAGCTGATGCCATCGCTGGCTATTGGGGGTGAATCACTCGCCCCCACGGAGAGGGCTCGTAACTTGGGCGTCCTCCTGGATGCACGGCTGTCTTTGGAAGATCATTTGGCAGCCGTGGCCAGGGGGGCTTTTTATCAGGTTCGCCTGATACGCCAGTTACGCTCCTTTCTAGATCGGGACTCCCTACGCACAGTCACTCAAGCACTCGTCACTTCCCGCCTGGACTACTGTAACGCTCTCTACATGGGGCTCCCCCTGGGGTGCACCCGGAGACTTCAGCTGGTCCAGAACGCGGCCGCGCGGGGGATTATGGGGGCGACGAGGCGCTCCCATGTGACACCTCTCCTGCGCGAGCTGCACTGGCTTCCGGTGGTCTTCCGGGTGCGCTTCAAGGTGTTGGTGACCACCTTTAAAGCGCTCCATGGCTTAGGGCCGGGGTATCTACGAGACCGCCTTCTGCCACCAATAGCCTCCCACCGGCCAGTACGCTCGCACAGAGTGGGCCTCCTCAGGGTGCCGTCCGCCAGACAATGTCGGCTGGCGACCCCCAGGGGGAGAGCCTTCTCTGTGGTGGCGCCCATCCTTTGGAACAACCTCCCCCCAGAGTTACGTACAATAACAGACCTCCGGATTTTTCGTCGGGCCCTGAAAACCCATTTATTCCAACTAGCTGGGCTGGCTTGAGTCAAACTTTTAAACTATTTTAAATTGGAACTGTTTTTAATTATGGCCAAATTATTTAATTATTTTAATCAGTTTTTTAATCTTTCTATGTCTGGATTTTACTTTGGCTGTGCACTGCCCTGAGTCCTATATTGGAGAAGGGCGGTATAGAAATTAAAACAAATAAATAAATAAATAAACGTGACAGTATCTATCGAGGGCCAGCCGTGCCTGATGGAGGTAGACACTGGCTCCGCCCACTCTATCGTGTCCTGGAGCACTGTCAAAAGACTGGTACCGCGGATGGCCAAGAGCCGTCTTTCCCCTTGTCACTTACAGTTGAAAGATTTTCAAGGAAAACTAATAGCCGTCGTGGGGTGTGGCCGTTTCTGTGTTAATTTTAAGAACTTTTCTGGCCGCCTGCCTCTAATTGTTGTGGAGGCTCCGTTGCCCAGTTTGCTGGGATTAAACTGGTTCCAGGCATTGGGGCTCACCTTGCAAGGGGTGCATGCCATCCGTTCATCTGAATTGGACATGATAATACAGGAATTTCCATCCGTTTTCGATGGCAAGTTAGGGTGTTATACCGGAGCCCCGGTGTCGTTTAGCCTTGACCCCAGGATTCCCCCTCGGAGATTGAAACCACGCAGAGTGCCTTTCGCATTACAGGCGAGAGTGGATGCAGCATTGGATAAGTTGATCTCACAAGGGGTCTTAGAACCAGTGGAATTTGCACGGTGGGAGACACCTATTATGACGCCCATTAAAGCGGATGGCTCGATTTGCATATGCGCAGACTACCGGGCGACCTTAAATAAGGCTCTCTTGGGACACACCTATCCTGTCCCCGTTGTGCAGCATCTGCTGCACTCCTTGGGCCGGGGTTCAATTTTCGCCAAATTGGACCTGGCCCAAGCATACCAGCAATTACGGGTGGATGACCAGACTGCGGAGGCCCAGACAATTGTGACCCACCTGGGGGCGTTCCGATGTCGTCGTCTGCAATTTGGAGTTAGTGTGGCCCCGGAGATATTCCAGAGCATGATGGAGAGGTTATTACACGGGATCCCCGGGGTCATGCCATATTTTGACGACGTCCTTATCTCAGCGAGCAGCACGTCTGAATTGAGGGATAGGCTTCGTCGGGTCCTTCGTAAATTTAGCAACGCCGGGCTCAAAGTGAACAAAGACAAGTGCCAATTTGCAGTGCGACAGGTAGAGTTCCTGGGATTTTTGATCGATGGCACCGGGATTCACCCGACGGCTGCCAAGACGTCTGCTATCTTGGATGCACCAGCTCCTCGCGGTAAAGCCGACCTGCAAGCATTTCTAGGGTTATTAAATTTCTATGCGGTTTTTCTGCCACATAAGGCAACGGTCGCGGAGCCTCTACACCGTCTTTTGGACCGTGGGGCGGTTTGGCGGTGGGGAGCAAAGGAAATTGCGGCGTTCCATGCTGTAAAACGCCTCTTAACATCTAACGCCATCCTCACACAGTTTTCGCCTCACCTCCCACTTACTCTGGCATGTGACGCTTCCCCTTATGGGGTGGGGGCGGTTTTGAGCCATAAGTTCCCCTCTGGTCGGGAACTACCCATTGCCTATTTTTCCAGGACCTTAGCTCCTGCTGAGCGTAATTACTCACAGTTAGATAAGGAAGCATTGGCTCTAGTGGCAGGGGTCAAACGCTTCCACCATTACTTGTACGGTCGTTCCTTTGTATTATACACCGATCATAAGCCCCTTCTAGGAATTCTGGCGGGGGACCGGCAAGCTCCACAAATTATGTCACCCCGCATGACTCGCTACTCCATGTTCCTGGCTGCATACACGTACCGATTGGTTCACCGCCCCGGCCGGGACATTGCTCATGCTGATGCTTTGAGCCGCTGCCCCATTCCAGCCCTGCTCGCTGACCCTGTTCCTGTTTCCTCGGTGTTCCTGATTGCTGATTCGTCGCTGCCAGTCACAGCTTCGGACGTCACTCGCCTCTCCGCCAAAGACAGAGTCCTAGCCCAGGTATTGGACTGGATGGCTAGGGGTTGGCCACAAGGACCGCTTGCTCAGGAATTTCAGCCCTACTTTACGAGGAGGCTCGAGTTGTCCACGCAAGCCGGATGCCTGCTGTGGGGTCATAGAGTCGTGATTCCGCCCCCTCTAAGACAATCCTTGTTACAAGAATTACATCGGGGTCACCCGGGGGTGGTGCGCATGAAGGCATTGGGTCGTTGTTACATGTGGTGGCCACAATTGGATAAGGATGTCACTGAATGGGTTTCAGCCTGCTCACAGTGCCAGGCGGCGCTACCTATGCCGGCCAAGGAGTTGCCTCGGGAGTGGGAGGATCCTGGGGCCCCGTGGTCTAGGTTACATATTGATCTAGCTGGCCCTATACAGGGACAGTCCCTGCTAGTGGTAGCGGATGCCTTTTCTAAGTGGGTGGAGGTGTTACCCATACGTTCCACCACATCGGAGACCATTATTCGGGCACTAGGCCGACTATTTATCACCCATGGGTTACCAGATATGATAGTGTCCGACAACGGTGCCCAATTTACATCTACTGAGTTCGAGGCATTCCTGGCGCACCGGGGAATACGGCATTGTCTAATTTCGCCGTTCCACCCAGCTAGTAATGGGTTTGCGGAACGCGCCGTGAGATCCGCTAAGGATGCACTTAAGAAGCTGGGTCACGGGAATTGGAGTGAGCGAGTAGAAGAATATTTAATGGCTCAGCATACGACTCCCTGTCAACTTACAAATAAAAGCCCTGCCGAGCTCTTAATGGGCCGCAAATTACGCACACTGTTAGATAGAATACACCCCTCTTATTACCCAAGCAAGCCTTTGGATTCACGCAGTAGGTACCAACCATTCCTAGTGGGAGACCTGGTTTATGCCCGTAATTATGGGGGTCAGCCGTTATGGTTGGCTGGAACGCTCGTAGGAGTAGT
This sequence comes from Arizona elegans, assembly GCA_022577455.1. Taxonomy (NCBI): domain Eukaryota; kingdom Metazoa; phylum Chordata; class Lepidosauria; order Squamata; family Colubridae; genus Arizona; species Arizona elegans. The sequence goes on from JAKOOJ010000004.1 coordinate 89,191,505, forward strand.
GGGGCCGCGCTCCTACCAAGTTGAGGTGGATAACGGGAGGATTTGGAAGCGTCATAAAGACCAACTGCGGGCTAGGAGGGTGTTAATTCCCCGGCGGGACAGCAGGGTGGACATGAGCGAACGGCCTTCCAGCTTAGCCGCGGACAGAGCAGAAACCCCAATTCCGTCCAACACACCAGCGGACGACGTACCTGTCGAGGGTGACCCACTGGGGGAGGCAGGTTCCGGGCAGTCCAGTAAATCTAATGAGAGTGGCAATTCAAATCCACCGCCTGAACTAGACGAGGGGGGGGAGCTCAAGGAGCTCAGGCGATCAGGGCGGGTCCGGAGGAGGCCAGCATATTTGAGTGATTACGCATGCGAGTGACGTCCGCATGCGCAAGCTGGGTGAGAAGGAGTGTTGAATATTCAAATACTGTCGGTCCCTAGTGGCCAAGTTAGTTACTACCTATTCTCTGATTGGTTGGAAGATGACAGCTCCGGGGTATAAAAGGGAGCTGTCAAGCGCGGGAGTTTTGCCTTGCTTGTTATGTATGTTGAAGAGAGTTGAATAAACATTACTGTTGCTGTTACCGATCGCCTCAGAATCGTCATCGCCGGCTGGAACATATTAATATGTCTCAAAGGGTTTTTGCTTTGGCTCTGCCAAGTACTCTATAGCCTATTGATCAGGGCTAAAATGTTTTACTTATTGTTTTATTTAGTATCCTTGCTTCACTTAATCAACCAAACATAGAAAGAGAAAATTGTTATTTTCTGTTAGTCATAGCAATAGCACTTAGACTTATATACCACTTCATAGTGCTTTTACAGCCCCTCTAAGTAGTTTACAGAGTCAACATATTGTCCCCAACATTCTGGGTCCTCATTTTACCCACCTCAGAAGGATGAAAGAGTGAGTCAACCTTGAGCCGGTGAGATTTGAACTGCCAAACTGCAGCTAGTAGTCAGCTGAAGTAGCCTGCAGTACTGCACTCTAACCACTGCGCCACCTCGGCTCATATTGTTTATAATTGGCATCTTGGGTGGAATTTATTCCTTTAAGTCCTAAATTTGATTTCTGCAATACAGAAGTATTGCCTCAAAGTCTATCCCATTAAACTTAGTAGGACTAGCTCATTAATAACTAGGGGATGGAAATTCATTCACACCTAAACTGAAACATAATCGTTTTACACTAATATGTAAAATATTTCCCCACACAAAGTCCAATCATACCACACCATGATGGTAGTGGTGGGAAGATGACTATTATGCGTCCCATGAACTGCAAAAATCACAAATAAATCTTAGACTGAGCATAACCAAAAATGTCACTTAAACCCAAGATTGCCAAACCAAAGGTAACATATTTTTTGCTATGGCCATATCATGTGAGCTGACTCCCTCAAAAAAATCAATCATGCTGGAAATTATCAGTGGAAAAAGGAGAAGGGCCACTCTAGTACCCATTGGCTATAAAGCAGTGGTGGGTTGCCCCCAGTTCTATAGAACCGGTAGTAAAACCGGAGGGAGGCTCTGCCCACCGACCCCAATGTCATCAAAACGCTTCTGCGCATGTGCAGAAGAGCACGTGTGCGGCCCGCTGCGAACCGATAGTAAAGGTAAGTAGAACCCACCCCTGCTATAAAAGTAGACATCCAGATGACCATGGAAGATTTGAAGGAGGTAGTGCAAGATAGAGGAGCTGTTTGAAAAGTGCTGTTTCATAGTGGCCAAGAGTCAGATGCAACTGAATGCCTGATGATAATGATTTTGCGACATACTTTATAGGAAAAAAATGAAAACATCTCATATTACAAAAAAAGATACAATACATTATCAGAGAAAATAGCTGCTGGATGTACATTATGTACAAAATTATATTTTGCATAAAAGTGCACATAAAAGTATGTGTATACATCAATTTTCATCTGTAGTTTAATGCTATTTTTGATTTTTAATTTTTTAAGAACTGTAATCTATATTCATCTTTAAATAACAGAGACACCTTTTTCCTAAATGATATTTTAAGGATGGTAGTAGTGATAGAAAATGGCAGTTCCTTAGCTTATCCTCTGCTTGATACAAGTAGATAGATTGGTGAGTATGAATCTCTAGCAAAAATGTGAATGTGGAATTATTAGAAAGAGTACAGATATTTTTTAAATTATATTTTTTTCTGTTATTCAAACTAGAGATGGTTTACTCAGAGAAGGAGAGTTCTGTATCCAGTTTTATATCCTTCTTCTTTGAAATTAGTCATAAACTGCATAGCATGAACAAGGATAAACCCTTAATGTTTTCTTCCCAGTTTGGCTAAGTAATTAAAAATAATAGATTTGAAGAAGAGTCCACAGAAGAGCTAGCAAACACTGAAAGGACTGGAAACCAAGTCTTATCAGGAACATTAAAAGATCTAAGTATGGTTAGCTAATAGAAAAGACGGTTGAGGGAAGACAGTATACTGTTTTAAAAATCTCTGACGAGCTGTCACATTGTAGGGGGGTCTATATTTATTCTCACATGCTCCAGTGGATAAGCCTAGAAGTAATGGGATGAAACATCAAAGATGTAGATACAGATTAGACCTTAAGAATATGTTCTTGTCAGGAAGAGCTATCCATCAGTAGAATAGGATACTGCATGGAATAGTTTCTTCCCCTTCACTAGGGGTTTTCAATCAGAGTCTGGATGGTCATATACAGTATTGAGATGATATAGGTCTATGGAGATTCTCAGTCATCCAGGTTATGATTGTCCCAAAGGTGCTTTTTCAGGAGGCAACTAGACTTTATTGTTTTTCTTTGAATACATTTTGCTTCTCATCTTTTTCAGCTGTAACTGGATAGTCGGGAATTCAACTATTTATATTTTTTGCAGAGGGCTGGTCATTTGCATTCTTTTAGAGAGTCATTTAGGCAATTGAGGTTTATCTGTGTCCTCAGGGTCACCTGAGTAGTACAAATGGGTGTGGAGCCTTCTTGGCTGCAGGATATTTTCTGCCCTGTGTCCCCAGGTACAGGCTGTTGAGGATGAGTCTGTGTTGTCTGCATCTCAAACTGAGGTGCAAATGGTTCCTGTAGTCTGCATTTTTTCTGGAAATCTGTTCATACTCCCATACCATTTGAAGAGTGTTCATTCCAAAGTGCATAGCTAAAAGTCTATGGAGATTCTCAGTCATCCACAACCATGCCTCCCAAAAAAGTTCCTTTGGGACAACTATGACCTGGATGACTGAGAATCTCCATAGATTTTTAGCTATGCATATTGGGATGAACAAAGTTAACATGACATGACTTGTAACAAATGGTTATTATAACACCAGAAGTGTAGCTATTTATAAATATTGATTATCTTTTGAGGATAAAATTGTTGTCCCCAATATATACTTACTTGCTTTAATTTTGATGCTTTTACCTCTATCATTTTGATAACTTTGTAGAAGTTATCTGCTGTTGTATTCTGTTGGGAGGTATAAATTGCTTATAATAATTTTCAGATTCCTGCTGTAGGAAATTTTAGTTTCCAATGTATGTACCCCAATGATATCATGAGATATACGAGGTGAATTTTCTGTTATGGTCTGTTAAGGGAATTGATAGAAGAAATAGAAAAACCATGGCTGGATTAAAAAAAAGCGATGGGACTGGGAGGAACATCTGACTTCCTGATGGCTTCTCCTTGTAGGAAGCTTGCAGGGAATATCTGAAAGGACATGATTGTGGACATGATTGCAGCAGAGAAATGGAGCAGCAGCATAGTAGCATTGAAGTGGCCACAACTTTGCCAAATTTCAATCCCACAAGGGTAATGGGTCTCAGATTTTGGATACATTCTGTAAATTAGCCCATCTGAAGTACATGGATTCAAAAATTGTCACCCTGTAATGCACTATTTGGTTCAATTGACAGTTACACATAATTAAACTTACACAACAGTTTTAGTAGTAATGGTATATACATATTTGAATGAAAGAACATTGGAAAATTCTTGGATTATATTTTAGACTAGAGTAAGGCAATAACTTCTAGGTTTCGCAAGGATTCTATATCTATTCACCAGGAACTAAAATAATGGAATTTTCTCTTTATTCTTTGCTAAGGGCAAGAATTTGGATTAGGTCTATAAACTATATGAAGTAAAGTAACATATATATTTAATTTCTGAATTAAGGTTGCTATTACTGTTTTTTCTTCTACATTCATTTGAATTGGTGTTCATTAGTAGAAGTCAAACTGATAGCCTACATTAAGACTTTATTTACTATAATGTTTTCACTTTCATTTTATAGCTAGCTTTGAAACAAAACAGCTTGTTTTATGGACTTATTTAGGTCTGAAAGTGTTTCACTGTGTAATAAATGCATGTGGAGATTGTATTAGCCATTTACTTTCTATTTTGTTGTTATAAAGATTTCCCCCTTCATCTCTGTTTTTTCCAAACGTTTGTGCTTTATTGGTTTATGGATCATAATGTTCAAAATTTATTTGCATGAAAAGATGTACCTGTTATAGTATGGCTAGTAGAAAGTATTCCCTCTAACTGGTCCTCCTGAATTACAAGCTGCCTCTTTACTTACTCTTCTTCAAGGCTCTGTTGCCCTTATGAAGTAAACATTTTAAACAATAACTCCTGGACATGTCACATCAAACCAGGTTGGTTCTTGCTAAGAATACAATTTGTCAAATTGACAGCTAGTGGTACTAAAAATTAAAACATCCAACCTATAAGGAAATATAAATTTTAAAGAGGGTTTTCCAATAGCACATTAATGCTTGTATTGCCTTCTCTCTATTTCTCTTTTTTAAATAATGCTTAGTTTCTCCAAATTATAAACTCAAAATGGATTTATATTAAAAGGAATGGGTTATTTACAATATTTCTGTTTTTGGTTCATTCACAACTTGTGGGGAAGTTTTTTTTAACTGTTTTTGTTTTGTATTTGTAAGCAATGCAGAATCTACAGGAGTAAGTGGCTATAATAAATTTAAATTACTGATTTTGAAATAGTATGTTACATTCATATATTTATGAGATTCTTAATGAGAACCATAGTAAAAGACAAGTATGTTTAAGAGAGGAGATAAAAGGAAGAGTTCAGTCCTCTGTGCATCTCTAATTAGTCTTTGGGGATAAGACTACTTTAATGATTAATTCTCTATATTAATTTATCTAGAGATACAAGCAAGTTTACAGCTCTGCAACTGTTTGTATGAAAAATTCAGGACTCTTGCCTCCTCTTATTTTCTATGCCAGATGCTATTTTGGAAAGGAATTAGTCAGCAACAAAATTAGTTGCAGGAGCCATCCATCTTGCAACACACATACCTATATATATACATACCTGAATATACTGTACTGCTGATGCAAACCTTTTGATGCCGCAGAAAATATCTTCTTAACTACTGTATAATGCTACTCAGTTCCTGGATCCTTAATTTTTTAAGCCTGAAAAACTCTGGCAGTCTTTTAGAGCCTAGAATCTTCCACTCTCTATTGTGCTTTCAAAAACTGAGCACAAAAATATAACAAAAAATATTCTCAGTTTTTCCCACAATGCTATTTTGTTTGCATTGCTCCTCAGTTTGTTTTCTATATTAGAAAAATGACCCACTAAAATTTACATTGTACTTTACAAAACTGCAGTATAATTTAAAAATACCATTGTTATAAAAATTATACTGAAAGTTATACTGAAACTTTCCTCAAAATAATTATTTGGTTAATCCTGTGGATTTGTTTCACAGTATCCTTGTTGACAGATAAGGTGCTGGCTTTATCTTATCTGCATGTTGATTACTTCCTGTGTTAATTGTTGTGTAATGGGCATTGTTCTCTTCCTGTGGTTGTCAAATGGCCCATTTCCCGACTTCCTGTAGGCCGGGTAGGCCCGTTTTTCACCCTCCCCAGGCTCCAGAGGCTTTCCTGAAGCCTGGGTAGGGCAAGAGCAATCTCCCCCACCCCCCTAGGGGCGCTCTGGAGGCCCAAAAGGCCCTCCCAAAGCCTCCACGCGAGCCCTATACTTACCTGGCATCCAAAACGGGCCACATGGAGACTCCTGGGAGGAGAGGGGTGGCATGGGTGGGCCAGCCAAAAATCAGCTGACCAGCGTGCGCATGCGTGCTGGAGCCGAGCTAGGACAATGGCTCACGTGCCCTCAGGTATGGCTCTGCATGCCACCTGTGGCACGTGTGCCAAAGGTTCACCATCATGGTCCTGTAAGTACCAAAAAGTGTCTGTGATAGTTTGCTGAATAAAAAGACAAGGTGAGCACAAAATATTTTGTCAGAACATCTCACTAATATAGGAAGTGATCAGTGTAAAGGTAGATTGTAAAAAGAAGTTGAAATACATACACAATATTTTATATATATATATGTGTGTGTGTGTGTGTGTGTGTGTGTGTGTGTGTGTGTGTTTTCTTCTAGCCAGGTTTTCCCTACGTAACCAAGGTTTTTTGTAGCTCCAGCTCAGTAGAATCACATCCACTCGGTTCTGGCCTTTTTTCTTTTCTAACAGCTAGCAAGCTCTTACTGCTAGGTGGGAGACCTAAATAGATCCATTTCTAGCTCGTTTGCTTATATCAGTAGGCCACACTCATATCATATATATATATGTGTGTGTGTGTGTGTGTGTGTGTGTGTGTGTACTTGTTAGCCATCAAAAAAATTAAGAAAATAGATATTGTACCTTTACAGGGAGGATACATGAGATGTGGGTGTGGCTTACTGATGATGGCTAACGAGCCAGAAATAGATCTATATATGTCTCTCACTAGGCAGCATAGGGCCTGCTGGCTGCCATAAGAAAAAAGCCCAGAATCGAGTGGATGTGACTCCACTGAGCTAGGGCTGTAGAAAGAAAAATCTTGGTTACGTAGGAGAAACCTGGCTAAACACACACACACACACACACACTATATAGAATAATTATGGGTATTATATTTGGTAAGCAAAATCTGGAGATAAACCAGAGACCTATTGTGTTGTAGGAAAAATCACGGGACCAGACCAAGCTCTTCAATGCAGGAAAGGTTTATTATGCATAAGGTTCAAACAGCAGTAAACACAGCTCAATGTCTGAACCCCCCAGGGTGTACAAAGGTGTTGGTTTTATACTCTAAAATACGTATACATTATCTGGGCGTTACATTTAGACATATTTGGTCTTAGGAGGAACCGAAAGACGCCTAGTCCAGACTTTTAGTTACAGATAAGCAATATTACGGGAGTCACATGCATATACAGGGTGTTGCAGACATTATCATATATTATACATGACATTTAGGGTGGAATGCAGAAGTGAACAACAGGATGCATCTGTCTGGGTCAGTCTGCTCTGTTAAGATAAAAATACCTTGTGTCATTTCAGCAACTCCTTACTGGCAGGGAGAGAAGTATTTAGCCTTGACCAAAGTTTCAGGCCTATCTATTGAGGCCTTTGGGTTTTGACCAAAGACTGTCTGTATACCTGAACAAGACTTTTTCAGTACCTGAGCTTGTATCCTCTTCACTCCCCCCTTCGTGACTCATCTGACATATCCAGAAGAGTCACGTATTCAGGTTCATCAGGTTGAGCGGTTTGGAGTTCCTGATATGCCCACATAGCCATTACCTGGGCAGTTGCTCTCCTTTCCACCAATAAAGACATACTATTTGAAATAGTTTTAACAAAAATAGGTAAGACACATGGAAGGATCACACATCCGGCAGCTATTAATCCAATTAAACCAACTACTGCTTGCAATCCAGGTAGTTTTGGCCACCACCCGGAAAACATATCCCTTAGGTTTAATCCTTTCCATGTTTGTACTGGCACATGAGCTATCTTAACCATTTTATCTGTGATTTCTTTTATGACCTTTCCGCTCTCATCTATTTCAATACAACAGTTGGTGAGATTAAATTTTCCACACACTCCACCCTCTTTAGCCAGCAAATAATCTAGAGCAAGTCTGTTTTGCATAATATAAGTTCTTGATTTTACACTTTCTTTTGCTAACTGGGTGAGACCTTTTACTGTCTCATTGGTGATTATTTCAACCACAGCTTGCAAGCGAATTAACCTATTTAAGATATATACAGGTGTTCGATACCCATACAAACCATCCTCAGCCCATGTCGCTGGACCATAAACTTGTATGATTCGTTCCGCGGGCCATTCCTCTTCCCCCCAGGTAGGTTGATTACCGCCTACTTTAACCTTGCCTATAAGAGAGGTATCCACATGTCTCCTCTTCCGATTTAAATTTCCCACCTCATCATATACAGGGACACCCAGGACCTGTCTAGTCTTCAAAGGTAACAGAAAGAATCCTGGTCTGATTATTCCCAACACACATGCTCCACACCAATTCTTAGGTAGATATCCATATGCCATTTTACCACAAATCCAGTATAGTCCATCGGGAGCCAGCCATCCGAGGGTTTGATCATCCGGATCATTTAAAAAGGATAAGCCTTCAACCTTGAACAGGGCTTGCTCATCAGCACCCTCTGTGGCGTTCGCACCCGACCACCATGTCTTATTTTCCCATTTTCCGATGCATATTAGATTTCCAACCTCTTTGCATCCTTTTATAATCTTACGTTTAAAGCATACGTTACCTACCAAATTAGTAGTGAGTGTCCAATCTCCATCCTTTCCCTTGGTGTAGGACAAATTACCTTTCTGATCCATTTCTAATACCTTTGAATAGTTTAATTCCTGAGCCTCCCAAGGCCACTTTTCTCCCATATTAGTCCCCCCACAAACAAAACAGTTGGATACATTTAAGGTGTGTGCAATATCTTCAGCTAACTTAACAAAAGTATTAGTTACATGTTTGGGGATCTCGGGGATGTTGAGTTTTTCCATTTCTAAATAGAATGACCAAAATAATCCTTTCGTATCCTGTAATTTTCTAGTGGTCTTTGTGACTTTCCAACTGAGCGAGACATGAGGATCTGTCCCTTTGCCATAAATACCTAATCCATACCTCACATCCCATGTTCTAGTAGGGGTACAGGTAAGTTTAACCGGATTACATCTATTCTTTTGACAATTAGAGGTTGCCACTCCAGTTTCTAGCTTACACTTCTGATTTCCTACAGGAGAGTCCCCGGACCACATGGTTACACAGGACCAATAGGGACAATAACTATAAGTGCTTTGGTCATAACATTCACCTTGATTATAACACATATATTTCTTATTTAACATATAACTTCTTTCCCAGTCTAAGCTCCCACAAGTGGACTTCCAACAGTTTCGATTAATGGCCATGCAAGCATCAAAGGATAGCTCAACCATCCTGCCCAAAGACCGGAACTCTGTCTTATTTAACAATTCCTCCCTTCCACATTCGGTGGTATATATTGACATTTCATACGTGGTGATTACCTTAGCTTCCACGGGATTATAACATTGTACCTGACCCTTTAATACGCACATATGATATACTGTAGTTTTGACCTGACAGGTGGGTGGTATATATGGTGTACATCCGTCAGGCTTGTAAGTATGATATACTAAAGTTTTGGAAATTAGGGTACCCTGAATAGTGGTTTTTATACAGGGGCTACATTGTTCCTTATCAACAGATGTTGATGTGACTTGCGGTTTTGCAACTGGGGATGCTATTACTGATTTCACTCTAGCTGTACTAAGTGAGGCAGTTTGGGTGGATACTGCAGATATAGCGGCAGGTATTAGAGTGTTGGCGGTTGCCCTCTTACCTCTGTTTTTGAGCGCCTCCTCTAATGTCATGCCTCCCCGTCTTGGGTTATAACATAGTACCCCCTTCCGTCCCGTTGCATCGGTAAACAACCATTGGGCGATTGGGTCCAAAAACACATGTGGTTAGATCAAACCATTCACAAGAATTAGGTATTCCTGCTCTCAGTCGGATAGCTGTGCCATCCTTACTGAGACACGGCACACATGGTCCTCTTCCCACATGGTCTTTAAGCCCCCTGGTTTTTCTCATTATCCTTTTACCCTGTCTTTGTCTAGTTGCTCCAAACTCAAAGGGCTCAATTTTTAATAAACAAGTACCTCGCCATCCTGGCTTTAATTGAGACGGGGAGAGGACACGTTCCCATCCCCAATATCGAGGAGGTCCGCAGTCTAGGGTTAGGGAGGAAGGAAGCCCCCCTTTGAAAGGAGCTATCGCACAAATACCTTTTCGCAACACATAACCCACATACTGACATGCTTTTGGATTTGAGTAACCACGGGCTTGGCAAGCAATCATTGCTATTTTATCAAATATTCTTGGAGTGATACAGGGGTGCGGTAGGACACCATTCCAGCAATCTGGCGTGAATGCAATAGGTGGTGTTCCATCACAGGCCCCACCGCCAATGTCATATGACTTCACTATGCGTGGTTGTTCTTCCGGATTGCTCCACAAGCCCGAGTTACTAACACATACCAAATTGCTTTGAACCCTTATCAACAGCAGGCTCATTCATATCCACTCAGATCCAAACCTTCCAACCATGTTCAGTCCACTTCCATACTTTATAGGCATACTTATCTGCTTTCCGTTCTCTTAGTTTAGCTCTTTCGGCGTCCAGCAGTGCAGCTTGTATGGTGAGGCTAAGCTTGAGAGTATAATAGGAGGGTTTATCTAGACAACTTACAAGGTAACGAGATAATACTTCTTCTATGATTACTATATCACACGCGTATCACTTTGTATACATTGTGTATACACACAATGTATACAAAGAACACAGTCAATACAATGTGCACAGCAGCAGCATCCACACTTACATGAGCAAAACCAACACATTAGCAGAGGAAAATAAATACTCAATACAAAGAAAATAGGCCTTCTTCATCCAATCTTCCCCCGTGCGTAGAAAGTCAGCTTCCGGTGTGACTTAGCAAGGGTTTCTTCCTTCCTTGAGAAATTCCTGCCACGTGATCAACTCTGGTGGAGGGAAAGGCTGGGCATAGATAACTGAGGAAGGCAACTGAACCGGCAAATCAAGAGCTTCTCCACACAATCTCAGTCTATAGTGATAGAGTATAAAAGGAATAAGAAGTAAAACAGCAACGATCCACAATCCCCACATCCAAGTCTCCCACATGAAGTGAAGCCAATCTTCAGCCGTGCGCTGGGAAGCAGCTTCCGGTGTGCTCCGGCAGGGCCAGATGTTCTTTTCTTCTTACCGGCCCTCAGATATACCTGGATACAGTGTGCATACAACCTATATACATATGTGAAACATCATTTAGTTACGTCTGAAAGTAAGCTTGGTTGGATTTTTCGGGTCCATGGACACTTTCCAACTTTTGTCTGCTGCCGCTTTGACCCGTGTCCAATGGATCCACGATTTGGACTCTGCAATCTTGATAGCAAGTGGGGAGGACATTACAACAGTGTATGGTCCCTTCCATCTTCCTTCTAACTGTTCCTTCCTCCAATGTTTTACCCATACGCGATCCCCCGGTTTAAAGGGATGACAATGAGTTACCAATCTTGGGGGTACTTGCTCCATCACATATTGTTGTAGCCTTTCAACCTGTTTGCTTAGTTCTTGCACCATTTCCATATTCCAAACACCCCCCTTATGGCCCAGATCCGGCCATCCCGCTAAGTGCCGTCTCAATAGGTTCGGAGGTCGCCCGAACATCAATTCATAGGGAAACAACTTGTGTTGTCCCCTTGGAGAGCTGCGAATTGCGTATAACGCCAACGGCAAAGCATCTGGCCACTTCAAATGACTCTCAGCACAAATCTTAGTGATTCTTTCTTTCAGGGTTCTATTCAATCTCTCTATAGCGCCTCCCGACTGTGGATGAAAAGCACTGTGAAACCGCCACTTAATCCCTACAGCTTGAGTTACAGCCTGGTTAACATGATGAACAAACTCCGGGCCATTATCAGAAGAAATATTAGTAGGCATCCCAAACCTAGGTATAATCTCTTTAAGCAGTACCCTTGCTACTTCCCTTGCCTGTTTTGTTTTTGTAGGAAATGCTTCTGGCCACCCAGTGTACATATCCACAATAACCAACATAGCTTTAAACAGTCCACACCTTGGCATATCAGTAAAATCAATCATGATGTAATCCATGGGAATGTATGCACGTGGTATTGCTCCGGGGGGCAGCAAGGGTCCTTGTCTTGGATTAACCCTTGCGCAGGTGATGCACTTGGCCACCACCCCCGCAGCAATGCCTGCCAATCCATCAATATAATAGTCCCTTTTCAAAGCTTCTTCCAGAGCTGTCTTTCCCATATGAGTAGTCCCATGAGCTAATTGTGCTAGAGTCCATGCTACTGATAACGGCACATACACTCTTTTATCTGGCAACACATACCACCCACTTTCCACCGTAGCCTGTAGATCAGTTACTGCTTTTACACTCTCCTGTTGAGTATAGGTAGGTTTTATTTCCGGCGGTATCACTCCCATGTCTGTAGCTACACATATTGATAAGTCAGGGGTTGGCTCATGACGCTTGGCAGCTTCTCTGGCTTCTAAATCAGCTGCCCTATTTCCCATAGCTATTCTATCATCTCCTCTTTGGTGTCCTTTGCAATGCATCACTGCAACTCTCTTAGGCTTTTGTACAGCATCAAGTAAGCGACTTATCAAATGTCCATGTATGATATATTTTCCAGCTGAATCTCTAAATCCTCTTTCCTTATATACAGCTCCATGCGCATGCAAAGTTAGAAAAGCGTACTTACTATCAGTCCACACATTCAAGCATTCACCCTTTGCCAGTTCTAATGCCCTTATTAATGCCCACAGTTCTGCTACCTGCGCACTATGGCCTTTCCCTAGAGGGCCACTTTCAACCACCTTCTCATCATCCACTATAGCATATCCAGACACTCTATTTCCCTCTACCATATAACTAGATCCATCTGTGTACCAGTTAAGTTGTGCGTCGGGCAGGGGAATATCAGTTAAGTCAGCTCGACTAGCATATACTTTCTCAAGTACCTGTAAACAATTATGTACCGGCTCTGATTCTGTAGGTAATAGAGTAGCCGGATTCAATCTATTTGAGACGACTAGTCGTACCTGAGGGTTCTCAATCATTATAGCTTGATACTTTGCCAAGCGCTGCCCACTTATCCACAGATGTCCCTTTGCATCCAGCACTGATTGCACAGCATGAGGAGTATGCACATTTATGGGACAGGAAAAAGTTAGCTTATTGCAATCTTGTATTAGTTCTGCAATAGCAGCCAACACCTTGAGACAATGAGGCCAGCCTTTTGCAACCCCATCCAGTTGCTTGGAAAGATAAGCTACCGGCTGCTGCCAGCTCCCGAGTGGCTGAGTCAATACCCCCAAAGCAATATTCCTATTAGTATCTACATATAGATTGAAGGGCTTCTGCAGATTCGGCAAGGCTAAAGCAGGGGCTTGTGTCAAAGCTTCCTTAATGTCTTGGAATGCTTTCTGTTGTTCTCCTCCCCAGTCTAGAGGCTCAATGTTCGCCCCCCTTGTTGCAACATACAAAGGGGCCGCCATTAAAGCAAAATTTGGAATCCAGATTCGACAAAAGCTTGCTAACCCTAAGAAACTACGCAACTGTCTCTTTGTCTTTGGCTCAGCTAATGCCAAAATTGCCTGTTTCCTTTCTGGCCCCAAGGCCCTTCGTCCTCTCTCAATATCATATCCCAAATACCTCACTCGCTGTCTCACCAGTTGGGCCTTTTTCCTGGATACCCTATATCCACATTCCACCAACAGATCTAACAATGTCTTAGTGTTCTCCCAACACGAATCCTCATCCTGTCCTGTTACAAGCACATCATCTACATACTGTAAAATAGTGTCTCCTCTTTGGCAGGGTACGTAGTATTGCAAATCCTTGGCTAGGGCAGTACCAAACAGTGTAGGGGAATTTTTAAATCCTTGAGGAAGCCTGGTCCACGTATATTGGGATTTAGTTCCATTACGCGGGTGTTCCCACTCAAAAGCAAACAAAGGCTGACTAACCGGATGAATAGGTATCGTGAAGAAAGCATCTTTCAAATCAATAACAAAAAACCAAGCAGCTTCAGGTGGGATTAAGCTAAGTAAAGTATAGGGGTTCGACACAGCGGGGTGCAAGGTCACTGTTAGGTGATTCACGGGGCGCAGATCTTGAACTGGCCTATAAGAGCCATCCGCCTTCTTAATTGGAATTATTGGGGTGTTCCATGGGGATTGAATAGGTACCAACACTCCTGCTTCAAGATATCTCTGAATGCTGTCATACACGGTGCACACTGCTTCCCTAGACACGGGTCGTTGACCTATGCGTATAGGGACAGCACCCGATTTCAATTCCACCACTACCGGAAGATGATGAGCTGCGAATCCTGGAGGATTATCTTCAGCCCACAATCTTGGTACATTAAACTCCTGCCATGCATCATTTTTAATCTCTCCCTCCATTTGTCTCACCACCATCAATCTCCATATTTCTTCTGGAGGATGTCTGACTGTCACTCTCTGCCGGCCTGCATCAAAAGAAATAGTTGCTCCTAATTTGCTAAGCAGATCTCTACCTAATAATGGGAGCGGGCACTCAGGAATATAGAGGAACTCATGTTCTATTTTAGTTCCCCTAAAATCACACGATACAGGTTTCAATACTGGATGCCCCAAAACAGTTCCTGAGACTCCCTGAACTTGAACCGAATAAGGTCCTGGTGCTGCTATCGGTTTATTTACAACTGACCTCCCTGCTCCCGTATCTACCAAAAAGGTTGTCTGCTGACCCCCAACATCCACTGTAACCAATGGCTCGGATGGGGCCTCCTCCAAGCCTGGTCCCCGTCAGTCCGCCCATTCTGCATCGGCCAGCCCCACAGTCTCCGGTATCTCCCGAAGCCTGTTGGGATTTCCGAAACCTCTGTTCATGCCCCTGATACCTCGCCGTCCACGAAATCCACCTCTTCCCATAAACTGACCATCTCCCTGTCTTCCTCGGTTCCCTTCAATCAACTGTCCTCGTCCACCTCCTCTCCAGAAGGTCCTTAATTCACCCCTACCCCTCGTCAGACGCCTTGGACACTCTCTCTGCCAGTGGCCCTCACCTTTACAATAGGCACACTGGTTTGGTCCCAAGGATGTTCCTCCCTGCAAAGCTACTGCCAACAATTCAGCCTTCTTATGCATTTTGACTCTAGCCTGCTCCTCCTTTTCCTTCTTCTCCACTTTTTCTATATTCACATACACTTTCCTTGCTATCTCCAATAACTCACTCGTATTCTTTCCTAAAGCACCTTCCTGTTTCTGCAATTTCCTTCTGATATCATCACTACTTTGGGCTATAAACCTCTCATTCAATATCCGTACATTCTCTGGCAACCTGGGGTCCACCTGTGTATACAGCTCATAGGCCTCTACCAACCTTTGCAAGAAACTCTCGGGACTCTCGTCTGTCCCCTGTGTCACTAACGAGGGTTTAGACATGTTCACTGGAGGTTTCCCTGCCGTTCTCAAGGCCCTCACCACTGCAGACCTATATTCCACCAGATGAGTTAAATCATCAGGCACCCGAGGATTCCATCCCGGGTCTGCCTCTGGCATCCGCAAAGGTAATTCTCTAGCAAAATCTGCATCCCGTGGGAAGGCTACCTTCACATTCTTCCTCATAGCCGCTTTCCACTTTTCTCTCTCTTCAGGGGTAAGTAAGACATTCAACAACTGTTGTATATCATTCCAAGTAGGATTATGAGTATGCATAATAGTTTGGAAAAGGTCCGCCATCTCCGTAGGTTTATCAGAGAGGGGCCCATAATGTTGCTTCCAATTTAACAAATCAGTAGTAGAAAAAGGAACATACTGAAACATAGGCTGTATTGCTACCTCACCTTGGGCGTTCACAACTTGCTGATCTATCTGTCTCAAGGGAGCCACCAATTCTGCCTCTGCTGCTCTAGCTCTTGCCTCGGCTTCTGCCAAAGCAGCGGCCTTTGCGGCGCGGGTCTGTACGCCTTCGGTAACACCCTCTACTGCACCCCCAACCGCTCCCAGAGCTTCTTCTCCTTCAGGTTCACTCTGATCACTTCCATCCGCCGAAGGGCTTGTTTTTACCTTCGGGCCTCTCCCAACGACACCTCCTCCTGCTCCATCACCTGGCATACCTCCCCCTACTGCTCCATCTCCAGCCCCCCCTGCAGGCGGCTGATACGGTGGTAGCGGTGGCGCAGTAGGGAAGCATTCTGCCTCATCCTCGACTAAGACCTTTCGGCGTGGCGGGGTCATGGATCTACTTTTCCCCTCCCTTACAGCACTCTTCCTGCAACACTTCACCTTGGGTCTAGCGACACAAAGTCTCACCATTTCTGCCTGACATTGCAACAAATCATCTGCCTTTTCCGTCAGCGCATTTACCCACTGGTCGATGTATGGAAATTGGTCTGGGTACTTTTCCTGGTCCCCCACTATAACCCCCCAGAGTTCATCAGCTACCTCTTCCTTAAGCAAACCCTCTGGGGGCCAACCGGTTCCCATAGCGGGCCATACAACGGTGCACAGATATTTAAGACGTTCCTTCTTCAGTTTGGGATATGAGGGGGTTTTAAAATAACTATTAAAGCCTTTTAACATACATGCCAACAGTGTGTTGGGCACGCTCTGGGTATTCCCCCCCATCCTAACACACTGTCACCGACTCTCAGCCCCGGAACTCACGGTCACTGAAGAGAACTGCGATGACTTAACTACCCACACAATTACCTCACAGGGACTTCTTTAGGACAGCCGTCCCGAGTCCAGGGGAGGGATCAGGTCCCCTCTTCTGTCTTCAAATGAGACAGGTACCAGACTTTTACGTATACTCGCCTGAGATGTCTTCACCTCACACGTCCTGGCCAGGAACCATTCACACTTCCTTTCCTACACCGCAGGGTTCTTGGACTCGCTCACAGCACCATCAGCCTCACAGGGAAGTCGCTGCCGCCTCCCGGAAGTCTAGAACTCCCGTGGGCCCTGGAGGATGTTCAGGAGCGGCTGCCCCGAGGGCCTGAAGGGTTGAGCGGCCCTCAGCAAAATATTGCCTCGATCTAATGTCCCATCTGGGTCGCCAGCTGTTGTAGGAAAAATCACGGGACCAGACCAAGCTCTTCAATGCAGGAAAGGTTTATTATGCATAAGGTTCAAACAGCAGTAAACACAGCTCAATGTCTGAACTCCCCAGGGTGTACAAAGGTGTTGGTTTTATACTCTAAAATACGTATACATTATCTGGGCGTTACATTTAGACATATTTGGTCTTAGGAGGAACCGAAAGATGCCTAGTCCAGACTTTTAGTTACAGATAAGCAATATTACGGGAGTCACATGCATATACAGGGTGTTGCAGACATTATCATATATTATACATGACATTTAGGGTGGAATGCAGAAGTGAACAACAGGATGCATCTGTCTGGGTCAGTCTGCTCTGTTAAGATAAAAATACCTTGTGTCATTTCAGCAACTCCTTACTGGCAGGGAGAAAAGTATTTAGCCTTGACCAAAGTTTCAGGCCTATCTATTGAGGCCTTTGGGTTTTGACCAAAGACTGTTTGTATACCTGAACAAGACTTTTTCAGTACCTGAGCTTGTATCCTCTTCACTTGGGTACCAGAAAAGAATAGCTTTCTCTTCTAAAAATGTGGCATCTTCTCCATATATATGTCTTGTTTTAAGATCCACATAAATAAATAGATAATAGGGAAATTATACTTTTCCATGCAGCTTTTTAGAGTGATCCACTTCTCACTAAGAACCTAAATTGGCAAATAACTAAATATACATATTCTTCTTTGAAATTCACCTTTTTTTTAAAATTTGATTTAGATGCCGCCCTTCTCCGGAGACTCAGGGCGGTTTACAATGCGTTAAGCAATAGCCTTCATACTTTTGTATATTTTATACAAAGTCAGCTTATTGCCCCCACAAACTGTGTCCTCATTTCACCTACCTTAGAAAGGATGGAAGGCTGAGTCAACCTTGAGCTTTGGAGAGATTCGAACCAGCAGAAATTGCAGGCAGCTGTATTAATAACAGGGTGGGTAAACCACTGTACTATCAAGGCTCTTAATTTGTATTTGTAACCTTGTATTTGAAATAAGTCTTTTGACCATTAAGTTAATCAGCAGTCTCCAGCTACCTGCCAAATTTTGTCTCATTAAAGAAGATGCCGTGTGCACTTATGGTGGAGCCATCTGCTTAATTTTGCTTTTTAAAAAACATACTGTTACAATATTTTGAGGATCAGACTCAATGATGAATTCAGAAGCAATTTCTTCAGTTAAAGAAGTGTTTATTCATAATAGGCATTCTACTTATTCTTGTCAGATTTACAGTGAGAAGCAAGCATGAGGTAAAAGCACTCTCTATTTATATCAAAGGGGAGGAGTCAAGGAAGGGGGTGATCACACATGAATACATTAAAGGAGGAGGAATAAATTAACCCTTTATATCCTGTACATATATACATATCTCTTGTAATAGAATAAGGCATTTACTTATGACAAATCCCCCTCTAAATGCCGATTCGACATATAACAATGATTGCATTCGGATTCAGAACTATATAGTACTTGTAATTTTGATGTCAAGTATTTGTGTTGTTTAGAAGGTAAAGGTTTAGTTAATATATCAGCTATTTGTTCTGAGGTTTCGCAGTGGATTGCTTTAATGAATCCATCCTGAGATAATTGTCTCACGTGTTTAAATTTGATATCTATATGTCTGGACCTTTGACCAATGGCGTCAGATCTTGATATTTCTATAGCCGCCTTATTATCTTCATGTATGACAAATGGTAGTATTGGATTCTTCCAAATATCAGATAATAAATCATTAAACCACACTAAATTATTTGAGGCTTTAGATAAACAGACGTATTCTGCCTCTGTTGTGGAAGTCGCTACTAAATCTTGCTTCCCAGTGTACCAGAATATTGGGCAATCATTTAAAAATAATACATAACCTGAGGTGCTCTTTCTGCATTTGATGTCACCTGCCCAGTCTGCATCAGCGTAACTGGTGATAATAGGTTCTTTAATATTATTGGGTTCTAAGAGTAGGCAGAAATCCATGCTGTGTTTTAGATATCTTAGTATTCGTTTAACTGCTTCCCAATGATACATAAGTGGTTTACTTACATGTCTAGATAATAAATTAAGTGGCAGAGCTATATCAGGCCTGGTCCAATTAGATATATACAATAGAGACCCAATAATTGATCTATATAATGTATTGTTCTCGAACTCAGGTGAAGATTCATCCATATTCCTTAGAAAATCAGTCTGCATAGGAGTATCGCAAGGTTTGGCATCTCTTAAATTGCATTTTTCCAGAAGTTCTATAATTTTATCTCTCTGGGATAATTTGAATCCCTTTCTTGTTTTATTGATTTGAACTCCAAGGTATTTGTTTACCCTTCCTAGCGACTTTAAAGAGAAATGTTCACTTAGCTTGGATACAAATAAGTCTTTCTTTTCTTTATGTTTGCCTATATACAAAATATCATCCACATAGATTAACACAAATTCTAATGATTCACCTTCCTTTCTAACAAAAAAGCAATTGTCTGCAGTTGTGGCTTTGAAATCCATATTTTTAAGCACGCTGACTAGACATTCATACCAACGCTTGCCGGATTGTTTTAATCCGTACAAGCTTTTGTTAAGTAACCAGGTCTCATTTCTATTTGTACATTGGCTATGAGGTGCCCTTACATATATCTCTTTGTCGAGCTTTGCATGTAAGTATGCAGTCTGCACATCATATTGAAAGACATCAAGATTGAGTATAGCCGCTATGACTAAAGCTGTCTTAACACTTTCGGTTCTTACAGTGGGAGAGTATGTGTCAGTGTAATCCTCAGGATATTTTTGAGCGTAACCTTGTGCGACTAATCTAGCTTTATATAATTTATTACCGTCTTCTAAATCTTTGATTTTGAATATCCATCTGGTGCCTATAATTGTCTTGTTCTCAGGGGCAGGGACTGGTGTAAATACACCTAATTCACGCAAGCTGTTCATTTCTTTTGTTATGGCTAATTCCCATTTCTCTCTTTCTTCCATGGGAAGTTTCAACACTTCCTCGTATGTGTTAGGTGTTGGTGTCTCGTCATTCACACACATTATATAATCCTTATACTTATTGGGTAATTGTTTTCTGTTACACCTGATTGTTCTTATTGGAATGCTCTCATTATCGTGTAAATACCTTGCTTCCTTTTTGGTTAATGAATCTGTTTTTATCCTGGTATGGTTACCTGTCCATGTTTTGTTTTTGTCATCATGTGTGTTATGTTCATGTTTCTCTCTTTCTATTCTGTCTTGTTGTTCAATATTTGGTTTTGTATTTTGGATTATCTCGTTAAGATGTATCTTAGACCAGTTGGCCTGTTCATGAAATACTGCTGTTCTTGAGACTATGAATTTGTTATTACTGTCAATAAATCTATATCCTTTTGTGCCTGTTTCGTATCCCATGAATCTGAGCCTTCTGGATACGTTATCTCCCTTACGTCTTAATTGTTTTGGTATTTGTACGTCTGCTGTAACTCCAAATATGTGCATGTGTGATATTTTTGGTTTCCTATTGTACATCACTTCGTATGGTGTTTTATTTAGGATGCTAGACCAGGTCCTATTTTGGGTATAGTTTGAATATAGTAATGCTTCTGACCAGAATTGTTTTCCTAAACCAGCATCTTCTAATGTACATCTAATCATGGTTTGCAGTGTTGAGTTCTTTCGTTCTGCTGTACCATTCTGAAAAGCAGAAAATGGGCTAGTTGTGAAGTGTAGCATTCCTTTGTCTTTTATCCATTGTGAGAATTCTTTTGACATGAACTCGGATCCCCTATCTGTCATGATTTGTTTTATTTTGATATTGTGTTGTGTTTCTACACGTTTGTAAAATTCTTTGAATTTTTGGAAAGTTTCATCTTTGTGTTTTAAAGTATAAACAAATCCATAACGGCTATAGTCGTCTACAATAGTTAGGAAATATCTTTTTTTGTATGTGATGGATGGTGTTAATGGACCAACCAGATCCATATGTACCAGATCAAAAATTTGGTTAGAGGTCCTTGTTGCCCTCTTTGGTTTTGGGTTTGTTCTGAGTTTTGAGGATTTACATACTGAGCATTCCAAATAGTTTTTACAATCCTTTATTTTAACGCCATCAGCATGTTCAATCATTTTTTGTATTACAGGGAAACTTGCATGTCCCAATTTTCTATGCAACATGTGTGCACATTCATCATGAATTGGTTTGCCTATATTGGGTCTTTTGTTATTGTGTGTATCACTAGTGGCTGTGTCTTTGTGATTACAGTGTGTATTGGGTTCTTCATTGTCATTGTTGTTACTATGTTCACTGTCTATGTTGATGTCGTCATCAGTGTTTGTATTAATGTTATGCAACCATTTATCTTCTGTTACAAGGAAGGGTAGGCCCCCTTCGATAACTACACTATTCAATTTAGTCCCATCCTTTTCTAGTATTGCTTTTCCCCCAGAGAAGATTATATTTATGTTGGAATCTTGGCTTAATTTCACTGCACTAAGTATGTTATGTGATATTTCTGGTATCAACAATACCCCCTCTACTTTACCTAAACCAGGTATATTTACATCTCCTTTCCCTATGACTTGAACATTTTCTTGATTGGCTACTCTTATCATAAATTTATCATTTGTGAATGAAGACAGTATTTTCTTGTTATTTGTTGTATGATTAGTCGCCCCTGAATCTATGAGCCAAGTATTGTTTTTTGATTTTTGTGTGATGACATCGTTATGTTTATCTAATCCATTTAATGATCCTGATTTTCTGTCCCTTGAATTATCTCTATCCTTTCTGCGTTCTCTGTAGTTTGGGGAGTCTCTATATCTGTATCTATCAATAGATGATTGCCTGTCTTGATATCTACCCCTATAATCACGGTTTTGTCTTTCCCTATGAAACATGGGGCAATCTCCCTTAGAGTGTTTTCTGGATCCACAATTGTAACATTCAATTGTTTTTTGGTGATTCTCTTGGAAAGTTACCCCTTTTGCCTGTCTGTGTTCTGTGTATGCATTGTATCTACTTTTCCTCAAATTATCTTCAGCTATTAACTTATTTGACAGACTTTCTATGGATAAGTATCCTAGATTGATTGAGTCTAAGTGTGATATGTAGTTATCCCATGATGAATCTAATGAGTTAAGGATAACGCTTTTCATTGTCTGTTCTGATATTATTTCTCCTCTTAGATGTAATTCTGCTCTGGTTTTGTTTAAGGATATTAAATGTTCACTTATGGTGGTTCCAGATCTTAATTTGGCTGAAAAGAAATCTTTAGACATTCTAGTGGTTGTTGCTACACTTTCACTATGAAACAATTTAAACATGCATTGAATTATTTCTGAAACAGTAAGATTATGCTTAATACTGTAGTACATGGCAGGTGATATGCTAGAAATTATTAAATAGAATGCTCTGTGATGCAGGCAGTCTATTTTTAGAGTCCAAGGTCTTTTGGGAGGATTGGTTATAAAAAATAATAAATTTTCTTTCATAAAGACAACCTGAATTTGTTGACACCATTCCTGTAAATTGATGCCATCAATTCTAAGTTTTGGGAAATCACTAGGTAGATTTCCAATATTACTATTCCCACTACTTACAACTGTGGGTAGTCCATGGTCCTGTAGATGTTGAAAATTGCAGAATGGTGTGGGTATTCTGCTGATGAGCTTGAAAGGTTCTCCTTCTTCATAAAGTTCATTGTAGTTCTCTGTGTTCATCTGCGCATGCGCGTTGGTCATTTCTTTGCTGAAGCCGCTGGGAGAGGTTCTCTTTGCTGTAGCTCCCTCGTAGTGCTCTCCTTCTGATGATTCGGTCTCCGGCTCGATCTTGGGTGTTCTGCTGGCAGCTGTGGTTCTTCTCTTTTCTTTGGAGCTTTCTTGCTTGGAGTATTTTGTTCTTTGGATCGTTTGTAGTGTGGGGGAAATTTCGCAGGGCCCTCTGGGTTCAGGCGTCGTCATCATCGTTGTCCGGATCGAGTCGTGCAGGCTTTGAGGTGTCTGTTTATTTCTTCGTCTCTTTTGTATTTTTGCATTATTGGCTTTTATCGATTCTTTTGAAATTGTTAGACTTGTGCCAAACGTTTTAAATAGTTTTCTCATGGGTGTTTCGATTTCTTGTTCGGTGGATGATTCTTCTGTATCTGTTTCTGACTCTTCAGAAGAATAAATATATTTTTTGCTATTTTTTGTGTTTTTTCGCACCAGAGTTTTTGAATGGTGCATTCTGATTGGTTCAGCCGTGTTCATTTCTGTGGCCGGTTGAAGAAAAGATGGCTGCCTTTCAAAATTTTGAGCGGGACCTCTGGTCTTGCTTCTGGTTATTTTTTCTTTCGTTGTAGGTTCGCTCACCATTTTTGTATTTTCGGGTTTGGCTTTTTCAATGTCTTTTTCTCTCGCTGCTCCATTTTCTTCCAAGAAGCCTCGGAGTTCCGCGATGAGTTTGTGGTCATCTTTTTGACTTTTTATTAGCCTCAGTATCTCTGATCTGAGGTCTTTGTCTTTTATTTTGTTCTCTTCTTGGTTGTCGGTTTCATCTGCTGTTTCTTCGATGTCTGTGGTGTTATCTTCAGATTCTTTGATTGTTGTATTTATTGGTTCATCGATCATTTCTTGATCTGTTTTTGTTTCTTTATCATTTGCCCTGGTATTAGGTCTTTCTTTTTTATTCTTGAGGTTTTCTTTCTTAGGCATGTTGGATTTTATTGAGTCAGTTCAACCATCGACTGCTACCAATTTGTTACAATATTTTGAGGATCAGACTCAATGATGAATTCAGAAGCAATTTCTTCAGTTAAAGAAGTGTTTATTCATAATAGGCATTCTACTTATTCTTGTCAGATTTACAGTGAGAAGCAAGCATGAGGTAAAAGCACTCTCTATTTATATCAAAGGGGAGGAGTCAAAGAAGGGGGTGATCACACATGAATACATTAAAGGAGGAGGAATAAATTAACCCTTTATATCCTGTACATATATACATATCTCTTGTAATAGAATAAGGCATTTACTTATGACACATACAATGGGAGTCAATTATACTATTATGTAACTTGGCTTCTGTGTACGAGTTCAGTTAGCTCCTAACATTGTTATATGACTGAACAAGCAATTCAGAAAAAGAATCTTGAGAGTAAGGATAGAAAAAAGGTGAAATACTGGAATGTTATATTTAAGATTTACAAACAGTGCTAAGATATAAGTGTCTGAGATGAATGACATTTTAAACTCTGCAGGAAACTAATCTAGTTAGTTAGGACAGTCAACATTCTCTATCTAAAACATATCTGTAGGTAAGGAAAGAAAGTTTCATAAGGTGTTCAATTTTAATAAATTTATGACAGTAGAGATATATAGCTTGGTCAAGAGTACCACAAGCCTGAGCAACAACCACAAGAATCATCTTCACTAGAACCAGAAATATATATGTAGCACACTTGTTATAACTCTGTTATAGATTTGTGCTGGTTCCTGACTATAATAAATATTGAAATTGAAACCAAATCAGTGGTGGGTTTCAAAATTTTTTACCACCGGTTCTGTGGGTGTGGCTTGGTGGGTGTGTAATAGCTTGGTGGGTGCAGCTTGGTGGACATGGCAGGAGAAGGATACTATAAAATATCCATTCCCACCACACTCCAGGGGAAGGTTTTATTTATTTATTTATTTATTATTCCAATTTATATACCGCCCTTCTCCTGATTTTGCAGGTTACTGCAAAATCCCCATTTCCTCCGGATCAGCTGGGACTTGGGAGGCAGAGAATAGATGGGGGTGGGGCCAGTCAGAATGTTTACTACCGGTTCTCCGAACTACTCAAAATTTCCGCTACCAGTTCTCCAGAACTGGTCAGAACCTACTGAAACCCACCTCTGAACCAAATGTGTTATAGAAAATTGACAAGCCTCTCATTTTCTCACTTATCCCCACCTCTACCAAAGATGTAATTTTAAGGTTATTATCGTCTAGATTTATGCAGCTTTGAGTCTATGCATAGCTGCAAGGTAAGATTTCCATTCAAGAAATAAAGATAATTTCTCCCCATAAAAGTGGTTAAGAGTGATTGAATAAATCAGGCAGGAAAGACAGGCAGAAGAAGTTGCTATTTTGTATCCATGCTTGCTGAACCACTGAAATATTTATCAACAAAGTTGGGTTCTGCAATTTCAAAGGCTGTGAAATGTGTGAAGAAATAAATAAAACGTGGGAATAATAGTAGTTGTATCAGAATATTAACAACTGCTCAGAACAATTTCCAAGAGAGTGATTCCAAAGAGAAGTGGTGAACTTCCTTTTATTGGACATGCTCACCAGAGCCTAAACCTTCATCTGTCTGGGTTGTTTCATTACAGATTCTTCCAGTAATAGTCAGTGATGATAAAACAGTGTGCATGACCGGGAGATCAAACTCCTGCCTCTTTTTATAATCTGTGTGAGATTAAAAAGTGACAAGGCTTCAATCGTACAATTGCAACCCACCATTTTGACATTGTTGATCATCAGTGCAGATGTCCCTGGATTCCTCCATTGTAATTTTTTTTTTAATTTGATTTATATGCCGCCCTTCTCCGGAGACTCAGGGCGGCTTACAATGTGCTAAGCAATAGCCTTCATCCTTTTGTATATGTATACAAAGTCAGTTTATTGCCCCCACAACTGGGTCCTCAATTTACTTACCTTAAAAAGGATGGAAGGCTGAGTCAACCTTGAGCCTGGCGAGATTCGAATCTGCAGTAATTGCAGGCAGCTGGTCTTAATAACAGGGTGCTTTAGACCACTGTACTACCAAGGCTCCTAATTTTAAATTGCCCCTTCCAAATTTATTAGGCTATGCATTGGTATAAGTTCCTTTGTTGTCCATTAATTTTCTTTTAAAGAAAACAAAAACTAGTAATTATGTATACAAAACCAATAGTAATCTTGAGGTTTTAGAAAAAGTGTCCAACTATCATCAGATCCACTACTTAAATACTTTGAAGTCTCCGCCTGAAATCTTCTTACAGAACAGCAGCAGCAAATGAGGAGCAGGTTTATTTTGATACCAACATTGCTGAAAAAGACTAGGTAGCCAGTTCTGGGCTCTCACTTGACAATTAGCTGAATAAATTAAGTCCAGTGTTAAGCATGTTTTCTTGTATAACACATAAGTAAAAGTACTACCTGTTGTAATTAAATTCAGTTTATTGGTTTTTGCCTGCTTATCATCTAAACGACCAATCACTGAATGGGGATTGTTGACTTTAGCTGTGACTACAGGAAACACAAGTATGTAATTCCTAGCATTCTGCCTAAGATACTATTTCTCTGTTGATTTATTTCTCTATGAAGGCACAGTTCTGCCTCCATGCAAGAAGCCTACTTCTGTTCCATTAGCTCTGGAAGCATCTATGGGGGAAAAAATGCCTCCGTGGGACACATCCCTGCCACATTAGTTAACAATACAGAAGAACGCAGATCCCACATTTATCTATTGAGCAATGTGTTTATTGACGATGGGATTTCAGACATGCAGACACCTCACAACCCATTGACCATATTAGGATTTAAGGATTTATGTTTTGTCTTCTCTATGTTATTCCTGCTCTTCATCCATTAGATTGCTAATATTGGAGTCATGATTCTGCATTTGTTCCCAGCATACACATTATTCCTTGTAAGGTGCAATTGCCTATAATTGGATGCTAGTCTTTGCCTATTCCTATATTTTCTTCAGCAAATCTTCTTTCCATTAGTGTTATAAAACCTGCTTTGCTATCTTTGCTCAGAATAGATGTTCACTGTCTGGAACAGTCAGATACATAAATAAACTGGCTTTCTACTGGTACTTCACATGAAGATTTTGTTCTGTTGCTGGGCTCTTCTATCAGCACTTCTGATTCTTCAGTACTTTTGGCCAGCTTCCAGAAGTTTGCCCAATGCCTGCCCAATCTTTTCCTTCCCATAATGGACCAATCCTGAGTTTCTCCTTTAACATTTTAAGTCATCCTGGCAGTTCTGTTGCTTCCAGCTCTGAAATGCTCATCTTATTCTGATATGACCATACAAAATTTTTCCAAAGGATTCCTTCTGTAATAGATGCAAGGGCAGACTCATTCTTTGACCAAAATGTTTTACAAATATAACATAAATGTGTTTCTACACTGAGAGTAATAATAATAGGAGTGCCAAGATAGTCTATCAATAATTTTGCATAGATCTTCAGCTTTACCTTTCCCTCTCTCTCTCTCTCTCTCTCTCTCTCTCTCTCTCTCTCTCTCTCTCTCTCTCTCTCTCTCTCTCTCTCTCTCACACACACACACACACACACACACACACTATGCTTTCCATTAATTGAGGTGGAAGTTAGTAGAAAATAGATCAAAAGTGTAATATACACGAACTTCTATTTGCTTAATATCCTCAGCTACTGTATGGCACATCTGCTTTGTCAGGTGAATCCAGCACTCATGCAAAATGCCATATGGCCTCATTAGAGACTTGATAAGACCAGACAGAAGCAGCAGAAGAGGTTTGCATGCAATCTTGCTTTTGTTTCTTATTAACTGTTGGAAGTTTATCAGAGAAGAGCATCCAGAAATATATATTTAAAATGGCTTGCAAAAGTGACCCGTCCCTCACTTATAATATAACCTGGCTCATACCTTTTAAGTTGTTTTAACATGATGTGTCACCTTGATAGCAATTTTATGTTAACTAATTTTGACAACCATTTGAAAAAGATTTGCCTTTTTGATAAAGTACAATTTATATAGTGGATAATTTGGAATTTAAAGAATATCTTGAATGGCTGGAAGATTTACAAATTAGATTTGCCATAGTGAAGAGTTGCCATAGTGAAGAGTTATGGGATTAAGAATTCTCTTCATTATGAAGAACATAATTAAGAGAAAGTGAAAATATAATGACATTGTTTATATTTCTTATGAGGAAGATGGAAAACCACTTTTTTATTCCTATTTTTTTTCTTTCTTTTTTGTTTTCTTGTACTTTTTATTTTCTCTTTTTATTTTTAGTGTCTGTTTTCTTTTGCTATTGTAATTAATACTTTTAATGTTTTTTTAAAAAAGAATATCTTGATTGAAGATTAGGAAACAGTCATTTTCAGGTTAAGAGTTTAGAAGCTTTCACTGTATGGCAATAGCAATCAATAGTTTGCTACTTTTTCTTCTTTTTCCAGTGCAATTTAAAAAAAGTGAAGTACAGATAATCTTCGATTTACGACCACAATTAAGCCCAGAATTTATGTTGCTACATGAGGGATTTGTTAAGTGAGTTTTGTCCCATTTTACAAGAGAGTTCACTGCCTGAGGAGAAGATATCAAAACAACATACATAAGCCAATCAGACCAGGAGTTGAATTTTACTTTGATTCTGTGATGGGGTAACATCTTTAATCTGAGTGATGTAGACTAGCTTTGGGTTGCAGGAAATGCCAAATTAAATAAACCTCTGTTGTTTATTCCCTTCCTTTCTACAGCCTGAGGCAGGTCTCCCTCTTGATCTAATGGGAGATCCAGTCCTGCATATCTGATGTTGTATGATATTTAATTGAATCTCTATATTGTATGGAAGAAAGTTGGAGATAGCGATTTAGATCCAATAAATGATGTTTGAGGGAAAACACATATTTAATATTTCATGCTTGCTTTTCATGCTCTCTTTTTTTAAAATGGAAATTAGATTTGTCTTTACTCAGGTTTGGTTACCAAGTTATTCATGATGGCAGTGTCAATGAAAGTTCTTTAAGTAAAGATACTAGGATTAATATCAATATGTGTCTCTGAATAAGGGATAGCAATAACTTCAATTGTTGAAAATGTTCTTATTCATTTTTCATGCAGAGGACAAAGTATGGACTACTGTGAATCATGACTTACAAGAGCGTTTTTCAGTGGTAAGCAACAGACCAGAGAAGCATGCTGTGCTACAGCTCAATTACAGTGCCACCATGGATCAAATCTCAGCCATCACTGGTAGTGCCGAGTATTGTGAACAGTTCATCTCCTATGTCTGTAAACTGTCAAGGCTGCTGAACACCCCAGGTAGGCTAATAGTAGAAAGCTATTGCTGCCCTTATACAATTTTTCTTACTTGGCCATGAGACCATTCCAGGGGCAAGCTAAAAATAGAATGTTATTGCTGCTGTTAGAAAAAAACTGATCATTTTTGCAAAAATATCCAAAATAAGCTTTGAAGTCAGATCTACTTATATTGTTGCATGCAATTTATGATGCAGAATATTTGAACATGAAACAGTGAGCATGAAAAAACCTAAAGAGAAAAAGCAGGCATTCTAATTACACATCTTCCATTCAGACATCATAATTGCTGTGGTCATTCCTTCTGTATAAAAATGATTAGTGTTTGTTTAGTCACTTAATTACAGGTATATAAAAATGTAAACATTACATGGGTTGAGAGAAAAACATAATGTCCATATTCTGAAGAGCAGCATTCATGATAAACACTGGAAATGAGAAAATGTGTCTGAAATTTTCAGTACTTGCCTTTTCAGCCTGGTAAAGAATTATGTCATCTTTTTTGTCAAGGGTGGACAATTTGTGCTTTGGGAACCATTCCAAAAATTGCTGAAAAATGTATAACCATCACCACACTCTCAAAAGCCAGATCTTAACCTGGAAAAAGTTAAACATCTATGTGCTGTACTGAGGGGGGAAGGGGACTGTCTTTAATTGTTAAATCTGGTGTGCAAAACCAGCATAATTCCATTTTCAGAATACCACATTTCAATATATTGTCCATCTTTCCTCCCTCATCTTAAAATGGTATAATACCCGCTATTGCATCAGCCCAAAGTACAGAACTATCACCTAAACAAATGTAGAAAACATTTAAATCAATCTGAAGGATATACAGATTTGTGAAATTTATGTATCAAAAACAGATGAATTAATTTTGCTCATAAATAAACATTTAGCATAAGCTTTAAAATAGTGCTATTTTCAATTTTATAATCCTAGTAGCAGACAGTTTTTAAAGAATGTCCTCTTATTTTACTAAGAAAATATTGATTACATGTTTTACTTCCTTTTTTTAAAAAAAAAGTTTTTTATTATTTTTTTAAAACATAAACATAAAACACATTTTTTCAAAACAAAGCTTTTGATCCGGTCACAAATTAATACAAATCACTAACAAATCTTAATTTTTAATTAACACAACTTAATATTTTACTCAGTTGTTTCCCACAATTTTATCTATTTAACTATGCCATTATCCCCAAAAACCTGTTACTTAAATCTTAAATCCTAACCAATTATAATTCCATTTATCTCTTTCATTTGCTTAGATGGATATATTTTAACAATATAAATCATCACAAATATTATAAACATTCATAAAGTAATTAATTTCAACATAATCATTTTATTTTTATCAATGAACTCAACATTTATAGTCTTTATTTCTGTTATTAAACCTAATTTATTCATTTCATTTTAACTATTAATCTCAACATACTCCTCCTTATTTGGCTATCCCACCTCATTTTATTTTGCTATAAAACCCAACATCTTTATCTTCATCTTTGTTGTTAAACCAATCATTTTTATTTCCTGGCTGTTAAACACAGCATAATCATTTTATTTTTAGCTGTTAAACACAGCATACTTATTTTTTTTTTATTGCAAAAGTTTTACAATTACATTTTCACCCCCTTTTTCCCCCCTCATCCCAGCCCAAACTTCCCAACCTCCCTAACCCACCCTAACCCTCCCCTCTCCCCCAGACTTCCACACAGTATACTCATATCAAATGAAAGGAAAACCCCTTATAAAACTTGAGCCCCTCCCTCCCCCTAAAAATTTTTCATCTTCATTACATTAACCTATTTCTATCCTAATATAACATTTTCAAATAAATTTTCATCTTCATTACCTTAAAATATTTCTATCTTAATATAACATTTTCAAATAAAAGCTATTTGATACTTCCTAGTTTGATATTTGTTCTGAACGTAATCTATCCACCTCTTCCATTCCCATTCATAAGTCTCTTGTGAACAATCTTTTAGATATGCTGAAATCTTCGCCATCTCTGCAAAACTGGCCATCTTCAAAGTCCATTCCTCAATCGTGGGCAGCGCTTCATTTTTCCAGTATTTACCTATCAACAATCTTGCTGCTGTTATCATATGCAATATCAGTTTTGTTTCACCCAATGTAAAACCCTTAGCTATGCCCAATAAAAACAATTGTGGAGAAAATTGAATTTTTTTCTTTAAGACATTCTGCATGACCCACCAAATTTTTATCCAAAAGGCCTTAACTTTCTTACAGGTCCACCAAATGTGATAATATGTAGCATCTAGACAGTCACATCTCCAACATTTAGGCTGCACATTAGGGTACATACACGACAATTTTTTGGGGTCTAAATGCCATCTGTAAAACATTTTATAAAAATTTTCCCTCAAATTCTGCGACTGTGTAAATTTAACATTCTGAACCCAGATTTTTTCCCATGTTTCCAACATCACTGGTTCCTCAAAATTTTGTGCCCACTTAATCATACAATCTTTAACTAGTTCAGTTTCTGAATCCCTTTCTAACAAAACATTATAAAGTCTTTTGATATGCATTGGACCTTTCTCTTTTATATGTCTGACCAATTCTTCCTCATACTCCATAATACCAGTTTTTTGGTCCTCTTTCCATCTCAATTGCAATTGATTGTATTGTAACCAAGTTAGATTAATCCCTTCAGGCAACAATGTCTGTAATGTCTTCAGCTGCCATCTGCCCGCATCTGTAAAAAGAACCTCTTTGTATAAAAACCCCCCGAGTGACATTATATTTGTATTCCACAAAGTATGACCAAGATCCAGCCATAGCAGTATTTTATAATCCCAATTGATTCGGTGCTTCTTCCAAACTCTCAACAAAGAATCTCTAAGTATGTGGCTTTTAAATACTTTATCCACTTTACTGTCATAAAATAAGTAAGCGTGCCATCCAAATTCCAAATCAAAACTTTCTGCATTTAATATTCCAGTCTTTTTTCCTCCAAACCAATCACTTGCTAAAGTCAAAGCTGCTGCATCATAATATAACTGTAGGTTTGGAAGTTTAAGACCTCCCCTTTCTGGAACGTCTTGCATAATTTTCATTTTTACTCTTGGTTTTTTCTCGTTCCAGACAAACTTGTTCACTCCAGTTTGCCATACTTTTAGTTGTTTATCATTTTTGAGCACCGGAATCATTTGAAACAAAAAAAAGAAATCTTGGCAAAATATTCATCTTAACTGCTGCTATTCTTCCAAGTAAAGACAGCTGCAGTTTTTTCCAAGTCTCCATGGCTTTTTGCACCTCTCGCCACAAGACCTCATAATTATTTTGAAACAATTTCATATTTGATTCTGCAACCTGAACTCCTAGATATTTTACCTTTGGTACAATCTCAAAACCTGCCCTCCTTTCAAGCTCAAGTTTACGATCTTGTGTCATATTTTTGACTACCATCTTAGTTTTTTTTCTGGTTCAATCTAAAACCTGAAACTTTACCATAGTCTTGTATAATGTCCTTCATCTGGATTATTGATTCCATTGGCTGTGTTAGGGTAACAACCAGATCATCTGCAAATGCCTTTATTCTGTAATCCTCTTGCCTTATCATTATACCTTTCAAAGTATTAGAGTCCCTTATTGTATTTAACAAGACTTCTAGTGTTAAAATAAACAACAATGGGGACAGCGGACATCCCTGTCTTGTTCCTTTTTCGATTTTAAACTCTGTTGTCAAACTTCCATTAATAATAATCTGTGCCTTTTGATCTTGATAAATTGCTGAGACCGCCTGTATAAATTGGTCCCCAAAGTCCATCCTTTTTAAAGTCTTTAATAGAAAATTCCAGTCCACTTTATCAAAGGCCTTCTCTGCATCCAGAAAAACCAGACTGCAGGGATCTGTTTATTCTTCTCAATTGTTTTAAATATGCAAATACTTTCTTCCTTTTCTGTGTTGCATTCAACCCATTCACATTCCAAGATAAACATTTAATCATCATTATTCTCTTCCTGGAGCCAAGAGCAGAATAATCGGATTTCATCCGAAATCTTCTGTCCTGCATTCCCCACGGCCCCCTCTTGTATCGCCTTTGCCTCCTTTTCATCTTGTTTTTCCTGCTGTAACTGTTCTTTAAGTTGCTTGAGTTTTGCTCGGGTTATACGCTGGTCCTTGACTTCAGCCATCCAGACCGGCTCCAAGATTGGAGAAGGTTCCAGCAAAGGCTCATCCAGGAGACCTCCTTCAGCGCCCTTCAACTCCTCTGATTCCTGCTTAGATTGTTGTTGCGGTTCTTGAAGTTGCTTCTTGTCACTCTCCTTAATCTCCAAAACTGTAGATGTACGTGGGGATGGTGTTCTTTCTTTAAAGATATCAGTATAAAATTGCTCCGCCTTCTCCACAGTATTCAAATGGTGTTTCTCTCCCTTATATCTCAAAATTATACCAGTTGGGGCGTCCCAACGAAATGGGATCCGATTATTCTGCAATTCTTTAACAAGAAAGCCAAAGTCTTTTCTGGATTTCAACATCTTAGTTGGAAGTTCCTTGTAAACTGTGATCTGGGATCCGCCCACTTGCACAGAAGTAAGAAAGGATTTTTGCAGGATATCATTTCTTATTGCTCTGTCTGTAAAGTATATGGCCACATCTCTAGGCAATTGTCTTTGTCTGGCCACCCAGGAATTGACTCTGTAAATTTTGTCTATTTTACAGAGAACCATATCAGGATTAATTTTTAAGATCACAGCTAGGGCTTCAGCACAGACCTGTCTCAAATCTTGTCTCTCCTCTTCTCTAATTCCTCGAAGCCGTATAGCAAATTCCATTGCCCGGAATTGCATCATGACAATCTCGTTCTCAACTCTCTGCATCTTATCATCAACAACCAAAAATTTGTGATCATTATTTTTCATCTTGGCATTAACTTCTGATTTAAATTCATCCACTTTTGACTCAACTTTCATAATAAATCCTGCCAGGCCAGACGCCACATCTGTTATTTTTTTGGTCACCTTCTTTTGGTTCTGCTGCACTTCCTGCATAATTTCCTGTTGAGACTTTTGGATTTTATCATCTATTTTATTTATTTTATCATCTATTTCCTGTTGGGCTTTTTGAAATTTGTCATCCAGGATTTTTGAAATAAATTCTTTTAAATCTCCCATATCAAAATCTGTTTTCTGAGCTTGTAACTGCGTATCCTGTTTGCATGTGGGGGATCCCCCCCCCTGTTTTGCCTTCCTGCTTCTTTGAAGCCATCCTGCCACATAGGCTAGCTTTTCTAAAGAGGGAGGTTCCGCTTCTTCTGCCGCCTCCACAAAGCCTTCTAAAAAGGTCCCCCAGATTTAATCAGGGCAAAACTGTGTTGAAGCAAAATCAAGTAAAAGGGAGAGATTTTCCTCTTGTTCCTGTTATTACAGCCGGAGCAACTTTATAACAACTTGTTAACTTTGCAACAAAGCAAGATGACTTCACCAATCCACACTCGCTGATTCATTTACTCTAATGCTGAGCGCCATATTTTTTCCAGTCACTTTCACTCATTCAGAAGTTTTTCCCTTCAAGATAAAAGATCAGCAAAGTGCTAATACTTGCAATTCAGATTTTCAGGGTTCAAGTAGAGTTCAACTGCTTGTTTGAGTTATTTCCTTTCTCTTTTGAAGTTCCCTGCAGCCGGCTTGTTCTGCGAAAGCAGAGACGTCCCACGCCGCCCGGAGTCTCAGCAGGTTGGGAGGGAGCCACGCCTGTTTCCTCCCCAGAAACAATTCCCTGGGGGGGTTGCAGGGGCTCTACCTGTACCCTGCTGCCTCTTCTTCAAAGATT
This sequence comes from Arizona elegans, assembly GCA_022577455.1. Lineage (NCBI taxonomy): Eukaryota > Metazoa > Chordata > Lepidosauria > Squamata > Colubridae > Arizona > Arizona elegans. The sequence continues at coordinate 89,226,366 of JAKOOJ010000004.1, forward strand.
CTGGGGATTTTGAAGCTTTCAAGCCGCTTCACGATCTAGAAGCGGCTCTACGAACGGCTGGGCTGGCGGTGCTTAAAAAGGCACCGTCGTCGCCGAAGACAAGGAAACCCGGAAGTCCACAGCATACTTATTTTTGTTTTTTGGCTGTTACACGGCACATCCATTTTTATTTTGGCTGTTACACAGCATATCCATTTTGTTTGGCTGTTAAACACAGCATAGTCATTTTTGTTTTCTGGCTGTTACACAGCATATCTATTTTTATTTTTTGGCTGCTAAACACAGCATAATCATAGTTGGTTTAACTATCCCTACTTAATCCTTTCTTTGTTGTTTCCATCCATCTATACATTGCTTATATTCAGTTAATCATATTTATCCTTATCCTTTTTCATAACAATTTTGAGACATGGTTCTTGCTTAAAATATATCTTTAAGTATATTTATAAATTCCTTTTAACATTTTAAATTAACCATATTTATCTTTATCCTTTTTCATACCAATTTAACATACCATTTTTTTTCTTTTTCCGGTCGTGTTTATCTTATTTCTTCATCTCCTCGCCTGCAAACATATATTTCCTTCCATTTTCAAAGTTTTCAATTTTGTCCTCCATAAGTCATATTATATCTTTTTGTTATTTTTATTCCAGATATAATATATCAAATCTTCTCTTGGGCCAGCACTTAGTCCTTCTTTTATTCCTGCACCAATTTTTTAAGTTATTATTGTTTCAACTATAGGAGTTCCATTATAATTTCCTTTTCTTTTCACAAAAGTCAAGCTGCCTGCAGACAGGGAAAAAAACCCTCCTCTGCAAGATCCCATGACTTTTATCTGTAGAACTCAAAATTTCCCATAGCAGAAAAGAGTTACAAAGTTCCTTTTTGAACCAGATGGTGTCCCTCTACAATCCACATTTTCCATTGTGAGTATCCATTTTGTGCTATTATGTAACAATCCAATTTATTTCTTCTTCTTTTAATTTTAAAAGTATCCAATCTTCTTTTATAAAAAAAATATCTAATTCAAATTTTAAAATATCCAGTCTTTGTCCCATACCTCAATATTTAATTCCTATAGTTCTATTCAAAACTTAGTTGTTTATCGGGTCTTTGTTTCTTTAAAGTAACATTTTAAACTTTCAGCCCCTTTGTTATTCAGCTGCTATTTTATAGCTTGGGGTCTTATAGATGTTAATTTTGCTCTAGGCGTTGTTCTAGCCTGGGTTGGTTGTCACTCACCCAGCTTCAAAGAGCTCCATTTCTATCTACTTTCCTCCAGCACATTTCTTGCTCGGTTATCCCAGCTTCATGGCAGCCGCCATGGCTGCCGCCCCCCGCCACCGATTCACAGAGTTTTCCCTCTGACCTCCGAGGAACTTGCTGTTCCTTTTGGTCATCCGAGGTGCCCCTCCTTTTCCCCCATTCCTACAGGACGGTTCCGGTCTGAAAACCCATCGGTGGCGTTTTGGCAGCCAGCGTTTTAGCGGGGCTCATCAGAGTCCGCTATTTCCCCAACTGTCTCGCCGCGACACCAAATCGGAAATCATTTATTTCCTTTTTTGTGGTAATCATTTCAGGACTGAAAGTATTCAATAAAATTAGATATATTATTGTATTTTTCTTCTGTCTCTTTCACATCCAGAAATGGTAGAGAGGAAAATATCTTACAGTAGATCCTTTTAATACATTTTAAATATACATTGTGGGAGGGTATAATGCACATTGTATTATGTGGAATAAACAGCACTCATCAGCAAGACTGATTATACATGGTTATATTGTGAAAAAACAGAAGTGAATTATTTGTCTTTCATTCAATGTTCATTTTTGTTCTAAATCCCTTTTTGTTTACTGTTTGAGAATACACTCCTATAATACATAATGGTATTTCTACCTATTGCAGATTACAAGTGTTTGTATAACTTCTTTTCCATGGGGATTTCACAAATAAATCACAATAGATCAACAGAAAAAGATTGGTTAAAATTTGGATTTATTATTTTGTAAACTGAATAATATTTGTGACATTATCAAAATAATTGTTTCTGCTCAAAAAATAGCTGACAATTCAGATGTTTGTCTTTTGATTGTTGTCACATGTTGGCATTCTTATATTCTTGTAGTAGTATGTTTAGAACCACAGAAAATGTCAGAACTGCAGATATTAGCCAATCAGACACACCAAAGTGTTTAACCCATGTCTTTAATTGCAGCAAATCTAATTCTAGGGGCCAAATTATCACATTGAGCAAATTAAACAATTTAAAATTAATTGTTACTATTAAAAGATCATTATGTTTACAGAGGACAAAGAATGCCATAGAAGCAACATTCATTTATTCTTCCTCACTTTCAGTTAGTACAGCAGGAAGAAGGAAGAGACAAAAATAAAATACAGCTATACTTTCTTAATGAAAATAATGTACTCTACTGAAAACCCATCCATTTTTTGTTGTTGTTGTTCAGCTTGCAAAACTAATAAAGGGGGAAGGCAGACTGCCTAAAAATAGCTGTGATGAAAGAACGCTAAAACACTAGATGTGTGACATATTGCCACAAGTTCATTTTTCTGATTATTCATATCTGTAGAATGGCAGGCACCTTTCCATTCCACATTTAGTAAGACTTACTTTTACATAAGTGGATACAACACTTCAGCTTAATATTTATGGATAGGAATATTTAGTGGACAATTGTTACTAATAGAGTGTGGGGATATTTCTCAATTGTTTGATATATTCTTCTTTTTCCAGTATTTGAAAACATGTTTTCTTTTGTACATATTATTTAAGATAACATCTGACATATCAACTCTTTTGGAAGAAATATCCATCTGGTTCAGTTCCAAACCTGGAAAAATATAGTGGAAACATGGAGGTTGATTGGAAATATGGTTTAATGATGAAGCAGAACCACATGGGTTCTAGGTAGCCAACCACATGGAGTTGAGAGTGAGAGGTATTTATACCTTCTCTTGGGCTTTGCACTTTGCAAAGTTCTTCCTGTGCAAGAACATGTATTATATTGGCTGTTGTCAGACTCCCATGGGGACATATACAAATCCTAGGAGTTTGTTTGAGCTAAGGTTGGTTGAAATTTGAACTGCTGGGGGTGGTGCAACTGAGATGATGCAATGAAGGGGCTTTGGGCAATTCCTACTGCAGCTAAGGGCTGCAGTTGGATCTTGGGTGAAGATATTTGCTTATAAATACAGCTAGCTATCTCTTTATCTCTTAAGTGCTGACATCTGCTGAGGGCTATTAAGAAAGGTGGGGGCTGCTTTCCAAGAGCATGTTTCTCCCTTTCTCATCCAGAGAAATATAATATTCTGCCTTTTCAATATTTCTCAAAATATTTCATTCTTCTAGGAGAGGGGTGGGTGCTAACTCTCTACAACTGTATAACAAAATATGTTTGATGAATAAGCACTGACCACTTGGCTCTGTCCTTGAGACAACAACTGGTCCCCAAGAAATTCACTGTTTTTAGTGAACTCAAGGGCAAAATCCAAAGAGCTCTTAAATATCACTTGAAGAGATGGCCCTGGAAAATCTTCTTGCTTTTTCAAGTACTAAAACTTATTAAAATATTTGATTAGATTTGAAGAAAGTACTCACAATTCTATCTTTAAGTAAAACATGTCTAAAATCTTATGACACCACCTATTGGATGAACCAGGATGGATGAGAAACCAGTACTTCTTTGAGCCAAATATTGTATGGCAAAATTTGAACAAGTACAAAAGTAAGCTCAATAAATGCATTCTGATAGTCCAATTCTCAAACATTCTTATGTTTAACACTCTATCAATTGTTCAAGACTCACTCAATTTAGATTACCTCTGGAATCCTAGATAGAGATTTTATAATCTACAGCAGAAGAGTTAGAATGACAAACGGATTACTAGGGTTCCAAAGAGAAACAGTTAGAAACAGACATGGTGAATGACATATTTACAAAAAAATAATACTATGTTTTTGGGAAGGAATTCCTTTGAAGAGCTCATTTTAGTTCATTTGTGAATTTACTGAAGATCTTATTACTCGCACATATCTGTAGAATATTCTAGCAATTATGGGCAGAAACCTGTAAAAAATATCTTACTGTCGAGTAATTATTTATAGAGACAAGAAAATGGTATAGAAGATTATAAATAACCTTGAGGAAGGAATGCAAGAAATACTATGTATGCATCAATTGGACCCTTTCTTCTGCCTCCTTCATGGGAAGAAAGAAGGAATGAGAAAAAAATAACTCAGGATAACCCCATCTTGATTTTGTTGGTGTAAAAGGGACATAGGAAAGCTTTTCAAGATTGCGTTATTAAACTATACCACAATAGAGATCCATCATTCTTTCTGGTATATGTTCCCAGCCCAAATCTTCAAAAGGCTGACAGACAGATATATCAACTAATTATAATATTTCCTCATCCTTCTAATCATGGTTGCTGCATAATTCTAAACAGAATTATGAGGAGGAGATAAAAGTAATTTCTTTTCTAGCAATTTACAACAGATGTCTGCTTTGGGATAAGTAAGTTTATTCCTCAAAATACTACATGTTTGAGCATGTGAGCAAATATTTGTATTAATTAGGCCAGAACAACAAAAGAAACTAAAAAATGAAAATAAAATTGTCAAAATTTATTTTCTTGTTAGCAATATTTTATGAATGAAAGCAAATATATGTGTCCCAGGATAATGTTGCAAGATCCAATCTAGATTGATCACTGGGACCAGAGGTTTGGTTTCCTGAATTTATGAATTTGTGCTGGACCCCATCATCAGGGAATTTCTCTCTACCAAAATATGTCCATAGAATAGCCCAAAGTACATATTCTGATAGAAAGAAGTTCCCTGAGGATGGGTTGCAGCATGAGTCTGAAAGCTTGGAAAATTAAATCACTGTTCCCAGTGACCAATCTATATTGGATCTTGTAACAATATTTTACTTGCATCTGGTGCTTATGGACATGTCACTTTACAGATAGTAGATACAGAAAAAGAAGCATTAAAAAGACAGAATTTCAATCAAGTAACTATTACTAATACAAACGTTTGCTGAAATCACAGACTAATTTTCCAATTAAAAATAAATTCTTAAAAATATTAGAATCCCATATGTTACTTGTTCTCTTCTCAAATAATCAAATGTGACCTGATACCACTTTAATAACACTTTATAAAACCTTGGTAAGACCACAATTAGAATATTGCATCTAGTTTGATCACCACAATATAAAAAAGATGTTGAGACTCTGGAAAGAGATGAAAGAAGAGAAACAAAGATAATTAGGGGGCTGGAGGCTAAAACATATGAAGAACAGTTGCAGGAATTGGGGATTCCTAGTCTAGTAAAAAGAAGGACTAGGGATGACATGATAGCAATCTTCTAATATCTGAGGGGCTGCCATAAAAAGAAGGGTCAACCTATTTATCAAACCATTAGAAGGGAGAAAAAGGAGCAATGGATGAAAAATCAAGGAGAAAACCAACCTAGAGCTAAGGAGAAATTTCTTGACAATGAAAACAAGTAATCAGGGGAACAGCTTGTCTCTAGAAATTGTAGGTACTCCAACAATGGAGGTTTTAAAAGAAGAGATTGGACAATCATTTGACTGAAATTGTATCGAGTCTCCTGCTTGAGTAAGGGGTTGGACCAGAATACCTCAAAGGTCCCTTCCAATTCTGTTATTCTGTTATATCGATACTTAAGGAGACCATCTAAAATATTTTTTTGTCAATCGATAAAGCATAATACACTTTGCAGAAAGGTATATCATTTCTTATATTGTCTCTGTTTGATTTGTATTAACACAAAGTTTCTTAAAAAATTAAATCCATCTGATTCTATTCAAATGTATTTACCATGTGGATCATCCTGTAGGCAAATGGGATGCTTAATTTACTAGAGATTATGTGAACTAAACATAAAATGCTGAATGTTCTGGTTATATTTGAAGTATTATCTCCACAGGAATATTTGTTTAGTTTAGTTTAGTTTATTGTCATTGCACCTCGTACAACGAAATTAAATGTCATCTTCAGTATTCAGTGTTTAGCATCGCTAAACTGGATAAGGGATTGGATAGATCTCAAGAATAAAAGAATGCTACTACTAGAGGGCTTTGAATTACAACGCGGATGGCATGCCTTTTTGTGGGAGGGAAAGGACAAGCACCATGGATATTTCCAGCAACATATTATCAAAGAATCACTGTACAAAACATGGCAAGAGATTAGAAAGCACTATACCAAAATTCCACGATGGTTATCGACAGTGGAAGCACTAATATATCCCAATGCCATGGATATAGAGAAAATGAGGAATTATAAAGAACTACTGAACAGTGAAGGAGAATTACAAACAAGACAAGAATTACAAAATCAGGGTATAGACATTGATTGGTGGCCATACATACAAATAGAATCAAGATACAAAACTGATCGGGCACAATTCGGATTCCAAAATGAACCAAATGAACTGGATAAAATATTACAAAGTACAGATGAGAAAATGATTACCAAAATTTATAAGTACCTATTAAAATACAAATTAGAAGAGGAGGTCGTCAAAGAGAATATGATAACATGGGCCAAAAATATAGGATATACTATTGAACTGGATAAGTGGGAAAATTTGTGGAAGATAAATTATAAGATGACATTGTCTATACCCTATAAGGAAAACCTTTACAAAATGTTCTACCGATGGCACCTCCCACCAGCGCGCCTGGCCAAGATGTTCCCAAACATGTCTCCAATGTGCTGGAAATGTAAATCACAGAAAGGGACATATTATCATCTCTGGTGGTCATGCCGAAGGGCAAAACAATACTGGCAACAAATTAAAATAATGATTGAAGAAATCACAAAACAAAAACTGGAAATGAGGCCAGAAATCTTTTTATTGGGAATAATCACAGCACAATACACCAAAGAAATAAAATATCTGATCATCCATATCCTCACAGCAGCACGTATACTCTTTGCCCAACATTGGAAATCTGAACAGTTACCCACAGAGGACAAAATAATAGCTAAAATTACAGAATGTGCAGAATTGGATAAGCTCACAAAAGAAATACAAGAGAAAGATGATACTGATTACTATTTAGTATAGCAAAGATGGTACAGCTGGCTGGAGGCAAAAATAGGAATATAAAGATAATGTTTGATTATTCAATAGAAATGCATAGAAGTAAACAAGGAGTCAATTATATATATATACATATATAACCATGTAAATATGTGAATGTAGATATAGATACAAATAGAAATATGAAAATAACCCACCGTTGTAGTAACTTCTAAGAGTCAGTCATTGGACTGAATTGATGTTTGTCCGTTTTGTATGTTGTTTTAATGTATCTATGTTGGTTTGTTTTTTTATTATTAATAAAAATATTTTAAAAAAATGTCATCTTCAGTGTTCATTATAACTATAAAAACAAAACACAAACACACATCCTTCACATTCTATACAATTAAGTTGAAAACCTCTGATATTGCATTAATATTGCACTATATAGTAGAATTCAAATATAGTTACTGCTCTGGGATAGAAGCTGTTTTTCAGCCTACTTATTCTTGTTTTTATTATCCTGCACCATCTGCCAGATGGTAATAGTTTTTTAAAAAGGTTCCAAGGATAAAATGGATCTTTAAGAATGTTTTGAACTTTCTTAAGGCAGCAGGAGCTATAAAGCTCTTCCAAAGAGGAGAGAGGGCAACCAGTGATCATCTGTGTAATGATGTTAACCCTCTGGAGGACTGTCCTATCTGCCACTGTGCAATTGGCAAACCATACACAGGTGCAGTATGTTAAAATACTCTCTATGGTGTAGTGGTAGAAGGGCAGCAGCAGTTTTTCATTCAGTTGTTTTTCCTGAAAAGTCTCAGGCGGTATAATCTCTGCTGGGCCCTTTTGACCAGTGCTGCAATGTAAGCACCCTAAGTCAGATTCTCTTTTATTATTACACACAGAAACTTAAAACTGGCCACTTGCTCCACTTGGTCTCCATTGATAAGGGGGCTGGGTGTTTGATCTATTCCTTCTATAGTCCACTATAAGCTCCTTGGTCTTATTGGCATTAAGGACCAAGTTATTGTCTCCGCACCACAAAAGCAACCTCTTATTTATTATTTTGCCATCAGTTTTGTGATGGATAAAAAAAAATGGAAATCAACTGAATAAAAACAACTATCCTAACAAACGTGCACCAAGACATAGAATCCACATTTGGATGCAAATCCAGGTAGTTTTGGTATTTCACATGGTGCCACCTCAAGGAGAGAAGTATCCCAGAGAACTCATACATTTTTTGCTAAGGCAGTCCAAGATTGGATAGCTTATTAGAATATGTATTACTTATATTTTAGATATGTCTGATATCTAAAAGCTCTTCTGTTGTTTATGATTTTTCCTTGTTAGGTAGTCAGTAATGGCTTTCAGAATTTGGTACAATGAGACATTGGTTTGATTCTCTTCTGTTGCTTGTGTTTGCCTTATATTGAATTCCAATATGATATAGTCACTCTCACCCAAATTCTAGCAACTTTAATCCGCTCTATCACTTCTTCTCTGTTAATTAGAATTAGGGCCAGTATAGTTTTCCCTCTTGTGTCCTCCTCTAACTTTTGGATGACAAAAGTTAGAGGAGTGCACTAGGTTGATTAGGAACCTGTTCAATCTCCCAGTTGATGCAGAGCTTGCCTCCCAGTTGATATCAGGTTAGGTAAAGTCCTGTATTAATGTAGTGTGTTTCCTACATATATTTGGTAATTGATTAGCAAAAGTTCATATATTTCTTCTATTTGGTTGGGGGGCTGTGGTATATGCCTATGGCAATTTCATTCTTTTTTCCTTTTATATTGACCCTTATTTCATCTTTGCTTTTAGACATTTCTGTAGAGATGTAGTTATCTCTTACATATAATGCAACTCTGATTCCTATTTTGTTTATTTTGAATAGTTTGTATCCTTCCATCAATGTATTCCTGTCATGAGTTTCATCCTACCAAGTTTTAGTAATAGAAATCATATCATACCTAGTATTTCAAGTTCACCTTGTTTGTTCTCTAAACTATAAACATTAGTGTATAGGCATTTTAGTCCTTTATGGCTGATATTCCTACGATATCTCCTACTTTATATCTAGGCTTTTTTATCCCTTCCCATCACTGTCTATCTCATTGTTTAGTAATCTTGGAGTTTGTGCTTAGAATTAATTCCCAAAGGTCCTAAAGGTTGTCCTAAAAATCCTAAAAATTGGTCACCCTCTCCCCTTATTTTTAATTTAAACCCTTCTGACAAGTTGAGCCAGTTTTTTTCTGAATACATTCTTCCCAGTTCTTATATGGTATAGCCCATCCCTTGCCAAAAGCTCTTCATGTAGGTAGTACGGACCATGATCTAGGAATCCAAAGTTCTCTTGGTGGCATCAACCATTAAGCCAATGGTTCATTTCTAAAATCCTTTATTCTCTCATTGGATGTTGACTCATAATAATGAAGTTCAAGAATAATTTTATTATACAGTACCCAAACCAGTTCTTGTTTAGAAATTAAAAACCAAAAGAAGCTGGTGAAAGAAAGATCTTTATATAGTTTGGTACAGAGATGGATGGTTGCATGGATGAATGAATGGATAGATAATAGATAGATGATAGGAGATAGATAGATAGATAGATAGATAGATAGATAGATAGATAGACAGACAGACAGACAGACAGACAGACAGACAGACATAAGAGAGAGAGAGAGAACAGATCAATTCTAGTTTCCCCTTGCAATCATTATAAAGTACCAGCTTTGTCTCATTCAAATTTTTCTTTCTGACAATCAATACAAATTCATAAACTGTTTTATATTTGATTGTGCAGAAAGAGGTAAAAATAACTTCACTGTTCTTTCGTTGTCTTACATTGCTGTCAGAGAAAGCAGGTGGTTATAATCCAAAGAATGCTGAGAGCATTATGAGCCGAGTCTCTGATGTAATGTAATCAGTTTGATTGTCAATGGCACTTCAGTGATCTGCAGTACGTGTGCTTGAGTATTATTTTTAACATCTTCTGTCTGATTGAAGAAAATAATGGCAAATTAAAACTCATTTCCCAGTTCTATAAAGATTTTCTTCTTTCCATTCATATAGTAACATATCACCTATAATTTTTAAAATAAAACATATATTATTTTATAAAATAAAACTCCTTCCTGTACAATAGGAAAGTATACAAAAGAACATATAACACTTGTATGCACATGCACATGCACATGCAATGAATTATTCTGATGATAAACAGCTAACATAATGCAATGTAAAGTACTAAAGTACTAAAATACTAACACATTAATAATTAATAATACAATTAATAATGTAATGTAATAATAAAATATTGATTGAAAGAGGTGGCCAATGTAATTTTGGGACCACTGAACAAAATCTTTCAGAACTCCAGGAGCATGGAAGAACTGCCAAAGGATTAAGATGATTTTAAGAAAGGAAAAAAAGTGGATCCAGGAAACTATAGGTCTATCAGCTTTATATGAATACCTGATAAAATCAGAGGATTCAAAATCCCTTTTTAAAAAATTTGATCGAATTATGGAATAAATGAAGATACTGGCTAGTGTCAGGAATTTCTCCAACACCGGTGGTGGAAATGGAGACATTCCCTAAGATTGAATTGAAAGAATGAATTACTAATTAAAAGAAAATCAGATATATAAATGGGAAGATTGGAAGAACAAGATAAAGAATATAAGACAACTAAAGAACGTTTTAGCAGATTTTAAATTAAATTGGTTGAATTTAATACAATTAGAGAAATGGATAAAAGTGGAAGAAAGATTAGTAGAGAAAGGTAGTTAACAAAATTTGAAATGATTAAAAAAGAATGTGAGATGAATGAAGAATATATGGTAAAGGAAGAATTGGAAAAATATATTGAATATTAACTGAATTAGAAGAGCAGGCAAAAGGTTTAAAATTAATTTGGGAATCAGATTTAGGAGAAATAAATGATAATGATTGGAAAAGTATTTGGAATAGAAGGGTATATAAGAATATGTCAGTTAGAGTTAAGGAAAATGGATATAAAGTGATATGGAGGTGGTACCTAACACCACGTAAATTAAATCAAATAGATAGTAAATATATAAATATTTATTCAAGAAAGAGATATTTATGCAAGAAAGAGGTTGGAACATATAAACATGTGGTGGAATTGTGATAGTGCACAAAAAATATGGGACATGGTGTTTAGAGAAATTAGAGCACTTTTGAATGTAAATTTAGAAAACGGTGGAAAAACCGGGATATAAATGAAACAAAAAAGAAATTGATTGTAAATTTGATAATGGCAGCTAGATTAGTGATGGCTAAATATTGAGATGAAATTGGAATATTCAAAGAAATGAGTGATATAATGAAATTTGGAGTATGGCAACAAATGATAAATTAACAACAGAAGTTAAATTTAAATGGATGATCAAAGCAAATAATTATAATAAAATATGGGGGATTTTATAAAATCAGTGTTGGTGGAAGGCAAAAGGAATAAACCTACTCAAGAATATATGTTGTTTTGGAGGGGATAAGGGCACAATTGGAATATATTATATATCTTTTAGTTGTTATAGACGAAGAAATATAAGGGTGGGAGAGCCTTGGTAGTACAGTGGTTTAAGGCACCCTGTTATTAAGCTGGTTATTAAGACCAGCTGCCTGCAATTACTGCAGGTTTGAATCTCGCCAAGGCTCAAGGTTGACTCAGCCTTCCATCCTTTCTAAGGTAGGTAAATTGAGGACCCAGTTGTGGGGGCAATAAGCTGACTTTGTATAAATATACAAAAGAATGAAGGCTATTGCTTAGCGCATTGTAAGCCGCCCTGAGTCTCCAGAGAAGGGCAGCATATAAATCTAAATTTAAAAAAAAAAAAAGGTCTCCAGGGGGTGGGGGTGCACTGTTTCTTTTTATTTATTTATTTATTTTTCCTTTTCCTTTTTCCTTTCTTTTTTTTAGATGTATATGTACTATGTTTGTATTATAATATTTTTTAAAAAAAATACCTGATAAAATCCTAGAAAAGATAATCAAACAGAAGATTTGTGAGCACTAGAAGTGAACAAAGCAATGATCAAAAACTAGCATCGGTTTATTAAAAATAGGGAAGAAAATGGTAAGTGAACACCTGTCTACCCTAGATGAGTTCCAATCACCAGGACCAGATGGATTACACCCCAAGGTTCTGAAGGAACTGGCAGACAAGATCTCAGAACCACTGAACTATATATTTCAAAGATCCTGGAGCACAGGGGAACTGCCAGAGGACTGGAAAAGAGCTGATGTAGTTCCCATCTTCAAAAAAGGAAAAAATAGGTTCAGGAAATCACAAACCTATCAGCCTGACCTCAATTCCAGGGAAGATTCTGGAAAACATAATCAAGCAATGAATCAGTGAACACCTAGAAGCAAACAAAGTAATAACCAAAACCCAACATGGGTTTGTCAAAAACAGATCATGCCAGACTAATCTTATTGCGTTCTTTGACAATGTGACAAAATTAGTGGGTCAGAGGAATACTATTGATATAATTTACTTGGACTTCAGTAAGGCATTTGATAAAGTAGACCATTACCTACTACTAGATAAAGTAGAAAAATGTGGGTTAGACAGCATCACCACCAGATGGATTCATAACTGGCTGACCAACCATACTCAATGTGTTGTGTATGGAACTGCAGTTCATTCAGTTCAATGGAACTACATCTACATGGAGGGAAGTACGCAGTGGAGTACCCCAAGTCTCTGTTTTAGGCCCAGTATTCTTCAACAACTTCATCAATGACTTGAACAAAGGGATAGATGGGGAACTCATCAAATTTGCAGCTGACATCAAGCTGGCAGGAATAGCCAACACTCCAGAAGATAGGCTTAAGATACAGAAGGATCTTGACAGACTAGAACATTGGGCACTATCTAACAAAATGAAATTCAGTGTTGAAAAAAGTAATGTTGTACATTTAGGCAAGAAAAACAAAATGCACAGATACAGTATATGTGGTACCTCGCTCAATAATAGTAACTGTGAGAGGGATCTTGGAGTCCTAGTGGACAACCATTTAAATATGAGCCAGCAATGTGCAGCAACTGACAAAAAAGCCAACACAGTTCTAGGCTGCATAAACTTAGGGATAGATTCAAGATCACATGAAGTGTTAATACCACTTTATAATGCCTTGGTAAGACCACACTTGGAATACTGCATTCAGTTTTGGTCGCCACGATGTAAAAAAGATGTGGAGACTCTAGAAAGAGTGCAGAGAAGAGCAACAAAGATGATTAGGGGACTGGAGGCTAAAACATATGAAGAACGGTTGCAGGAACTGGGTAATGCTTACTTTAATGAAAAGAAGGGAGACATGATAGCAGTGTTCCAATATCTCAGGAGCTGCCACAAAGAAGAGGAAGTCAAGCTATTCTCCAAAGCACCTGAGGATAGGACAAGAAGCAATGGGTGGAAACTAATCAAGGAGAGAAGCAACTTAGAACTAAGGAGAAATTTTCTGACAGTTAAGACAATTGATCAGTGGAACAACTTGCCTCCAGATGTTGTAAATGCTCCAACACTGGAGGTTTTTAAGAAGATATTGGATAACCATTTGTCTGAAGTGGTGTAGGGTTTCCTGCCTAAGTAGAGGGTTGGACTAGAAGACTTTCAAGGTCCCTTCCAACTCTGTTACTCTATTTTTAAAAATAGATAATGCCAGACAAAACTTATTGCCTTCTTTTTAAAAAAGTGACTAAATTATTGAATCAGGGAAACAATGTGGATATTGTTTACTTGAACTTCAGTAAGAAATTTGACAAAGTAGACCACAGCCTATTCCTTGGTAAGATGGAACAACATGAAATAGACAATACTTTCACCAGATAGATTTGCAACTGACTGACCAAACCATACTCACTACGTAGTCCTTAATGGAATTAAATCAATGTGGAAAAAAGCATGCAGTGGGGTATCCCAAGGTTCTATCTTAAGCTTTGTGCTCTTAATATCTTCATAAATTATCTAGTTAAATAGATGAGATAAGTAAAGACCTGCCCTTTGGCAGGAAAAATCAAATACACAGCTATAGAATATGCAGCATCTGGCTCAACAATAATTACTGTGTGAGAGATCTAAGTATTTTATTGGACCATCACTTGAGTATGAGCCTGCATTTGCTACAACTACCAAAAAAGCCTAGGATGCAGTCCTAAACTGCAACAACAGAGGGATAGCATCAAGATTACGAGAAATGGTAGTATTGGTTTATACTGCACTAGTGAAGCCATACTTGGAATATTGCATCCATTTTTGGTCATCATGATATAAAAAAGATGCTAAGACCCTAGAAAGAGTACAGAGAAGCGCAACAAATATGATAAAAGTTCTAGAAGCTAATCTGCATGATTAACAGTTAAGAGAACAAGGTATATCTAGCCTATTGAAAGAAAGAATTAGGGAGGACATGATACTATCTTCCAATACTTGAGGAGCTATCGTAGAGAAGAGGTGATTGACCTAATGTCCAAAAAACATGACAACAAGAAGCAATGGGTAGAAGCTTATTAAAGAGAACGCCAATGTGGAACTACAGAGAAGTTGAGAAGTGAGAACAATTAATAAATTGAACAGCTTACCTCCTGGAATTGTGAATGGAGTATTCACAATTCAATCATTAAAAGTTTTCAAGAAGAGATTGGACAGCCATTTGTTGAGATATATAGTGTCCTGCCTTAGGCAGAAAGCTGAACTATAAGAACTCCAATATCCCTTCCAGTCCTATGATTCTGCATCAAACAATGTAACATGAAAGAATGCTATACTAATTTTTGGACATCTCACTAAATAGAAGACTGTTGTTGATGCATTTCCATGCAGACACCTTAAGTAGAAAGGCACTCTGAATAAAGTGCTCTTTGGAGTGGATGTAGAGCCTAAATCAGTAATAGTAAATTATCGTCCTCATACCGCTGATTGCTATTCACAGAAGCTCCAACAAACATGCCAATGTGAGCTGTAATTTTTAAAAAAGATGGAAGACTTAGAAAATCCTTACTGCAGTTCCATATTTGTGTTGTGCCTTCTGATCTATGATTGGAGTCCATGATTTGTTCCATTTAAAGACTAGATTCTTTGTCATATTCTTCATTCAGCTTTGGATTTTGGTACTACTAAAAGTGGTTTAGTTCAAGGTTTTTATAGCAAGAAACTTCATTCCCTCCTATCTCAACTGTAAATGTGTAAAAATCACTGAGTGTAGCTGGTACTGATACACATAAACCATGAGATTAGTAGGTGTCAAAGTGATAGCCTTTATATGAAGCTGTTGCATGTGGAAGTGTTTCTCATAATTTCATGCATGGTGATTGGTTGAGTCAATGGAGTGAACCTTGGTGTAAATGACATAAACAATAATTATATTGATCTGAGCACTGAAGCATTCAGATTATGAGGTGACATTCAGTAAGTGCATATCATGCTCTCACTGCAGCTCTGGAAATAGAATTTGTCAGTCTACAGACAGTTATTTTAAAGAAGTGTTTCTCAATCTTGATAACTTCCATATATGTGAATTTCAATGCTCAGCAATGCCCATGTTGACTAGGGATTCTGGGAATTGAAATCTACAGTTTAGAGCAAGAATTAGCAATTATACCAATAAGATAATTTACAATGAAATAAAATAAATATCCTTTATTCTAAATAATTGACAATTGTGGTAAGAACTATTAGTTTCAGGTCAATGTCATAGCAAATGTTTCCAACAGGTTTTTTTATTATTGTTAGTATCATTACTACTAACATATTTTTGTCCGTTAACTATGTCATGATTTCTGATGTTAAATATTTAAATCCCCAGAAAGAATGTGAGATATATGTTCAAGCATAGGATTCTGGAAAGTTATTGAATGCATTATAGGCTTCTTGAGAGCTATTGAATACAGCACAAAAAGCAACAAATGAACAAAAGTTGCTGTCTGAAATTATTCTATATCTTGCAGCACCAACAAAAATAAAATCATAAATACAAATCAGGAAATGGTTCTTGACTAGAAATAAAATTAATTCTGAGCAATATGTGGCTCCTATCTACAGCAGTAAATAGAAGATTTCTGCTAATATAGGGGAAAAAAGACTGGTGGGCCAAGATTGTTTATTTAAAGCAATTTATGTGATATAAAGTTTTAAATTGCCATATTAATTTTCAGTTTGATTATAAACATCAGAGATTAATGTCTCCTTAGCTTGTAGCACAGCTGTCCTGCTAAAATAATAATCTACTGAATACTCTAAAATATGATATATTTAAAATTAGCAGATAAAACTTACTACATATAATATTTAATGTAGCTATTACTTTTAGTTATTCCAGTTAAGACTTACTGCGTGCTGCATTAATAGAACTCTTCCACATGCAACTTCAATAGGGGAGTAAATTTATCTACTTCTATGAACCATTTAACAAGTTCTGTTTGGCTAAAATCAATTTGATAACTTCCATATCATCCCACAAAATAGGGTCATAAGCAGTGGTGGGATTCAATTTTTTTAACAACAGGTTCTGTGGGCGTGGCTTAGTTGAGGGTGTGGCTTGGCAATCATGTGACTGGGTGGGCGTAGCTAGCCGGTCATGTGACTGGGTAGGCGTGGCTAGCTGGTCATGTGACCGGGTGGGCATGGCTATGTGCATAGGGACTACTCAGAGGGCTGAAAAAAGTCATTTCTGACTGATCTTCGCACTTTTGACCGGTCCTCACACTTATGACCATCCTCACATTTATGCCTATGCAGCATTCTTAACAACCATGTCAGTCATTTCACCACTACTTCTCTTCACCACGGTGACAAGATAGGGCGCAAAACGTAAAATGTGAGGAAGTCGTAAGTTCAAGGACTGGTCAAAAGTGCGAGGACCGGTCAAAAATAACTTTTTCAGCCCTCTGAGTAGTCCATATGCACATAGGGATTACTCAGAGGGCTGAAAAAAGTGATTTCTGACAGGTCCTCGCACTTTTGACCGGTCATCATTTATCTTCTAGTCCAGAGATCTCCAACCTTGGCAACTTTAAGCCTGGCAGACTTCAACTCCCAGAATTCCCCAGCCAGCTATGCTGGCTAGAGAATTCTGGGAGTTGGAGTCCACAAGTCTTAAAGCTGCCAAGGTTGAAGACCTCTGAGCTAGGGCTTTGGGGCAAGCCTTTTGGGGAGGGGGTCCCATTCGGAGAGACCCCCTGCCTCTCAGGAAGCATCAGGCCCAGGCAGAGAAAATTGCCAAGGTTGGAGATCTCTGGACTAGAAGACCTCCAAAGGTCCCTTCCAACTCTGTAATTCTGGTATTGGCAAGCAAGCAATTCTGGTATTGGCAAGCAAGCAAAACGAAGGGGTCCCCAACGTTTTGGACCTCAGGGACCACTAAGTTCATAATTTTAAATTTCGCGGACCACTAATATGAATCCAGCGCGTCGCTTGCTGAAGCACCTGGACTCCCAGTGATGGGAAAGGGTCCTTCAGGCACTCTCCCCCCCTCTTTCTCTCTCTCTCTCCCCCCTCTCATTCTCTCTTTCTCTCCCCCCTCTTTCTCTCTCCCCCTTTCTCTCTCTCCCCCTTTCTCTCCCACTCTTTCCCTCTCATTCTTTCTCTCTCCCCCTCTTTCTCTCTCCCGCCCTCTCTCCCACTCTTTCCCTCATTCTCTTTCTCTCCCCCCTTTCTCTCCCTCTCTCCCCCACTCTCTCTCTCATTCTCTTTCTCTCCCCCTTCTCTGTCTCCCCCACTCTTTCTCTCTCCCCCTTTCTCTTTCTCTCCCCCCTTTCTCTCCCTCTCTCCCCCCACTCTCTCTCTCATTCTCTTTCTCTCCCCCTTCTCTGTCTCCCCCACTCTCTCTCTCTCCCCCTTTCTCTTTCTCTCCCCCTTTCTCTCATTCTCTTTCTCTCTCCCCCTCTCTTTCTCTTTCTCTCTCTCTCCCCCCACTCTCTCTCTCTCATTCTCTTGCAGGGGGCTGATCTGGTGTCTGCAATGGAGAGCAAAAAAAAAAAAACACCTCGGTATATTTGTGGCGCGTTTCCTGCCGACTTGGAGCGGTAAACAGCGTCTGGTTCGGGGAGCAGCTGGATTTTGCTCTCCATTGCTCTCTCGGCCCCCTGCAAGCTCTCGTCTCTCGAGAAGCCCAACCAAAGTTTCCCGCGCCACTTCAGGGAGCGCTCCTCGAGAGACGAGAGCTTGCAGGTGGCCGAGAGAGCAATAGAGAGCAAAATCCGGCTGCTCCCTGAACCAGACGCTGTTTACCGCTCCGAGTCCCAAGCAACAGGAGATGAGGGCTGCCTTGTCCTGCAAATATGCCGGATTTTGCTCTCCATTGCAGACACCAGATCGTAATGCACCACCTGCAAAAATGCGAAAATTTCCAAATGTAGCCCTGCCCTCTTACAGCTCTCCTGATGTTCAACTGTTGTCTTTCAAGGAGGATACTTGGCCAGCTTCATGCTTGATGTCTCCCACCTTGGCAGCTTTAAGACTTGTGGAATTCAACTCCCAGAATTCTCCACAATTCCCCAGAATGGGCTAGGCGGGAGTTGAAGTCCAAACGTTGTAAAAGAGCCACAATTGCCCAGCCCTGGGCTAGGGTAGGCTGACGCCGCACGGATGGGAGGTGGGGCAGGGCGAGGGGCGGGCAAGCCAGCAATTTAACAAACGGTTCGGTGTGCTGCGGGGCCAATAAATTACAAAAAAACACCAAACTGTTTGTTAAATTGCTGGCTCGCCCGCCCCATTTATTGGCAATAAATAGTAGTGCGGAGGGGCGGGGCAAGGGGCAAGGCGAGCCAGCAATTTAACAAAGGGTTCGGCCGAACCCCCTAGAGTCCCCAGAATCCCACCACTGGTCATAAGGTATTTTATATAGGCCAGAGGTGTTCTTCTAGTGTTTTACATTGTACTTTATTAGCAATTTTAATTTAATATATTATATTGTACAATGTTTATGACATAATTCATTACCAGCCCATGGCAGTCAAACTCTATAGCAGGAGTGTCAAACTCACATCGTCATGGCGGCGTCACGTTACATATCAAGGTTTCCCCCCCCCTTCGCTAAACCATGAGTGTGTGTGGCCAATATGTGACACACCCGGCCAACAGGCCGGGAGTTTGACAGCCCTGCTCTACAGCAATCACATATGTTTGCTGATACACAGTTATAAGAGGGAGTGTCTAACTTTAAGTAAAGTAATTGTATCATACAGAGAACTTATTTTAATGTATAGATTTATAGTAATTAAGGAAAAACAGAAATATACTGTATTCATCAGAGTGTCTAAACTTTCCACAAGAAAGTCTCTTCTTTCTTTCTATCTCTTGAAAGGCTTTAACTATCTTTCTTCCAGAACTATGTGCAAGCAACAATTCCAATGCTTAGCTACTAACCCTTTCTTCTGTTCCCTTCCTTCTCAGTTTTTCACTAAAAAGGAAAGATAAGCAGTTGCTGTAAAGGGGATATAGAGAAATGCCTAAGCTCTAATGGAAAAAACTGGAGGCCTCAAATCTCTTCTCCAGGAGTATTTGGGCTTGGCATATTGGCCTCATCGTCTGCTTCAGATTAGTGACTTGGTATCTTCTACTGCTATTGCTTAGTTTCCAGAGTGCCTCATTTAACCATAATGTTTGAAGAAGATATAGGTCTCAAAATCGGTGTTGCCTTTCTGATCAATGTTGCAATGATAATAATGGAGCTAATTTCAAAAATTCTACCTTCTGTTCATGTAGTATATAGGTCATCATCTTCATCAGGCATTCAGTCATGTCCAATCCTTGGCCACTCTATGGATCAATATGCTCCATGCCCCTCTGTCTCACACTGCCTCCTTCAGATCCACCCTGGTCATCTTGGTGACAAGCCAGTGGGTATTAGGCAGCCTCTTCTCCTTTTTCCATTGATCACTCCCAGATTGACTTTTCGAGTGAATCAGCTCTCATGACATGACCAAAGTTTGACAGTTTCTGTTTGGCAATCTTGGCTTCAAAAGATAATTTTGGTGAGATTTGGTCTAGGACTTCCTTGTTTGTTATTTATGCAGTCTATGGGATGCAGAATAGTCACATCCAGCACTACAGTTCAAAGGCATCCATGTTCTTCTATCTGCCTTTTTCAGAATCAAAGTTTTGCAGCTGTAAGTAGAAACTGGAAAAATTATTGCATTGACTCATCTACATTTGGTTATGAGGCTGATGTCTTTATCTTTCAGATGTTATTTATGCCAGACATTGCAGTTCTTCCAAGTGCTATACATCTTCTATCTCAGGACTGTAGTTATCTCTTTGGTTGATTTTAGAACCCAGAAAGATGAATTCCTTTACTGTTTCGATGGTCTCATCATCAATCTGCACACTGACCTGTGTATTCTCTGCAATTGTCATTATCTTTGTTTTCTTGATGTTTAAGGTGGAATCCAAATTTTTCACTTTCATTTTTGACTCTCAGGATTAGTCACTCCAGGTCTTCCTTGCTTTCTGCGAGCAATGTTGTATTATCTCCATATTGATGGTTGTTGATATTGCTACCACCAATTTTAACCCCAATGGTAGAGTCCTCCAAATGTGCATTTCTCATAACTATTTCTGTGTACATGTTGAATAGTATAGGTGAAAAGATGCAACCTTGCCAAGGAGCTTTTCCAATTCTGAACCATTTTGTGTCTCCACATTCCACATTGGATGTGGTGCGATGATATCATGAGTTCTTTGAGGCAATTCCAGATCTTATCATGGTCAACACAGTCAAAAACTATTGTGTAGTCAATGAAACACATGTAGAAGTCTTTTGGCTTGGCTTGGCTTTTTTCATCATCCAACAGAGATTGGTAATATGATCACATGTTCCTCTTCCTTTCCAAAATCCCGCTTGTACATCAGGCAGTTCTCTGTTGGTGATTGGATTCAAATGTTACTGGATTATCTTCAAGAGAATGTCAGACTTGGAAGCTATCTTTTAAAGACATCAGTTCAAATGTGAAGCGCCTGAAAGATAATTTTACTCATATTGACCTTTCCCATTCTTTTGGCCATTGACCAGGCTTCAATACAGTGCTTTGTCAGTGCTTTGTTGGTAGCAGTCTCAGCAACTCTGTGGGAATTTCATCAACTTCTGGGGCTTCAGGGTTATGTAACTAGTTGAGTGCCCACTCCTCCAGGATATCTGGTTACATTTCTGTAGTCAATATTTACTCTTAGGGTTTGGCCTTGTTTGTCATTTGTGTAAAGTTGTTTGGCATATATTGCTATCTGATTGCTTGTTGGTCATGCAATTCTTGCCCATCACGTCCTCTGATTATAGCCTTTCTTGCCATCAAAGGGTTTCTAGCCTTCTTCACATAAGTGAAACATTTATCTATCTATCTATTTATTTATTTATTTATTTTTTCGATTTATATGCCGCCCTTCTCTGGAGACTCAGGGCGGCTTACAATGCATTAAGCAACAGCCTTCATACTTTTGTATATACCTGCTTTAGTAGGGCTTTTTGGCCCCCTCTAAGCAATGTTCTGTTTTATACAAAGTCAGCTTATTGCCCCCACAAACCAGGTCCTCATTTTACCTACCTCGAAAGGATGGAAGACTGAGTCAACCTTGAGCCTGGTGAGAATTGAACTCTCAGTAATTGCAGGCAGCTGGCAGCTAAGTGCTACTTTAATAGCAGCAGTTTAGTCTGCTGCGCCACCAGGCTCCTTTTCTCTTGAGTGATCTCTCATGGCTGCTTCCTCCAGTTTTTTACATTGCTCAGCCCAGTACTTTTCTTTAGAAAAACAAGAACCATGCACTTGACTTCACAGCACCAAAATTTGAGCCAGCTTATCTTTTTTTTTTTTTTTTTATGTGGGGATATCAAAGTAGGCTTGATGGTGGTTCCATTTACAATATTTGAATTATTTTATTTTTCTCAAATTATCTTGGATACACCATCCAACGGATAATAATTCCATACGTAATTCTGCCATAGCTGTATAATGAAGTAATGGGAACCATACAATTCAAATGGACAGATATCCTCATGAGAAACCATCATGATAAATAAAGCCTTTCATTCTTAATAAAAAGCCACAATGCTTATTCACACACAAAAAAGATAATCCTGCAATACTGTTGTGGTAAGAATGATGTTAAAGGCAGAGATTTCTCTTTTCACAGTTAAATTTTGGTTTTAAACAGAAAATGCAAACAAATTAAACAATCTCACATATTTTATGATCCCTGGAAGGTCCAAAAACCACAACTTTTACAGTCATCATATCATTTAAATGATAACTAATTTCTTATCTCAGTATATCTATTCCATTTATATTCCAAATAAATTCCATATTATTTGCCCTGCAATAATCCGGCAGAAGTGACTGGCATTCACTTCTTTGTATAGCTTTCCAAAGCATAAACTTAAATGATATGAACTTGGATACTAAATGTTTCATCTATTACACTCTAAATTCTGTAATCAAACTAAAGTGATAATAGAAGTATTTAGAAGCCAAATCATCCAGGGGCCATATAAGTGGCTGTAAAATGACATGAAAGGTGTTTTATTTTGGCAAAAATGCTGTGGCAATAAGGGTAATTTGGGAATGAATAAAAACAGACAGATGGAATCCTTTGTATGGTGGTGCCAAGCGCTGCATGAAATTTCACAAAGATCTGCATCTGACAGATACATTTCCGTTCTAATCCCCTCCTTGGAGAGGGATTTTAAATCTGGAGTATTTTCTAAACCTTTGTGTGGAGGACATCCTGAGAACATTCATTTGAATCATTTTACTTGAACATGTAACTAAGAAGGCATTAAACCCAAAACCCATGCACATTATTGAAGCAACAGCTGAAAATGTTCCTCATAGAAATCAGTATCCAAAATTCATGCCTTGCTAAATCAAGGAATAAATTAAGTTAAATCAGGAAATAAAGGCAATAGAAGAAATTGTTTTTGTAGTTCACAATAGTGAAAAAAATATGTGTGGAATTTGTCCTTGCAATAGAATTGGAATCTTTGAAATCATTTCAGTCATAAATTGTAGAAAAGTAAACTCTGCCCTATGAATGTTGTGTATGAATGTATGAATGTTCATACATTTTCTAAGTAATTCAGAACAGAGGCATCCACATACTGACAGCAAAATTTAATGTAAGCTCTGATTTATTTTTGTTTAAAGTTCCAGCAGTTAAAGTCTAAAAGACAAGTCAGCAATTTTTATAAAATTCCAAGAAATAAATTTACCCAAAGATGACACAAAATCAATGGTGACCTCTTAATAAAGTGCTTAAAATAAACAGCAGACTCAAAGCCAAGATAGAATCGCAATGTAGCAATGGATTATCTTGATTACCTTGGGAATGTTTTGTCAGATTCAGTGGTGACGTTAGAAGGATATTAGTCTTTTTTATTTGGTCTAGGGCACAGAAGTTTTCTTGAAATTGAAGAAAATTGAGGATAGAATTTTACTTTGCAGATACTTCCCTTCCTCTCTCTCTCCCTCCCCTCCCCTCCCCCCTCTCTCCTTCCCTTTTTTATTTTTATCTGTATTTTACATAAGCTGGATAATTTGGAAAGTGTTTTGGAGGATGCCCATAAGAATCAATATTTTAAGGTTATCAATTACAAAACAGAAATCAAATCTATAATTAACTCAATCTGTATCACGTTTCTATTTAATTTATTTTCAGTTTTTAGAAAAACTGGAAATAAATGTGAAAATGGTTACAATGGTAAGAGTAGGTGGTTCATTTGAAATAAAGGAAAATCTGCACCATGTGTTTATAACCATAGATATTTTATTCTACCAAAAATGACTGGCCATTCTATGTTGCAAGTAGCAACTGAGGGATATTGGTTTTGCAATCTGGTTAGAATTCTTTTAGTTACTGGGGAACTACCTGAGGATTGGAAAAGAGCTGGTGTGGTTCCCATCTTCAAAAGTGGGTGGGGGGAACAGACCCAGAAAACTACAGACCAATCAGCTTAACATCAATACCTGGTAAGATACTGGAAAAAAATAATCAAAAAACAGTTCTGCAATCATATAGAAACAAATAAAGTTATAATTAAAGGTTAGCACAGGTTTGTTAAAAACAAATCATGCCAAACCAATCTTATTTCATTCTTTGACAAAGTGACTAAATTAGTAGACCAACAAAATGCTGTGGACATGGTATACTTAGACTTCAGCAAGGCATTCAACAAAGTAGATCACAATCTACTTCTAGCCAAACTAGAAAAATGTGACATAGACAGTTTCACCACAAGATGGATTTGTAAATGGTTGACAAACCATATTCAATGAGTAGTCCTTAACAATACTACATCTACATGGAGGGAAGTAAGCAGTGGGGTACCACAAGGTTCCGTCTTGGGCCCACTACTCTTCAATATCTTCATAAATGACTTAGATGAGGGAATAGAAGGGGAACTCATCAAATTTGCATATGACTCTAAGCTGGCAGGAATAGTCAACACCCCAGAAAATAAGCTCAGGATCCAAAAACATCTTGATAGACTTGAACAACGGGCCCTATCCAGTGATGGGCTGCTACCAGTTCGCCCCGGATCGGGCAAACCATTATCTGTGGCGGTGGGAGGCTCTGCCCACAAGCGGTAGTGACGGGTTTTGAAACCCGCTCCTGGCCCTATCTAACAACATGAAATTTAATGTGGAGAAAAGCAAGGTTTTACACCTAGGCAGGAAAAACCAAAGGTATAAGGTGAAACCTGATTCAAAAACCGCATCTGTGAGAGGGACCTTGGAGTCCTAGTGGACAATCACTTAAACATGAGCCCACTGTGTGACGCAGGAGCCAAAAAAGCCAATACAATATTGGTTATATAAACAGAGGCATAGGATCAAAAATCACATGAAGTATTAGTACCACTTTATAAATCCTTAGTAAGACCACACCTGGAATACTGCATCCAGTTTTGGTCACAATACAAAAAAGATATTGAAACTTTGGAAAAAGTGCAAAGAAGAACAACTATGATTAAGGGCCTGGAGACAAAAATGTATGAAGAATTGTTGCAGGAATTGGGTATGGCTAGTCCAGAGAAAGAAGAATTAGGGGTGACATGATACAAGTATTCCAGTCTTTGAGGGGCTGCCACAAAGAAGAGAGATATAATTTACTTGGACTTCAGTAAGGTATTTGATAAAGTAGACCATAACCTACTACTTGATAAAACAGAAAAATGTGGGTTAGAGAACATCACTACTAGATGGGTTTGTAACTGGCTGACCAACCGATAATTTTAATATAGGCAGAGATTCTTGAAGTGATTCTGCACTGTATTTCATCTGGTGTGTAAGAATCAACTAATTGCATATCTGCACTGCTCCTTAACTGCTTCTATCTTGTCTATTTTTAAAAAACATGCACTTCAGAAAATTAAAACATTTTCTTGAATATATCTATATGATAATTATCTTGAGACTCATACATACCAGTAAGATCATGTAATAATATATGATAGTGCATATGATATAAATATAAATAGAATATATAAGTACATGGGGGAAAAGCTGATAAAAATTTTTAACATCTGTTAGAAGACATAGTTTTACCAGCCCAATTCATTGTATATTTATTTATTTATTTATTTATTTATTTATTTATTTATTTATTTATTTATTTATTTATTTATTATATTTCTATACCGCCTTTCTCTCGTAGGACTCAAGGCGGTGTACAGTCAAGAAAAATATAGACACACAAACATCATAAAATTGCTAATTAAAATTATTACTTAGTTTGGTCAATTAAATAAAACCCAGAATTAGATAACATTTAAAAAATCATTCACATGTTTGTATGTTTAGCCCCGCCTGTTGGAACATCAGGGTCTTGAGGGCACGGCGGAAAGCACGGAGATCAGGGATATTCCGTATCTCCGGGGGCAGTTCATTCCAAAGGGTTGGAGCCCCCACAGAGAAGGCCCTCCCCCTGGGAGTCGCCAGTCGACATAATTTGACTGATGGTACCCTGAGTAGTCCCTTCCTGTGAGAACGAACTGGTCGGTGGGAGGCTATTGGTGGCAAAAGACGGTCTCGTAGGTACCCAGGTCCTAAGCCATGGAGCGCTTTAAAGGTGATAACTAACACCTTGAATCGCACCCAGAAGACCACCGGGAGCCAGTGCAGCTCGCGTGGTAGAGGTGTTACATGGGCGTAACGAGCTGCGCCCATAATCACCCACACGGCTACGTTCTGGACCAGTTGGAGCCTCCGGGTGCTTTTCAAGGGGAGCCCCATGTAGAGAGCATTATAGTAGTCCAAACGGGAGGTAACTAGGGCATGAGTGACCGTGCGCAAGGCATCCCGATCCAGAAAGGGATGCAACTGGCGGATCAGGCGAACCTGATAAAAGGCACCCCTGGCCACGGCCGTCAAATGATCTTCTAAAGATAACCGTGAATCCAGGAGGACACCCAAGTTGCGGGCCCTCTCTGTGGGGAGCAAGATCTCATCCCCTATTGTCAGTGATGGTACTAGCTGACTATACTGGGACGCCGGAAGCCACAGCCACTCGGTCTTGGAGGGGTTGAGTCTGAGCTTGTTTCTCCCCATCCAAATCCGCACGGCCTCCAGGCAACGGGACATCACAGCAAGGGCATCATTTGGGTTGTCTGGGGTGGAGATGTATAGCTGTATGTCATCAGCATACTGATGAACACTCACCCCAAAACCACAGATTTATGTAAAGCCTAGCGGTTTTACATAAATATTGAACAGAAGGGGTGAGAGGACTGACACTTGCGGCACCCCACAAATAAGGTGCCTCGAGGTCAACCTCTGCCCCCCTGCCAACACAAACTGCAAACAGTCAGAGAGGAAGGAGGAGAACCACCGAAGCATGGTGCCCCCTATTCCTAACCCCTCCAGCCGGTGCAATAAGATACCATGGTCGATGGTATCAAAAGCCGCTGAGAGATCTAATATGAACAATTCAATTGACAAAAAAGCCATTATCTTTTGTTAATGATCTTTTACAAACTTTATTATAAACATATGTAATAAGAATTATGTTTCATTGCTGAAAATCCACTTGGCAATGTTTTCTACAGATACCAGTAGCAATTGTTTTCTTTGACCAGTGGATTTCATACCTATTAGCGTGATTATTTTCTCTACAATTAAACTGGTCATACTTAATGATATGATATCCCATTTTGTTTCCCAGAAGAAACAATTTTATGCCTATTTTTGCTTGGTGGTGGTCTGCATACAGGGATAACTAGAAACAGACATTCCCACAAAGGAGCTTCCAATCCACCAAATCAGATTATTTTATTTGGTCATAGCATAAAGATGATTCCCCTCAAGCAATTATCCAAAAAGAGAAGTCAGTGCTAGCATGGAAGCTTTCAGTGAGATAAATTAGGAACGTAATTTTATGTATTTTGATTCCAGTAATATCAATATAAATCATGTGTAAGACTAGCCATAATCAATCTAAATCAATATTCTATTTTTGTGCAAGCTTTAGTTCAGCTTCCACAATGCACCAAATTTGTAAACTATCCATTAATTCTTTGCAGGGCTAAGAGATTGCATGTCAAAATCCTCTGGGTTACAACTTAGATATAATTGTCTTTTGATTATTAGGAATTGATTATTAGGAAATATTTGGTGGCTATATAATGAATCATTAAAAAAGTAAGATTTTGTTTCTGATCTTCAACAACTGTGAGAAAGTAAACCGAAATAGAATGCAGAAAAATGGGGAGAATGTAATACAATTAGGCATGATAAGAAAAGGTACAAGAAAAAAATCAGCAAGATAAACAACAATGGAAATTAATAGGACTAGCAATGAATATATCAGGGAAGAATTCAGAAAACAAGGAGAGGTCTCCATACCTTCCATAACCACTTATCCTAGAATTAGTCCAGATTGATTTTTTAAAAACTCTTTTCCAAGTCTTTAAATGCAGATTGGTATGTTTTAAGATTTAAGACTGGGATATTGATATTTCCATGTTTATGTTTAAGTGAATCTAACATTTTCCAGACTTAATACTTTAGCAGTGATTGATTATTACCCAACTTAACCAAGGCTTGATGATGCTAAAGCAAGAATGAATGGCATGGTGTATCAAATAGATATGGTTTGTATACCAAACTATAAATCCAGATAAAATAAATTGCTAGTTTTAATCAGTTAAATATCTCTAAAGCAACAATTCCTATATATAAAAGACCATACATATTAGGAACATATATTTCTCTGTCTATCCTGGGTGTCAGCAACCCGTGGCTTTGGAGCTGCATGCAGCCCTTTTGGCCCTCTGCTGCAGCTCCCTATCCCATCACTGGCTGGCCCCCGCCCCTCACCCCCCCTCCCAGTCACTCCTTGCCTGGCCTGAGAAGGTAGGGATGACAGCGGGGGATGGAGAAGCGGCCGGGGCTGATTCTCCAGCACCTCACTCTTGCTGGAGCTTCTTCTGGCCCTTGTTGGTGCTGGCATGCCTTGGTCACTTGGGGAGATATGCAACCTGGTCTTCGCCCCGAGACACTGGACCAACCCAGCCATGACTGACGCCGGCCATGCTAACATGAGGACTAGTGGGGTGGGAATGGGATCTTGGAGGATGGGATGACAGAAAGGGAGACAGGCCTGCAGTACCCAGCCACGGCTTTAAGAAGCTCAGGGCAGTGGGAAAAGGGGGCTGGCCCCACCGAACTTCGCTTGCCCACTCCAGGGATCAGGCTTGGAGAAAGTTGGAGTGCCCTTGCCAAAGGCACTCACCCATCATCCAGTTTCCCCCTCTCTCTGTATCTCTCTCTCTCTCTGAGTCTGTGTGCCTCTCTCTCTATGTTGTGTGTGTCTGTATCTCTCTCTCTCTCTCTCTCTCTCTCTCTCTCTCTCTCTCTCTGTGTGTGTGTGTGTGTGTGTGTGTGTGTGTGTGTGTGTGTGTGTGTCTTCTCACTCTCTCAGATAGTCCAGCAGACTCTCCTTGGGGCTCTTTGCTACTCCTTTTCTTTCTTCTTGGCAACGTTTTGGAAATCCAGGCTGGCTGAGGGACAAGCGTGAGCTGTGGTGGAGGCTTCTCTCCTCCTCCTCCCTTTCCTTCTCCTCTAGTGATCCCCTGGCCAGCTACAGTGGGGCCGTGGTTGTGCACACGAGAGGGGAGACCCTCAAGCAAATGGCCGCCTGCCCCATGTGCACCTTTGCTGCACTTTGGCCGAGACCGGCTGCATGCTTGAAGAAGGCCTCCCCGCTCATGTGCATCCTCCTAGTCCTGCCACACACAGCCAGAGGATTGCCAAGAGGAGAAGGAGGGGGAAGGAGGGTCACCTGAAGGACAGATTCCACTGCGGCTCACGCTCGTTCCTCAGCCAGCCCAGATTTCCAAAAAGTTGCCAAGAAGAAAGAAAAGTAATAGCGAAGAGCCCCAAGGAGGGCTCACTAGGCTTTCCTAGAGAGTGAGAAGAGACACAGAGACAGAGAGAGAGGTGGGGAGGGAGGGAAGGAGAGAGATGCAGAGATACATACACACACACACACACAGAGAGAGAGAGAGAGAGAGAGAGAGAGAGAGAGAGAGAGGGAGGGAGGGAAAGAGAGACAGAGAGAGGGAGGGAGGGAGAGAGACAGAGAGATAAAGAGAGGAGGAGAGAGGGGAAGAGAGAGGGGAGGGGGAGAGAGAGATACAGAGAGATACAGAGAGAGGGGGAGAGAGACAGAGACAAAGACAGAGACAGAGAGAGAGATACAGAGTGGGGGATAGAAGAGAGAGAGGAAGAGAGACATACACATGCACAGAGACAGACAGACAGACAGACAGACAGACAGACGGGGAGAGAGGGAGAGGGGGAGAGATACAGAGAGGGAGGGAGAGAGGGGGAAGATAGAGGGGGACAGGGAGAGAGATACAGAGAGAGGGGGAGAGAGGAGGAGATAGAGAGGAAGTGGGGGAGAGAGAGACATAGAGAGATATAGAGATAGTGGGAGAGAGAGAGAGAGAGAGAGAGAGAGAGAGAGAGAGAGAAGGGTTTTGTGGTTCCCGGTGTTTTTTAACAACCAGTTCTCTGCCCTAATGACCGGCTGGGTAGGTGTGGCTAGGGGAATCATGTGACTGGATGGGAGTGAGTGACGTGGAGTTGGCCACATCCACCCAGGTTTTGTGGCTTCCGGTGGGGGTTTTTTTCCTGTGGGAAATGGATCCAAATGGCTCTTTAAGTATTTAAGTGTTTAGGTCTAGCCTAAAAGATTTTGTGAAAGTATCCATTTACCAGATGGACAGCCTACCATTGGGCCATCTAAAGATGACAGAATATTCTACCGTGCAATGTAGGGAAAGCATATAACATCTCTGAATGAAGGTTGTATAATCTTGTGGAAAAGATTGATAAGTACTTGCATGGCAATAAAGTTAGAGGTATAATTATAGATAAAAAGGGCTAAAATATTGAAAAGTATGAGTTAATGACATTTTGGATGTTATTGGTGTTTGGAATCCATAGACTAGTGATGGTTGAATGTCATGTTCTGGTGGAATGTTATGTGCCACATTCCAAATAAAGGAATGTGGTGGAAAGGGAAAGCGGTGAAAAAAGTGATTGCCTTGCAGCTTCAGAGGGTCCAGGATGAAACAGGTTATCTGGACCTCTTTAAGTAGAATTTTAGTGCAGGTTTGGGGATGGAAAATAAATGTCATTGATCATGCTTGTAGATAATCTCTGGCAAGAGCAGAATGGGGATACTGCATCCATCTTTGTTCTCCTTGACGTATTGGCAGCTTTCAATACCATTGATCATGGTATCCTTTGGAGCCAGCTATGGGAGATGGGAATGGATGGCATAGTATTGTGCTGGTTCAGGTTCTTTCTCCAAAGCTGGTCCCAATTGGTGTTTAATATTTAACTGAAAAATTGAAAAAATAATGAAAAAGAATTTAAAATTAAAAATGATATTTAAGAGTTGAAAAAAGATTAATGATCCAAGTGATACTGTAACCACCCTTTCTCAGTGCCAGGAGGCTGTAAGGTCTGAATGTGGAACAACAGGAATCGGCTGAACCCTGGCAAGATACAGTGGCTGTGGGTGCAAAGGATCTTTGCTTAGATCTGGTATGCAACTCACGACTCCTGCTTAAAGAACAGAGGGCAGTCATGTCTAGGAAGGCCTTTGTGCAACTTTGTGTTGTGGACCAGTTGCACCCTTACCAAAATCTTGAAGCCCTGTGCATGGATCCTCATGCTCTAGTAATCTCTCAGCTGGATTACTATAACATAGTATATCCTTAAAGAGTATTCAGAAGCTGCAGCTGGTACAAAATGCAGCAGCCCCTACGGTCCTGGGAGTCCACAATAAACATCTTTAATGTGTGAACTGCATTGGTTGCCAGTTTGCTTCCAGACTCAGTTCAAGGTGTTTTAAAGCCCTACATGGCATGGTTCCAGGTAGGTGCCATAGTAGTGCCATGGTTAGAATGTAGGCTAACTTTGCCTGCTGCCAGGAGTTCATTCCTGACTGCTCAAAGTTGACTCAATATTCCATCCTTCCAAGATCAGTAAAATGAGGACTCAGGTTGTTGGGGGCAATATGCTGCCTCTGTAAACCACTTAGAGAGGGATGTAAAACACTGTGCAGCAGTATATAAGTCTAAGTGCTATTGCTATTGCTATCTCACGAGCTGTCTCTCCCTGATGGCTCAAGCCCACCCAATTCATGCCAGGGGAAGAGGCCTGCTACAGATCCCATCTGCTAAGCAGATGGTGTCAAGGAGAAGAGACTTTTCTGCTGTGGCCCCATCCCTGTGGACATTCCACCACTGGAGGTGAGAATTGCTGCCTCCATTTGGTCTTTCAGAAGGGTATCAAAACCCTAGTTGGTCTGCGGCCCTGAGGGGGGTGCTCATCACTGGAGATGGCTGATAGGGTAAGAAGATATCATCGTCACCATCTAGCTCTTAGCTCTCTTACTTCGGATTTAGTATAGTTTTAATAATATTTTAAACTTGTATTATTTTAATATTTTTACTTGTTTTATAACCTGTAAGCTACCCAGAATCACCTTGTAGGGAGATGGCAGCAAAATAAATAAACAAGCAAACAAACGAAGGTTGAAAATATATGAAAATGTTAAATGTTGATTAATAATACATTATTGTATATATTGTACAATAATACAACAAAGGGAAAACTAAAAACTAACGTTTTAATATTTTTTCTCTTTTCTTCCTCCTTCCCTCCCTCCCTCGTTCTTTCTTTCTTTCTTTCTTTTTCTTTCTATACATGATTTATCTTTAAATAATAAAACACTAAAGAAATTGATATCCAGCTCAGAGAACTTTAATCTTTCTCCTTTATAGTTAAAAATAGGTCATAGATGATACTTAGAACACTAATCGTATGGCTTTGTAATTTCTCTGTCCAGTTACTGATCACAAATCGTTGTATTAAAAAAGGAGAGTGCATAAATTAGCACTGCTATTAATGTGTAGTTCCTACTGAAATACGTATAGAGTTAGCTTTTGAAAACCCCACAAGCTTTAATTTAGATTTAATCTATTCACAATTTGTTGACTTTCAGAAATAACTATGTTAGAATTATTCTAGTTGTGTTATTTGTTGTTGTTGTTAGTTGCGAAGTCATGTTCGACCCATCACAACCCCATGGAAAATGTTCCCCTAGGCCTTCCTGTCCTCTACCATCCTCTGGAGTCCATTTAAGATCACACCTACTGCTTCAGTGACTCCATCCAGTCACCTCATTCTCTGTCGTCCCCTTTTTCTTTTGACCTAAGTCTTTCCCAGCATTAGGCTCTTCTCCAGTGAGTCCTTCCTTCTCATTAGGTGGCCAAAGTATTTGACTTTCATCTTCATGATCTGGTCTTCTAAAGAGCAGTCAGGGTTGATCTCCTCTAGGACTGACCAATTTGATCGCCTTGCAGTCCAAGGGACTCGCAGGAGTCTTCTCCAGCACCATAGTTCAAAGGCCTCAATTCTTTGCCGCTCAGCCTTCCTTATGAATCAACTTTCACAGCCACACATTGCAACTGGGAACACAACTATATGAACTATATGAGCCTTAACTATATGAACTTTTGTTGGCAGGGTTATGTCTCTGCTTTTTAGTATGCTGTCTAGATTTGCCATAGCTTTCCTCCCCAGGAGCAAGCATCTTTTAATTTCTTGGCTGCAGTCCCCATCTGTGGTGATCTTGGAGCCCAGGGAAATAAAATCTGTCACTACCTCCATTTCTTTCCCATCTATTTGCCAGGAATTGAGAGGGCTGGATGCCATGATCTTAGTTTTCTTAATGTTGAGTTTCAAGCCAACTTTTGCAGTCTCCTTCACCCGCATCAAGAGGCCCTTTAGTTCCTTTTCACTTTTGCCATTAGAGTGGTATCATCTGCATATCTGAGGTTGTTGATATTTCTCCTGGCAATCTTAACTCCAACTTTTGATTTATCTAGCCCCGCCTTTCTCATGATGTGCTCTGCATATAAGTTAAATATGCAGGGCAATAGTATACAGCCTTGCCGGACTCCTTTCCCAATTTTGAACCAATCAGTGATTCGGTGTCCAGTTTTCACTGTTGCTTCTTGACCCGCATATAGGTTTCTCAAGAGACAAATAAGATGGTCTGGTATTCCCATCTTTTTAAGAACTTGCCAGAATTTTTTGTGATCCACACAGTTAAAGGTTTTAGTGTAGTCAATGAAGCAGAAGTAGATGTTTTTCTGGAACTCCCTAGCTTTCTCCATGATCCAGCATATGTTGGCAATTTGATCTCTAGTTCCTCTGTCTCTTCGAAATCCTGCCTGTACTTCTGGTAGTTCTCGATCCATGTACTGCTGGAGCCTAGCTTGTAGGATTTTAAGCATAATCTTACTAGCATGTGAAATGAGGGCAATGGTGTGACAGTTTGAACATTCTTTGGCATTGCCTTTCTTTGAAATTTGAATGTAAATTGACCTTTTCCAATCCTGTGGCCACTGTTGAGTTTTCCAAATTTGCTGGCAAATTGAGTGTAGCACTTTTACTGCATGGTCTTTTAAGATTTTGAGTAGCTCAGCTGGAATACTATCACCTCCATTAGCTTTGCTGTTGCTCAGATTTCCAAAGACCCATTTGACTTCACATTCTAGGATATCTGGCTCAAGGTCAGTGACCAACCCATCTTGGTTATCAGGGATGTTAAGCTCATTCTTGTATAATTCTTTTGTGTAATTTTGCCACTTCTTCTTAATCTCTTCTGCCTCTGTTAGGTCCCTGCCATTTTGGTCCTTTATCATGCTCATCTTTGCATGAAATGTTCCCTTCATATCTCCAGTTTTCTTGAAGACATCTCTGGTCCTCCCTATTATATTGTTTTCTTCTATTTCTTTGCACTGTTCATTTAAGAAGGCATTCTTATCTCTTCTAGCTATTCTCTGGAATTCTCTATTCAATTGGGTGTATCTTTCTCTTTCTGTCTTGCCTTTCGCTTCCTTTCTTTTCTCAGCTATTTGCAAAGCTTCCTCAGACAGCCATTTTGCTTCCTTGCATTTCTTTTTCTTTGGGATGGTTTTAGTTGCTATTCTTGTACAATGTTGCGAACCTCTGTCCATAGCTCTTCAGGCACTCTATCAGATCTAATTCCTTAAATCTATTTGTCACCTCTACTGTATATTAATCAGGGATATGATTTAGTTCATATCTGAGAGGCTTGTGCTTTCCCCTACTTTCTTCAATTTAAGCCTAAATTTTGCAACGAGAAGCTCATGATCTGAGCCATAGTCAGCTCCTTGTCTTGTTTTTACTGACTGTATAGAGCTTCTCCATCTTTGGCTGCAGAGCACATCAATCTGATTTCTGTGTTGACCGTCTGGTGATGTCCATGTGTAGAGTCATCTCTTGGGTTGTTGGAAAAGAGTGTTTGCAATGACCATAATATTATCTTGACAGAATTCTATCAGTCTGTGTCCTGCTTCATTTTGTACTCCAAGGCCAAACTTGCCTTTATTCTGGTTGTCTTTTGGCTTCCTACTTTAGCATTCCAATCTCCCATGATGATAAGGACATCATTTTTTGGTGTTAATTCTCTAAGGTGCTGTAGGGCTTCACAGAACAGGTCAATTTCATCTTCTTCAGTATCAGTGGTTAGGGCATAAATTTGGACTACTGTGACATTGAATAGTTTGCCTTGGATTCGAACTGAGATCATTTTGTCATTTTGGGGATTGTATCCCAGTATTGCTTTTCCTATTCTTTTATTGACTATGAAGGCTACTCCACTTCTCCTGGGGGATTTTTGCCCGCAGTAGTTTATCTGATGGTCATCTGAATTAAATTCACCCATTCCTGTCCATTTTAGTTCGCTGATTCCTAAGATGTCAATGTTCAGTTTTGTCAACTCTTGTTGACCACGTACAGCTTGCTTTGATTCGTGGATCTTACATTCCGGGTTCCTATGGAGAAAATATCTTTGCAGCATCTGACTTTCCTTTCACCACCAAATATATCCATAGCTAAGTGTCCTTTTGGTTTTGGCCCAGTCGCTTCATTCTTTCTGATGCTACTAGTACTAGCCCTCTGCTCTTCCCCAGTAGCATATTGTACACCTTCTGTTTTCATAGCAAAGATACTGGAGTGGGTTGCCATTTCCTTCTCCAGTGGATCACGTTTTGTCAGAACTCTCTCCTATGACCTGTCCGTCTTGGGTGGCCCTGCACGGCATAGCTCATAACTTCATTGAGCTATGCAAGCCCTTTCACCACAATATTTATTTATTTATTTGATTATTTATTTATTATATTTCTATACCGCCTTTCTCCCGTAGGACTCAGGCGGTGTACAGTCAAGAAAAATATAGACACACAAACATCATAAAATTGCTAATTAAAATTATTACTTAGTTTGGTCAATTAAATAAAACCCAGAATTAGATAACATTTAAAAAACCATTCACATGTTCGTATGTTTAGCCCCACCTGTTGGAACATCAGGGTCTTGAGGGCATGGCGGAAAGCACAGAGATCAGGGATATTCCGTATCTCCGGGGGCAGTTCATTCCAAAGGGTTGGAGCCCCCACAGAGAAGGCCCTCCCCCTGGGAGTCGCCAGTCGACATAATTTGACTGACGGTACCCTGAGTACTCACGGACTCCCTGTGAGAACGAACTGGTCGGTGGGAGGCTATTGGTGGCAAAAGACGGTCTCGTAGGTACCCAGGTCCTAAGCCATGGAGCGCTTTAAAGGTGATAACTAACACCTTGAATCGCACCCAGAAGACCACCGGGAGCCAGTGCAGCTCGCGTAGGAGAGGTGTTACATGGGCGTAACGAGCTGCGCCCATAATCACCCGCGTGGCTACGTTCTGGACCAGTTGGAGCCTCCGGGTACTTTTCAAGGGGAGCCCCATGTAGAGAGCATTACAGTAGTCCAAACGGGAGGTAACTAGGGCATGAGTGACCATGCGCAAGGCATCCCGATCCAGAAAGGGATGCAACTGGCGGATCAGGCGAACCTGATAAAAGGCACCCCTGGCCACGGCCGTCAAATGATCTTCTAAAGATAACCGTGAATCCAGGAGGACACCCAAGTTGCAGGCCCTCTCTGTGGGGAGCAAGGTCTCATCCCCTATTGTCAGTGATGGTACCAGCTGACTATACCGGGACGCCGGAAGCCACAGCCACTCGGTCTTGGAGGGGTTGAGTCTGAGCTTGTTTCTCCCCATCCAGATCCGCACGGCCTCCAGGCAACGGGACATCACAGCAAGGGCATCATTGGGGTGGTCTGGGGTGGAGATGTATAGCTGTGTGTCATCAGCATACTGATGAACACTCACCCCAAAACCACGGATGATCTCGCCTAGTGGTTTTACATAAATGTTGAACAGAAGGGGTGAGAGGACTGACCCTTGCGGCACCCCACAAATAAGGTGCCTCAAGGTCGACCTCTTCCCCCCTTCCAATACAAACTGTGAACGGTCAGAGAGGAAGGAGGAGAACCACCGAAGCACAGTGCCCCCTATTCCTAACCCCTCCAGCCGGTGCAGTAAGATATCATGGTCGATGGTATCAAAAGCCGCTGAGAGATCTAATGGGACCAGGATAGAGGAGCAACCTCTGTCCCAAGCCCTCCAGAGATCATCCACCAATGCGACAAATGCCGTTTCTGTGCTGTATCGTGACCTGAAGCCTGACTGGAACGGATCCAGATAGACAACTTCATCCAGGTATTGGGGTAGTTGTCGCGCCACCACACTCTCAACAACCTTCGCAACAAAGCGAAGATTGGAGACTGGACGATAATTTGGTAATATAGCCGGGTCCAGGGAAGGCTTCTTGAGAAGGGGCTTCACAACCGCCTCTTTCAAGGCGGCGGGAAAGACACCCTCACTCAGAGAAGCGTTTATAATCCCCTGGAGCCAGCCTCGTGTAACCTCCCAGGAGGCCAGTACCAACCAGGAGGGACACTGGTCCAATAAACATGTAGCAGCGTTAAGCTTGCCCAGAATCCTGTCCACGTCCTCAGGAGCCACAGAGTTAAACTCTTCCCAGATAACGCTCTCAAGACCTGCCCCCGTCTCCTCCCCTGGATCTACCCAATCGGAGTCCAGGCCTTCCCGAATCTGAGCGACTTTATCATGCAGGAATTGTACAAAATCCTCAGCTCGACCCTTTAAGGGATCTTCCCTTACCCCCACCTGAAGTAGGGAGTGGGTCACCCTAACAGCGCAGCTGGGCGGTTCTCTGCAGATGCAATAAGAGCGGAGAAGTAGCTAGACCTCGCCGTTCTTATCGCCACTAGGTAGGTCTTAATATAAGATCTCACTTGTGTTCAGTCAGATTCAGATTGGCTTGTCCTCCAATCGCTCTCCAGGCGTCTTTTCCGACGCTTCATCTCTCTCAGCTCCTCGGAAAACCAAGGAGCTAGACGAGATCGTCATCGGGTCAGAGGCCGCAAAGGCACAACGCGGTCCAAGGCCCCAGTAGCCGCCCTGTCCCAGGCGACCACCAGGTCCTCAGTCGTGTTGTGAGCCAGAGTCTCAGGAAATGGCAGTAATATGGCAGTAATCCATGAAGGGGTATAAAAGAGTAGGACCACAGTAATTAAAAGCTAACCAAATGCCTACGGAGAATAGATCTTTACAGCATCCTTTCACCACCAAATACATCCACAGCCAAGCATCCTTTTGGCTTTGGCCCAGTTGCTTCACTTTTTCTGGCACTACTAGTACTAGCCCAATGCTCTTCCCCAGTAGCATACTGAACATCTTCCAACCTAAGAGGCTTATCTTCCAAAGTCATATCTTTTTGCCTTTTGGTACTGTCCATGGGGTTTTCATGACAGAGATAAGGGAGTGGGTTGCCATTTCCTCCTCCAGTAGATCATGTTTTGTCAGAGCTCTCTGCTATGATCTGTCTGTCTTGGGTGGCTCTATATGGCATAGCTCATAGCTTCATTGAGCTATGCAAGCCCCTTTGCCACGACAAGGCAGTAATCCATGAAGGGGAGTTGTGTTATTAATTAATGCAAAACCAATGGAGTTTGACTAGGATTACCAGATCTGAGCTGTAAAATTCCAGGCAATCATTAATTGGCAATGAGTACCTCTTGGCTGCCTATTAGTGCTCATCTGTAATTTTGCAATCCAGATCTGGTGGCATTAAATTTGGCATAATGATTAAAATCTGCTTAAACTTCTGAATGTAAAATCTGTCAATCAAGTTGATTCATTGTGACTTTATGGACACAGCCATATCATTTTTAGAAGCAATAAATAAATGATTTGCCATGGACTTCTCTTTATGGCTTAGTATTCTATTCAGGTTTCCCATCCA
The DNA here is from genome assembly GCA_022577455.1 of Arizona elegans. NCBI lineage: Eukaryota > Metazoa > Chordata > Lepidosauria > Squamata > Colubridae > Arizona > Arizona elegans. The sequence continues at coordinate 89,265,228 of JAKOOJ010000004.1, forward strand.
GGTACCAATCAGGATTGATTCTCCTTAGTTTTTAAGCCAGAGAAAATCAGCCAGTGCTGTAACACAAATGTTCAGAAGAATGACAATAGTGCTTGTTTCCATGCACTTTTCCCTTATACTTTCTCAATATAGAATAGAAATTACAAAGTTGCTGGCATGAATTTCTGTGATTCTTTTTCTGCAGCATACATTTTTGTTACTTACGTGATTATCCCACTATATCTGTTATTTTGCCCAACCCTAGCATGACTTTTGCTTATTCCATTGTCTATTATTAGATACAATTTATGAACATTCTCCTATGTATACTTTATTTGCATAAATGCAACTTAGCCCTAACATTTGCTTTGCAACTTTCCTAGATGTATATTAATTTTGATGCAATGTCTTTAACATGTCTCTATTTTTATAAACTTTTCAAGCTGATAATTTAAAAAATTGCTAAAATATATTAATTGCTTCCTTCTATGGAATAGCAGAATCTAACTTCAGTAAATCATAGCATTTGAAGACAAAAACCCAATAACAAATTTCTTTTACCTTGATAGAGTAACTCCTAACATATACTGCAGTCTGTGTGTAAAACAGAAGCAAATACTTATCTTATGGCAAATGTTCCTTTCCCATCCATAAATTCAAAGTGCACATGCCAGAGGCTCAGGATTGGCTTTATATATAACAGAAATTAAGTATTTTCAGATTATTACATTATTATTTTTGGCATGTTTTAAGAGTTTTAAAATATATAGTATCCATAAATAAGCTTTTAAAATAAATTCCCCTAAATGAGGAAATAAAAATTATGATTCCTCAAATTTTTCAGCCTAAAGCCAAAAAAGAGTGGCAATTAGCTTGTCTACATGAAGTATCCATATCACACAGCAATGGAGCAAACATTATATCAGCCTCACAGACCCACATATTTAAAAGGTTATTGGAATGATAAGTTTTGTTTTCCTATAGGACAAACATGTCCCGATCAACTACCATAACCCTCACTAGCTGATAAATGAGAGGAATTGCAGAAAATTACATAATAGAGAAAATTACATAACAAAGAAATCAATAAGTATGAAGACGCAACAAAATCTTTATTCAGGTGCATTGAAACTGCAGTGCCTGGGCTCTGAGCCAGAATTCACCTCCAAAACTAAAAATTAAAAACAAAATATTTAATTTGTATGATCTTTTATTCGTTTTTTTACAAATAACTCAAACAGTACACATATCTAACATACTTCCTCCTCCTATTTTCCACATAACAACCCTGTGAAGTGAGTTGGATTGACAGAGCGTAAATGACCCAAACACATGATCTCCTGCTTTCTAGCCTGGTGCCTTAACTACTAGACCACTAGACCAAACTGGCTTTCCATTTTAAAAATGGAATTCTTTTCCATTCCCCAATATTAACACCACAACAGTTTAAATATATATGAGTCAGTTATTAAAAAGAAGATTTTTTCACAGTAGGCTCAGGAGATGGCAGTCTGTGTTCTGTTATCAGTCTATTCATTTTCCACTCAAGGACATTCCTCCTTGAAGTCTAGAAAAGTACAGGAAACAGAGAAATATCTATATAAGCAACACAATCTCTCCCAAATGAAATTACACATTAGGATTGTAACTTCCACAGAAGTTTAAAATGTCATGGTATTTAAAGTAGCGTTTTCCTCCTTATTCCAACACCATCAGAAGCAACCTCAAGGTAATGTATGAAATACTGGTTAGGCTTTATCACCACCCCGTGGTGGCACAGTGGTTAGAATGCAGTATTGCAGAACTGGTTCAAGTTTGATTCAGCCTTCCATTTTTCTGAGGTCAGTAAAGTGAGGACCCAGACTATTGGGGGAAATATGCTGATTCCGTAAACCACTTAGAGAGGGCTGTAAAGCACCATCAAGCAGTTTAAAAGCCTAAGTGCTATTGCTAATTACTTTGGCGGAACATCACATTACTGCACTGAAGACAGAGCAATACAGACAAACTAGAAATCAGCAATTAGGGTAGCAAATTTCATAGCATGATAATTTTCAAGAACATATTGTAACTGAGATGTGAGAAAAAGTCTTACAGCTACTAACATTAGAGGAAAAAACTATCTTAATCCTCTATATATGTACCAGGGGTGAAATGCTCCCGGTTCGGACCGGCTCGGGCAAGTAGGTAGCGATGGCGGTGGGCAGTTTGGAGAACCGGTAGCAAAAATCCCTGCCCCCGCCCCCCATGCCCAGCTGAGCCCCGCGATCATCACAGCCTTTTTTCCCCTTTTAAATGGCTCTGACGAGCCAAGCTCTGACGATCCCAGCTCTGATGATCCCAGCTGCTAATCAGGCAACTCAGCTTGGATTGTCAGACCCATTTAAAAGAAAAAAGCTCCCAGCCTCCAGCTTGCTTACCTTAGCTGCTGGTCTCAATGCCTGCTTTGCTTCGCTTGCTGTAATACCTGCAATCCATTGCATCAACAAGCAACTGAATCTCCCTGCCTGCAATCAAGCTCATCGGTGAGCAGCTCTATTTGCAACTTTAAGACTTGTGGACTTCAACTCCCAGCAAAGCTGGCTGAAGAATTCTGGGAGTTGAAATCCACAAGTCTTAAAGTTGCCAAGGTTAGAGACCCCTGTTCTATTGGGTAAGTTTTTTTCCCCTTTGGGAGCTTTAAAAAAATTGGGTTTTTTTTTAGTTGTTCTTTTTTTAGACCTAGTCATTTAAAGTTTGGGAAGTATTAACTGTAGCTGCTTTTATATAAAAATAAAAATAAAATAAAATAATATTTGTGCAACTTTCTGAGATTTAGTGTGTTTCTGTAGTGTTTCATTCTAACTATACAAACACACAAAATCTCACAAAGTTGTATGTGGAATTTGTGTGTGTAAAGTGTGAAAGTTGGTTTTTGGGGCTTTTTGTGGCTGTGTGAGGTTCCTGCTTGTTGCAGGAGCCATTTTGGGTCTAGCACAGCTGCTTTTACATTGTGGGTGAGCCAGTTGTGTTGTGTTTTCTAGGTTAAAAAAGGGCAAAGAAGTAACATTGACTTGGCCAAGCCCACCCAGTCACCTTACCACCAAGCCCCACCCACTAATTAAGCCACGCCCACAGAACTGGTAGCAAAAAAATTTAGATTTCACCCCTGACATATACATACATATTATGTTATTGAATGTAATACTGTAAAGATGGTTTTTGTAGCTGTAATCTCTATTCAGAATTTCATAATAGAAATAAATAATGAAATAGCATACTACCTCCTAGTCAAGAATATATATGCTAAGAGCCAGTTTGGTGTGGTGATTAAGTCATCAGTCTAGAAACTAAAAATCATTAGTTCTGGGGGGGGGGAACAATTTTTAAAAACAATTTTAATTTTATACTCAAAAGAGATGAAACTTCCCTTAGACTGTTGTTAATCCTCATCTTTGTAAGATATTGTTCTTAAGATATGAAATTAGATGAATGAAGAAGCAAGCTAGGTAATTACTAGGCAACCATTATGAACGCCTTCCTTCCAAGTTGGCCAGTAATATCAGGGCAATAGTTGCTTAGCAACTCACACTTTTCTCATTTCTCTAGCCATTGTAACAGTTTGGTTTTGTGAAATTGGTACTGATGCAGGTGAAAGGAGTGATAAAAAAGTTTTCTTGGAAATTGAAAAATAAAGGTTAGAATTAAACAATTTTCTTAGCTCAAAAACCAATATGCAAGCCTGGTATATGTTTTAGAATATGGCATAGAATAAATGACTAACAACTGCTTTAAACTCAATGTAAATCATTCTAAACTTGACTGTAAAAAATATGATTTCTGTAATAGAGTTGTCAAAATCTGGAATGCTCTACCTGATTCAGTGGTTTCAGCTATAAATTTTCACAGTTTCAGCCACAAATTGACTTCCATGGACTTTACATCATACTTAAGTGATCAGTAGAGGGGGCATGCATAAGTGCACTAACATGCCTATCATCCCTGTCATTGTATTTTATTCTTTTATTTTTGCTGTCATTTTTGTTTGATAAATTCTAATAAATAAATAAATCTAGCAGATTATCAAAATAATATCAGTGCTGGATGCATTCCAAATCTTATGGCTTGATGAGAAGAAAAAATCCTTCAGTTTATGCAGCTAAGAGTTCTCTGTAGACTCACACACAGATGCTCTTCTCCTATTAAAATGTCATAATTAGTTCATGCTTTGATGATGAAATATGTGCACAAGACTGGAATGTGCCTCATCAGTAAACAGGGAGTTTGCTTGACAGTAATGTCCTCTTTATTCAATATGTTTTGAACCAAGCCAAAGTGGAGGGTGAAACGAAATTGGGAGAAAATTCAAGTGCCTGTAGACAGTTAATTAGAAGTTATTTCCTGTTTGCATTTAATTTTACTATTAGTATATAAGATTGCATTTTAATTTTACTAAAACTGTTTAGGCAAATGAACTAATTAAGACTTGGTAATCAACCATATGCTGCTATTTATTTTATAAAATTTAATGGATGATTAAAATTATACACATTTTAGTTTCTTTTAAAGAAAAAAAAAGAATAAAACTGTAAAATAATGTGATATTTACTAAGACAACTCTCTTATTTGATTTCAATCCTGTTCTGTTTTTGATATTTTGTGCCCAATAGAAGTGCATGTTTGAATATTCCAAGAATGTACCCAAGCTACATATGGAATAAATAGACTGTTACCATATTTTCTCTTTTTGAGAAATATTGGTGAACATAAATACGTGCATATATACATAAGAATGTAGTGAGCTTTTCCAAAAGTGCAGCTTTTACATCAGGATTAAAATATTGGGTTTCATCTGTCTGGGGAATAAAGTTAAAAGGAAAAGTTTCCTTCAAGTTGAACTTGATTTTTTGTAATAGAGCTGTCAGTTTTCTTGGCTACAATATAAAAATGGTTTGCCGTTGCCTTTTTCTTGAATATGTAACCTGAAATGTTACAACTCAGATATGCATCTTCTGTCTCATTAGAATACAGAGAATACAGAGGAATTTGTTGCACTCCCTGAACCTAATAAAATATCAGACAAAGTTTTGTTGTTAAAATGGATATATATTTATTAGATTATACTTTATTATAATAATACTATACATTCACAATGATACAAACAAACATGCATTCAAACATGTGTGTGTGTGTGTGTGTGTGTGTGTGTGTGTAAGTTTTCACGGGTATATATGTGTGTACCGTTAATATTTCGGGTTTCTTCCCGTGTAATTGTGAACATACCCCTAAAAGGGTAGAAGCGACGTTTCGACAGAATCTCATCTGCCATCATCAGGCTTATGTGAAGGGTCTTTTGCTGTAACTGCCGTTACTACTAGCACCAGATTTGAAATAGTAACGGCAGTTACAGCAAAAGACCCTTCACATAAGCCTGATGATGGCAGATGAGATTCTGTCGAAACGTCGCTTCTACCCTTTTAGGGATATGTTCACAATTACACGGGAAGAAACCCGAAATATTAACGGTACACACACACACACACACACACACACACACACACACACACACACATATATATATATATATATATATATATATATATATATATATATATATATATAGTTTCTGAGGTTTTCGCGGGTGTTTGTATGTAGGTCTTTGGTTATTCGGGTTTCTCCCGTGTAAAATTGGAATTGTCTTGGCAACGTTTCGACAAAGTCTCATTTGTCATCTTCAGGCTGGTGTTTTCGGCTTCGTGCTTCTAGGAGCAATGTGTGATCGCAGCTGTTTCTTCCTTTTAACTGCCAATTCAAATGTTTAACTTTAAACCCCTCCAATCCATACATGAAGCCAACTGATACCCACCATGAAGATGTGGCACAACCATGAACACGAAGCCAAACAACAGCAACGCAATTCACCAGCTCAAATCCCCCTGCAACTCAAACTAACCCGAGCACAACCAAACCCCCACCTAAACAAACACACCCCCATCCAATCAGAACACAGCCAACCCCTCATCCAATCAGAGCACAGCCAAACGCCCAACCAATCAGAACACACCTCCACCCAATCAGAACACAGCCAAGCTCCCACCCAATCAGTTCACACCCCCACTGGCAGTTAAAAGGAAGAAACAGCTGTGATCACACATTCCTCCTAGAAGCACAAAGCCGAAAACACCAGCCTGAAGATGATGAATGAGACTTCATCGAAACGTCGCCAAGACACTTCCAATTTTACGCGGGAGAAAACCCGAATAACCAAAGACCTACACACACACACACACACACACACACACACACACATATATATACACACACCTCAATGTGTATATTAACATAATCCCCAAAATATCCATTTAAGATATATGTGTGTGTATTACTGAGCCATATACATGTACAATCATGGTGTTTTAAGTACACTTTTTATTAATAATAGTTTTTTTATAGGTTTTATGAAATTTTAATTTGATAGTTGTCTTTATTGGATAGAAAATAGACCATAGGCCAGATAACCAGTTTTACAGCTTGTAAAATAAGTAAATATGAATGTATATTGGGGGAGGGGGGAGCTGAACAAATTGGTATTTATTAATTATTCCACAGAAATTTTTATAATAATTTAAAAAGCAAATAAGTGGAAATCTATGATTTCTTGACTGGACTAAATGGTAGTTTTAATTGATAGACCTATAGTTGAGCTAAATAATTTGTCCAATTATTGTAACAAGAACATTCTAAGACTTTTTGAGGAATGATTTTTTATAATCCTATTTTGAATGTTGCAAAATTCTAGGAAAGAAAATTACATAGAAAGCCAAGCAACTAGATTCTGACCATTATATATTTTAGATATAAAATGAAGTGTTATAAAAGAAGATTTTTTTTGTCTGTCTTTATCATATAAGCAACTAGAACTAAGGAAAAAATTCCTAACATTGGAGGAACAATTCCTAACAATTATAGCTTGCTTTCAGAAGTTGAGGTGCTCCATCACTGAAGGCTTTTCAGAAGACAAGGAAGGATTGAATAATGCATGAAATGAAAAACCTTTATCCATTTAATCCATGTTACAGGTCCTCTACTTATGACCACAATTGAGCTCAAAATGTTGTGAAACATTTGTTTTGCCCCATTTTATAACTTTTCTTGCCACTGTTGTTAAATGAATCATTCCAATTGTTAAATTTGTAACATGGTTGTTAAGTGAATCTGGTTTCCACATTGACTTTGCTTGTCAGTAGGTCGCAAAAGCTGACCCCAGGACACTGCAACTATCATAAATATTGAACCAGTTGCCAAGCATCTGAATTTTGTGATCATGGGAATGCTGCAATGGTTGTAAGTGTGAAAAACGGATATGTCACTTTTTTCAGTGCCATTGTAACTTTGAATGGTCACTAAATGAACTGTTGTAAATTGAGTATTACCTGTATAGATATCTTTATATGTTAGAACCATATAAATTATTGGCATATGAACAAAACATCTCAGGACATAGAAAGAATCAATGTGCTGGAATCTATACTGACCTATACTGAGCTCACTTTGATTTTAACTAATAAATATTATCAATAATGTCATTCTTTTTCTTAACTGCCATAGACGATCTTTCTTATGGTATGGATCCAGGTTACTTGAGGGACTGTCTCACCCCTCTGGGATTGGCTCATACCCCTTGTGTCAGCAAAGGAGGCGTGCTGTAAGCATCAGTCCAATTATTCCGGCTGGCAGTGTCCAGGAGGAGTGCCTTCTCTGCTGTTGCTCCTGGCCTCTGGAATATCCCCTCCCCCGATGTGAGGTTGTCCCAATTCTCCTATCTTTTTATAAGGGCCTAAAGATGTGGCTTTGCCAGCTGGTTTTGAGCCCCAGTGGGGGAACAGCGCACTGGAGGTGATTACTGGAGGTAATAACAGATCCCACCTCCCCACCACTCCACCCCCATGTAGTTTTAATGCTTGTTTTAACTTTTTGTGTTTTAGCTTAGTTGAATTGTAAGCTGCCTAGAGTCACCCTATGATAATTTTATAAATAAATAAAATACTTTTTTCCGATTATCACATTAATTGTTTTTCTTTTATTTAAACCTATTTTGATTTGGAATTCAGTTCAAAACTATTATATTTCATAATTTAATATTCTCCTTTATTTCCCTACATTTCACTTCATGTTTATGAGTACAAATTATAAAAGTTAAATACAAGTCTAAATGAAGTAAACACAATTCAGAAAGTCCAAAACAGAAGCAAAAGCAAAACAAAAACGATCCATTACAAGATTCAGTTTTGGATTGTTTACAAACTCCTCCACCCATAGATGTCTGCCAAACCTTCAAAAAAAAACATAATTCCACATGTTTTATGCACATGCTCCTTGACTCTCTCTCTCTAGTTGGTTGATGGCAAATAAGTACTAGACTTTGTGTCCTTACAATATAATTTTTGTAAATAAATCTTCATTAGAAAAGTGTCAGAAAACCTGCTCAGTTATCACTCATTAGGGCAGATTCTCACTCTCTGGATTGCTCATGTTCACTCCCAAGATAAAGATGAAGAGTTTTCCTTGTTCTTCTTGTTCTTTTTCCAAATAATGTTTTAATATAATTTACTTTTTACATTTCGATCATTTGTTGCAAACATAACATAAGAAGCTGTATCAGGGAATGGTTAGCGCAATTTATTAAACATTTCCAGAAGCCCTTCTCCCCACACACCTTTTTAAAAAACCTATATTAGAACAGTATCTGTAGAGCAGTAATGTCAAAAACATTTCAAGTACCAATCAGAGGAACTAGTTTTGGGACAGATTACCCTTTCTATCTATCAAGAACAAGGCTTGTATAACCTTATACACTTTCTTAATATCACTTATTTGTATATTTTTTATGTTTGGATTTATTTAGAAACATACATCTTTTAATTAAACTTAATATCTGAAAGCTGAAGATTTAGACAGTTGGAATTAATAGTAGAAGATATCAGAACCTACTTGAAAAAAGGAAATTGGATACAGAATATATATAATTTTTGTTCATAATGGAGCCTGATCAATGTTAAAGTAGCAGAAGTCTCAAACCAAGCAGAAAATTAGCTTGCAACCTTGGTTCTATCCATTTATCTCACTTCTGAGCATAGGTCATTGATATTCTGCTACTGAATCTGAATCTGAAACTTCAGGTACTGTTTGGTAAATTTTCACCACTTACTGCTTTAAAGATTTTATCAAAAAACTTATCTATAACTCATTATTCATTATATTCATCAGTGATGTTCAGTACCAAATTACAAAAGGCCTATAAACTGTAGAGACAGTTCTCAATTATTATTTGTTTGGACAATTTTTAAAACTTGAATCTTCTATAACAAAATAGAGAAAATTACTAATTAACTAACTTATTTGTAGAGAAATATGGCAACTGCGGATTGTGCACCAGTTACGCCCTTTCCTGGACTAATAATCCCTACTCACAGTCACGTTTGCCCTAGTCACTTCCTGTCTTGACTATTGCAACCCAGTCTACATGGGACTGCCCTTGAAGAGCATCTGGAAGCTCCAGTTGGTCCAAAATGCAGTGGCCCACATGATTCCAGTGTGCACATGTATCACCTCTCCTGTGGGAACTTCATTGGCTGTCAATTTGCTTCTGGGTGCAATTCAAGATGGTGGTTATCACCTTTAAAGCCTTTCTTGGCTTGGGACCAGGTTATCTGAGGGATAGTCTGTTGCTGGCCACATCTACCTGATCCATCAGAACAGGGAGGCAGGGAATGCTGTGGGTCCCATCCCTGAGGGAGATACACCTGGTGGGACCCAGAAAAAGGGCCTTCCTCGTGGTGGCTCCCTCTCTCTAGAACATCATTCCCCCAGAGATTAGAACAGCCCACATTCTAGTACTCTTTCGGAAGGGACTGAAGACCTGATTCTGCCAACGGGCCTGGGAAACTGAGAGCAGGATGGATCCCATTAAATAGCTTGTGTGATCTGCTGTCACTGGAGCGAGGGGTGGGGATAATTTTATTATATTATACTATATTAATTTATTTGATTCTTTTTATTAGTTTTATTGTTTTAAATGTATTTTTATATTCTGTAAACTGCCTTGAGTCACCATGGACAAATAGGCGGCTATAGAAGTTCAATAAATAAATAATAAACAAATAAACAAATTATACAGCATATTTTTTAATTTATTTTTTTTAATTTAATACATTTTATTGAATTCGTTTGAAAAAAAATGAAAATGAATTATAATCTCTTCTCAACTCTGAGGCTTATAATAAGAGAATATCTCTTTTTTGCCTTTTTTAATTAAACAGAACCAGGAAGTGGGGGGGGGAGAAACAGAGCAAAAAAAACAATAAAACATTTGCAGTAATTGCAAATACTGTACTTCGGGTGTAGGATCAGGAGGTTCATTCTCCAATTTTGTGAGTTGGTTTCCAAATGTTTCGTTATCAGGTTAGGTAATATCTTCAGCGGAATTTAGGGAATGTCAGTGTTAATGTTTTTCTGCTTATAAGGACTTTGTATGGTCAGTAGGTCTGGTGATGGTGAGGTCAAGATAGGTCAGGGTCACATCAGGTCAGAGTCATGTGTTGGGTTTTAGGATGGATCATATGTGGGTGTGTCTTGTAGCAGGTCTTGTGATGGGTCTTTTGATGGGAAGGTCACATCAGGTGAGGGTGATTGGAAGTTAAAGTGCTGGTTGGAGGGAATTGCATGGGTTGGTTGAGGGACAATGCTATCGCTGGTTGGCTGTGTAGTTGATTTGAACAAATTAAAAAAAAGTTCAACTTTTCCCCTTTCAACATATTTTCTTATTTGGCTTTTATTCTTCTTTACAATTCTCTTTGCTTCTATAATTTTTTCTTCAGTAATTTATTTTTCCATCTTTTGCAGCCTGCTCACCCACAGTTCAGATAGAGGTTCCGTATATCATTAGCATAACAGGGATGTTTATATAATTTTATAGGGGAATATTATAGCCAACTTGATATCCTCAGAGAAACTCTATGGCAGAGTATGAGAGAGATACTCATCATTCCTTTTTAGTTTGCAAGTTAAGAGAGACAGACTGATATAACCTACAATATAGGTACATTCCCAATACATTATTTCATACTATTAAACACTTATTACTATTCTGGGTAGAAGAAGTTAATAGAAGAATAAGAAGCTGAATTTTAGAAGATTAAAATAGTGTTAATTTCCATATACATTTAAGATTAATAAAGTACTAATTAGGGTATGCAAATAAGAACTTCCTGAATTCCATCATAAACTTTCATTTGATTTTTTACCCATAAATCACACTTTGTTAATGTATTTCTTTATGTAATTGGGGAATAACTAATTGATGAGCCTGTCCAATTAGGTCTAATTTATATGTTTATGCAATCAGCTAATAAAGTATTATGAATCTAATAAGCAAGTAAGAAGAAACTAATTATAACATGTGTTTGCTTTACTTTGGAAAAAACTGATCATTAAAAATAATTGCTACTTGGTAGCAAAACAACACCAAATAAAGTATAAAATTTAAGTTGAAAGTTGCTAAAAATGTTAAACACAATAGCATGATGTCTGGGCCATTGTGGGTAAATAAGTGAATGACTGGTAATGTAGCAGCAATCATGCAACAATAATAAAATGAACTAATAACATAACAATGAAAGTAAATGAAACCATAAAATGGAAAATAAATAAACCCTGAAATCAATTATATTCCCTTGCTGCCACAACTCACTTAAAAACAAGTGGGGGGGGCATTGCTCCTCAAAAGGTAAAGATTCCAAAAATTATGTTTGAGAATTCACCCTGCCAATAAATCATTCCAGTCGTTCCATATCATTTGATTGCTGTTTGTAAATAATTTGTTCTTATTTTGTATTTAAAATTAGTATAGTTTTCATGGCTCAGATTTTAAAATATGGAAATTACATTCAGTAAAAAATTTGCAAAAAATAGAAGGCTTAGACTACCTTAGACAACCCTCCCCCCTCCCCAATCCCCTTAAAAATTTACATTAAAAATATATATAAAATCACTTTAGTAAAACCCTTAACATTCTTATGGTTCTTATGCCATCGTGTCCGCGGATAATCGCCTGGCCGCCCTGTTCAGGGTGTCCCGCTCCCTCCTAAACTGGAGGGCATGGGACGACCCTTTGCAGGGACGTGTTGAGGAGTTTAGTCAGCATCTGCTGGATAAGATCGCTCGGATTCGGGACGGTCTGGACTCTGACTGGGCAGGGTCTGACGGTGAGGAGGCAGCTGGTCTTGTGATCTGGGAATAGTTCGATCCTGTCACCCCTGAGGAAGTGGACAAGATCATGGGAAGGTTGAGTGCTACCACGTACTGGACCCACGTACTGGACCCGTGTCCCTCCTGGCTAGCTTATGCGGCCCGTGAGGTGACACGGGATTGGATCCAGGCAGTAATAATGGCATCCTTGGATGAGAGGATCTTCCCTGCTGCCCTGAAAGAGGCAGTGGTGAAACCCCTCCTCAAGAAACCTGCCTTGGATCCAACCATATTGGATAACTTTCATCCGGTCTCCAACCTTCGCTTTGTAGTGAAGGTTGTTGAGAGCGTGGTGGCACAGCAGCTCCCATTGGCCCTGGAGGATACAGACTATCTGGATCCATACCAATCGGGTTTCAGGACAGGGTACAGCACGGAGACGGCATTGGTCGCACTGGTGGATGATCTTTGGAGGGCTCGGGACAGGGGATATTCCTCTGTTCTGGTCCTCTTGGATCTTTCGGCGGCGTTTGATACCATCGACCATGGTATCTTGCTGCGACGGCTCGAGGGGTTGGGAGTGGGAGGCACCATTCTACAGTGGTTCTCCTCCTATCTCCAGGGCCATACACAAGCGGTGTTGGCATTGGGGCAGAAGTCGGCTATGAGGCACCTCACTTGTGGGGTGCCCCAGGGGTCGGTCCTCTCGCCTCTCCTGTTCAACATCTATATGAAGCCTCTTGGGAAGATCATCCATGGTTTTGGGGTGCGGTATCATCAGTACACTGATGATATCCAGCTTTTTATATCCACCCCAAACCAGTCCAGTGATGCCCTCGACATGATGTCCCGTTGCCTGGAAGCGGTACGGACCTGGATGGGGAAGAACAGGCTTCAACTCAACCCGGCTAAGACCGAGTGGCTGTGGGTACCTGCATCTTGTTCCGATCGAGATGTTCCATCGTTGACCATCGGGGGTGAGGTGTTACCCCTTGTGGATAGGGCCCGCAACCTGGGTGTCCTCCTGGATTCACGGTTGTCTCTGGAAGACCATGTGACAATGGTGACCGGGGGGGGCATTTGCCCAGGTTCACCTTGTGCGACAGTTGCACCCTTACTTGGACCAAGATGCCCTACACACCGTTACTCATGTGCTGGTCACCTCCTGTCTTGACTACTGCAAAGCTCTCTATCTAGGGCTTCCCTTGAAGACCACTTGAAGGCTTCAGCTGGTGCAGAATGCGGCCACGCAGGTTGTGATGGGAGCGTCCCGACACTCCCATGTTACACCCCTCCTGCGCGGCTTGCATTGGTTACCGGTTGCCCTTCGGGTGAGGTTCAAGTTGCTGGTTATCACCTATAAAGCCCTTCATGGCCTAAGCCCAGGATATCTGTTGGACCCCCTGCAGCCAGCAACAATCCCCAATTGCCCGGTGTGTTCCCACAGACAGGGCCTCCTCAGGATGCCGTCCGCCAGACAGTGTCGGCTGGCGACCCCCGGGAGGGAGCTTTCTCTGTGGCGCACCCACCCTCTGGAACCAACTTCCGTTGGAGCTCCGGATGGCCCCTGACCTTCACTCGTTCCGCCGCGAGGTGAACACCTGGTTGTTCCGTAGCCTGGACTGATGGGGGGGGGGTTTAATGAATTTTAAACTGTTTTAAATTGGGTTTTAATTTATATCGTTTTAATAAGGAATAATGCATTTTACCGTTGTGAGTCCCCTGAGTCCTCAGAGATAGGGCGGCATATAAATTGCATAAAAATTAAAAAAAAATAAATTAAAATTTAAAAAAAATAAAATTATTATAGACCTTTTTAAAGCATTTTTCTAAACTCCATGGATCTTCCTAATCTTATTATAGATTTCAGTTTATATTTCAGCACTTTCTTTTTACCCATTTCTTCCCTCTGTCCACATATTTCCACAGACACTGAAATAATATCTTTAAATGTCAAGAAGGCAGATTTGAATGAATGTAAGAAAGCATTTTCTAACAAAACAGTTTAACAATGGAAAAATTACCCAAAGAGGTATCAATTCGTGCAAGAACAAAGGCTTGATAGTAATCTGTGAGGCAATCTTTAATTTCTATGATGAACAATGGACTGGATTCAGATATAAATGGCCCTTTCCAAGTATTTTATTCTCTATGGAAGTGTACTTTGATACGATAATCATTTATTAGAGCCGGTAGCACAGTGGTTAGGATGCAGTACTACAGGCTATACCTGCTGATTGCCAGCTGTCTGCAATTTGGCAGTTTGAATCGCACCAGGCTCAAGGTTGACTCATCTTTCTGAGGTGAGTAAAATGAGGACCCAGATTGTTGAAGGCAATATGCTGACTCTGTATACCGCTGTAAAGAGCTGTAAAGCACTGTGAAGCAGTATATAAATCCAAGTGCTATTACTAGTGCTATTCTCACTGGTTGTAAGTACTGTTAATATATCCTTATAAGAAGACAATCCTCTTATGAATCTAGCATGTTTGTTTGTTTGTTTGTTTGTGTGTTGAACAAATTATATGCCACTCAGCTGACTCATCGTCACTCCAGGGAGCTTACATTAAAAATCCACAGTAACCCCTAACACTGACATAACTACAATCCACTGCAGCAGCAGCAACAAAAAATCTAACCAGCCACTTAGCCAGTTCTTTATCAACCTGGGGCTCCCAGGCTCACTGACAGAATCACATCTTCAGGTCCTTCTGGAAAAGTATCAAAGTCAAGACCAATCTTATTCCCAGAATGATAACTCTGATTATGTATTTACGATCTTCGTTACAATTAAATGAATTCATAAATATAGTGCAACAAAAGAATATTGGGAATGATTAGCAGCTTTTATAAGGTAAAGTTATGGAATTTTTATTGTGGTATTATATGTGAATGTGGATGAAATTGGAAGAGAGTAATTGTTAAAATATTTCCAATATTCAGTGTTATTTAAATGATAAAGATACATATTTCTACTCTGTCATCTTTGTGTTTTAGGAGTCTCTTATGCAATTGGTCAATAAATAGATAAGCACAAGATAGAATTTGGATGTTTTAATTGATATGCTTATCATTCTAACTAAGAACCCTTAGGCACAATTAGCTTTTTGCTTTTTTTCTGAAGTGATAATAATATTCAAGACGTTAACTTTTTTTTTCAGCAAAATCTGCTGTTACTGATATTGGCTTTTCTTTCTGCAGTTTGGGGACTGGGATCAAAATTCAAGAATAACTAGATATATTAGCATAAAGTAGGCTGTATTCATTTATATGTTCATAATACTTTAAATAGAATTGGTGAAACAGTCTACATTGGATTTTGGTTGTTTGATGTTCTGATCTTGCCCTTCTTGCAATATTGATATGTTGAGAATAAGTTGTGAGGCTAAGTTCTCCTCCCCTCCCTTCCATTCCCTGAATTCCTTTCACTTTCATATGCATCTTGTTCCTGAATAATTAATATAAATATATGTATTTTTCTATTCTGAACATTTTAAACATTGTTGTCTTAGTTCACAGTGTTCATTTAAAAACTCAACTAAGAAAACAGGATATAGAATAGTTAATTCAGCCATTTAAAATATACTTTGCTTGTTTGATACTTATTTTTTAAATATTACTTCTTTGGTATTGTCTTTTTACAATTTAGAATTTGGTTTAAAAGCTAACTTGGACTGAAGCAGGAATACCCAAATTAGGGGATGATGGAGAATTTGGGAGAGTTTACAATTTAAAAAAAATTAGGCATAATATCCAAGCTCAGACTTTTGAATAAACATTCAAACAAATATTTTATTTGTTTACTTTTTCTTTTTTCTTTTCTTTTTTCATGGATTCCATGAATCACTAGCAAAATTATAATATACTGATTTTAAATAAATTAATCTTTATAAATTAACTAAAATTCTGTTTTATTTATCCAAGAAATATTAATGTCTCCAGAATTTCTGCCAGCATGGAATCTTTCAGCCTTTAGAATGTCTGAACTGTTAGTAGATTCAGTATTTTAGACAATTATTTTAAATGTTTAGCTTTCCAAAATGGAAAAGATTTTGTTGGATGATCTGAGTAAAAATATGTGTGATCACTATAATGACAGTTTTAATAAATATGTAAGACAAGGGGATAATCAAGTTAATTCAATATGAGGAGCTAGCTAGAAGACTCCATGTTTCCGACTCTGTTAGACACAGACCTGCTTGAATAAATCTCTCTATATCTATAAGTTTTAGAGAGCCTATGCCTCCCATTTTAGACAGACAGTTGGGCAAAAGCCAGAAGAGTAGGGGTCTGTCTCATTTGATGGTGAAGCTAATGGTAAAATCACTGGTTTTATTCTTGTTTCTAAAAGATTCCATATTTTAATCAAATTTTGTCTTTTAATTCATTTTTTCAAGTTTTTTTCTTCTTTCCTATCCTTTCACCATAAGTACCTATGAACAGCATTAGCTAAGCCACCTCTTATGATTAATATTCTAGTATTTGGAAATTTTATCTTTTCTGTCATCCATGATAGACAGTCATCTTGATAATATAAAAGATTGGAATATGTCAGGCTATATTTTTTTCTATTTGTGCATTCTATTTTGTTAATAGTTTAGTACAGTAAAACAAAATTAAATAAATAACCAAAAGTAACACTTCTTCCCCCATAATTGATGATCTGGAACGCAATATGGTAAAATGTGGCTTAAAATTTAAATATCTGATTATAATCAATGAATTTTTTCCTTCTTTTCTTTCTCTTCTTTATTTGAAAGCACCATGAAGGAAACTTATAAATTATTTGTCATGAAGGAGGACAATTAGCAAAGATTCTCCTATCTTGGTTGTTTTGTCTCATCAAGGTCCTGAGTAAACTCTTCTTTGTCCATTTTTATGTCAGGAGGCAGTTACCAGGCATTGTGCTTTTTCATGCATGCATTCTAGTACAGATATGCAATTTATTGTCAAAGAAGTCCATCCAGTTTAACATAGAAAATGTTCCCAAAGGAAGCACTGCCAATAATAAATTAGAAAGACAATGGATTGCTTTATTAATCTGCAATATAATGTTCGAAAAGAGAATGGAAATCTTATGCCAAATAACACCAGTCAATTGTAAAACCCAGGGTTTTTTTAGAGATATTGATTGCAAAGTACTATCATATAGTTCAACCTCTCTGTAGGTATAATAACAAATTGATACAGAATGGTGATGAGATAAGGCTCTAAATGTACATAGCATAAACATGCCTAATGCTGTCAGCATAAACTACTGTAGACTGAATCATCTTAAAGAAATCATTCAGAGCCATCTTTTTAGCTTATCACATACTGTACCAATTTGTTATTATACCTACAGTGAGGTTCAACTATATGACAGTACATTACTATTATACACAATTGTATTTAAGAGAGACATGGTGGCCTAGTGGTGAAGATGCTTGCCTTCCATTCGGAAGACTGAGAGTTCAATCCTAGGTAGCAGCAGATGTTTCTCTCCTAGAGTACAAATGAAAAAAAACTAAGCTAAGCCCTCCCCAGATGCATAGAGAGGATCTGGAGCCAGGCGAGAAAGAAAAACAGACCTACGTGCCAGGAGTGGGGGGGAACGGGGGGGTCACACGTACATGCATGGGGCGGGGCGCATAGAATTATGGGTGTAGGCACATGCACATATGAACCTCCCCATCCTCCCTTCCTGGCACACGATGGCAAAAAGGTTAGCCATCACTGCTCTATAGTGTCGTTGTCAGGTTCTGAATCAGGATAAAAAAAATAAATTGCAGACAACATGGTGGATGTTATTCTAAAGTTTTATCTTCCTAAATTCGGTATGCTCCAACAATCACCCAGTGCAATTACAGTAAAATATTGTCTGCTCTAACCTTATTGTGCTTTCCCTTCCCGTTTTAAACCTAGTGCTACTCCTCACCCAGATTCCACTCCAAATCCCTGTGCTGATTGGAGGGCTCCAGCTGCCTTCCTCCGGCCAGTAATTCAGTGCAATTAGTCCTGGTTTGTTGGGGTCGTTCCGATCAGGATAGGTCTGGTAAGCCTCTATTAATGCTGGCTAACTCAGCCGGCACCTCATCCACGTAAGTGCAGTCCTATCTGCCCTTAGCTGGAGGCCCTGTGAACAGCTGAAGGAAGAGGATTCCACCGTCTGTATACAGGAGGAGGCAAGTGACGGCAAGGCAAGATATCTGGGCAGGAACATGGGCTGCACACTCTGTCTCCCTCCATTCCCACCGGAATGACAGCCCCGATGACATGGGCTGACAGTCCTTTTGAGGGCAGGAGTTGAAACAAGTGAAACATGAAGCACACTTTGTGGAAAGAAATTCTGTTTAAATGTCACATAGTAAAACAGTTAAAATAGAATATAAAATATATCATAATAGTTTAAAAATATCATTCTTTCTGTTGGATATATCATTCACAACTACTAAATTGTTTCCTTCATAGTGCAAAACAATGGAAGGATCCCCTAGTACATGATGGCTAACATTTTTGCCATTGTGTGCCAGAAAGGGGGGGGAGCGAGGGTGACTGGAAGTTGTCAAACAGGCCATTTTTGGCCTCAAGAGGACCTCCGGGGGAAGAGGCCATTTTCGCCCTCCCCAAACTCCTAGAAAGACCCTGGAGGCTGGGATCAGCAAAAAACAGGCCTTCAATTCCACTGAAAGTTGTTAAATGGGCCGTTTTCAGCCTCTGGATGACCTCCAGGGGGTGGGGAAGGCCGTTTTCACCCTCCCAGACTCTTAGAGAGGCCCTGGAGCCAGGTGAGAAAGAAAAACGGGCCTCCTCCCCCCAGGCCCTCCAGAGGCAGGAAACAGCCTGTTTCCCTACTTCTGGTGGGCCCAGAAGACCCGAAAATTAGTTGGCGCGCCGGAGCTGAGCTTGCGTGCCTACTAATATGACTACACATGCCACCTTTGGCACATGTGCCATAGGTTCGCCATCAAGGCTATAGAGCACTGCACACAAGAACAACTAGACACAAGAACATTTTTTCTGAATGCCATCACTCTGGTAAACAAATAATTCCCTCAACACTGTCAAACTAGTTATTAAGTCTGCGTTATTATTAATCTTCTCATTGTTCATATCATCAATCTCCTCCCTCTTATGACTGTATGACTGTAACCTTGTTGCTGGTATCCTTAAATTCTCCAGTGCGCTGCTTGGAGAATCCAAATCTTGTGAAGGGGTAGTTCCTCAGCTAGATTGCCAGACTGGGTGAATGTTTCTTCAAGAAACATCCTTGGCCACTCCTCCCTTGCTCGGCTGAGCTCCAGTTCATTCACTCAGTCAAGCAAGAGACTGGTTTTTTCCCTTGGCTCTGGCAATTTGGCTGAAGAATTATCCAATTTTGGAGTTTCCAAGTTTCATCTGGCTAATCTCCTTATTTCTGAGCGGTGTGGATTTGTTTGGCTTGCCATCAGCTGTTCGTCGGACTTCCTGGATCCAGTTTTGCCATGGTGGGTGAGTTAGCCCTGAGGTTCAAACCAGGGGGCTCCCCTCCGTTCGCTTCTACCTTTATTCCTTGGAGCACTACCTTTTGAGGCAACTCCGAGAGATTGAAATTGCCGCCAGCGGTAGTGTTGGGGTCCGGATCACTGGAAATTCCCACCTCCGCCATCCACACCGCTCCAACTTCACTATTTGGCGGCCAGGGGTCCCTGCCTTATCCGGCAAACTCCTATTGTTTCTGCTTCGCTGCGCCGATAAAACAGCTCCGTTCACCTTGCTGTTTGTCAGCTTCCTTGTTTGGCTGCGGCGCTGGGCAGCTAAATCAAAAAAAGCGAGCCACGCACCATTTTGTTTGCATATCTGTTGGCTCCCTCACACAGCAACGGTGCTCGGCGGCTAGATTCGAGCCGTGTGCCATTTTGAACGAATTCTAAGCCACCCACCATTTCTTCCAAAGGCAGAAAATAAAGACTGTTAATTGCGGCTGTGAGGAGATTCCTTTACTAACTGATATACTGCTGTTGGGAGCTAACTGCGATGCGGCTCTTGGGGTGTTCTGACACCTTTTCGGCCACCTTTGAATTTGTTACATAACGTTGTTTGCTGGCTAATTAATTGAACTTACCTTCATTGACTTTTTACCTCCTGCCTCCATTGTTGTCCCTGTTTCAAAAAAAAAAAAGTTTAAATCAATTAATCAATTAACTACTTCAATCCATCAATTATTGTTATTAATTCCTTCATTGACTTACCTTCATTGACTTACCTCGCATGGCAGAGTCTGACTTGTCATCTGACATTGAACAAGCCTACAGCCCTCCTGAGGCCAGGAAACGTTCAAAGGCCCCTTCCAAGGCTTCTAATCAACGAGAAGTCAGGGCAAGGTCTGCCAGCCCTCATCCTACCACTCGCTCTGCTGCTGCTGATAGGGCTGAGGAAAGGAAATGCAAAGCCTTTGAAAAACAATATCTTCTTGCTCAGCAGAGGGCTCATTCCTCTAATCGCCAGATGTCACCGGACAGACCTACTCCAGTGACACAGGACCATTCTGTGGCTGCTCAATGTGCTTCTGATGTCCAACATCTTAGAGAGGCTGCTTTTCCATCTGTTGCCCCAGGGCCCAGTGTTCCACCTACTCATCCTTCAGGTAGGCCTGTTCCTGTGGCAACCTTTACACCTACGGCTGCTAGGCTCCGTCCTTTCGAGGGCCTTCAGCCCGCTCTATCTCGGGACATTCAGGATCTCGTGTCTCAGACTATTTCTCGCATCCTGACTTCAGCTCCTCCCCAGGAGCCTCAAGCTCTTTCCTTGGCACCTTCTCATCCACCATTGGCTCAGATGTATGGCGATCCGCGACATGGCTATTCCCATCGTCCTGAATCCCTTCTAACTGAAGATTCACTCTGGGAGGAGGAGGAGCTGGATGAGATGGAGTTGTCTGAAGATGAGGACCTCGCTCCTGAAAGGCCTTCCTTCACGGGCCTCTTCCATCCTTCCATGTTTAAGTCCTTGCTCCACAAGGCCAAAACTACCACAAATATGGGGTTATCAAGCTCTCAGACATCGCAACAGACAGATCTTAATCCTCATGATGACTTGTTTCAACTGCAAAAACCTGATCAGGACTTTATTCCGTGTCCAGAATTATTCACGGACGTGGTCCAAAGATCTTGGTCCCAGCCGGCTTACATCTCTGCTCCTACCGGACTTGACAAGAGGTTATATTGCTCAGATCCTTCATTACAGGATCTAATCCAATTGCCTTCCGTGGACGCTCCGGTGGCCCAGCTGACGTCTTCTGTCATTTCTAACGATGTCCTTGACGGTCTCAGGACCGAGGACAGGAAGGCTGAACTGTCTCTCCGTAAGACACATCAGCAGCTGCCTGGGCCATCAGGTCTACTTCATTCTTTGCTCGCGCATCTCTTATTTGGTTGCGCCAATTGCAGGAGCGGTTACAACCTGATGACAGCAGGCTCCACCATAAATAAAATTGTGGCAGCCACAGAGTACTGCACAGACGCATCTTTTAATGCAGCAAAGTTCTCCTCACGGGCCCTTGTCTCCAATGTTACTTCTCGGCGCCTCCTTTGGCTCCGTCAGTGGAGGGCCGATCTTAAATCAAAGTGGAAGCTGGCATGTGTTCCCTACAAGGGCTCTCTTCTCTTTGGAGAAGCCTTAGACCCTATACTGGTGGAGGATAAGGATAAACGGAAAGTTATGCCTTCCTCTTACAGACGCCAAGATAGCAGATTTGCTCCTTATACCCAGAGACAGCCCTTTTGGACTGAGTCCGGGCCCAGTGGTTCCTATTTTTCCAGACACTATTCTCATGGAGTCGATCGGTCTGCTGAATGACCTGCCTACCGGGATCGGGGCAGAGGTCAATCTAACACCAGACGGCAATTTCTTGGGGCTTCTAGCCGGCCATTCAGGAGGGTCAAGTGACTACCCTGCAGAGCTACCCATTGGTGGTCGCCTTCTCCACTTCTTGCCCCAGTGGGTCTGTTCCACGACAGATGCTTGGGTTCTCCAGACTGTGAGGCTCGGCCTCACATTGGACTTTCTCTCCAGCCCTCCGAACCGCTTCCTCCGATGTCCGGTTCCTGGCAACACGGAGAAGAGAGTGTTGATGGAAGCAGAGATACAGCATCTGATTGACATCTGCGCTATCGAACCTGTGCCAGTGGAACAACGGGGATCCGGTTTCTACTTGTGCCTCTTTCTCATGCCAAAGTCTTCTGGGAACTGAAGAAGGATTTTAGACCTGAAGGCACTAAACAAGTTCGTCAGGTATAACCACTTTAAAATGCAATCGCTTAAGTCGATTCTGCAGGGCATCCGATGGGGCGACTTTATGACGTCAATCGACCTCAAGG
Source organism: Arizona elegans (assembly GCA_022577455.1). NCBI lineage: Eukaryota > Metazoa > Chordata > Lepidosauria > Squamata > Colubridae > Arizona > Arizona elegans. Next base: position 89,287,769 of record JAKOOJ010000004.1, read on the forward strand.
AGGCTTACCTGCATGTCCCGATCCATCCTTCACATCGACGTTTCCTTCAGTTTGCCTACTCCAATTGGCACTTCCAATATCGGGCCATGCCGTTTGGCCTCTCGTCCGCACCTCGGACCTTCACGAAGCTGCTGGCGACCTTGGCTGCATCTCTGTGACAGGTCCCGATCAGGGTTATGTGCTATCTGGATGACATCATTATTCTATCTACCACTCGGGATCAAGCTGTGGCCGACCTCAGGACAGTCTCTTGTCTTTTACAACTGCACGGGTTCTCTCTGAACTTCGACAAAAGTCAGCTCCTGCCCACCACTCGCTTTCTCCACCTTGGAGCTGTCAGATGTCAGACTCGGTCAGCTGTCATGTTTTCCTGTCCCCCGACAGGATTCGCAGCATTCAATCCTTGGTGACTCAGGTGTTGTTGCTCAGATACGTTCACTTGATCACCTTGTCCCAGCTGCTCAGCAAACTAATTTCTTGCATCGCGATTGTCCCATCTTCACAGTCATCCTCTTCAATGGTTCCTCCTGCCTTATCAGAGATCCCTCCGAGCGTGCTCGAACATCACAGTCATCCTCCCGGCAGTTGTCCATCTATATCTGAAGTGGTGGATCTCTCCGCCATACAGAAGGGCTGTTATTTCCAGGAGCCCAATAATAATGACGGATGTGAGTCAGTTCGGCTCATCTGCTGTCATCGGTCGCTCAGGGCCGCTGGTCCGTTCGGGACTTACAGCACAACATAAATTGGTTAGAACTGCGAGCAGTCCACCTCGCTCTGCTTCGTTTCCAAGCTTCTGTGAAGGGGCATCATGTGCTAGTCCTCACGGACAATATAACAACGAAAGCCCACGTGAACAGAGAAGGGGGAACTCGATCCAGGCAACTGATGGAAGAGGCAACGAGGATGCTACATTGGATGGAGAAGAATGTTCTGTCCCTGACAGCTGAGCACATATCCGGCGTAGACAACGTCCAGGCGGATTGGCTCAGCCGGACTCAAATAGATCAGGCGGAGTGGCGCCTGGATCCATCCTTGTTCAGGGATCTGTCGAGGAGGTTTGGTCTCCCAACGGTCGATTTGTTTGCAAACCCGCTGAACACCCAGCTTCCCCGATTCTTCTCTCAGTTCCCCTGTCCCGGAGCAGAAGGTTGCGACGCTCTTCGAAGCGAGCGGCCCCCCGAGCTTGCTCTACTCCTTTCCTCCTCTGCCGCTCATCCCTCAGGTGATTCGCAAGCTGTTGGTGGAGAAGGCGGATCTCATCTTGGTCGCCCCCAATTGGCCGTGTCACCCCTGGTATGCCGACCTCCTGAACCTGTCTGTGGAGCGCCCCTGGCACATTCCCAGCGACAAAATATCTCTCAGCCAGGGGGTCATACTGCACCCAGACCCGTAATGGTTGCAGTTGACTGTCTGGCATTTGAGATGATCCGTCTAAGGAAGGACAACATCCCTGCGAGCGTGATCCACACCATGCAATCCGCCAGATATGCTTCGACAAATCGTATCTATGATGCCACCTGGCGCTCCTTTTGCACATGGTGTTCCAAGACTCATAGAGATCCTACGACTACGACTCCCTCAGATGTTCTCGTGTTTTTGCAGGACGGTTTGGACCGTGGCCTTGCTCCTAACACCCTGCGATGTCAAGTGGCTGCTCTTAGCATGGTTTTATCTTCTGTAGACGATCGACCTTTGACCCAGCATCCCCGTATATGGACCTTCTTGAGGGGGGCATCCAATCTCTGGCCTCCTACTGTCCACCGATATCCAACTTGGGACTTGTCATTGGTACTTATGTCACCTCCATTTGAGCCCCTGGCATCTGTCTCTCTTCGATGTCTGACTCTCAAAGTTGCCTTTCTTGTGGCAATTACCTAGGCAAGACGGGTTTCTGAACTTGCAGAGATGTCAGTGCGACCCAACCTGTGTGTTTTCCATCCTAATAAAGTGGTGCTCCGCACGGATCCCTCCTTTCTGCCCAAGGTAAACTCTCTATACCACCGAGCACAAGAATTGATTCTACCTGACTTTTGTCCGGCTTCTAGTCATCATCTCGAATGTCAATGGCACACATTGGACATTAAGAGGGCTCTCCGTCAGTATAGCAAGCGGATGGCGTCATTCCGTAAATCTGAAGCCTTGTTCCTGTCCTTCAATCCATCTACGTTGGGCATGAAAGTCTCGTCATCCATGATTGGTCGTTGGATTAAGGCCTGTATCGTGATGATGTATCACACCTGAAAGACTCCTCTGCCGGAGAGAATCCTCCCACATTCTACCCATAGTGCAGCCACTTCAGCTGCTTGGGCTACCCAGGCATCCATCCTTGACATCTGTAAGGCTGCAACATGGACTACCTTAACACCTTTTGTTCGACATTACAAAATTGACTCCTTTGCATCGGCTGAGGCTTCGTTTGGTCGACGTGTGCTGCAGTCTGTTCTGGCTGTTCCCTCCCAGGATGACGCAGCCACCCTCCCAACTTCTGACTAGCTTGGGTATATCCCAGGATTTGGATTCTCCAAACAGCGCGCTGGAGAACGGACGTTGTCTTACCTGAATGTCCTTTCTCAGCGCGCTGCTGGAGAATCCAACCCATCCCTTCGGCTGCTTTTTCTGGCCGGGACTGTTCTTTTTTTCTTATTGTCTTGTTGTTGACAGCACCATCTTCTGTTTGACTTCGCGAATGAACTGGAGCTCAGCCGAGCAAGGGAGAAGTGGCCAAGGACATTTCTTAAAGAAACATTCACCCAGTCTGGCAATCAAGCTGAGGAACTACCCCTTCACAAGATTTGGATTCTCCAGCAGTGCGCTGAGAAAGGACGTTCAGGTAAGACAACGTCCGATTTATATTGACTGTTTCCTAATATTTGTTTGCTTATTTGTTCCCTATGACTATCATTAAGTGTTTTACCTTATGATTCTTGATGAATGTACCTTTTCTTTTATATACATAGAGAACGTATGCACCAAGACAAATTCCTTGTGTGTCCAATCACACTTAGCCAATAAAGAATTCTATTCTATTCTATTCATGATATTGGTGGTAGTTCTGATAAAAATAGTTCAGTCTTGTATGAAGAGTGAGTAATAAAGATGACACATTTCTACAGATAATTACAATTTAAAATGCATTATTTTAAATTGCAATTTGTAATTTGTAAAGAGCCAATGTTTTCAAATGTGGGGCTCTCCTAATTACATTTCAAACCTCTGCCTCTCTATAGCACAGATGGGACAACATGGCTTTCCAAATGTTGTGCTACAGATAACATAATCCCTGATTTTGGCTGTACCAGCTAATGCTTACAGATACTGGAATCTGAAAACCTAGGAAGCCATAAATTTCCTCACACCAGTGCTTATCAATGAAATACCACCATTATATTTGGTTAGAAATGGTATATGCTTTATGCTACAGATAAACTCTCTGCTGCACAAATTTATTGATACAGAAACAATCATTAAGTTTTCATCTAGGCTTTAAAATATCCAGTTCGGGATCCTTATTATGAACAATTTGTCAATTAGGTACAAATGTTTTGCTCTTGTATTTCTCTCTGATTATTCGCTTGGCAATTGAAATCACTGTGAACTTTCTTCCAACTCATCAGGCCTGACTGTTAGATTCCAAAGTCAAGTATTGTAATTCATATTAGTGCATTGCATAGGCTATTCATCTAATAAGGAGTGATTGATCAATAAAACATGATGGACTTAAATCAACATAGGTCTGAAGCAAGTTGCTCATAATGCTAGACTTGTTTGCAAAACAAATAAAAAGTTGTTTTTAAATAGGGGTATTTAGGATTGCTGCAACTTGATTTAAATTTACTTTAAATTAAGTTTTCAGTGAGCTTAGATATAATTCATTTTTGCAAGACAGAACCCCTTTTATTAGCTATCAAACTAGAATGAGTTTTGTAAACTTTATATATATTTAAACATCTCAATATGAGCAAAACAAAATAAGGTCTATATCCTTGAGAATACATGACAGAGAACTTTACCTTTTTTATGCAGAAACTGTTGACAATATGTTCAGCCATGTTCAAAAGTGACCTTTCTGATCACTTGTTCATTTGTTCACTTGAGACCATTCATTGTTTTTGACATTTTCTAAACTGGGGAAAAAAATCCTTGGAAATCTGTGTCCATCTCTTGGGAGAAAGATGCTCAAGCATGTCTCTATTGTGATAAATCTTTGCCTGTCATCTCAACACTAAGTAAATGTCAAGTGGTTAGAGAATATACCCCATCCAGACAGGGAATCCATGCAGTAATAAAAAACCATAACCGCCCCCCAGGCCAAAATACTTCTGTTGATTTCAATACTTCAGTGAATGTGAAGCTAAGGATCAAAGATAATGTACAGCTCATGCTTTATTAATCAAGTGAAGGGATGAGAAGAGTCAAGGTGTCAAAAGGATATCACGGGGACTGATAAAATGACAAGAGTGAAGTATTGTCCTTAGGTTTATTCAGGAGACCTTGAACAAAATTTTTCATCTTAGAACTAAAGACTAAACACCTTAATCTATATTTAACAGCAATTTCAAAAGGCCATATTTGGAAGATAGATGGTCCCTTTGCTCTGCACTACCTGTGGAGGGATACTAGGGAATATTCAGAATGTTTTTTTAGCCTAATGAGGATTTTTGATGATTTAAGGAATAGTTTTATTTCTTTTTTCTTCATTCAAAATTTCTTAAGTATATTTTCAGAAGAAATTCTAAAGGTCAATTTATCTTAGAGACTGTCTGTGGATTCATAGATTCAAGCTCTTGAAGATAACAATGTAAGAATAGTTGCTAGAAATAGGTGGAAGAAATAAAAAAAGGGGAGGAATTTAACAATTGCTCAAAAAGAGACTTTCTGAATTTAACTACAGAAGTCCAGAGCACTTCCAGATATGACTGGTTCCTTTCTTTCTTTTTATTTATTTTTTATTTATATTTTCTATACTCTAAAGAGTGACTACACTTGATCTAAATCTCCCTGATCCAACACTTTAATCACTGTTTCGCACATTACCTTTCTTTATTGGTCTAGTAAGAAAATAAATAGATCATAAAAATATACAATTTGTCTATTCATTTTACTGATAGGTTTAAACATAAAGTTCTGCTTCACCCATCAATGAGCTGCAGAAAAACAGCTTAAACAAATACATGATGCATATCAGTTTTATAAAAAGGATCTTCTTGTAAAAACTATTTTAAATCAGTCTAATAAAGCAGACTCAAATATGTCACAATGCTATAAGGTTAGAATCAGGATGATCAAGATAATATTATTTCATGGATAATTTCAGACATATGAAATTATCCATATAATGGAGGATAAATATATACATAAACTAATAGGGTGCAAAATAGTAAACAATCAATAGTAAGTAAACAAATATTCATGTGCTGAGCAACTCTACATTAAATACTATAAACCTTCACCAATTCAGATTTGTCTGTTTATTTTCTGTAATAAAAGAAAGCAAGAACTCAAGTGAAAGTAGTTTAATATTGGATTGTTTATTATACTTTTTTTTCCTGTGCTGTAGCAATCACTGTAATGATCGTTTTGAAATAGTATGTTTGAATTAAAAATCTATTTTGTCTGTCTGATCCAGTGATCCATCACTTTTCTTCTGATATACAACTGTCTCCATTATTTTTCTAATCAGTGAAGTAAGAAGGGAGGGGGAATACCTTTTTTGTGATGTGCTCTATAAGCCAAGTGACTTGCTCACAGCCTAGCCTGTGGCTTTCCTTGAATGAAACAAATATTGGAAATACTGCTAATATATATTTTCTGCTTCTGCTGCAAAAAGTAAATATTTGCAATAACAGAAAATATTTAGAATATGCAGCGGATTTAAATAAATGTCTGTGCTTTTGAATGGAAATGTGATAAATCAAATGTAAAGAATAAGAAGGACAACAATTTGATTTTTCCCTATGGAAAAAAGAAAACTTCATATCCCGTTTTGCTGATAAGCAGCACCAACTTGTTAAGTCAGCACCTAGAAAGGCAGAATTTTTTACCAAACTAATGTTATAATGTTATAAGTTTATTTCTCACAAATATTTATTTGCCTGCTGACATTGGCATACTGTTGTTAAAAAATCTGCAAAACAAAATGCTTTGTGAAGTTGCGGCAATGCAGCAGCTGGCATGACTGTGTATGTTTTGGGAGGAAAAATATCTCAAAATATGATTATAATATTTAGTCAATAATTCTTAGGAGAACTATGTAGGTGGTTAATATATCTTTGTAAACTAAAGAATGTAAAAAAGATATTTCATAATAAATGTAAAAAAATCTTTGTGGTCCATTACTGGAAATCCTTTTAATAAATCTGGCAATGCCAAGAGAAATATTTCACTAATCATTATTCCTTTTTTTTCCCAGTCCCAAACTGGCTGTTGTTATAGATAAAATCAATCGTTATTTTGCCTGTTCTGCCTAAATGATAAGATGATCCTAGTTTGATCAAATACAACAACATTATTCAATGCCACTGTTGATTAATGAGGCAACTTCGAGATAATTAGTATGAAATTAGTGTAATATGTAATAATGATGCAGGATCCAATCTGGGTCAGTGACTGGGACCAGAGGTTTTGTCTTCTGAGCTTTTGGACTCATCCTGGAGCCCATCTTCAGAGAACTTCTCTCTAGCAGAGTATGTGCTGTTCTGTGAGTAGTATTTATAGTGCCTGTTGTAAGTGGCTTTTTAGATGTTGATTGGGATATGTTGATGGCTATGTAATAACGTTCTGCTTGCAAAAAGGATAAAAATAATTAAATAATGGAGATTGTTTACCGTACATAATAAGACAATTAACCTTCTCTCTCTTTAGGTCATATTTTATACTTTCTCCTAATCTTATGAGATAGTTCTATCTCATAGCAAGCACAACCTTCCAGACTATTAATAAACTCAGTTCGATGAACAGTACTCAAAGTTCTGCAGCTGACTAGCTTTCTTCTTTTATTTTAATGGTGCTAAGAGGCTCTTTGCCTTTTAGGATCAAACTCTTATCAGCAAAAGACTAAGAACAGGCTGAGGTCTTATAGAGAAATTATCCCTAGAAATCTTTTATGAACAAGGAGTCAAGATTAATTTTGTAAGGAAAGTGCTTGTCATCCTTTACCTTATATGCAGTTCAAAGCAGTAATTAAAGCTAATACTCTAGTTAACCAGTATGTCCTGCAATAAAAGGTTGATTTCTTTTTATAGAAACATTTCTATGGCAAACCACTAATAGCAAAGTAGAACTAGAAGATTGTTACTCTTCAGAAGGTTTTGTTGTTATTGCTTCTATAAGAATTTGAGTTGCTTTGGTTAGTGAGATGGGCAGCATATAAATTTAATTAATAAATAATTTTGATCTTGAAAAATGGAATTTGTTGACATCATTGCAGAGAAGGAGAAGAAAAAGGAAGTTAGGAGATAATGAAGTCTGGGAGATATAAAGAAACCAAAGCCCTTATAAAAATAACTGTGGAACATAACTTCCCCAGCCCCATAGGAAATATGGAAATGAATTAAAGAAAACATATGTTACAGTACATAAAGTCAAAACATATGTCATTATTTTGATCACCATGTTATAACAGAAAAAAATATTTTAAACAAAACGAATTATCATTTTTTCTTCATAAATCTAAATTTGATTAATTTCAAAGATTAATTTCTTTTGTAAAATATAAGCTTAAAAATTGGATCTGCTTAAAAGTAATTATAACACATGACAGATGCTCATCCAGATTTCAATTACACTACTGTATAGGGATTTTCAACAATAAATATGCCATTTTAGACTTCCAAATGAAGAAATCATTAATTGAATGATTTTGAAGAAATCATTAATTGAATGATTTTGAAGAAATCATTAATTGAATGATTTTTTTTGGAGTTCAATTTGCAACTAGACCTGATTTTCAATAATTCTCTTCCAAATAAGGAAAGGACTTATTTATTTATTATTTATTTATTACATGTATTTATATGCTGCCATTCTCCCGAAGGACTCAGGGCGGCGAACACAAGTTAAGAAACAAGTACAATAAAATCCCACTTTAAACCAAATACCTAATAGTAATAGTAAATAATAAAACCCGGAATCAGAGTCAGCCTATTTGCTTGAACAGCCAAGTCTTCAGATCCCGACGGAAGGAATGGAGATCAGGAGCCGTCCGGACCTCGATAGGTAATTCATTCCAGAGGGTAGGAGCACCCACAGAGAACACCCTATCCCTGGGCACAGCAAGACGACATTGGCTCGCCGTCGGAACCCTGAGGAGAGCGGCCCTATGTGAGCGAACAGGACGGTGAGAGGCAGGCAGGAGAAGGTCCTGCAAATATCCCGGACCTAAATCTTGTAGGGCCTTATAGGTGAGAACTAGCACCTTGAAGCGGACCCAGAGAACCACTGGTAACCAGTGCAGCTCACATAGGAGGGGTGTTATATGGGAGTAACAAGGGGCTCCCGTAACAACCCGTGTGGCTGCATTCTGGATCAGCTGGAGTCTCCGGGTGCATCTCAGGGGCAGGCCCATGTAGAGGGAATTGCAGTAATCCAAGCAGGAAGTAACCAGGGCATGAGTGACTGTGTGAAGGTCATCTCGGCCCAGGAAAGGGTGCAACCGGCGCATCAGGCGAACCTGTGCGAAGGCCCCCCTGGTCACGGCCATTAGATGGTCTTCTAAGGACAGCCGAGCATCCAGGAGGACACCCAAGTTGCGAGCCCTATCAACGGGGGCAAGTTTTTCCCCATCTATCAAAAGTGATGGGGCCTCTGAAATCTGAGATTCCAGCATCCACAGCCACTCAGTCTTGGAGGGATTGAGTTTGAGTCTGTTTCTGCCCATCCAGGCTCGTACCACCTCCAGGCAACGGGACATCACGGAAAGGGCATCTCTGGGGTAGTCTGGGGTGGAGATGTATAATTGGGTATCATCAGCATATTGATGATATCTCACCCCAAAGCCACGAATGATCTCACCCAGTGGCTTCATATAGATGTTAAAGAGTAGGGGGGAGAGAACCGACCCCTGAAACACCTCACAATTTAGGGGCCTCGGGGTGGATCTCTGCCCTCCCGCCCATACAAACTGAAAATGACCCGAGAGGTAGGAGGAGAATCACTGTAAGATAGTGCCTCCCACCCCCAACCCCACAATTCGCTGCAGTAGGATACCATGGTCGATGGTAACAAAAGCCGCTGAGAGGTCAAGTAGGACCAGGATTGAGGAACAACCACCATCCCGAGCCCGCCAGAGATCATTCACCAGAGTGACCAATGCCATTTCCATGCTGTGTCCATGTCGGAAGCCCGATTGGTATGGGTCAAGGTATTCCGTTTCCTCCAGGAATTGTGGGAGCTGTTGCGCCACTACAGTCTCAACAACCTTCGCGATGAAGTGAAGATTCATTGAGATTGCCCACAAGTGCTCTAGACAATTGCTTTTCATGAGAAGACTGCAAGATAGATTCTCAAGTCATCCAGGTCATGGTTGTCCCAAAGGTGCTTTTTCAAGAGGCAATTGGACTTTCTGATTTATCTTTGAAGATGTTTCACTTCTCACCCAAGAAGATTCTTCAGCTCTGAGTGGATTCTTCAGCTCTGTCTGTAAGGATTTATACTCCTTACAGACAGCTGGTAATTTGCATTCTTTTAGCAAGTCGTTAAGGTCCCCTGGAGGTTTATCTGTGTCATCAGGGTCACCTGAGTGGTGCAAATTGGTGTGGAGCCTTCTTGGAACTGTTGAAAGGACTGTGTTGTAGATTGGAGATAGATGATGTTGTATCCCTCCCTCTCTTTTGAAAGAGGGCTGTTCAATGTTGACATGGATGGCCTCTTTAATCCCTCTTTCAAACCAGTGATCCTCTCTGTCCAAACTATGGACTTTATTGTCTTCAAAAGAATGGCCTGTGTCTTTTAAATGCAGATGGGATGCTGAATCTAGTCCTGATGAGTTTGTTCTCCTACGTTGTGCCATGTGTTTAATGAAGTGGTTGTTTCATTTCCTCGATGTTCAGATTTGCACATGGCTCACTGAATTATACTGCATATACCACATTGCTCAGTTTCTGTCTGGGTGTTTTATCCTTGGGATGGACAAGCTTCTGTCTTAATATATTGTTGAGTTTCAAGTGTGCACATATGTTTTGGTGTCTGAAGATCCTCCTGAGCGTTCTATTTTTCCTTTTTCTTTTTTCTTTTCTGCATCTTGTATTCTTTCTTTTTATGTATCTATGTTTAGTTTGTATTAGTTTTTTTACTGTTGTAATTATAATCTTTGACACAATCGCTACCAAAAAATAAAATAAATAAGTAAATAATAAAATAAAAATAAGGTAAATGTACCATTTTAAAAATATATCAATTTTTATTAATTATTTTTTAGTGGAAAGTTAAAATATTATAGGGAAAATCACTGTCCAAGTTGTTCACATGTCTCTTTCTTGAAACAGTATGAGCCTTATAATACTGTTGTTTTTTTAATGTTTTGCTGCTTGATTTGATCCGTCTAACAAAAATACTATGTATCAGCCAATCACACAATGCCCATGACTTTGCCCACAGCTGATGGCTGGTTTGACTGCTAATGGACCATTAAGATGTTGAAAGCCTCTTATATTTTATGAACCAATACATTAACTGCTCCACATGAGAGGTCTAAAAGCATTATTACTGATATAAACCTTATTCAGTGATACATAGCTGATTTTTTTTTTATTTCTTCCATAGAGTAATCCATGGTTCAACTCACTGAAAAAAATCAGTAATTCATTTGTGATTAACAAGCAATTTTCCACTAGCTTGGACATGCTATATTACAGTAGATTATTCTGATTAACAAAGTAATTGTGAAAAGTAGCCTTTTTTACTGATTAGAATATCTTTAGATTTTTATTCTTTCTCCTCAGATTATTTTTTATGCTAAGCACTATTATAAGAAAAGCTTTTGTATACTATTTCTCATAAATATTTTGTTAATTCAAACAGCTACATTATTAAAAATTGTTTTAAATCATGATAAACATCTTTAAAACAGCCATATTGGTAAAATATTTTAGATAAAGCTATTATATCACTCACTATATGGATTCTTAATACTTCAAAGCTATTGCAATGATATGAAGATAAATTCATGTGTTATACTGGGATTCTATTTACTGGGATTCTATAGGAAACTAGGAAAAACATAAATCAGACAGCTTTTAAAAGCCTTACCATTTCTACATATACGGTTTTAGGTCTTGTGACTATGAAAATGTCATTTCTAATATGTTGATAATCCCGTGACATGAAAGAGATTGTCTAGAAACTGAACGTAAGTGACTTGCAAAGTTCAGTATCAATAAGAGTAATAAATAAATCTTGTTTCATTTGCATAATAATTTTTAAAGGAAAATGTAAATCTATAATGGCCTTAAGTGACTTGCAAATCTCAACATTAATAAAAGTATACTATGCATAATGGAAAGTACAATATGCATAAAAGAAATTTCCTCTCATACATGCCATTCTTTAATAAAATATAGTTGACACCTTTCATTATTAAAACACGGTTGGAAGAATGCTTGTTTTCAAGTATGCCCACTATTCTCTTCTCTTGTAAAAATGGCAGCATCTCCTTCACTATTTAGCACACAGTGGAAAGGCATTATGATATGTATTAGAAAAAATAGCACTGCTTTCTGCTTTTGAGTCTTTTAAAAGATATTTGAAGACAAAGAAACTTGAGGTTAAAAATACTACAGAAGTCAGGTATTTTTAAAAGTTAACTATACCCATTCCCCAGGAAATGGGGAATTTATAATTTCAAGATATGAGTAATGTAATATAATATAATCTCATGTTATGTTATATCATATACCATATCATACATAATCAAATTTATCAAATTTTGAAATTACCCATCTCCCTCATAGAGGGAGAGGAACTCTGAATGGTATAGAAGTAAAATATTAAAATATAGAAAACTATATAAAATTTAAAAAGAGACAAATATGAGTAAAATTCAACATTAAAAGATAGCAGGAAGGCATTACAGGCAATATCCAGCCTCATGACTGTGTGCTGCTCTAGGAGTCACAAGCATAACTGCAGATTCATTTCCAAAAGATCTGGAGAATGAGAATCCACCTTACCTCTTGGGGGACAATATTCTACAGTGTGGATGCAATGGCAGAGAAAGCTCTTCTCCTAGACTCCACCAGTCAGAATTCTTGAACTGACAGGTCCACAACATCTCTTCCCTACATGACTGGCTGGAAGAAACTGATTTGAAGTAGTTCTTAAAGCATTAGAGTATGATTTTGTTTCATGTATGAAATAATAGTGTAAATGACTGTACTTGCAGTGTTATGGCTTTAAATTGTCTTGAGAACTGAAATTTGAGAGGCTCACCGTGCTAACATTTTGTATGAAGCATAGAATTATCTGCTTTCTGCTATCTGCTTGCAGGGGTGGGGGAAGGTGGCGATTATTAGGGAAAGTCTTTGTCCGAGGGAGACCACTGTTCCTCAGATAGCTGGATGTGAGTCCCTTTTTGTGAAGTGGGGCCGTGGGGTGCAGATGGGTTTGCTGACTACGTACCTGGCTCCCTGCCACATGGCGGCGACCCTGCCTGAGCTGCTCGACATTATTGCTGGGATGGCAGTTGATACCCCCAGATTTATTGTCATGGGGGATTTCAACCTACCATCCACAGGTGAGGCGTCAGAGGTGGCTTGGGAGTTCATGGCTTCCATGGTGGCCATGGACCTGACCCAGTTAGTCCAAGGCCCCACTCACATAGGGGGACACACTCTGGACTTGATTTTCGTCTCTGGTCAGTGGTTGAATGATCTTGGTAGAGGGGATCTAGACATTAAACCCTTGTCATGGACAAATCATTTGCTCCTTCACTTGGACTTTCCAGCCTGCTTCCCCCCACCACAGGGAGACAGAACTGACCAGATGGTTCCATCCCAGGCACCTGATGGATCCCGGAAGATTCCTGACGGAGCTTGGGCCGTTTCCTGAGACCCTGGCACACGACCCAACTGAAGACCTGGTGGCCGCCTGGGAGAGTGCGGCCACTGGAGCTTTGGACCGTCTCGTGCCTTTGCGGCCTCTGACCCAATGCCGATCTCAATTGGCTCCTTGGTTCTCTGAGGAGCTGAGAGAGATGAAGCGTCAGAAAAGACGCCTAGAGAGCATCTGGAGGACTAGTCAATCCGATTCTGACCAGACACTGGTGAGGTCTTATATCAAGACCTACCTAGTGGCAATAAAAGCGGCGAAATCTAACCATTTTTCCGCTCTTATCGCATCTGCAGAGAACCGCCCAGCCACTCTGTTTAGGGTGACCCACTCCCTTCTTCGGGGGGGGGGGAGTGCGGGAAGATCCCTTGCAGAGTCGAGCTGAGGATTTTGTGCAATTCCTGCATGATAAAGTCACTCGGATTTGGGAAGGCTTGGACTCCGACTGTATGAGTCCAGGGGAGGAGACCAGGGTAGGTCTTGAGAATATTATCTGGGAGGAGTTTGATCCTGTGGCTCCCGAGAATGTGAACAGGGTTCTGGGTAAGATTAGTGCCGCCACATGTTTGTTGGACCCATGTCCCTCCTGGTTGGTACTGGTCTCCCAGGAGGTTACACGAGGCTGGCTCCAGGGGATTATAAGTGCTTCTTTGAGTGAGGGTGCCTTTCCCGCTGCCTTGAAAGAGGTGGTGGTGAGGCCCCTCCTCAAGAAGCCTTCCCTGGACCTGGCTGAGTTGGCTAACTACCGTCCGGTCTCCAACCTTCGTTTTGTGGCAAAGGTTGTTGAAAGTGGGGTGGCACGACAGCTTCCCCGGCACCTGGATGAAGCTATCTATCTGGACCCATACCAGTTGGGCTTCAGGCAGGGATACAGCACAGAAACGGCATTGGTCGCGTTGGTGAATGATCTCTGGAGGGCTCGGGACAGGGGTTGCTCCTCTGTCCTGGTCCTATTAGATCTCTCAGCGGCTTTTGATACCATCAACCATGGTTTCATGCTGCAATGGTTGAGGGGGTTAGGAATAGGGGGCACCATTCTGCAGTGGTTCTCCTTCTTCCTCTCTGACCGTTCACAGTTTGTGTTGGCAGGGGGCCAGAGGTCGACCTCAAGGCGCCTCGCATGGGGAGTGCTGCAAGGGTCGGTCTTCTCGCCCCTTCTGTTCAACATTTATGTGAAGCCGCTGGGTGAGATCATCCCTGGTTTTGGGGTGAGAGTCCATCAGTATGCTGATGACACTCAGCTGTACATCTCCACCCCAGACCACCCCAATGATGCCCTTGATGTGATGTCTCACTGCCTTGAGGCCGTGCGGGTCTGGATGGGGAGAAATAGGCTCAGACTCAACCCTTCCAAGAACGAGTGGCTGTGGTTTCTGGTGTCCCAATATAGTCAGCTGGTGCCATCACTGACTATTGGGGGTGAATCTTTGCCCCCCACAGAGAGGGCTCGCAATCTCATGGTGTCCTCATGGATGCACGGCTGTCTTTAGAAGAGCATATGACGCCCGTGGCCAAGGGGGCTTTTTATCAGGTTCGCCTGGTTGCAGTTGGGTCCTGATCCTTTCTGGACCAGGACCCCTTGCGCACGGTCACTCATGCCCTTGTCACATCCCGGCTGGACTATTGTAATGCTCTCTACATGGGGCTCCCCTTGAAGAGCACTCGGAGGCTCCAGCTGGTCCAGAATGCGGGCGCGCAGGTGGTTATGGGTGCAACCCATTGTGCCCACATGATACCCCTTCTGCACGAGCTGCATTGGTTCCCAATGGTCTTCCGGGTGTGATTCAAAGTGTTGGTCACCACCTTTAAAGCGCTCCACGGCATAGGACCCGGGTACCTTCGAACCGACTTCTGCCACCAACAGCCTCCCACCGGCCAGTTCGCTCCCACAGAGAGGGTCTCCTCAGGGTGCCATCAGCCAAGTTATGTCGGCTGGCGACACCCAGGGGGAGGGCCTTCTCTGTGGGAGCCCCTACCCTGTGGAATGAACTGCCCCCAGAAATGCGTAAGATCTCTGACCTCCGTGTTTTTCACTGTGCCCTCAAGATCCTGCTGTTCCGCCAAGCCGGACTATCAATGTAATGATTTTTAAATTGGGTGTTTTAAATTTTTGGGGTTTTAAATCTGAGCCGAAATTATTTAATAATTTTAATTATTTTTAACTGATGTTTGTCTTTGTGCTTTTAATAGGCTGTACACCGCCCTGAGTCCTTCGAGAAAAGGGTGGTATAGAAATAAATTTATTTATTTATTTATTTATTTATTTATTTATTTATTTATTTCAAAAATTGGGGGAAAAGCAGACTGACTTTGTGCTCCTTGCAGCAAGTTTCCTCCTTTGTCTCAGGGATGCAAACTTTGATCTGTAGGTTTAATCTGGCTGCAAGGTTACCTCCCACCAGACTGTACATTATTATGGAAGGCTATCATTTTCTGCAAGAATTGCTCTATTTTTTGAATATCCACCATTGTTTAAATCATCTTTCTTTTTCTCGTTAGGCAAAGGCATTTTCAGCTATATGTCAACTATAGCTATCTGATAATAGTTGAAAGGTCTTAGGTCTACTATTCCTCATAATCAGGGCCGGATTTAGATGAAAAGAGGCCCTAGGCTATTCCATTTTTTTAACAACAGGTTCTGTGGGCGTGGCTTAGTTAGGGGTGTGGCTTAGCAATCATGTGACTGGGTGGGCATGGCTAGCTGGTCACGTGACTGTGTAGGCATGGGTAGCTCGTCATGTGACCGGGTGGGTGTGGCTATGTGCATAGACTTTTTTCAGAGGGCTGAAAAAAGTCATTTCTGACTGGGCCTCGCACTTTTGACCGGTCCTCACACTTATGACCATCCTCACATTTATGCCCGTGCAGCTTTCTTAACAACCATGTCACTCATTTCACAACTGCTTCTCTTCACCATGGTGACAAGATAGGGCAAAAACGTAAAATGTGAGGACAGTCGTAAGTTCGAGGACTGGTCAAAAGTGTGAGGACCAGTCAGAAATAACTTTTTCAGCCCTCTGAGTAGTCCATATGCATAAAAGGATACAGCAATAGAGAGGGATGAAGGAAGGGAAGGGAAATTAGAGTAGGAGGGTGGGTAAGAGAGGGAGGAAGAGAGGAGAAGGAGAAAGGAAGAGGAAGTAGGGAGGAGAAGAAGAGGGGGAGGAGGAGAAAGTAAGAAGGAAAGAAAAGAGAGAGGTGGTAGGTTTGAGGAGAAAGATTGCTGTACAATAAAAAAGATGAAAGGGAAGAAAGCCAACCCCAAACAAATATAAAGATATTAAGATAAAGAATGAATGGTTAAACTTTAAAGAATAAAAGAGAACAAATATGAATAAATAGCAATAATTAGAAACACACATACAAACATACAATGTATTTTCTTTGAACAGAGTATTTGGCCGGTTCACAAATTTAAACAGTGTTTAGTCATTTCAATTAAATTTACAATTTCTATATTTCCTTTTTGCCATATTTATTCCTCATCTATTTTTGTAAAAAACCAATATTACCCTTCATCCTCATCTCTAATCAATCAAATTCAATTTTTCCCTTCTGTTCTATATTATACCCCTTCCCATTGTCATCTATTTTTATATCCTTCCTCACATTGGTTAATTATGTAATATTAGTTGTTTAATATAAATTCAACATTTTAATATAAATCAATTAGTTATATAACTACCTTTTTTGTATATTAATCAATATGAACATGAATATTCCAATTATTTCCATGCAATCCAATTTCTTACAAATCCATTAATTATATTTACCAATAATAACAAACCAAATAATTTCCCCCATATATTCCTCCAAACCACAACTTAACCATTTCTGCTTTCAGAAATATACAATTAATAGTATCTCAATTATTACAATTCCCTAGTTAAATAGAGCATTTTTTCTTTTGTGTTTTAAAATCTTGAACTCTCCTCTTTTTCCCTAAATTTCCCATTGTTTGCACCTACCCTTTTTGGTGAGGAAAAAGAAAAGAATTCTGCCTGCCTAATTTTCCAACCTTGCAGCAACAGCAAAGCAGTTTCAGTTTCGTTTCTCAGCATAGCTAGGGGGAAAAAAATCAGCACTCTTTGCAAGGAAGCAGAACAGCCCTGAGCAAAACAGCTGAGACAAATCAGCTGAGAGCCGGGAGGCAAATTAGCCTATGCTGAAGCTCCGGGGGCCAATAAAATTACAAAAAAACCACCGAACCCTTTGTTAAATTGCTGGCTCCCCCACCCCTCGCCCACCACTATTTATTGGCAATAAATAGTGGTGCGGAGGGGCGGGGCAAGCCAGCAATTTAACAAAGGGTTCGGCTGCACCACTGGCTCTAGGGCGGCCCTTTGAAGCCCCGCGGCAAGAATTTGAAGTTTTTTTTCCTCTAGCCATCGGAGGCAGCAATAGATGGGGAGTGGGCGGGGTAAGCGAACGGCCGGCGATCCAACAGAGCAGAGAGTGAGGGTGAGTGAAGGCGGGGAAGCTGCTTTCTCCATCCTGCTCTCTTGCATCCGGAGCCAGTGGGGAACCACATGGCAGCCCACGTGGATCCCAGGCAGCGGAACTCAGGCTAGGGAAGGGGTGGGCAATTGTGGCTCTTTTACAACCTGTGGCCTTCAACTCCCAGAATTCCTGAGACAGCCAAACTGTCTCAGGAATTCTGGAAGTTGAAGTCCACAGGTTGTAAAAGAGCCACAATTGCCCATCCCTGGCTACGGTAGGCTGGCGCCGCGCAGGTGGGAAGCGAGGGGCGGGCGTGCCAGCAATTTAACAAAGGGTTCGGCTGAACCCCCTAGAACCCCCAGAATCCCACCACTGTGTAGGCCCCTCTTGATCTTGAGGCCCTAGGCTGAAGCCTAGTTAGCCTATAGGAAAATCCGGCCCTGCTCATAATAGGCAAATATGAAGTATATGTTTCTATTACATTTTCCCTAGAAACCTGAGGACATCAGTGAATGGTTTTTTGAGGAAGAGCAGAGCTTTCCTCTCCAAATTTTTGCTCCTTGACATTATTTGTCTTACATGATAATTGGAAATCTGCACATTACATGTGTGGGTATATCCAGTGGTGGGATCCAAATAATTTAACAATTGGTTCGCCCAGGGTCAGGGTGTCTGTCGTGGGAGGGTGTCCCTCCTTAATCAGGGAGCGAGGGAGGACCCCTTACAGGGCCGTGCTGAGGACTTTGCACAGTTTCTGCAAGATAAAATCACTCAGATTCGGACCGGGTTGGACTCTGACTGGACAGAGTCCGTTGAGGTGACAGGGCCTAGTCTCGGTGGAGACATCTGGGTTGAGTTTGAGCCTGTTTCATTGGATGACGTGGACAGGATTATGGGTAGGCTGGGGTCTTCCACATGTTTACTGGACCCTTGTCCCTCCTGGCTTGTTTCGGCAGCCAGGGAGGTGACTGGAGACTGGATCCAGGCTATTGTCAATGCTTCATTAAAGGAAGGGGTCTTTCCTGCTGCGCTTGAAGAGGCGGTGGTTCGACCCCTCCTTAAGAAGCCTAACCTGGATCCTGACGTACTTAACAACTACCGTCCAGTCTCCAACTGGAGTCCGTGGTGGCACAGCAATTCCTGGAGGAAACTGACAACCTGGATCCTTACCAATCTGGTTTTAGGCGTGGTCACAGCACAGAAATGGCATTGGTCACCCTAGTAAATGATCTCTGGCGGGCCAGGGATGGGGGTTGCTCCTCCATCCTGGTCCTTCTTGACCTCTCAGCGGCGTTCGATACCATCGACCATGGTATCCTGCTGCAGTGGCTCAGGGGGATAGGGTTAGGAGGCACCATTTTACAGTGGTTCTCCTATCTCTCGGGCCGTCTGCAGTCTGTTTGGGCAGGGGGTCAGGGATCCTCCCGGAGGCCTCTCACTTGTGGGGTGCCTCAGGGCTCGGTTCTCTCTCCTCTGCTCTTTAACATCTATATGAAACCGCTGGGTGAGATCATCCGTGGTTTTGGGGTGAGGTATCATCAATATGCTGATGATATCCAGCTCTACATCTCCACCCCTGACCACCCTAGGGATGCCCTTTCTGTGATGTCCCACTGCCTGGAAGCGGTGCGGGTTTGGATGGGGAGGAACAGGCTTAGACTCAACCCTTCCAAGACTGAGTGGCTGTGGATGCCGGCATCCCGGGATCTGGAGATTCCATCCTTAATGATCGGAGGTGAAACCCTTGCTCCCTCCGATAGGGTCCGCAACTTGGGTGTCCTCCTGGATTCTCGGCTGTCTTTAGATGACCATCTGACAGCCGTAACCAGGGGGGCCTTCGCACAGGTCCGTCTTGTGCACCAGTTGCGCCCGTTCCTAGACCGGGATGCCCTCGCCATGGTCACTCACGTCCTTGTTACCTCTAGGTTGGACTACTGTAACACCCTCTACATGGGACTGCCCTTGGGATGTGTCCGGAGGCTTCAGCTAGTCCAAAATGCAGCCGCGCGGGTAGTTATGGGGGCGTCTAGATACTCCCGTGTAACACCTCTCCTGTGTGAGCTGCACTGGCTACCGGTAGCACTGTGGATATGTTTCAAGGTGCTGGTGCTCACCTATAAAGCCCTTCATGGCTTAGGCCCAGGGTACTTGCAGGACCATCTCCAGCCATTCTCCCATCATCCTGTGCGCTCTCACAGAGTCGGCCTCCTCAGGGTGCCGTCGGCCAAACAATGTCGGCTGACGACCCCCAGGGGGAGGGCGTTCTCTGTGGGAGCCCCGACCCTCTGGAATGGATTGCCCACTGAGCTCAGGACAGCCCCCGACCTTCTTTCCTTCCGTCATGAGCTGAAGACGTGGCTCTTCTGCCAATTAAACTGATCCGTTTGGGGTACACTGGGATAATTTTAAATTGTTTTTTAATTGGGTTACTGATTTTAATTTGGTATTGTATTGTGATTTGTATTGAAGTTGTCATTTTGTAAGCCGCCTTGAGTCCCTAGGGAGAAAGGCGGCATATAAATCGCAATAAATAAATAAATAAATAAATAACCCATCCACATCCTCCAGCTCTGCTACATATGCAGGATGAGCCTGTTGTGACCCGCCAGTGGCCAGCGGACCTAGTGGCAGACTCAGACAGTGAGGAGATTGGGGAGGAACATGGGTCAGTCCTGGAGTCTGGAGAAGGCTCTGATGAGTGCTCAGAGTCAGACATCAGTGGGGCAGAACAACAGCTGGAGCCTGTTCCCAGTGTGCGCATGCGCAGAGCTGTCAGGAGAAGGGGACAGCTAAAGAACAAGAGTCAACTCAGGAGTAAAGCCACAGGTAGACCGTAATGACCCCTCCCATAGGGAATAAAGAGGAGCGAAAGAGTAGGGGAGTTTTCAGGAGACAATTAATTTGCTTAATTGGTTTGTGACTCTCAGAGACTTCTTGCCAAGTTTTGAAGATATCGGCCTGGCAGCTCTCCAAGCCAGATAAAGTTTGTGACTGTAAATTCTCCCTTAAAGACTTTGCTGGGTGTGAATGAGAGGAATTCATAGTAATTTAATAAAAAGGGGTTTTTGTCGGGACAGGGAGTCTGCTTCATGCTCTTGGGAAGCCTAGGTCAGAACAGAGCCTCCCTTAATGGCCAACCTGACCTTGGGGGAACTGTTTGTTACATTACACACCACCACCACCACCCACTATCAAAGGGCAATGGAGAAATGGGAAATGGAGCGGCCGGCACAAGGGAAGGAGGAGGAGCAGGGAGAAGAAAGAGGAAAAGCGGTCTCTTCCTTCTGTCATGCTGGCCACTCGGTTGCCCGTTTCTCCATTGCAGCACCGCAGCGCAGAGCTTCCCCCCTCCATCACCACCCAGATTCCCTCGCTTCCCCCAAGAAAGTTGGTCAAAGAAAGAGGATTCCATCATGTGCTTAATGCCATAATTAAACCATGGCTTCCTAAGATGCCATCTCTGTCACTGGATAAAGCGAGGATGGTGACTCAAAGCAATGAATGCCTCCTGCTCCAACAAAGTGAAAGAAGAAGAAACCTGGGAGCAGCATCTGCCAGCATCTCTTTTCTGCCTCTGAACAGTGTGCTTTTCCTAAAGGCCTCTGGTTTGATGCACCTGCCTACTCTGCCTCTTTCCACGTGCCCCTCCCATGCCCACATTCAGGTCATTGGCATCTTTCCTCAGCAGTGTTTCAAACCCATGAAGGATGGCAGAGCGGCTCCCAGCTTGTGTGGTAGACTGTGGCACCATGTGAGCCCCGAAAAACAGAGAGAGAGAGAGAGAGAGAGAGAGAGAAAGAGAGGGAGAGAGAGAGAGAGAGATGAATGGGTGATTGGGCGACTGGGAAAGGGAAGCAGGTGGGCTGCCGCTGCCTCTCATTGGGGGATATATGGAGCGAGACAGGGATCCTCTTGCTGTCTCTTTTCTCCCCCCCCCCTTTTTTTGGCAAGTCTTCTTGCCCCTCATTTAGCTGGTTCACTGAACTCCAGAAAAAATTAGCTACTGGTTCTACCAAACCAGTGCAAACTGGCTGAATTACACCACTTCATTCAGATGATTACAGCTAAATATCGTTGTTTGATTTAAGTATTCTTTCAGTATCTCTCTTCCTCAAGGCCCACAATTTATCTTTATAATGTAAAAGTAAAAATTTTAATTTTTTAAAAAAATCTATTGTGCCACTCAGCAATGCTACTTAATATTTAATTAGTGTCTTTATATATTAAGTATAAGTATATTTTCACATTTTGGAGGAATCTTGTGTTATTATAATAAGGGTAATAACCTAAAATTTCACATCTTAAATTTTAAGATGTGAAAATAAAACTATTGAGAAAAACTTAAATAGAACATCCAGTTTTGGTCACCACACTATAAAAAAATGTTGAGACTCTAGAAAAAGTGCAGAGGAGAGCAATCAGGATTATTAGGGGACTGGAGACTAAAATATATGACGAACGGTTACATGAACTGGGCATGGCTAGTCTAGTGAAGAGAAGGACCAGGGGAGACATGATAGCTGTCTTCCAATACCTGAGAGGCTACTACAGAGAGGAGGGGGTCAAGCTGTTTTCCAAAGCACCTGAAGGCCAGACAAGGAATAATGGATGGAAACTGACCAAGGAGAGATTCAACCTAGAAATGAGGAGGAACTTTCTGACAGTGAGAACAACCAACCAATGGAACAGCTTGCCTTCGGAAGTTGTGGGAGCTTCATCATTTGAGACTTTCAAGAAAAGATTGGACTGCCATTTGTCAGAAATGGTGTAGGGTCTCCTGCTTGAGCAGGAGGGTTGGACTAGATGACCTATAAGGTCCCTTCCAACTCTGTTAATTTGTTAAATTCTACATTGCAACTGAAAGCCAAGTGGTCTCAGAGGCATGAAATGCCTTTTCAAAAATTTTCTATAGCTAGTTGCTTGACAGAAATAACTAGGCTGGATGAAGGCTTTCTATAAGAAAGCCTTCATCCTTGGTGGCACAGCAGACTAAAGCACTGTTAAATAGCACCAGCTGCCTGCAATTACTGCAAGTTCAAATCTCACCAGGCTCAAGGTTGACTCAGACTTCTATCCTTTCGAGGTAGGTAAAATGAGGATCCGGTTTGTGGGGGCAATAAGCTGACTTTGTATAAAAAAGAACACCGCTTAGGGGTGGGCCAAAATTCCTACTAAGCAGGTATATACAAAAGTATGAAGCTATTGCTTAATGCATTGTAAGCCGCCCTAAGTCTCCGGAAAAGGGCGGCATATAAATCGAACCAATAAATAAATAAATATAAAACTTCATTAAGTTTCATAATTATCCCCATAGAAGTCGTTTCTTTTTTTATATTACCATTTAGTATTGAAATATATTCTGGATACTGGATAGAGTTAACTTCACCACCTAATTAGCCATCTAAATGAGGTGATCAAGTCCTAGGGCTTTAATTTATTTACCTCTTTCTAATCCTTTAATTTCTCATAAATTAACATGAGGCTTAATTATTGCCTCCTTACAACTTTCTTGCCTGCTTTAGGACAAAGTAAGCCTTAACTTAGTTGACATACTGTAGAACTCTTTAACTGTTTTAAGTTATGATGCAGAATTATTGCCAAGCTTTAGGCCAACTTTTAAGCTAAATTCCAAACAAGACTACTGGTCAGAATTCAGCTAAATTCCCAAATCTAGCACCAGACTGGGTTTTAAACAGGATTATGTCTGCTTAGCCTGGCCTTTGTTCTTAGCAGTCAAATTCCAGAGTTAGTAATATCAGAGGTAGTAAAATGAGATGTCAAAGTTGCTGAGATATCCACTTTCCCATCAGATTGCAGTCTCTCATTTTCTTTCCTTTCCTAATCATTTTCAAACCCCTCAGCTAGCCTTCTCTTTTTTATGCTGACAACTTCGGCGGGTCAAGATCAGTGGTGGGTTCCTCCTGGTTCGGCCCAGTTCAGCCGAGCCGGTAGTGGTGACGATATGACGTCACCAAACCGGTTCTCTTTGTTCAGGAGCTGGACCCTCCCGCCCCACCCGCGTTATTCTTACCTTTTATTTGGCCCTGCCCCCAATCTATTTGCTGCCTCCCGAGTCCCAGCTGATCGGTTAGAAGGAAAAAGCTGTTTAAACTCTTGCCACAGGGCTTCAAAGGGCTGCCCTATATCTGATCAGTGTTAAAAGGCAATGTAGTGGTAGATCGGTGCCTCCAAAAACAAATGGGTAGACCAGGACGCTCTAAAAACAAATGGGTAAAAAACAAATTTACCATTTCACGTCTGCATAGGACCGGATCTCATATTTGATTTAGGAATCAACACAACAGAGGCACATCATTCAATGTGAGATAATTTAATGCTTATCCACTTCTTTTCCTGAAATTTTCTGAAGCCCTTTTGGAATGTGATATGATCTCTGTTGGCATTTTCAGCATTGACAATATAATCTACTAATATTGTTATTCCAGATACATTAATAAATGCAGTGTGGAGATTTGGATTAGTTGTTTTAGAACTTTTTTTCATTGTGACAATTTTGGATTGATCTATATGGTTTCAATCTTGATGTAGTTGATCCAATAGGTAAATCTAAGATTTTGATAAATCTTAGGTTGTGCAAAGAAAGTTATTTTTTCTTGTATGGAATTTTCTCAAGAGGTTGGTATAGTAAATTTGTTTTTCATTAAGGTGTTTTGTATTCAGTGGTTTATATAACAAGAGCACTAGATATTTTACTGCCAATTGTATGTTCCATACATTTTTATTTTATTATTGTTTTTCTGAGTGCTGTCCCAAAGCTGAGTGTTCTATTTGAATTAGAGACTGCATTTTCTCTTTTTATGTTAATATATATGCAACAAGATTTTAAGGATTTCAGTCTTGTTACTTCAATCTTTTTTACTTCACCTAGGATTCACCTTGCCAGTCTTCATTCAAAAGTCTTATATCCTGTTCAAGATTGCATTACTTCTCTGTGCACAAATTTATAATAGTAAAGTTCTGCCCTCTATCCTGCCCTCTATCCTGCATATTTTAACAGGTTCTAGAGACTCTAATCAATGTGTTCCACTAATCCATTTGCTTGCTATTGATATGGACATTCACATCTGTTGAGGAATTCACAGAGCAACCCTTGAGTAGCAAGGGTGTGCACATGAAGGTGATTGAGAGTAGTTATGAAATAAGACAGCCAACACAGAGATACACTGAGATGTGTTTACTTTCAGGAAATAGTAATAAGGCACAGTCCAATAAACAGTCCAGGTCATACACAGATAAAGCAGTAGATAGTAAAACAATAGTCCAGGGATAATCCAATAACAAAGTCTTCTTACCAGTCATCATAGTCATACACATTAACAGTTGTATTAACAGTTGCAAACAGTAGCAAACACAGCAAAAAGCAGTAACGATCAGCAAAGAGCATCAAAGAGAGATAAACCATGCTTCTAGCTCCTTCTTAAGGACATTGGCTGCAGAGCTAACCAATCAGGACGCAGTATGATGCAATACAGCAATACAGTCTTAAAGCTATATTGATGGTTTATATATTGCCAACCCAACAAGTTAGGTAATCATCATTTCTGAACATTCTCCCCTTTGGGTAGGATGATATATAATATCTTACATTCTTAAACCATAATTATCACAACACGATTTGTGCTTAACTGCACCCTGAGCCTTTGTAAAATGATCTGCAATATTATGTTCAATCATGCAGTACTCTAACTGAATCAATTTACTTTTTACACACTGTCTAACATTTAAATATCACAAATCAGTATGCTTAAACCGTGTTCTTACAGCTAAATTAGTAGCCATATTGATTGGCGATTGATTATCTTCGTACACTATAAATGGATCATTCACATTTAATCCTATATCAATTAACAATTGTTTATAATATATCAATTCAGTATATATAAAGGATAAACATGAAAATTCAGCTTCCGTGGTTGATAAACTAATATGTCTTTGCCAAATCGATTTCCATCCTATCAAAACATTACCCAATATTACCACTATACCTGATGTTGATTTATGAGTAGGTAGATCATTTGCAAAACTTGCATCAGCATATGCTGTTAAAACTAAGTCACTACTAGGCTCCAAATATAACGAATAATAAATCATTTGCTTCAGATATCTAGGTATTTGCTTAACATCTTGCCAGTGCCTTTCAGTAGGTTCAGCATTATATCTAGCCAGTTGGTTCACACTATAAGATATATCTGGCCTAGACCAATTACTTAAATATGAAATATATCAATCCTGCCTATTAAGGATTGATATATTTCTTTATCGAATACAGGACTTTGAATATTACTATGTTTAAAATCCTGACTCATTGGTGTTTTAGCAGACTTACAGAGTTCCATATTGTAATGTTTCAGTAATTGGCTAATTTTCCTGGCTTGCGAAATTTTGTAACCTTTACTAGTTTTAACTACATCAAGACCCAGTTAATGTTTAATTTCTCCCAAATTCCTATTTCTGAACTTCTTTTGCAACACAGAAACAATTTTGGTTGCTTCATTTTCAGATTTTGTAATAAGTGCTACATCGTCAGTAAATAGCAATAATAAAGAAACTAAACCATCTTTCTCTTTCTTAAATAAACATGGATCAGCTATACTAGCTACAAAACCCATTGCAACTAACTCATTAACAATACATTTGTTCCACTCGTAACCTGACTGCTTTAAGCCATAAAGACTTTTCTTCAGTCTCCAGCAATCTTGAATACTTCCCATCAGTATTCAAACCTAGTGGCTTCTTCATATAGATTGTATGTTGTAATGGTGCATGCAGATATGCAGTTTCAACATCTATATGATTTATCCTGTATCTATTCTTAGCTGCCCAAACTAATGCTTCTCGTAATGTAGTCGCCCTCAGACTCGGTGCAAACACTTCATCATAATCCTTATCTGACTGAGCAAATCCTTGAGCAACTAATCTTGCCTTATGGGTAACAATCCCATCTACACCAATTTTTAGTTTATAAACCCACTTGCAACCAATTGCATGCTCACCTGGTGGTAACCTAACGTTCTCATAAACATCTAACTCCTTCAATGATGTCAGCTCTTTGTCCATCGCTTTCTCCCAAGCTACCTGATCCTTTTCAGGATACAGTTTAATTTCATTAAAGTTAGATGGCTCTATGTTCACCTGACATATAACACTTGCTTGATATCTATCAGGTGGATGTTTCTCTCTAGTTGAACGTCTAGGTAATTCAGGACTCGCTATAGGTATTTCCTCTTCTACCTCCCCTATAACCTCTCCCTCCTTTACAGTAATAGAAGGTTCTTCAGCTATCTCATTATCAGGGTTATCATTAAACATTTGAGTATCCACAATAACACTATCATTTACCTTGTTGGATTCCTGCTCAAGCTTACTCCAACCAACATGCTCCAGGAACTTGGCACTAGCACTGCAGTACACACTAGTGGTACCTGGTGCCCAAAATCTATATGACCTGTGGTTGGATTCATAACCAACAAAAAACAGCTTCTTTGCTCTATGTTGCCCCTTTCGCCTCAATTGCGAAGGAATATGAACCCATGCTGGGGCTCCAAATGTGTGCAAATAACTTAATTCTGGTCTTCTTCCATGCCAATGTGTGAATGGTAATTCACCAGTTGTTGTACTGACGTTGTTTAAAACATGGTTAGCACACATTAATGCTTCACCCCAAAGTGCCTCAGGCAAACCAGAATCAGATATCATGGTCCGAGCCATAGCCTGCGACATTTGCCCTCTGCGTTCAATATACGCATTATGTTGCAGTCTATAAGGGGCAGAACGCTTGTGTTCAATGCCAGCTTTCTGTAACATAGTTACAAATCTGTTATTGATAAACCAGTACCATTGTCAGTTACCAGGCAAAGAACCTTGTGTTTCTTTTTCCTCTCAGCAAACCTCAGCCAGTTTGAAAAATGCTGGAATGTTTCTGCTTTGGTTTTCATAAGAAAACAGAAACCATAACAGGAAAAATGGTCTATTATGCTCAATATATAACAGGCTCCTCCTAAACTAGGTTTTTTAGGACCAATGATATCTGCAAACACTACCTCTAACGGTTCCTTGGCTGTAAACCCATTAACTCTGTTTGCAGGAGTTACCTTACTCTTTTCTTGGTTACAAGCATTGCAGTTTAAATATTTTTACAAGGTTTTAGTTTTATCCCATCAGATAATTCCACAGTTTTCTTTAACATTTTAAAGTTTACATGTCCCAAACGCCTATGAAGCAAGTGAATGCATTCATCATGTCGCTTCATGTTATCGTAAACTTAATTAACATTAGCCATGATTAATGAATCATCATTCAGAACAAACAAATCATTCTCTAACTTTGCAGTAACACTTGTACCATCTTTTTCTATCAGACATTTATCTCCCCTAAATGTTACTACAAACCCAGCTTTTAACAATGCTTTCACAGATAGCAGGTTAATGCTCATTTATATATGAACAATATGCAGTACCTTCTCCATATACTTTCATTTTCCATCCATTTGCTAATGATACATGTTGTTTACTCTTGGTCATTTTAACAAACCTCTGTCTACTATTAGTTATAGACTGTGATGCTGCATTGTCAGCTACCCCCAAATCATGGTTTATAGTTGTAGTTGAGCTGGATATTGCTAAACTAACATCCTTTTTAGCTCTCAGTTGATTACCAGTATTCAATTTCTTGCCCTTTTTACAGAATCTAGCTATATAACCCTTAGCCCCACAAGAAAAACATTTTCTAACAGTATAGGCAGTTGAAGACAGGTTTTCTTCCTGTGGTTGTCTCTTTCTCAGTTGGTCTTTATCTTGCCTTCTTCTGGACTCTTCTAACAATCTTCCAGTTATGCCAATCAATGTCAGTTCATTTCTGGTCAGGACTTCCAGGGAAGACACATAATCATCATAACTTCCATCCAAATAAGAAAGAATGATATAAACCTGATGAAGCTCTGAGAAAATCAGCTCCTTTTCATGTAGCTCTTGTAAAGTTCCTTTCATAAACTCCAAATGAGCTAACATATCTCCACCTTTCAGAAGACAAACTCTAAACAGTTTACATGTAAGGTGTATGTATGCATCCACACTATCACGAACATAAATCCTCTTCAGAGTGTCCCAACACTTGGCAGCAGATTCCTCACCATGAATATGGACTAGCTGCTGATCACTCAGTGTCAGTCCGATTATACAAAGAGCCCTTTCTTTATCCTGGTTAAATTTGGCTATTTTCTTTTCATCTTCATTGTCTGCTGGATTCCAAGCAGTTACATCTGGTGGATCATGAACTACAGCACATAGCCCTTCTTTATGCAGAAGTAGGCTGCACTTCATAGACCAGGAAACGTAGTTTGTTCCATCCAGAGATATGCTGGTTGACTGTTCTTGTGCCATCTTCACTTGGACAATAAACCACAAAAACAGCTGTCTGAATATGGTACTGTGTATTCACACTAACTCTCAGTATCCTGGGCCATAACCAATGTTGAGGAATTCGCAGAGTAACCCTTGAATAGCAAGGGTGTGCACATGAAAGCGATTGAGAGTAGTTACAAAATAACACAGCCAACACACAGATACACTGAGTTGTGTTTACTTTCAGGAAATAGTAATAAGGCACAGTCCAATAAACAGTCCAGGCCATACACAGATAAAGCAGTAGATAGTAAAACAATAGTCCAGGGATAATACAATAACAAAGTCTCCTTACCAGTTGTCGTAGTCATACACATTAACAGTTGCAAACAGTAGCAAACACGTCAAAAAGCAGTAACGATCAGCAAAGAGCATCAAAGAGAGACAAACCATGTTTCTAGCTCTCTCTTAAGGACATTGGCTACAGAGCTAATCAATCAGGACACAGTATGATGCAATACAGCAATATAGTCTTAAAGTTATATTGATGGTTTATATATTGTCAACCCAACAAGTTAGTAATCATCATTTCCTAACAATACCCAAGATTTTGTAAGTTTCAGGAGGACCAACGGAAAATTCTCTGATTTGTCAAGATACAATAAAGCATATTTATTCTATTACACATGTTTATTAATTTTTCTGCTACCTACTTTGCCACATTGATTCATAATACAACTGCCTCAGGTTATCATGTTTTGAGTGGCAGACCATTAAAATATACTGTATCTATTACCTTTAGATCATTTGGGGGGAAAGGCCAATTATGTCCATACCTGTAGTCACTTTTGAAAATGTTTTTGACATGATAACTAGTCATACTAATGAGGCTTTATCATATATCTCTTTTGTCTAATTAACTGGCCTATCCTGCATGTCTAACAATGCCTGACATCTCTTACAATTCACAGCAAGCAAATCTACAGATATTCACTAGATACTTTTTCCCCCCTACCCAA
The DNA here is from genome assembly GCA_022577455.1 of Arizona elegans. Classification (NCBI taxonomy): domain Eukaryota; kingdom Metazoa; phylum Chordata; class Lepidosauria; order Squamata; family Colubridae; genus Arizona; species Arizona elegans. Next base: position 89,317,632 of record JAKOOJ010000004.1, read on the forward strand.
ATATTGCTCTATATTGGTCCAGAACTGATTGTTCTATTGTCTGTTCTCTTCTACATCACAGAAACAACCATCACTGCAATAAACAGTTGTCAAGATGCTAATTGTCAAGGATCATGTAACATTGATTCTGAAAGAGTTGCATTTGTTGCCTGTTTGTTTCTAACTTGAATTGTATTGACCTTCAAGCTGCTTATTGTCTTGAGACGGCACTGAGCAGATCAATAAATGTCCATTTGAGCTGGCCAAGTTTCTTTCCATTTATATTCCTATGATCTGCCTTAACCTTCTGAGTTAACCCTAACCGCCACAACAGAATACTATCTGGCCCTGCTTGATTATATTTTTTTGCTCTTTTAAAGTCAACTGGGAGTAAAACTCCAAAATTGGTTCCTAGTGCAATTGTTTATGTATCTGTTTGCAATGGATTATTTGAAAAAGTCGATGGATATATTAACTAGTCTGTGCTTTTAGAACTAAAAAAAAGAGAGGCTTGTCTTCTCTTATCATTAGTGGAAATCATTTAAATGGCACAAAATTATGGTTTTATTGGTTTTTGCAAAATTTAAATAACATTTAACAGTTATTTAGTCACAGTTAGTTTTATTATATTGCCAAATAGATGTTGATAGTAGCCAAAACTCAATACCAAAAATATGGGCAGAACTGATCACAATTATTCTTTCTGCTTAGATAGTCTTCCCCAACCTGAGTTCCCTACACTGCAACTCTCAGAATTTTTTTAGCCAATATTGACAGTTGATTAAAAACTGTGGAAAGCTAGTCATATCAAGAGTATATGGGGTAATCTCATGCTTTTACTACTGAGAACATGGTTTATTTATTACATTTTCATTTTTCATTTTATTAGAAAAAGAATAAGAATAAGAATAATTTCATTTCTATACCGCCGTTCTCCCGAAGGACTCAGGGTGGTATACAGCCTATTAAAAGCACAAAACAAACATCAATTAAAATAATTTAAAATTATTAAATAATTCGGCTCAATTTAAAACCCCAGAAATTTAAAACACCCAATTTAAAATTATTATGTTAATAGCCCGGCCTGGCGGAACAACAGGGACTTGAGTGCACAGCGAAATACCCGGAGGTCGGAGATCTTACGCACTTCCGGGGGCAGTTCATTCCACAGGGCTGGGCTCCAACAGAGAAGGCCCTCCCCCCAGGTGTCGCCAGCCAACATAACTTGGCCGATGGCACCCTGAGGAGACCCTCTCTATGGGAGCGAACTGGCCGTGGGAGGCTATTTCAGTTTTCAGTTTCAGTTTTATTTGATTTGTATACCGCCCTACTCCCGAAGGACTCAGGGCGGTGAACAGCCAACAATAAAATACATAGATACACAAAATTTAAAAACCCAATAAAATCAAATTAAATTATTTGGCCCAGACAAATTAAAACACCCCGATAATTTAAAAACAGATTAAAATTTAAATATTTAAAAAGGGAAGAGATTAGGCCAAGCCCGCTTGATGGAATAAAAAGGTCTTCACAGCACAACGGAAGGAGCGCAAATCGGGGATCCTCTGTATCTCCGGGGGGAGCTCATTCCAGATAGTAGGTGCCCCCACAGAGAAGGCTCTCTCCCTAGGGGCCGCCAGTCGACACTGTTTGGCTGACGGCACCCGGAGGAGTCCCTCTCTATGAGAGCGTACTGGCCGGTGAGAGGCTATTGGTGGTAGTAGGTGGTCCCATAGATAACCAGGTCCTAAGCCATGGAGCGCTTTAAAGGTGGTAACCAAAACCTTGAAGCGCACCCGGAAGACCACCGGGAGCCAGTGCAGCTCGTGCAAGAGAGGTGTTACATGGGAGTGCCATGTCGCTCCCATTACCACCCGCGCGGCCGCACTCTGCGCCAGTTGGAGCCTCCAGGTGCTCCTCAAGGGGAGCCCCATGTAGAGAGCATAACAATAGTCCAGGCGGGAGGTGACGAGGGCATGAGTGACCATGCGTAACGAGTCCCGATCCAGAAAGGGACGCAACTGGCGAATCAGGCGAACCTGATAAAAAGTCCTCCCGGTCACGGCCATCAAATGCTCTTCTAAAGACAGCCGTGAGTCCAGGAGGACGCCCAAGTTGCGAGCCCTCTCCGTGGGGGCCAATGATTCACCCCCAATAGTCAGTGATGGCGTCAACTGACTATATCGGGATGTCGGAAACCACAGCCACTTGGTCTTGGATGGGTTGAGCCTGAGCCTGTTCCTCCTTATTGGTGGCAGAAGTCAGTCTCGAAGGTACCCGAGTCCTATGCCATGGAGCGCTTTAAAGGTGGTGACCAACACCTTGAATCGCACCCAGAAGACCACTGGGAGCCAGTGCAGCTCGCACAGGAGGGGTGTCACATGGGCACAATGAGTTGCACTCATAACCACCCATGTGGCCGCATTAGATTTATATACCGCCCTACTCCTGAATGACTCAGGGCAGTGAACAGCCAGAAAGATAAAACACACAAACTACAAAATTTAAAAGGCAATATAAAAACCCATTAAATAATTTGGCCCAAAACAATTTAAAACACCCCTAATGTTTTAAAACCAATTTTAAAAATTAAAATTAAAAGGGAACTTAGGCCAGGTCAGCCTGTTGAAATAAATAGGTCTTGAGGGCATGGCGGAAGGTATGTAAATCCGGGATCTTCCATATCTCTGAGGGGAGCTCATTCCAGATAGCAGGTGCCCCCATAGAGAAGACTCTCCCCCTGGGGCCGCCAGTCGACATGTTTGGCCAACGGCACCCTGAAGAGCCCTTCTCTATGTGAGCGTACTGGCCGGTGAGAGGCTACTGGTGGCAGAAGGCGGTCCCATAAGTACCCTGGTCCTAAGCCATGGAGAGCTCTAAAGGTGGTAACCAAAACCTTGAAGCGCACCCGGAAGACCACCGGGAGCCAGTGCAGCTCGTGCAGGAGAGTGTCACATGGGAACGCCACATCGCTCCCATAACCACCTGCGCGGCCGCACTTTGAACCATACATAGGTTCAAAGAGTGTAGAATTGCATATATTCTCACACATTTATATATGTAGGTTATCCTAGATTAAAATGCAATTGCTAGAGAAGAGGTTTCTTTGACTTCATTATCAATAAATGAAATTATTTCATGTCTGTTAAAAACAACCAGGCAGCACTTTGGATTTGATTCCAAAAAAATTCAGAGACCAGAATACACAGAATACAGAGCCACATTTAAGTACCATTAAAGTGTAATAATCCATAATCCAAAATCCAGGATTTTGCAAGTATTCAGCAAAACAAAGAAAAATGGGTGAAGGAAATAGGTGGTCATCAGAGAACCATTTTGTTACTTAGCATGTCTCATCTTTCATATGTGTGCTGTAATTTACCTGGATATCAAGAAGCAAGTGAAATCACTTCAAGGTTTCCTGTTACGTCATCATGTCAAGCAAGACGGGTATGGAGATCGCTCCTGTCCCTTTCTTGTAAACTTTCCAGACTGGGCGGCTTTTCTGTGCCTGCGGCGGCCCCGGAGAGGCGGCCGTAAGTGGAGAGGAGCAGAGAGCGCGTGTGGAGTGGCAATTCGACGCGCGAAGGCGAATCTCTTCTGTCACAGGCTGGGAAGACTGCGCCAGTAATGGCGGCCCAAAGCAATGACTACCTATTTTGGAAGGGAAACCCGATCGTAGATGGGCAAGAAGCCCTCTTCTAATGTAAATTAGTCTGCATTGTGATGGACCTTTGATCCTTTTGATCTCCCTATTGTGAGTGCTGTGGTGATGGAGGAATGTTCTGAGTGCCCTTTTACGATTGGAGCTAAGATGAGGAAAGCGGCTGCTATTTTATTACACCAGGAACTTCGAGCCGTTATTAAATTGTGCTGACTGAAAGAAATATTGGATTTGTACTCAATTGATGGGAAGTATTGTTGGATGATTTATTTCCTCCCTCCCCGCTGATAAATTAAGAATTAAATTAAGAACGGTAGTTGAACGGACAGATATATCCCTTGGTAGAGAAATACTCTTCTTCCTTCTTTTCTATCATTAGGAGGTGTGTGTATGGAACAGTACTTTACCCCCCTCTAGTGGCGAACTGTATAATTACACTATATACTGTGCTCTTAGGAGAGAAGAAATTTGAATCTGTTTTGTACTTGATTATACGTGTTTGAATGAATTACCCCCATTGATTATTATCCTTATTGACTAGACTTGACCTGAAGGACTTGGAATATAATATATTTGCTGAATTGACTAAGTTAAAAGGTGATTCAGATATTTTGAAAGTGATCGGGAATACCCCTACAAATAAGATGTCAAGTGCAACAATTGTAACGACCACAAAATTGGGGAAAAAAGATTTGACACTCCCAATGGTTGCTACTCCAGCCACACCTACATCATCATCATCTTCATCATCATCTAAATCTTTGGAGGACTTAGCCGCTGCAGGGAAACCTCCATCGTTATTAAGTCTACAAAATATGCTGCAGGCAATGTATGATGACAAAAAATCAAGAAGATATCTCCAAAAATTTAGAGACTTAACGTCAGACCTTAAAGGGGAGCTGGGAGCTGTTAGAAATTATATCAAAATGCTGAATGAGAGGCTGGAAGGTGTTCAGGGGGTGTTGACACAACAGGAGAGTAAAGTTCAAGATGTGGAGAAGAGAGTGGGACAATGTGAGGAGAGACTGGATGGAAATAAAAGAGAGCAGCTCTTGGTGAATAGGGCCCTGGAAAAAGAAATTATATTTCTTGAAATGTAAAGGTCAGCCTTTTACTTGAGGATACAAAATGTGGTGGAAGAACGGGGGAGCCCTTAAGAGATATTGTGGTGGATATTTTGGCTGGGATTCTGGAGATAACTAAGAAAGATGTCCTGAGAGATATAGACGACGTTTTCCATGTATTTACAAGTTACGCTAGGAGGCAGAGACTTCTGACAGAGGTTCATGTTAGACTATCAAAAAAAGCTCTTAGGGAAGAAGTGATTTTGAAGTCCAGAGACAAAACGGTGACATATAAGGACAAACAATTGATAATACTGAAGCAACTCCCCAGACGGGTACAGGAAATACGACAAAACTATCATTTCTTAACCACTCAATTAAGAAAACACAAAGTTATTACCGGTGGTTATTACCGGAAGGGTTACAATTTACTTGGGCTGACAAAAAAGTGAGAATTGATAACCTTAGAGATGCTAGAGAATTTTTTATAAGACATTTGAACCCTTTAGAAGCGGAGGTGGGAGAAGAGTCAGAGGGGAAGAGTGGGGAAGAATTATTAGAGGAGGAAGAGAGAGGGGAACCAGAACAGCTAGGTGGGAGAAAGAAAGGAAGAGGACAGACGCAGATACAGGCAGAAATAGGAGCCGAGGGACTAAACCAGAGAGAAACCAGACAAACAAAAAAGAAACTTCAAGTAGAAGACAAGTAAGGGCAACAGAAGGGAGAAGGGATGGGGGAGGAAATTCGACTATTGTCAGTTAACATTAATGGGCTGAATAGCCCGAATAAGAGAAAAAAGATCTTTAATAAATTAATAAAAGCACATTTGAATATTATATGCCTTCAAGAAGTACACGTGAAAAGAGATCATCTTTATTTACTGAATTATACCAAGTTGGGTCAATTATATACATCTCTAGCGGAAACTAAAAAAAGAGGAGTAGCGATTTATGTTCAAAAGAATATAAACTCGAGACTAATTTTTGCAGATGAAGGAGGGAGACTTTTGATAATTGAAGTAGAAATTTGTGGTAAAAAAAGCATATTGGTTTGTGTTTATGCACCTAATGGGAATCAAAAAGTTTTTTTTTTTCCAGAATCTTTATAGTAAATTGGTAGAACTTGATTACTCACATATTTGTGTAGTGGGGGACTTCAATGCCATAGATGATAAGGATAAAGATTATATATCTGGAAATAAGAATCAGGAGGGAAAAAAGAGATCAGCAAAGAAAAGATTGCCTACTATTTGCCATCAAATTCAAGAGGAATTTGGACTTAGAGACATTTGGAGGGAAAAACATCTGGAAGACAGACAGTACACATATTTCTCCGCCAGGCACTCATCTTGGTCGCGGATAGATGCAGCTTGGATGTCGGGGGAACTGAGGCAGGGAACACAGAAAGTAGAAATAGGCATCAATGAGTGGGCAGACCATAATCCATTATGGATAACATGGGGAGGCTTGAAAACAAGGCCTAGATGGAGAATGGATGTAAGGGTCCACAAAGATGAACAATTCTTAAGTTATTTAAAGAAGGAGATGGGCTTTTTCTTTCAGGAAAATAATAAGGAAGATGCAAACTTTTTAAATGTTTGGGAAACAGCTAAAGCAGTGTTGCGGGGTTTAGTGATAAACTATATAGTGGGGAAACGGAAGAAGGAGAGGGCTAAACTAGATAAATTATTAGAAGACTTGACCAAAAGTGAGGCTATGTTGCAACAGGACCCAATTGAGAGAACTCAATATGAATTTGAAATTAGTACGACATCAAATTAACTTATTAGACCAAGAGGACTTAGGGAAAAAAAATTTAGGTGGATGAAACAACGGCAATTTGAAAACGCAAATAAACAGGGAAGATGGCTTACATACCGATTAAAAAAAGAAAAGGAAAGGAGTAGAATTCATAACTTGAGAGATGGGAATGGTGAATGGATTACGGGGAAGAAGGGAAGAAAAGAATAGCACAGGAATTTTATTCCAATCTATATAGAAAAGAGGATAAGTCTGATCAAGAAATAAAGAAATATTTAGAAGAATCTGATCTACCCAAAATATCGGACATGTCTAGGGAAATACTGGACAGGGAGATAACCGAAGGGGAAATTGAAAGGATTATGGGAAAACAAAAAACAGGAAAGACTCCCGGTACAGATGGCCTCCCATAGAATATTACAAGGCACTTTTGGAAGTCTTAAGTCCTTATATGACAGAACTATTTAATGGGGTAATCCGGGAGGGACAGATTCCGAATTCCTGGTCAGAAGCATTAATAACCCTCTTGCCGAAGGAAAGCAGTGACTTATCCCGGATCCAGAATTATAGACCTATTTCGCTTCTTAATGCAGATTACAAATTATTTGCGGCAGTGCTAGCAGAATAATAATAATAATAATAATAATAATAATAATAATAATAATAATAATAATAATTTTATTTCTATACCGCCCTTCTCCCGAAGGACTCAGGGCAGTGTACAGCCAGTTTAAAAACACAAGACACAACAATAATTAAAAATTAAAAAATTAAATAGATTTGGCTGATTTAAAACTCTAAAAATTAAAATACCCCAATTTAAAATGATTATATTGACAGCCCTGCCTGGCGGAACAACAAGGTCTTCAATGCGCAGCGGAACACCCGGAGGTCGGAGATCTTGCATATTTCCGGGGGCAGTTTATTCCACAGGGCTGGGGCTCCCACAGAGAAGGCCCTCCCCCTGGGTGTCGCCAGCCGACATAACTTGGCTGATGGCACCCTGAGGAGACCCTCTCTGTGGGAACGGACTGGTCGGTGGGAGGCTATTGGTGGCAGAAGATGGTCTCGAAGGCTAAAAGGTTTCCTAAATCAATTTATACATGAAGATCAAAACGGTTTCCTTCCTTGTAGGCAGATTAGAGATAACGTGAGAATAATTATGAACGTCTTGGAACATTATGAAACCCATATTGATAAACAATTGGCTTTGGTCTTTGTGGATGCGCAAAAGGCCTTTGATCGAGTGAATTGGAGTTTTTTAGTGGGTTTATTACAACATATGCAATTTGGGGAAAGGTTTATTCAGGCAATTCGTTCAATTTATTCGAAGCAGTCTGCTAAGATTCTAATTAATGGAGATGTTTCTGAACAAATCTGCATTGAGAAAGGAACTAGACAGGGATGCCCGCTTTCTCGGTTGCTATTTATTTTAACATTAGAACCTTTATTGAGGGAAATTAGATGTAATTCGGGGATAAAAGGATTGCATATTAAAAACCAACAATATAAGTATAAGCATACGCTGATGACCTAGTATTTATATTGGAAGACCCTATTTTATCGGGTCCGAATTTGATTAATGAATTAGGAAAATATGGAAATGTAGCAGGTTTAAAAGTAAACAAGGAAAAAACGAAGGTTATTATTAAAAATTTGACAATAAAGCAGGGGAAGGAATTAGAAGCGAATTTGGGATTCCAAATTGTCAATAAATTACGATATCTAGGTATTATATTATCAGCCAAATGCACAACAATTAAAGAAGATAATTATTTGAAATTACTCCAATGAACAGAACAGGATTTAGAGAAATGGAAGAACCTTCAGACGTCTTTATTAGGTAGGATCCCAATTATAAAATCCTATATCCTCCCAAAATGGACAAATTTATCTTATACAACACCAGCTAGACTTTTTTCAAAAAGTTAAATCAATGTGTTCTTAAATTTATCTGGCAAAATAAAAAGCCCAGAATTAAACTTAAAATGCTTCAAGAGGTGAAAGAAAGAGGGGGATTTGGCTTACCAAAATGGGAATGTTATTATCAGGCTGCAAATTTAGTTTGGATAAGGGAATGGATCCTGCTGAGAAGAAGACGGTTGTTGATTCTGGAAGGTTCGGAGTTACAACAGGGTTGGCACTATTTTCTTTGGCAAGATAAGGTTAAAAAAATATGTGTTTTGCAGGACATTATGTAAGGAATATTATAATTGATACATGGAGGAAAGTTAAGGGTAAACTCTACTTTTCGACTCCTTCTTGGTTGGTCCCGTTAGAAACTACAACATATAGTTCGCTTTATAATAGAGAAAAATACCTATCCTATCGGGAACTGTTGGATGCCCAAGGCTGCTTAAAAACAAGAACTGAGTTAGAGCTTCAAGGAATAAAATTGGATTGGTGGTCCTATGCCCAGATTAGCTCTAAATATAAGAAAGACAAGGAAAAAAGTAGTATAGAGATGACCCAGCAAGAAATAGATAGTATTATATTAGGAAAGGAGGAAAGAATATTATCTAAGATCTATAAATTCTTAATAACTTATTGGATAGGGGATGAGATTGTTAAAGACTCAATGATTGCCTGGGGGAAAAATATTGGTTACTCAATTGAATTGATAAAATGGGAAGAAATTTGGACAAACAATTGAAATTTCTGATGGCAACCACTTACAAAGAAAACTTGTATAAGATGGTGTATAGATGGCATCTCCCTCCTGCTCGATTAGCCAAAATGTTTCCAGGATTCTCCCCAAATTGTTGGAAGTGTGGGGAGATAGGTACTTATTATCATGTATGGTGGACCTGCCCTAAGGCAATCGAATTTTGGAGATCTATACAGAAGTGGATATTAGAAATCACAGGATATAAATTACAATTGAAACCAGAATCCTATCTATTAAATATTAGGCCAGATAAGATAGGCATGAATATATGGTGTCTGATTACATATATTACAACCACAGCAAGAATATGTTTTGCTCAACATTGGAAAGGGAAAGATCTACCGGCTGAAGATTTGATTCTGGGAAAAATTATCGAATATGCAGAAGTTGACAGGTTAACAAAAATTTTGAGAGATCAAAAGGACTCCGTATATTTTCAATGCTGGGACCAATGGTATACTTGGTTGAATAATAGAATAAAAAAAGGATAAGGTTAGTGTAGATTTTATTTTTTATTTGTATATCTTGACTGAAATTAATATATTCTGTAAAGCTCCCATCGCGATCTGTGTGTGAGTAAATATTTTGTTGTAAAGAAATAAATAAAATTTTTAAAAAAGAAGCAAGTGAAATCACATTTGAATTTAGGCTTAACTATTAAAAATGAGTTCCTGAATTTTCTGTTCCAAAAAAATAATCCTGTCAAATTTGAGATGGAAACAGAGCCTTATTTCAACAAGAAAACATCACACGTAATAATCTTTGATAAAAATAATTAGCTTTGCATAATTTCTTTCTTTCTTTCTTTCTTTTATTTATTAAATTTGTATACCGCCCTACTCCCGAAGGACTCAGGGAGGTGAACAGCCAAATAAAATACATATAATACAAATGTTAAAAAACCATTAAAATACTATTAAATAATTGGCCCAGAGAACGAAATTTAAAACACCCCAAATTCATAAGACAAATTTAAAATTTAGAAATTTAAAATTTTTAAAAAAAGTTTAAAAGAGAGGTTAGGCCAGGCCGGCTTGCTGGAAAAGAAATGTTTTGATGGCATGGTGGAGATGTACAGCTGCGTGTCATCAGCATACTGGTGGTACTTCACCCCGAAACCACAGATGATCGCACCCAGCGGCTTCACATAAATGTTGAACAGAAGGGGCAAGAGGACTGACCCTTGTGGCACCCCACATACAAGGGGCCTCGGGGTCGACTTCTGCCCCCCTACCAACACTGACTGCGACCGGTCGGAGAGGAAGGAGGAGAACCACCGCAACACGGTGCCTCCCACCCCTAACTCTTCCAGCCGGTGCAGCATGATACCATGGTCGATGGTATCAAAAGCCGCTGAGAGATCTAATAGGACCAGGACAGAGGAGCAACCCTTGTCCCGAGCCCTCCAGAGATCATCGACCAATGCAACCAATGTCATTTCCGTGCTATACCCAGGCCTGAAGCCCGACTGGAACAGATCCAGATAAGCCGATTCATCCAGGTACTGAGGGAGCTGTCATGCTACCACACTCTCAACACCTTCACAACAAAACGAAGGTTGGAGACTGGACGGTAATTTGCCAATACTGCCGGGTCCAGGGAAGGCTTCTTGAGGAGAGGTCTCACCACCGCCTCTTTCAAGGCGGCGGGAAAGACACCCTCACTCAGAGAAGCATTTATAATCCCCTGGAGCCAGCCTCGTGTAACCTCCCGAGAGGCCAGCACCAACCAGGAGAGACACGGGTCCAATAAACCTGTGGCAGCATTCAGTCTACTCAGTATCCTGTCCACGTCTTCGGGAGTCACAGAATCAAACTCTTCCCAGATAATATTCTCAAGACCTGCCTCAATCCTTCCCCCTGAATCTACCCCATCAGAGTCCAGATGTTCCTGAATCTGAGTGATTTTATCATACAGATACTGTACAAAGTCCTCAGCTCTACCCTCCAAGGGGTCCTCCCGTGCTTCCTGAAGGATCAGGGAGCGGGTCATCCTAAACAGGGCAGCCGGGCTGTTATCTGATGATGCAATAAGAGCGGCAAAATAGTTACATTTTGCCGCTTTTATCGCCACAAGGTAAGTCTTAATATGAGACCTTACCAGTGTTTGGTCAGATTCAGACCGGCTGGCCCTCCAAGGAGCCAAGCGAGATCGGTGCTGAGTCAGAGGCCACAAAGGCACGACCCGATCCAAAGCTCCAGTGGCCGCCCTATCCTAGGCGGCCACCAGATCTTCGGTCGAGCCATGAGCCAGAGCCTCAGGAAATGGCCCAAGCTCCGATCCAGGTCCATCAGGCGCCTGGGGCGGAACCACCTCATCGGTTCCGCCTCCCTGCAGCGGGGTGTAGCGGTTTGAAGGTCAAGGCAAAGGAGGGAATGATCCGACCATGACAAGGGTTCAGTCACTATATACCCAATATTGAGATGATAATAATAATAATAATAATAATAATAATAATAATAATAATAATAATTTTATTTCTATACCGCCCTTCTCCCGAAGGACTCAGGGCGGTGTACAGCCAGTTTAAAAACACAAGACACAACAATAATTAAAAATTAAAATAATTAAATAAATTTGGCTGATTTAAAACTCTAAAAATTAAAATACCCCAATTTAAAATGATTATATTGACAGCCCTGCCTGGCGGAACAACAAGGTCTTCGATGCGCAGCGGAACACCCGGAGGTCGGAGATCTTGCGTATTTCCGGGGGCAGTTCATTCCACAGGGCTGGGGATCCCACAGAGAAGGCCCTCCCCCTGGGTGTTGCCAGCCGACATAACTTGGCTGATGGCATCCTGAGGAGACCCTCTCTGTGGGAACGGACTGGTCGGTGGGAGGCTATTGGTGGCAGGAGACGGTCTCGAAGGTACCCGGGTCCTATGCCATGGAGCGCTTTAAAGGTAGTAACCAACACCTTGAATCACACCCGAAGACCACTGGGAGCCAGTGCAGTTCGCGCAGGAAGGGTGTCACGCGGGCACAACGAGTTGCGCCCATAACCACCTGCGCGGCTGCATTCTGGACCAGTTGGAGCCTCCGAGTGCTCTTCAAGGGGAGCCCCATGTAGAGAGCATTACAACAGTCCAGCCGGGAGGTGACAAGGGCATGAGTGACCGTGCGCAAGGCGTCCCGGCCCAGAAAGGGCTGCAACTGACAGATCAGGCGAACCTGATAAAAGGCCCCCCTGGCCACGGCCGTCATGTGCTCTTCTAAAGACAGCCGTGCGTCCAGGAGGACACCCAGATTGCGAGCCCTCTCTGTGGGGGGCAAGGATTCACCCCCAATAGTCAGCGATGGCGTCTGCTGACTATATCGGGATGCTGGCAACCACAGCCACTCAGTCTTGGATGGGTTGAGTCTGAGCCTCTTCCTCCCCATCCAGGCCCGTACAGCCTCCAGGCAGCGAGACATCACATCAAGGGCATCGTTGGGGTGGTCTGGGGTGGAGATGTACAGCTGAGTATCATCAGCGTACAGGTGACACTTCACCCCAAAACCACGGATGATCTCACCCAGAGGCTTCACATAAATGTTGAACAGAAGAGGCGAGAGGACCGATCCTTGTGGCACTCCCCATGCGAGATGCCTCGAGGTTGACCTCTGCCCCCCTGCCAACACGAAGTGCGAGCGGCCAGAGAGGAAGGAAGAGAACCACCGCAAAACGATGCCCCCTACTCCTAACCCTCTCAACCGCTGCAGCATGATACCATGGTCGATGGTATCAAAAGCCGCTGAGAGATCTAATAGGACTAGGACAGAGGAGCAACCCCTGTCCCGGGCCCTCCAGAGATCATCCACCAACGCGACCAATGCTGTTTCTGTGCTGTGCCCCTGCCTGAAGCCCGACTGGTACGGGTCTAGATAGATAGCTTCATCCAGGTGCCTGGGCAGTTGTCGTGCCACCACACTCTCAACAACCTTCGCCACAAAACGAAGGTTGGAGACCGGACGGTAGTTAACAAATTCAGCCGGGTCCAGGGAAGGCTTCTTGAGGAGGGGCCTCACCACCGCCTCTTTCAAGGCGGCGGGAAAGGCACCCTCACTCAGAGAAGCAGTTATAATCCCCTGGAGCCAGCCTCGTGTAACCTCCCGGGAGGCCAGTACCAACCAGGAGGGACACGGGTCCAATAAACATGTGGCGGCACTAATCCTACCCAGAACCCTGTCCAGTGATCATTCAATCACTGACCAGAGACAAAAACCAAGTCCAGAGTGTTTCCCCCCATGTGAGTAGGGCCATGCACTAACTGGGTCAGGTCTATAGCTGTCATGGAAGACATGAACTCCCACGCTGCCTCAGATGCTTCACCGATGGATGGCAGGTTAAAATCCCCCATGACCATAAGCCTCGGGGTATCAACTGCCACCCCGGCTATAATGTTGAGCAGTTCGGCCAGGGCTGCTGCCACATGGCAGGGAGCCAGGTACGTGATCAGCAAGCCCACCTGTACCCCATGACCCACTTCACCAGGAGGGACTCACAACCGGCAATCTGAGAAACAGTGGCCTCTCTCGGACCAAGACCTTCTTTTATAACAACCGCCACCCCCCCCGCCCCTACCCTTGGCCTCAGTTGATGAAATGCGCGGAAACCAGGAGGGCACATTTCAACGAGTGGGAACCCCCTCTTGGCCCAACCAGGTCTCTGTAATTCCTGCCAGATCCGCTCCCCCTCCTGAACTAGATCACAAATGAGGGGGGCTTTATTTACCATGGACCTGGCATTGCATAGCATCAGCCGAAGGCCCAGGGCCTGAGGGTCTGTGCAACCTGGGGAACGAGAGGAGCATTGGAGACCAGAGCATGCCACCGCTTGAAGACAGCAAGCACGCACTCCCATAACATATGGCCCCCTGCTCCCACCATATCTGCCCCTCCCACCGACAGTACTGATATAATATCCATCAACAGCACAAGCTCTAACCCCCTCCTTGACCCCGAGTCCCGCACCTCCCGTACCGCGCTCTTCAGTCGGACCAGGCCTCCTCCCCCATGGGTTCTCCCCCAAACCCACACAACCCACCCCCTCCCAGAGCCCTTTAAAATCCTATCTAAAAACTTCCCCAAAAACCACTACAACCTCTTCGCACCATGCCACCTCTCGGGATTCCAAAATCCGTCATCAAGGTAGGCCCTCAATAGTGAGGAAGGCCAAACCTGCGAGAGGGGGGAGTCTCGCAGCGCAAGAAGGTCAGCAGCCGTAAACATCACAAAAGACATAGGTGGAGAGAACTGGTCAGGGCTTCACCAGATAGTCCAATGTTTGTTTTCCAAAGAAATATTACAATATTTCATTATTATCCTGAAAGATGATTTACAAAAGTTGTTATTTACAGATAGCTGAAAATAAATAATTATTTATACTGAAGAATTTCTCAGTGAAGAATTCAAAAATTAAAGCTAACAGGCAGTGTATCAGAAAACTGGACACTATAACAGATTATCTGGAAAACTCAATATTTGCCAGGCAGCAGTGTTTCGTTTCTGGAACATTGCCTGTCTCAGCTTGATTTTCATAACTGCTATCCAGAACTGATGAAGGGGATCAGCAAAGGATTGTACTAAAAGAAGTGATGCCAGCTGGCCTACTATACTCCTGATAAATATAAATTAAAACTAGTAAATATTTGAATGCTGTATGTTTTCTTTCACTTTATGGATGTTTTTGAAATGACATGCCCAGGGATATTCATTTAAATAAAAATTAGATACTGGAATCTAAGGATATAAATCTAAAGCAACTTCCAGGTGCCATTAGATATAGCCTCACTCTCTCTATCAATACAGAAGGCTAGAATGGTTCTAGAGCAATACTAATGAGCTCTGAGAATCTAGCAACTGGATTGTGGCAAAACTTTCTTCTTTTTCTTCCACCATGATTACAGTAACCCAGCAAGTTTAGTAAGTAGTGATAGCTCTAGCAGATTATTTCCACTTCCAACTAGAGGGGTCTAGGACAATTGGCCACAGGCATATGGCCTGACCACTTTACAGCACCTTTCCTGCCCCAGATAAGCCAGTGTAGCTCCCACTTCCCCAATACACTGCCACAGCTGCCCATCCCCCAGCGCACCACCACGGGGTCCATGCCAGGTGTCCCTCCCCCAGTGCCCCTCTTCTGCTCTTCATTCCCCCCTTCCTCATCCACTGCCTCACACCAGGTATTTCACTGTGGGACAAATATCCCCAACTGCTATCCTGCACAGGATAACTCACCAAATGCCAGAAGTGCCTGTCTTGGCAGCCAATCCTCATGCCACACAGTGTGCTGTAAGGGCACAGGGTGAGGCATGCATTGGCTTCAGACTACTGGGCCTTGGGACAACCAGGCTGCTCTCCCCACCAGGCAGGCCTTCTCAGGGGTGCTGGAACCAAACCCAGGCCATCTCAACAGGGTAGGGCTTGAGGAACATGGGCCTCCTCCCTCCCACCATCATGTGACATCCCCTCCCCTCAGGCATTCCTGTGGGAAGGGCATGGAAGCAGCTCCAGGAGCGCAGCTAAGAACTCCTTTCCTTGGCAGTGTTTGTAACATGACATGATCTGGCAGCTGAAGAGAGCACCCCCCCCCATGAGTCACTCCATCTGCCACCCATTGAGAGTGCCCTAAACCTGGCCCTGAATCACCTCGACTAGGCAGAGTGAATCCCACTAAGGTGTGATGGGTCTGATTGCCAAGGAAATGTTTATAGCAGCCTTCCCCTTCGCAGATGTGCTCCTGGATTGCAAATGTCCGAGCAAGCATGGCTAACCTGCGGATTTCTCCTCCAGGCCCAACCCTCTTCTAAGTTCCTCTGCATGTTCAGCCCCTTCCAGATTATAACCGAGCCCACCTTTTCCAATTCTTGTCCCGACTGCTGCAGAGGCCCACTAAAGAATCTAAAAGTATTGTAGAAGCATGGTAGAATGGCAATGAAGAAATTGTGTGTGTGGAGGAGAAGGAAAAGCAATCTAAGAAACAGATTTTTTTTCTTATCAACCTCTGGGTTATTTAGCAGGACAGTGATCTTGAGCTGTCATTTTTGCTCTGCTTAAATTAATTATGGTGTTTGTGCTAAAACTAAGATTTTTAAAAAAGAGGGGAAATAGCCTTGAAATGAGCCTTGGTGGCGCAGCGGACTAAAATGCTGTTAAGTAGCACTTAGCTGCCAGCTGCCTGCAATTACTACAACTTCAAATCTCACCAGGCTCAAGGTTGAATCAGGCTTCCATCCTTCCGAGATAAGTAAAATGAGGACCCGGATTGTGGGGGCAATAAGATGACTTTGTATAAAAAAGAACACTGTTTAGGGGGGGCCGAAAGCCCTACTAAGCAGGTATATATAAAAGTATGAAGGTTATTGCTTAACGCATTGTAAGCCGCCCTGAGTTTCCGGAGAAGGGCGGCATATAAATTGAAACAATAAATAAATAAATAGAGGAGACTAGTCAATTGCATTATATGTATGTGGGACATAAAAAATAATGTGTGTACATGCATATATTTTACTATTAAGTATTTCTGATTTGTATTTTTAGAAGCATTATGGTGTATTGGATTGAGCAATTGTAACTGAAAATTACCTGAATGAAATTGTATGTTTTCTCATGATTTGGGATTAGTTAGGCAGTCTCACTCCAGGTGTATTCATCAAAGTTAACTCAAAACTGACTTTGATGGTCTGAATCCATGGTTCCTAAAATGTTTTATCCTAAATAAATTGAGCTGTTAGAGTGAAATTATGTATTTGTAGTGTATTGTTTGGGATGTGATAAAACAGATGTGATAAAAACCAGGGATTGTCAAGCTAGACAGAATGATTATGTAAACATGGAGCAGATGTCTCTGACTCAAGTATGTAATAGTCAAAAATCTATTCACTTAAAAAGTGGGAGAAAATACCAAGATTCACATATATACATACATGTATCAATTGAGTCCTTTACTTTGTAGTATTTATAGTTTATTGATCAAATGTGTATGTCACCACACTACCATTTGTAACATAGACATTGAAAAATTTTACTGCTTCCAACACATTTAAGAATTGAGTCTCTAGCATGAATATTAGGTTAAAATGTTTAATTATAGTATATATGCTGCAATCTTTTTCTTACCACCTTTCATATTTTCCAGCCTCAAAAATCCACTGAGAAACAAAATGAATATTTGCATAATATAGTATTAGGAGTTATCTCTCTATAAATGCCCTCAAATTAAACTTCTTGAAAATCTGCTTTAGTGAAATTCTGGTCTAATTTAAAGCTATGGAGAAAGATAATTTTAAATTAATATTTAACTCATATTGTTAATATCTATTTTTCTTATAGTATTTTGAAAAATTAAAGAAATAGTTTATAATTAAGCATAATTAAGTTTATAATTAAAACTGAACTATTTCAAATTATCATTTTTGAGTACATAGATATTTGAGGTGGCACTAATATTTATCTATACTTTTGAAATGCAAGGAGCGTATCATAAAGACAGTAATTACTAATTAGGGCAACCTTTCCTGTCTTCCATTTCTCTTTCCAAATGTTTCTTGATAAAATACATCTCTAATTGGTCTATTTTCTCTTTAGGGAAAAAAGAAACTATATTGCAGGAAAGGTAGCATACTTGTTCATGTATGTCATGCAATGTGATAAAAAGGTCTAGCATTAGTTCATATATATTTCTTAGAAACACTGGGGCAGGAAGTTGAATACTTCATTAGATAGTTTAGATCAAGATTAATTTTTGCCCTATATCAGTTATGTTTGAGATTAAAGTTTATTTTCTCAAACCTACATATTCTTATATTTGGTGAAAAATCAAATATAAGAGTAGAAATGATTTTGTTCTAAAAATTGCTTGTCATTTTTTTTAATTTGTCAATATGTCAACTAGTCTATTTTTCTGCATTTCTTTTCAAAATTACTGAGAGCAATTAGTTCTCTCTATTGAAAAGGAACAGCTCCCTGCATTTGTACCCAATGTTATTCTTGTATGATTCTCAGAGTGGGTCCGAGAACATATGAGTGAGCCCTAAATGGTGTCAGAAAGGAATTAGTTGCTTAATTTAAGTATACTATGATTCCCCAGAAGAAGCTGGATTTTATTGGTGTCAACAAGCCTGTTTTATCTGCTTCACAAGATTTATGAATGTTGTTTCCTTAGAACACTACACGATGGAGATAGAGCATTCACAGATCTGCTAAATTATCAGGGCTCAGATGTCCAAGTACTTCTGAGCCTGGACTGCACATGTAATATGTTTTCATCATGGATCCTTATTTTGAATTTTTGGGTTTCCTTTTCCTCTTCCTCTTCCTGTTTGTTTCAACTGCAGTTGGGTATTTAAAAATAAAACTATGACACTAATAGTTCATCCAGTGTAATTGGAATCAGGCAAACTTTTGTCCAAAAGATATTTGTCCCATTACTGATGCAATTGGATTTTAATAATCTGAATTTTCAAATAGCCGTATATATAAGAACACACATCTTTGTTTCCAAGTTGCTCACAAATAGTGGTGAAGTGATTAATTATCATAAATTCCATATTTAATAGAAAAGCTAGAATATGGGGGAAATGCAGAGAAACTCTATAAAAATCTTGAGTACCAAAAAAATGAGTATTTCTTTTTTTTTAAAAAAAAAAAAATGCACTCCAGAATCATACTCCAGGACTATCCCATTTCTGGAGATTTTCCTTTGAAGAGTAAAGAATGAGAGTTTTGTCTTATACTAGAGTCTCCTCACAGAAACACACACCAAGGCTCATACTTATTAATTTCTCCCTTCTCAGCTACCAGAAGAATCATTGCTCTGGATACACAACATAGTCATTTGGTTTAATTGTACTTGAATACTCCAATAGATTGAACATGTTTGTAAGCACTCTAGGGTTTTTTTTAGACTTGCTCTTTGCAATCAGACATTTTATCTTTGAAATGGTTATGGGTTTTTAAAGTCCTAGTTTTTTTATTTTAAATAATTAATGGAGCGATATATGTAAAACGGATCCTTTTCTCTGTTCCATATTTTCCTCCTTTCTCTATTCTCCCCTTCCTTCTATAGGAAAGCATATAGAAATCACAATTTTTATCAACAAACTGTTTTCCTGTCAGGGAGTATTAAAGCCAATGTAAGTAATTACTGGTTTGATTTAATGAACCAATATAATGATTCCCTATTTTTTCTGGTTCTTTTTCCATTTTTAAAAATTACTATCTGTTATTTTTTATTCCCACATATACACAAGACTATATGACTGTACCTAGCTTTATCATTTGTGGATGGTGTAAGGAAAAACCCATCAAGATGAGATTCTATCATATAACTGTCTAATATCAGAATTAGAAATTACTATATGGCTTTGTACTCTTATCTCAGGGCAACTTCAGTTTGCATCTTGGAATGCTATTGATACTTAACTCTCACCATTAGTTGTTTTCACTTTGATGTGATTATGCCCATTCTTTCTTTAAAATAATAACAAGTACATACACATTACAATTGAGGAAGAGAAGAAAAATTGATTTAAAAATTTCCAGAGAATGTGCTCCTCTTTCAAAACTTAACTTGTTAAGCTTGTTAATGTTCAAGTATGAAAACACAATGCAGTCATTAATATAATAAATAAAAATTACAGAAGAATAGTTGAATAAATAATCCTGCAATACACACAGATCCCTATATGACTATTTCCTTTAGGCTTTCTTCTTTCTCTTCCTATAGTAATAAAAGAGCACCCTAAAGAGAAAGCATGTTTTCTACTGCAGGCTTTCTTATCTGCATAAAACACCAAGTCCCTTTCCTCATTACATATTTATTCTTCTTAGTAATGTTTATATTTAGTAACTTAAGGCCATTTAGCAGAAATGTCCAATCTCCATGTGGATTAATTGAAGCTGCTCAATGTTGTCTTAAGACTGACAATGGAGATATTTTCCACCAATTGACTGAAGGTAGTTTTAAAGTGATTTTTAATACTAATTTTATTACAATTAAAAATATAAAAATTAATACAAACTAAAAAAACAAAACAGTACAGAAAAAAAGAAAAATAGAAAAATAAATAATACAGTAAAGAAAAAGAAATAAAGAAATAACTTCAATCACAAGTATTTTAGTAATTTATCACCTCTTAAAACAGAACAAATGATCTATTCTTTCCATATCCCATAGTTTTAAATCATTAAAGCTTCAGAATTTGAGTCCTAATTAGCAAAAGTCCATTAAAGGTTACTAGAGATAAAAATAGCTATTTTAATCTTGATTAAATAAATTTTGTATTTCTTCCTTTTACAATCTTGATCTTTTGCCTCTTCAACAAATGCCCCAGAATTTGATAGCTTTTTCATTTTTTTTTTGTCCCATCTCACAAGAAGCTT
The DNA here is from genome assembly GCA_022577455.1 of Arizona elegans. Lineage (NCBI taxonomy): Eukaryota > Metazoa > Chordata > Lepidosauria > Squamata > Colubridae > Arizona > Arizona elegans. Next base: position 89,338,133 of record JAKOOJ010000004.1, read on the forward strand.
CTTCAAAGCTTCAAACTTCTAACAAGCCTCTTTTGTAAAGGCAATATAGTAAAGTTATCCAGGTCAGTGTTTTTGTTTGTTATTTCTATATCCCTTTTAATTATTAAATCATTGTTTCATTTGTATATCTACAGTAGCATTTTTTTTCCAAATCATTCTTGTAACATATCACTTTTAAATCCAATTTTAGATCAGTTTCAGTCTTGTCTGGTAAAATGTGTTCTTCCATATTGTCTTTTAAAGTAGTCTATCCATAATAGTAGGCACTCTTAAACTTAACTTCTGGGTCTATTGTTTACAAATATCCTTCAATATTTCCAATATTAAATAATTTTTCTCCATTCTGTATTGTAAGTCAAATTTAAGTGTCCTTTTTTAATTATAATTTTTAATTTGGTCTGGTTTCCTCTAGTGTCCAATCTTCAAAGCTCTATCTTACCATTTTTTTAAAGAATTCAAAATAGCAGCATTTTCCATAAGAAGGAAATTTATTATTAATTTTAAAATCTTACTTTAAATATATCTCCAACCTTAATCCATTTGTATCTTTTCTTTTTTTTTTTAATTTTTAAATTTTTTATTAATTTTAGAAACCACATAATACATTTATAAATGCAAATAAAACAATTTACAACAAACATCATCTTTATAACATCTACCTATAATATCTAAATTGTTACAATATCAATATGCTATATTCTTCAATATACAATAATTCTCTCACCCTATATAATGATATTATTTTATTGATATCTCGTATCTCTTAAATTTCATTTGATGTAAAAATTTATTTCACTCTATTGATATCTTTTCTTTTATTTAATTTTTCTTTCTTTCTTCTTCTCTTTTTTTTTCCCACTTCCCTCTAACCATTTATACCATTTTTGCCAGACCAGATAATATTCAGATTCTTCCTTTCCTTGGATCTCCTTGGTAAGTTTATCCATCTCAGCGCATTCCATAATTTTGAATATTAATTTCTCTTGAGTCGGGACCTCTTCTTGTTTCCAATTTTGCGCGTCTTTCTCAAGACTGGACTGGAACAAGAACTTCATTGGGTGACTTTCTGTTCCTAACCAATTTTGAGAAAGATTACCTCAATAGCCTTGACATCTTACTAACTGAATCTTTGTATTGGTTGGATTCATCTGTCAGCAGCTGCTGACAGGAAAGTGAACACAGGCATGATGGCACAGACAGAAGGCCAGTAGTTGGGAGGCAGAGCCCAACTTTTTGAGAGTGGTGGAGGGAAACAGAAACTGCACACCACTGGGCCTAATCAGCTAAGGTCTTTTTTTATTTTCTATTTTTTTTTAATTTTGATTTATATGTCGCCCTTCTCTGGAGACTCAGGGCAGCTTACAATGCGTTAAGCAATAGCCTTCATACTTTTGTATATTTTATACAAAGTCAGCTTATTGCCCCCACAAAACGGGTCCTCATTTTACCTACCTTAGAAAGAATGGAAGGCTGAGTCAACCTTGAGCCTGGTGAGAATTGAACTTGCAGTAACTGCAGGCAGCTGGAAGCTAAATACTACCTTTAACAGTAACATTAGTCTGCTGCGCCACTCAGGTCTTCTCAGCATAGAAGGGAGAGAGAAGGCGGGAGGTAGGGTGATGTTATGGGAGGTCCACACACTATAGGGCCCAGCCAGCTAAGGCCTTCTGGCATGGTGGGGCAAAGAAAACAACAGTGGGGGAGAGGGAAGAGCAGAGCCAGACTTCTTTGGAGTGGTAGTAAGGAATGCAGGAGGCCTGCTCATTGCAGAGCCTAGCCAGTTGAAGCCTTCCATGTGAGGTAGGGCAGAGAGAAAGCCAGGCTTCTTGAGAGTGGTGGGGCAATGAGGGAAAAGGTCAGGTATCTTGGGAGTGGTAGTGAAGATAGAAGGCCTGAGCGCTGCTGGGCCTAACTGACTGAGGCCTTTTGGCCTGTGGTGGGTTTCTGCACACTATTAGTTGGCTGACACTTTCCAGGTGTGGTGTTACAGGGAGAAGGCCAGGCTTCTCAGAAGTGTTAAGAAGGGGAAAAGACAAGATCAAGTTTCTTGGGAGTGAGAGATGGGAGGTCTAGCTGGCCGAGGCTTTCTGGACAATCAAGTTTCCATATGCCATTGGGCAGCAGGTTTCCCAAGGCCTCCCCACCTCCCAAGGCACCCCTTTGTGGTTGCTTAACAACCACAATGGGGAGAGCTGGAATTATGGTCATTGAACAAGGCAGTCACATGGTTGCCTTGCTTAACAACCACAATAACTTTTGACTAAAATTCCAAGCTCAGTTGCAGTCGTAAGTCACTTGGAAATCATCTCTCTGAAAGTTTTTCTTATATCTCAATATTCATATTCAACAGGAGCTGGATATACTATCATTTTTTTATAAATCTGGAAGGAAAACTTCAAAAACTTTCCAAATGTCTAGAACTGAAGTATAGTTTGTAATAGGATCCAAGTATATACAGTAAGGTGACCAGACGTCCCGCTTTTGGCGGGACAGTCCCGCTTTTGGGCAATTTGTCCCGCGTCCCGCGGCATTTTAAAAAAGTCCCGATTTTTCATTCTGCCTCCTGAGTCCCGGCTGCCTCCTGAGTCCCAGCTGATGGCTAGAGGGAAAAAACCTGTTTAAACTCTTGCCGCGGGGCTTCAAAGGGCCGCCCTACGTTGATTAGCTCGGCTTCCCCCTCTCATCTGATTTGCGCACGGCTCTGCTCTTGCTAAATTGCTCAGCAGTTTTTTTTTCTCTTTGTGCAAACCAAGCTCAAAACGAAACTGAAAGTAAAACAGGCTGTTGGCTTTGCTGTTTGCTTGCAACATTGGAAAATTAGGCAGCAGATTTATTTTCCTTTTCCTAACCAAAAAAGGTAGGTGCAAACAATGGGAAATTATTTAGGGCAAAAGAGGAGAGTTCAAGATTTTAAAACACAAAAGAAAAAAAAGCTCTTTTTAACTAGGGAATTGTAATAATTTTTTTTTTATTGAAAAAGTTTTCAAATACAAGTTTTTCCCCCTTTCCCCCCCCCCCCTTCCCTAACCCCCCCTCACCACCCATCCCCCCCTGTGACTTCTTCACAACAATAGGCTATTTCATAACTAATTACATACATAATATCTTTCCTTTCCCTTACTCCCTCCTCAGAATACTGACCCTTAGCATATTATTCTTATAACTCCCATTTTTACGATAATCTGCCCTTTTTCTCCTCCCCTAAACTTATAGTGTATTATTACAATTTAACATTTAATCTTTTATATATATTAATATAACATTTTAAAGCAGCCTTCTCCCTACATCCAAATTTAACGTTTATTCAGTTCTATCCAATTCCTCCACTCCCCTAAATATATGACTTAAGGATCCTTTTTCTTAGACTAATCAATCAGTAAACTAACCTATTTCAACCCTTCAATTCCTACAAAATCATGCAATACAATTCTAAATATAACCCACTGCCCACTTTACTAAAATATACACATATCTATATATGCATTCCATTTTATTAAAAAAAAAAGACAATAACTTTAAATTTATAATCCATATAATATCTTCTTTGATGTCTTTCCACTGGATCGTTAAATCCATCACCCATAATAGGGTAAAATAACATCCTGGTGCAACAGTTTGTTCAAAATCTTCAATCATCTTCTGCCCCCATCAGTAGTAGATATCCTCGTATATATATAAAAGTAAAAACAACCACCCGAGTGACATTATAATTATATCCATATAGTTATAGTTGTGGTATTCATCAAGATTGTTGATTCCCATCATCCTAATGGGTAACAACCAGATCTTCTGCATGCCCCAGCGTGACTCTCTTGCCTTGTAACTCAAAATAATCATAATATATTCACCAGTAAAAGAAATCCAGAGTAGATAATTCAAATCCAACAAGGTAAGGCTCTTTTCACATCCCAAAATCACGGCATTACAGAGATCTGCCACAATCCTCAGGATAGTATTAAACAATTGTTCGCCTCCACTATCTTTTCAGATGTTCATTCATTTTTTAAAGTCCCTGGCTTCACTGTTGCTTGGTTTAGAAACTGCTGTTTCTATGAGATCTATTTCTTTTCTTTTTCTTTTGCGGGTTGAATTTCCATCCTCGTTTCGTGCCTACCAATTGTGTATCAGCTGATCGATTTTCATTCTGCTTTGTGAGTTGATCTTGTTGGGTTAGTTTTATCATCTCATCTTTCTTCTCCATCACTTGTATATCAACTGGTTGATTTGCGCACTTGTCTGTGACTTGATGGTTCATCACATTGGAGTCGGATGACACTGCTCTCTTATTTATAGACAGTCCAGCTGGGGTATCCAGGGAGTCCAAAGACAACTTATCCACCACAGCCTCTGTAATTTGATATTTTCTTTTTGTTTCCAACTCCTTTTGCTTATCCTGTATTATGCCTAAAGATGTTAAATTCATTTTTAAAAATTTTTGATAAAATTATTCCGCTTTTTCAACAGTGTTCAGTTGATATCTTACTCCTTGGTGTCTCAATATTAAACCAACTGGGGCATTCCACCTAAATAGGATATTTCTTTTTTTTAACTCAGTCACTAGAAAGCCAAATTTCTTCCTCTCCATTAACATCTTAGTCGGGAGCTCCTTAAAAATCCAAATCTTTCTTCCATGAAATTGCAAAGTAGAATTAAAAGAGTTCTGCACAATATTATTCCTAATTTCTTTATCTGTAAAATAGATCACCACATCTCTAGGCAATTGCCTTTGCTTTGCCAACCAGGAGTTTATTCTGTAAATTCTATCAATCCTGCAATACACTTCATCAGGTTGAACCTTTAAAATCCCAGCCAGAATTTCAGAAGATATTTTCCTTAAGTCATCTCTATTATTTTCCTGCAAACCTCTCAGTCTAATTGCATATTCTGTAAAATTATATTGAATCATTAAAACTTCTCTTTCAATCCTCTGTTGCACATTTTCTTCATTACCAGTCTTTTGGTCAACCTCCATTTTAGGTTTGTCTTCTGAGCTATTATCCTGAATGTTTACCAAATCCTTTTTAACTTTTTGAATCTTGTCATCCAAATTCTCCTCAGTTTCCTTCATTTTAGACTCTAATAATTTAGTCTTTGCATCCACCCGAATCAGAAAGTCTGATAAACCATTAGCTGTTTTTAAAATCTTTCGATTCAAAAAGTCAAACTTTGATTTCACCAGTTCACCAATTTCTTTAATTTCCTGCTTAAATTTTTCGAGTTGCTGGTTCACAATCTCATCCCTTCTTACAATCTCTTCAAGAAGAAATTCTATTATATTAAAATCAGGTTTCTGACACTGGAGAGTTAAAACTTGTTGGTGTAATTTATTAATGGGGGAGATTCCCCCCCCCCCCCCGTTTGTCTAGCTGTGTGAGTCCCGGTGCCATTTCCCACACAGACAAGATTTAGTGGAAAAGAGAGAAAAAAAAAGCTTGTTTCCAACCAAGATCAATATCAGATCCCCAAGAAAAAAAAAAGGAAAAAAAAGCAAGAGTGAGAGTGAGGTTTTGCCTCAATTACGGCCAGAAGTATTCATTCCGCTACTTTGTAATAGAAAACGGAAGGACTTTCCCTTTCAGCCTCTCTTCAAGCCGCAGCAGTCGCAGCAGCAATCGCCATTTTAAAAATCTTTTTTCCTTTCACTTCTTAAACAACTTCAATAACTTTTCCAATAAAAAGAATACTTGCGCTTCAGGATCAGAGGTCCAACTGACGTCTTCTTGAGTTAATTTAACAAATTTACAGGCTTGCTTTTGCCCCTTAGCTCTGCATGTAGCAGAGATCTCCCAGAGCCCAGAGCATCGGCTGGGGATACGGGGAGTCTCTTCCGCTCCGTCCCAAAAGTAAAAAAAAAAACTTTTGGGATTAGGCAGAGGACTCAACCCACCCCAGCCTGCTCTATCTCCGTTTCCTCATGGAAACGGAGTTTTTTCGAGCCGCCATTCCGCTTTACAGGCAGTGGGTGGGACGATCCCAAAGGAGCGTCCAGCGGGGACAAACAGCAAACCGGAAGTCGGGAATTGTAATAATTGAGATACTATTAATTGTATACTGTGTTGAAAGCAGAAATGGTTAAGTTGTGGTTTGGAGGAATATATGGGGGAAATTATTTGGTTTATTATTATTGGTGAATATAATTAATTGATTTGTAAGAAATTGAATTGCATGGAAATAATTGGAATATTCATGTTCATATTGATTAATATACAAAAAAGATAGTTATATAACTAATTGATTTATATTAAAATGTTGAATTTGTATTAAACAACTATATTACATAATTACATAATTAACCAATGTGAGGATGGATATAAAAATAGATGACAATGGGAAGGGGTATAATATAGAATAGAAGGGAAAAATTGAATTTGATTAAGATTAGAGATGAGGATGAAGGATAATATTGTTTTTTTAAAAAAATAGATGAGGAATAAATATGGCAAAAAGGAAATATAGAAATTGTAAATTTAATTGAAATGACTAAACACTGTTTAAATTTGTGAACCAGCCAAATATTCTGTTCAAAGAAAATACATTGTATGTTTGTATGTGTGTTTCTAATTATTGCTATTTATTCATATTTGTTCTCTTTTATTCTTTAAAGTTTAACCATTCATTCTTTATCTTAATATCTTTATATTTGTTTGGGGTTGGCTTTCTTCCCTTTCATCTTTTTTATTGTACAGCAATCTTTCTCCTCAAACCTACCACCTCTCTTTTCTTTCCTTCTTACTTTCTCTTCCCCCCACCCTCTTCTTCTCCTCCCTATTTCCTCTTCCTTTCTCCTTCTCCTCCTCTCTTCCTCCCTCTCTTACCGTCACTCCTACTCTAATTTCCCTTCCCTTCCTTCATCCCTCTCTATTACTGTATCCTTTTATGCATATGGACTACTCGGAGGGCTGAAAAAGTTATTTTTGACTGGTCCTCGCACTTTTGACCAGTCCTCGAACTTACGACTGTCCTCACATTTTACGTTTTTACCCTACCTTGTCACCATGGTGAAGAGAAGCAGTTGTGAAATGAGTGACATGGTTGTTAAGAATGCTGCACGGGCCTAAATGTGAGGATGGTCATAAGTGTGAAGACCAGTCAAAAGTGTGAGGACCTGTCAGAAATGACTTTTCAGCCCTCTGAGTAGTCCCTATACACATAGCCACGCCCACCCAGTCCCGTGGCCTCCAAGCCACGCCCACACAATAAGCCATGCCCACAATGGTGTCCTTCTTACCAATGTTAAAATCTGTTCACCTTACCCTATACACATAGCCATGGCCACCCGGTCACATGACCAGCTAGCCACGCCCACAAAATAAGCCACACCCACAATGTCCCTCTTTACCAATGTTAAAATCTGATCACCTTAATATACAGCTGTTTTTGCTTTTACCATTTAAACTTTCTCATGTCATATTTTCACTAATCCTTTAGAATTAAACTCTCACTGTGATTTTGTAAATATAATTCAAGACCAAATTCATTATTTTGGCCAATTCAGAGCTGTTCTCCACAGACATATACAATCTCTACTGCATTAAGGAATGGCCCTGTCTATTTAATGGAAAGGAATTTCGTTCAGGTTAATTGGGTTTTCTAACAATACTCTTCTGGCTCGTAACATGCTAATGACATACTTTCATTTTTATGGAAGCTGAAAATGGAAAAACCTTATATTCTGTTTATGGATGGTCGCAGGAGATATTTTTGGTGGTAGACAAGGTATTTTTTCTTCCCAGCATTCAGAAATTTCAGGGGCCTGCAGTGATACAATGATTGTTTCAGGCAGTGTACCAAAATTATATCAGATACTGAAGTATTTCAGAGCAAATAACTGCTAGAAACTACACAGGAAATTGTATTATTAAAGACTGCTTGACAAAATTATATTGCTGGGGACCCAAAGTGTGCCACAATGTACCCAAGATGGACTTAGTGAGTTTTTAAAATAAAAATGTGTTTATTAAATAACAAAAGCAGACAAGCAATCTGCTTTTGAAAAAAATATTGTGAGTTTTAAAGCCCATTAGATATGAGAATCAAAAGGTAGCCAATATTTGGACATTTTTTTTCTATGCACAAAATTATCTTTTGGCCAATCCAAAGAGCTTTGTAGGTTTCTGATTAAAATAGAATAATACACAATGAGTACTGTTTTAAGTATTAGCTCTTTGATAGAATGGAATAGAAACAGAAAGTAGAAATACTACATATCTTGAAAAGGCTAAAAATGGCACATAGGTAGATGTCTATATGCTAATCCATCTAGCATATATTTTAGCAAGATTCTCAAAAGCATCCAACCATTGGAAGCTAAGAGTATATAATTTGCTGGGATTAAGGATGTGCTTCTTACCTCTTATAGATGCATTCAAGTAGAAAATCTCAGATATGATTTATTTCTATCTTTTCTCTGTGAGTTCAATGAAGCAAGGTACAACTAACATTATTTTCAATTTCATTCATCAAAACAAGGCTATAGATAAATCATAAAAACATATTTATCCTAAAAGTAATTTGCAAAATAAAATATTTTAAATATATAGGATATGCTCAGTATAAGATCTCCAATGTAGGATGCAGATGTAAGGTCTCACAGATGACCATAAACTGAATAGTTCCAGTAAGAAGATGATGACTCATTAAACATTAATTCTGTTTCAGTTTCAGTTCTTACAATTAGGAAGAACCAGCTATTTCCATTCAGTGTTTCCAATGAGTACTAGGTATAATCTTTCTGTGTTGTAGTACTTTATATATTCCTACTCTACTTCTGTATTTCTGTCCTTTACTAATCTAATCTTAGTTGCTCTCAAACAGTTTTTTAATGACTTTTTAATTGATCCCTACTTTGGACCCAAAGAATTGACAGAAACAAATGCTATATTGGCCAACATTCCATACTTTAAATTGATACATCAGATCATACCATAGTTTTTCATGAAAACATCCTAAGGCCTTCTGTAGTGATCTTTCCATAATATGCTAAACAGAAACATCTTTAAATGTAGGCTGCTGAATGGAGAATAATTAAATTACATTACTTTAAGGAGGAAAGCATTCCTGATAAACCAATGTGCTTCTGATCATTGTTATTTGAAATACTTTCTTTGCAAATCAAGTATAAATAATCCTTGACTTTCAGCTGATCACTTAGCAATCATTTAAAGTTATGAACCTCCCCATAGCTATCTACCATCTGGATTTGAAGTTCTGGCAGCCACACATGCACACGCATATACATCTGTGGTCACATGATCATAGGCTGTAGGAGACGAACCTGAGATTGGGCTCAAAAGTTTGGAGTCTCTATGGCCCCATAAGAGACTTAAATCCAACCTCCTTAAAGTCCATTGACTCTTATCTGGAGCCAATTACCCTTGACCATTAGTAGTTCAGATGCTTGTATAAAGGTAGCATGAAATAAACTTGTAGTACTTTTGAATTCTATCCTGGCTCTCCTGACTTTTTGCACCTGACAAGGCCCACATTTACAGATGTTTGCAGTGTCCCATGATTAAGGGACCATGATTCATGTTTTTTGCCAGAAATGGTGTTTACTTCCAATTTCGGAGGGGAGGGGGGGCTATTGTGGACATAATACTATTACATTCACTTTATAACTGCTGTGTTCATTTAACAACCATCACAAAAATGTTTGTAAAATCAGGTGTGGCAATTTATGTGGAGAATAAATTCTGGTAATTAAAAACTCATTTCAAGGACATTCAGAGCTAAAGAAACTTCTTGGATGAGAAGTGAAACATCTTCAAAGAAAAATCAGAAAGTCCAGTTGCCTCTTGAAAAAGCACTTTTAGGATTTCAAGGATTGTTTTTCTCTTTCATTTATTAAAATATCTCTGATTAGTTATGTAGAAACAACATTTTACATTCAACTCATATGTAGGTTTGAGACTGTGACACGTTAGTATATAAGTAAGTGCTATTGCTATTGCTATTAACAACTTGCCAATAAAGAAGAATATTTATAACTCAGAGTTGAAATGAGGAGTCCTTGGTGCTATATGACCTTGGTTGTTTGCTTGCAGACATTTCATTATTTAAACTAGGTAACATTATCACTGCTAATGATGACCAATAACAACTTGAATTCAATAAACTGAATATCCAAGTTTCAAAATGTTTCAAGTTTAAATGTAAACTCAGAACTTTAAATTAATTTCAGAAACAAATTTAGGAAATATTGTTGCTTGATTCTGTGCAAGCTTGTGGCAGAAATTTGCACTATTAGAAAAAATAATGTTGCAAATCATTGGAAAAGGGGGCAGTCTTAAAACCAAATGAAGCTGTCTGGTGTCTATGTGTACACCTCCAAAACATTTTTTATCATTTCCATTTTGCAATGTGTTTTTACCTGAAATTGGATTGTTGTGACACCAATTTTAGTAAGTGCTCTATTAATCAGCCCTAGAACCTGGTCACCAGTATCACATGCCCATTAAATCCTTCCAGCTGTGAGCCTAATCTAGTGGTGAGCTGCAGTTGCTGCAGTCAACTATATAACTTATTGATGCATGCAATCAAGATTCATCACCCAAGATTTATAATGTTTACATAGAAGAAAGTCTTAACTAGCAGCAATTGACAAATCGATAAATTTCATTAACAGTGTCTTTCTTCCAGTATAAAGCAAATAATAAAAGGAAAGCAGTAATTAAAATCAGTCTTCCAGAGTAACAACTCATTTGTTATACGACAAATTGGAAACAATTCATTTTCTACTTATAATAATACAACACCAATCTGTTCCTATACTCAGTCTTCTCCAGTTAGGGAGAAGTGAATCTCTGGATACTGGTACCCATTTCTACTCTACCTAAGTGCTTCAGGCATTCTTTCAAGGGAGACTTACTCCTCTTCCACTCACGATTATTGCTAATGCAGCATTGTTGGAATCAAATCAAGTTTATTGGAGTCAAAGATCAGAGACCAGAATGAAATAAAAACACTCAAAGAATATCCAGTTAAAAATTCTAGAATAAAGTAATAAATAACAGATAAAATCTATATTAAAATCACAAATTGGCATTCAATCTGTCAGTTACACATGGCCTCACTATACTATAATATCAATCCTTAAACTGTGAGGCTCATAGTCATTAAATACTAAAATGCAAAAGTGTGGTAATGCAAAAGAGTTTGCTATATTAGTTGTGTAAAATAGCTATGGTGGATTAATCAGGCATTTCCAATGAATTCCCAGTGCTACTGCACAGAATTTAGCCACCTGCACTGGAATCACTGTCTATTCGTCCTTATGCAGCCACTGGAGATAAGCAGTGTTGGAACGGCCAGGATACTTATCAATTATTGGAAGGATTTTTTAAAAAATATCTCTATAGAAAGAGCATCAAAGGAGTATGTGTCCAATGGTCTCCACCTCTCCTGAGCCACAGGAGCAGTCTTTCAATCAATGGTATCTTTTTATACTTGCCATAAAGGATAGCCGATAGAAGTGCATGGCACCCTACAAGCAAAAATGTTTTCCAGTGGTTCACCATCTCCAACTGGCTAAGATAACTGGCAAGAGTAACAAGATATCTAATAGAGTCTGGAGCCAAAAACAAGAGAGCTTTCCCTAGCTTTGCTCTTGATGTCCTTTACCCTTTTACTTGGTCATAGTCCAATTTAAGTATTGAGGCTGGAGAGAAGCCTAGTTTGGCAAGGTTGGACTCAATGGCCTTCATCCATGAAGAGGAGAATTTGTCTTGGAGGATTAATGGAGCAAGGCCTTGTGGAAAGAAAGTAAGCTTTAGCTAATGATTTAAGAAGCTATACAGATTCTTTCGTCAACTTTTATCAATCCTGTCTCTAGCCACAGAAGTGCCACAGAAGAGACACAATGCAGCATCTGGAGAATTGCTCTAATAAATTTGGATTGAAACATACGCTGAGGTCCGAACAAGGTCCCGTCAAGAAACTGTGTTAGTGAATTGGCCTGAAAGAATTTATTTGCAGCAGGAACATAGTATCCTTCCTTTGTGCGCAAATATTTGAGAATGGTGTTCAGTGATCTTTGGCCAAAGGCATATTCACCATGTGTCTTTCTTGAGCTAGTGGCATGAATAACCACCTCTAGGTACCTAAAGGTGGTTAGTTGCTCTATATTATGACCATTAAGATACCATGAGCAGAGTTTTGGCCTTTTTGCAAAGGCCATGACTTTGATTTTCTGGTCATTTAGGTCCAGTTCATTATACTTACAATACTACACGAGGGCTCATAAGGCTCTTTTAAGGCCTACAGGAGTCCTGGAGGGGATCACAGCATCATCTGCATAGAGCATCAGGGTGATCCTTTGGTCACCTATTTTTTGGGGGGTGGTAACTTGGTTTATTTAACCATTTTATCATGTAATTTATATAAGTGTTGAAAAGCAAGGGGGGCAAAATGCACCTGTTTAAACCTCTTTTGAATTTTGACCAACCTCGAGAGGGGCTCTTTTGTATTACATCTAATCATGTAAGGCACGTAACATATGGAGATGCCTATGATCAATTGAAGCAGCTTCCAGCTTCTCCCATAGCTTAGTCCTGGTTACTGTATCAAAAACTGCATTGAGATCTATAAAGGTGGTGTATAATGATACAGATCTATTTCAAACATATTTTTCAATCAAATGATAGAGAACTAAGCCCAGATCTATGGTGCTTCTCCCCTCAAGTTCTCAAAATCCAGCCACTCCTTTAATTTAACTTGGAGGTGTTTGGCGTAGAGTTTGATGATTATTTATTTATTTTTATTTATTTATTTATTTAGTTTGTCAAACATGTATGAGATAACAGGTATAAGTATAAACATAGACATGAGCACAGGTAATGAGTATAAATAAATGGGACAGTGGGACAGAGATAGTAGGCACTTATGCATGTCCCCTTACGGACCACTAAGGAATGGGGTGAGGTCCACAGTAGACAGTTTAAGATTGAAGCTATGGGGGTTTGAGGATGTAACAATGGAGTCAGGTAAAGCATTCTAGGCATTGGCCACTCTGTTGCTGAGGTTGTATTTTCTACAATCAAGTTTAGAGCAGTTTACCTTGAGTTCGTATCTATTGTTTACCCATATATTATTGTGGTTGAAGCTGAAGTAGTCATTGACAGGTAGGACATTATAGCAGACAATTTTGTGTCGTATGCTTAGGTCAAACTGTAGGTGGCGTAGTTCCAGGTTGTCCAAGCCCAAATTTCAAGCCTGGTGAAGGTATTCTATGATAAGGTATTCTATTGTGAGCAGAGGAGTGGAGTACTCTTCTCATGAAATACTTCTGGACCCACTCAATTGTGTTAATGTCTGATATACAGTGTGGATTCCAGGAAGACGAGCTGTATTCGAGAACTGGTCTGGCAAAGATTTTGTATGCCCTAGTTTGCAGTTCGATGTTACCAGAGAAGCTTCACAAAATTAGGATAACAACTCTTAATGCCTTTTTGGCAATGCCTTTACAGTGAACTCTGGGGCTTAGATCATTTGAAATGAGTACTTCTAGGTCCTTGACAGAGTGCGGGTCATCTACGAGGTCGTATCCACCGAGCTTGTATTTGGTGTTCTGATTTTTGTTGCCAATGTTAAGACAGAGCATTTGCTGGTTGAGATTTGGAGTTGCCAATTGTGCAACCATTCTGACACATAGTCAAGGTCGCTTTATAGGGCAGCAGATTATGTTTAGCAGATTTATTGTCAGTAATTAACAGAGTCATCTCTCTTTCCCTTTTTAAAAATTGGGACAATTGCCAAGCCCCAATCCTGTGGACATGACTAATGGAATCAATATAAATGAATAGCACCACCAGGCCTGGTATCCACCACTCCATATTATTCTTTAATAGTTCAGCAGAAATGAAATCAGCTCCTGGGGCCTTCCCAGTCTCATGGCCAATGAGACATTTAATTTGAGATCCTGAAACTGAGGCCCACTCAGGTAAATCCTTCATTCTATACCTTATTCTCTTGCTGGAGGGGCCTTCATACATTCCCAGAAAGTGAAGTTCCCAGGTTGAGGTATATGGGGGTCTAATGGGGTATAATTTATGTCAGAGTGGCAGGCTATTAGACACCAGAATAAAGAATTATTTTGCTTTGCTGCCTCAATTAGCTGTTCCCAGGAAGACCTTGTGTCATGTCTCTTCTTAAGTGCAATCAATTGCTTAAATTGTTTTTTGTGTGTGAGGAAATATTAAAAAGTTGTTTTATTGCCATTTCCAGTCTCACTTTTGTACATCTTATATACAATCTTTGTCAAACCATGGTTTGGAGGCGATGCAGGCCTCTTAGCTGAGAAGTTTCAGTCATGTACTAGTAGTAGTTGTAGCTTATCAACTATGTTTTTATATAGTTCTAATAAATCTTGAGTAGGGTTAGCTGATATAAAGACTGAATAGATTTTTTGAAAGTTGTCCTCTGTTACAGGTCTCCTTAGCTTCTGGTCAAGTTGTTGGATCCATTTGACCCAACATCTTGTTAGGCCTACTGGAGAAGTTGCACGAATAAATTGGTCCCCAGAGGGCATCTGCTAGGTAAAGGGCTTCATGTGCATACACAGTGATAAATGATCACTTTCTACATATGGTAGGACTTCGCAATTTTCTATATAATGTAGTAAATCCATAGAAGTTGGATATAATCAGTGGTGCCAGTTTTGATCCCTGCCATAAATGTAAACTCGCCAGGATAGTCACCAGCCCATAAGCCATTGGATATGAAAACATTAAGTCTATTCATCATCTTTGCAAGACAGAGGCCAGCATAATTTGCTCTATTGTCTTTAGAGAGTTGTGTGAGTGAGATGCTGGTTTGTATGGGAACCTCCTATGGTGGGTATTGATGGTATTTCATAAATAATGTATAATCTTCTGGTCCAGGGGTGGGTTCTACTTACCTTTACTACCAGTTCGCAAGAGGATCACGCGCATGCGTAGATCGCCTATGATGACATCTGGGCAGTGGGTGGAACCTTCCGCCGGTTTTACAACCAATTCTTGCAAACTGGTCCGAACCGGGGGCAACTCACCACTGCTCTGGTCCCAATCTAGCACTAAGTCTCCCCCTAGTAGACCCTGGCATTTGGGCATTCCATGAGGAATTTGCTAACATAGTGTTCCAACTCCATCCATAAAGCAGTAGCTTCAGCTTTTCTTAGTGATGGAGGGAGATAAACAATTATTAAAAGCAAAACTGAGTCCAACTTGAGGAGAAGGGTCATAGCCATATATTTTAAAGGGGCAATAAGTGTGGGCTCTCGTCTTAAGTTTTAGAAATAAATATACCCAGCCCTCCTTTCAGTCTCCCTGGGTCTCTGCCTGACCTTGCTTCTAGCTTTTAAAACTGATAGCCATTAAGCAGGAGATCATCAACAGTCCAAGTCTCTTGCACCAAAATGATATTCTTACCTATCAGAGGATCAGAGTAAATAAGGCCTCCAAATTGATACCACCCAGCTACATTCCATGACATAATGTTTAAAGTATTTTTCTTGCACTGGTCTTCGTAATGTCAGTTCATGTTCTCAATAGGGGTACTTGTTGGAAGATAATTATTATGGGTGGTGGTGTTACCAAAAGCTAAATACTGTTTGTTATTAGATGCATTTAACCAAGAATTAGGCTTGTTGTGCAAGACTATAGAGTTATCATCAACAACAGCAAAGGTAGCCCCAGCATTTGTGCTGGACACTGAGGCTTGCCTCTCTCTCTCTCTCTGGTCACTAGCTGATAGTTGTATTGTATTATTCTTTGCATTCTATATAGAAAATTTCTATACTTTTTCCATAATTTAGATTACTATGAATGTAAATTGCCCAAAATCTTTTATAAATGCAAATCATTTTGCTATCATTTTAAATGTATAATTTTCGCCATTCAAATGTTCTCTTTTTAAACCTAATAATTTTCTGCATATATCTTTCAGTAATGGATTCACTTTTCAAGCTTTATATATATATGTGTGAATTTTGGTCAAATAAAAGTAATTCTAGCAGACTGGTCTAGTGGTAGAAGTGCACTCATAGGTGACGGCTGGATTTATGACAAAATGATTTGACGCTTCTAGAAAGAAAAGAGGTGCCATACAATTTGAATATGTGTAGAAATTATTTGAGAAGTCACTGGAGAACCCAAAACGGATACTTTGGGATCAGTTTCATGTAACAAAATAGTCATATATCCTGACTCAACCTTAAATAAACTTTCTTTAGATCTTTTTCCGAGAACTCTTTACTGCATTCTCATCTCACATTGGTCAGCAACTTAGGTTAACATTCTCAAAGGATATCCAAGGGCAAGCCCCATAAGATTAGCAAGGGCAAAGGCTTTTCTGTTGCTATGTTTTTACTAAGAAAAGAATTAAACATCCAGTTGTTTGCTTACAACTTATATGACTTAAGGAGTGGCAATGTTAGATAAGAAACAGGAACTGAGAGCAGGATCCTCACTCTCTTCTGTATTGCTAAAGATTCAATTATTATTTCACATATATTGTCTCTCTAATCTGACAAATAAGAAATAATTGAAATCTTGCCAGTGTTTTGCACTAAATGTTTTCCCGCTGTTCATACATTCAGCAAATACTGATCTTACGTAACTTAGGAAATGTGGCAAGCTTTGCTGGACCTATTTATTTGCCACTGTTACCCTGGGAGTATTTAGTTTCCTAAATAAGAGTAAAATCCTTAAGTATATTTTCATATACAGCAGTTTATGGAAGTCAGCACGGACCTTTCCAAGAAATACTCAGTGAAATATTTATTTCTTGGAAAGGTCCATACTGACTTGCATAAGATGTGCTGAAAATGTACTTAAGGACTCTTATTCAATAATTGGCCATCATGAAGACAAAATTTTAGATCTGAAATGATTTTCAAGAGGTGTCTAAATAGTGTATGTCCCAAGTATTTCTCCCTCCCATAACACCTCCTCCACAGTGATCAAGAGGGACAATAATTGGCAAGAGTTGAAAGTGTCACTAATAAACTGACTCCTTACAGCTGCCAGATCTTTGTGTAAGATTTCTGAATCATTTTCAAAGTAAGCATAGCTATACAATAAAACAAGGATAAGAAATTTGCTTCCAAAACAGAGAAGGCATAAATCCTTACAACATTCCATAGGAATAATCACATCAAATTTGCAAATAAATTGCTAGGTTTTTTTTTAAAAAAAAATATTCTTTATATTTTTTTCAGCTATACCTTTGAGATGGGTAAATATGCATATATGAGTTATACAAATTGCAATTGTTGACATCCTAAATAGTTTAGAAACTGTGGAAGGTGGGGACAGGATGGATAATGGTCTCCTAGCAGAGTTGCAAGAAAAATAATAATTCCAAACCTATTTATATTTTATAAGAAGTAGCTCATTAGCTCAACTTCAGCAAGGGAATTTCATACCTTCCCCCTACCCTTAGCCCATTGCAGTCATCTTGTGGTCATCCAGATTTTGCAGCTATTTCAGGTTATTCAATAATTGCTTTGCATTTTTTAAAAAAAATAAAGCATATTGAACTGAACTGAACTGAATACTTTATTTGGCCAAGTGTGAGTAAACACACAAAGAATTTGTCTCTGGTGCAAATGCTCTCAGTGTACATGGAAAGCAACAGAACAATGATAATCGTTGCCATAATAATACCAATAAGAGGATGGGGTAAGAAGGATAATAATAAGAATAAATAATAATGCTAACAGCCATACTACATGGGTAAATTACACATAGGCATTAGAGACAACTATGAGAAGTAGGTGTTCATCACAGTGATGGCCTGAGGGACAATTGTCTTTTCCTAGTTGTTTTGAAAAAAGTATGGTTCGTTGACATTGCAATACCTGGTGATGCACAAATTGAAGATAAGCAGCAAGAAAAAATCACAAAGTACCGGGATTTGCAAATTGAAGTTGAGCGACTGTGGAAAAAGAAATTGTGTGTTGTCCCGATTGTAATTGGAGCCCTTGGAGCAATACCCAAAGGGCTACTCCGCTATTTAGAAATTCTAAATTTGCCGGACTTGAACATTTTGACTCTACAAAAAACCACCTTACTCGGAACAGCTTACATCCTCCGACGATACCTTAACAGTTCCTAGGTCCTTGGTTAGGACTCGAGCTGCTGAGCTATTAACCAGCCTCAAAGGTTGTGAATCTCACTAAAGATTAGCCAATAAGAGGATGGAGTAAGAAGGATAATAATAAGAATAAATAATAATGCTAACAGCCATTAGCATAAATAATAATGCTAACAGCCTACATGGGTAAATTACACATAGGCATTAGAGAGAACTATGAGAAGTAGGTGTTCATCACAGTGATGGCCTGAGGGACAATTGTCTTTTCCTAGTTGTTTTGGCCTGCAATGCCCTGAAGTACTGTCCAGGGGGAAGAGTTAAAACAGTTTATATCCAGATGTGAGGGGTTTACAGTTTAAAGTTGTGATTAAGATACCAGGCTAGAAACTGGAGAAATGAGTTCTAGTCCAGCCTGAGGCAGAAAACCAGCTGGGTGACATTGGACCAGTCACTTTCTCTTAGCCCTATCAAGAAGACAATGACAAATCATTTTTTAAAAAAAAAACTTGTCAGAGAAAACTGCATGGACTTGTCCAGGCATTCTTTGAGAATCAGACATAATTACAGAAGAAAAAAATATTAGAACAGACCATTTTGTTCAGAAGTGCCCTTATTTCTTTTTTTTTTTATTGAAAAAGTTTTCAAATACAAGTTTTTCCCCCTTCCCCCCCCCTTCCCTAGCAGATTTATTTTCCTTTTCCTCACCAAAAAAGGTAGGTGCAAACAATGGGAAATTATTTAGGGCAAAAGAGGAGAGTTCAAGATTTTAAAACACAAAAGAAAAAAAAGCTCTTTTTAACTAGGGAATTGTAATAATTTTTTTTTTATTGAAAAAGTTTTCAAATACAAGTTTTTCCCCCTTTCCCCCCCCCCCTCTTCCCTAACCCCCCCTCACCACCCATCCCCCCCTGTGACTTCTTCACAACAATAGGCTATTTCATAACTAATTACATACATAATATCTTTCCTTTCCCTTACTCCCTCCTCAGAATACTGACCCTTAGCATATTATTCTTATAACTCCCATTTTTACGATAATCTGCCCTTTTTCTCCTCCCCTAAACTTATAGTGTATTATTACAATTTAACATTTAATCTTTTATATATATTAATATAACATTTTAAAGCGGCCTTCTCCCTACATCCAAATTTAACATTTATTCAGTTCTATCCAATTCCTCCACTCCCCTAAATATATGACTTAAAGATCCTTTTTCTTAGACTAATCAATCAGTAAACTAACCTATTTCAACCCTTCAATTCCTACAAAATCATGCAATACAATTCTAAATATAATCCACTGCCCACTTTACTAAGATATACACATATCTATATATGCATTCCATTTTGTAAAAAGAAAAAAGACAATAACTTTAAATTTATAATCCATATAATATCTTCTTTGATGTCTTTCCACTGGATTGTTAAATCCATCACCCATAATAGGGTAAAATAACATGCTGGTGCAACAGTTTGTTCAAAATCTTCAATCATCTTCTGCCCCCATCAGTAGTAGATATCCTCGTATATATATAAAAGTAAAAACAACCACCCGAGTGACATTATAATTATATCCATATAGTTATAGTTGTGGTGTTCATCAGGATTGTTGATTCCCATCCTCCTAATGGGTAACATCCAGATCTTCTGCATGCCCCAGCGTAACTCTCCTGCCTTGTAACTCAAAATAATTATAATATATTTACCAGTAAAAGAAATCCAAAGTAGATAATTCAAATCCAACAAGGTAAGGCTCTTTTCACATCCCAAAATCACAGCATTACAGAGATCTGCCACAATCCTCAGGATAGTATTAAACAATTGTTCGCCTCCACTATCTTTTCAGATATTCATTCATTTTTTAAAGTCCCTGGCTTCACTGTTGCTTGGTTTAGAAACTGCTGTTTCTATGAGATCTATTTCTTTTCTTTTTCTTTTGCGGGTTGAATTTCCATCCTCGTTTCGTGCCTACCAATTGTGTGTCGGCTGATCGATTTTCATTCTGCTTTATGAATTGATCTTGTTGGGTTAGTTTTGTCATCTCATCTTTCTTCTCCATCACTTGTATATCAACTGGTTGATTTGCGCACTTGTCTGTGACTTGGTGGTTCATCACATTGGAGTCGGATGACACTGCTCTCTTATTTATAGACAGTCCAGCTGGGGTATCCAGGGAGTCCAAAGACAATTTATCCACCACAGCCTCTGTAATTTGATATTTTCCTTTTGTTTCCAACTCCTTTTGCTTATCCTGTATTATGCCTAAAGATGTTAAGTTCATTTTTAAAATTTTTTGATAAAATTCTTCCGCTTTTTCAACAGTGTTCAGTTGATATCTTACTCCTTGGTGTCTCAATATTAAACCAACTGGGGCATCCCACCTAAATAGGATATTTCTTTTTTTTAACTCAGTCACTAGAAAGCCAAATTTCTTCCTCTCCATTAGCATCTTAGTTGGGAGCTCCTTAAAAATCCAAATCTTTCTTCCATGAAATTGCAAAGTAGAATTAAAAGAGTTCTGCACAATATTATTCCTAATTTCTTTATCTGTAAAATAGATCACCACATCTCTAGGCAATTGCCTTTGCTTTGCCAACCAGGAGTTTATTCTGTAAATTCTATCAATCCTGCAATACACTTCATCAGGTTGAACCTTTAAAATCCCAGCCAGAATTTCAGAAGATATTTTCCTTAAGTCATCTCTATTATTTTCCTGCAAACCTCTCAGTCTAATTGCATATTCTGTAAAATTATATTGAATCATTAAAACTTCTCTTTCAATCCTCTGTTGCACATTTTCTTCATTACCAGTCTTTTGGTCAACCTCCATTTTAGGTTTGTCTTCTGAGCTATTATCCTGAATGTTTACCAAATCCTTTTTAATTTTTTGAATCTTGTCATCCAAATTCTCCTCAGTTTCCTTCATTTTAGACTCTAATAATTTAGTCTTTGCATCCAACCGAATCAGAAAGTCTGATAAACCATTAGCTGTATTTAAAATCTTTCGATTCAAAAAGTCAAACTTTGATTTCACCAATTCACCAATTTCTTTAATTTCCTGCTTAAATTTTTCGAGTTGCTGGTTCACAATCTCATCCCTTCTTACAATCTCTTCAAGAAGAAATTCTATTATATTAAAATCAGGTTTCTGACACTGGAGAGTTACAACTTGTTGATGTAATTTATTAATGGGGGAAATTCCCCCCCCTGTTTGTCTAGCTGTGTAAGTCCCGATGCCATTTCCCACACAGACAAGATTTAGTGGAAAAGAGAGAGAAAAAAAAGGCTTGTTTCCAACCAAGATCAATATCAGATCCCCAGGAAAAAAAAAAAGAAAAAAAAAGCAAGAGTGAGAGTGAGGTTTTGCCTCAATTACGGCCAGAAGTATTCATTCCGCTACTTTGTAATAGAAAACGGAAGGACTTTCCCTTTTCAGCCTCTCTTCAAGCCTCAGCAATCGCCATTTTAAAAAATCTTTTTTCCTTTCACTTCTTAAACAACTTCAGTAACTTTTCTAAAATAAGAAAAAAAAATACTTGCGCCTCAGGGTCAGCGGTCCAGCTCACGTCTTCTTTAATTAGTTTAACAAGTTTACAGGCTTGCTTTTGCCACCTAGCTCTGCGTGTAGCAGAGATCTCCCAGAGCCCGGAGCATCGGCTGGGGATACGGGGAGTCTCTTCCGCTCCGTCCCAAAAGTAAAAAAAAACTTTTGGGATTAGGCAGAGGACTCAACCCACCCCAGCTTGCTCTATCCATGAGGAAACGGAGTTTTTTTCGAGCCGCCATTCCGCTATAAAGGCGGCTCTTACAGGCAGTGGGTGTGACGATCCCAAAGGAGCGTCCAGCGGGGACAAACAGCAAACCGGAAGTCTCCCCTTATTTCTTTATTAACATAATGGCAGTAATAGCGTTTTGTTTTGTTTTATAATAAAACAAAATGCTATTACTGCATTATGTTAATGTTCATAATTAATCCATCCACTTGCTATTCTATGTGAATCCAGAAGATTCAGTCCACCACAGCCCAGGCACATACTATAGCTCCCTTCAGATACTCTAAATATCCCAAATACTGCACATGATCTTAGATCAAAGGCTCATAATGTTAGACTAAAACAAAATATGAGAGCCTTACTTAATAGAATAGATTAATAGATCTGTAGTTTTATACAGAAAACTTGATACATTTATATTGTTAAAATTCATGTGTTGGAAAATTTTGTCTAGTATCTATCCATTTTATATCTCATTATTATATTTTAATGTATACACTTATTCATCATTAGTTAGGCTGATTCTTGTCATCATGTTGTCTTTGACTGAGTAAACTTTCAGCGGTTAGTACATACATCCACAATACAGATTGTTTAATGTACATTTTAGTAAATTAGTTTTTAGTAAAAATCTGGAAATGTTATCAAAAGCAGAACAATTTCAAGATATTGATCAAATTGCTTGAAAAAAAAATCTTCTTTATCTTCTCCATCCTATACATAAATACTTTCAATACTTTTATAGTATTTATGTTCTAGAACAAGGTTTCCCAATCTTGCAAACTTTAAGACCTGTGGACTTCAACTCCCAGAATTCCCCAATCAGCCATATTGGGTAATCCTGTTCTAGAAAATCACCAAGAACACCGAATTAGTGAACACTGAAACCTCAATTAAGAATGTGCACATCAGATTTCTCAAATTTTTCTCTACTTTGCATATCCGTGAATGACTTGTGAAATCTCTCTGAATATTGATTTTGCAGTTACGAATAAATTTGAGCCAATAGGTGAAATTACAAATATGAAAGCTTGTGAATAACAAAAACTTAATTAAGCATTGTCAGATACATTTCAGCAATTCACCTGAGTCAATTTATCATTATCTTTAGTTGGAATCCATTTTAATTTATATTTAAAAGTATGAAATTCAATGATGAGAAAAAAATAAGATTCTATATTTACGCAAGAAAAATCAAATATACTTATATAGAATAGCTCAAAAGTACTAACTGTGAGAGGAATCTAGGAATCCCGGTGGACAACCAATTAAATATGAGCCAGCAGTATGCTTCAGCTGCCAAAAAAGCCAATGCAGTCCTAGGCTGCAATAACAGAGGGATAGAATTAAGATCACATTGTTCATACAATTTTATAATGCCTTGCTAAGCCCTCACTTGGAATGTTGTATTCAGTTTTGGTCGCCATGATATAAAAACGATGTTGAGAGTCTAGAAAGAGTACACAGAAGATGATTAGCTGACTGGAGGCTAAAATATATGAAGAACAGTTATAGAAATTGGCTATGTCTACTTTAAAGAGAAGTAGGAAAAGAGTGAATCTGAAATGTGGAAGCCCTACTAGCAGGGTTATTAGAATTGTAGAATTGTCTAATTCTAATCAGTCTCATTCTTATTTAAACTTCTTAAAATCTAATGGAGTATTGTGGGATTTTAAGGTAACTCTATGCAAGGTTGAAAAGCTTTCAGAACTAAATATGACTTTAATCCTCAGAATATCTAAAAATTATATTGAAAAAAATATTTTTGCAGGTACATAACCAACCATTTGTTTTTTTTTTTAATGGAATCCTGCATAGACACACAGAAAATATGAAAACATATGCACAAAGTGCTAAAATTAATCTTTTATTTCAGGCAGCTGTATTTTAAAATAATAGATTTTATTAAATGCTCACTGGAATGCAAAATGATCCCATGAAAGCCATACATTCTTCTATTATGTCAGAAATAAATATGCTATTGACCGTTCTTAGTTCATACTACATTAACTCTGATAGGAATGTTTTCATATTAAATGAAATGGTTCTCAAGGAGACATATTTTCTCATATGAGCAAGCATAGTTCATGACATGGATGATCTATGGGAAGTCTTAGTCCATTTTTTCAGTGTGCAGTATTCACCATAGAAAGAACAAAATCATGCAAATTTTGTTGTAAATCTACAGAGGTAAGGGGCAGGTAATGACATGAATATTGATAATTATCAGATTTCAAACCAAGTGATTAAATGTCTGTCTTTTTAGAAAATTGTTCCAGATGTGCATAATTAAGAAAAGCTGTAATTATGTTCCAGGTGTGCAAAATCCTAAATACAGTTTTTGGAAACATGCATTTAATATATTATGTATCCATACTTCAAGGTCATTTTTATGTATAATAGGTTTTTCAGCATTGGTGCATCTTGTACCATGAATTACTTCAGTCAAACGTATTCAGCTTATTTTATTTATGAAATTTGGAAACCAACTTCTTCACAGAGGGATTCTGGGTGGTATACTAATAAAATATTAAAATGTTATATTATATATAAAATTTAAATAAAAGGCAAAGATAGTTAAAATTCAACATTAAAAGTTAATTAAAAGTTTGGGGAGAAGACCTTCATTGCCCCAACAGCTATAGGCTCCTCCTGAGCCCCAAACCAGGTATTTGGACATTTCTAACCCTAACCCAAAAAATAGTTGAAAATATTCTTCCCATTGAGATATAAAATTTACTTTAAAAATATTTTTAAAGTGTATACGCCACACTTTTTGAATGGTATAAATTTAGCATATCATATCAAACCAAATTGAATAGCAAATCATTAACAAAAGAGTATCCATTCTTATACTGTGGACTCATTTAGCTTTCTTTTCACTGCTTCCTGACTTTAAAAAATCCACAATGATTACCAAATATGTTGCAGTCCACGAAATGTGATTGACATGCCATGTTTACTTTACTGGATCAGTTCTTATTGAGACCTAAGCTAATCATGTTATGTATAATCATGAAACCAAAATCAAAATGTATTTTATCTTACATAATTCAGAGGGGAATCAAGGTCAACGTTACCTAGGCTAACAGGGAGAAACACATATTGTCAGTCAACAGGAGTGCTAATTCACAACCAGCTTATCAGGTGCTTAGGAGCCAAGGACTTGGCAGCATGAATCAATACTCAATGGCCCTCAACATCCCAATCAACAAATAAAAAGCCATACACAACCAGGCACCACATAAATATTATGCATAGAGAAGCCCACAGCACACATTCTGAGTTATCTGAGGATGGGCTCTAGCATGAGTCCGAAAGCTCGGAAAAGTAAACGTCTGGTCCCCGTGACCTATCTAGATTAGATCCTGTAATCATTTCTGCTTGGTGTTTCTACATTTCTTCTGCTGATTTGCAACAGTCAACAAATAAATAATAGTGCTTTCTCTCTTTTTTCTTTTATTTGCTGCCTCTTTATATGTTACTGCCTCCAAAACAGGTTTTATGATTATGAACTAATTAATTGCTCCTTGATTCCCATTTTATTAGTCCTTAATTTCATGAAGATGAAATTAAAAATTGACTTTCACATTTTGAATTTATATAGAAAGAAAAGGATAACCCTTCTTAGCTTCTCATTTCTGTCTGTGATACAATCTTTCTCAATTAACTCAATTCAAGCATTATGCTAAATCAAAATGTTCTGAATCACATTTGATCAACTCTTTTTTTTAGGGTTGCCTAACACATTTTGGGTTTGAGGGACCATGGGGGGAGGTAGCATCTTCTGTGAATCCAAATACTGTGATTTGTGATTAGTTTATGGTTTAGTATGAAACAAGCCAATATGACATAGATAAACAGATGATGACTTAGTATAACATGTGAGACCTGCATTTTGGAGGGCTATATTTCTCAGAATACCCAGAAGAAATCCTTGCCTTAATAAACATTAAGGTTACAGCATGTATTCTCATGTTACCATTTAAGTGGTAAAGATAAACCATGTAGCAGATTAGATTTAAAAACTGAACAGCCATTTAAGGCAGCTGTTAAATATATGCTTGACATCACTGGCAAACTCTGAAAATATTACTATATTAAGTCCTTAAACACTTTCATGGTCAGGCTTATAACAATCCTGCACAAACTTGCTTGCAAACAATTAGAGGGTAGGTGAGATGAAAAATTTTGCCATAAATATAAATCCTTTCTCTTCTTATCACCCTATGCAACTGATTGTAATTTAGAACTTGATATGCTTAATATAAAGATCTGAAAGGGATTCTGTGTCCATTTTCTGTTCTTTATTCCCTAGAAGTATGTTTAACAGATTACCTTTTAGATCATGATGAATTTATAAAACTGGAGTGACACTTAGGCATGCTATAATGTTAGGGACATAGGGAACAAGGTTTATAAATATGCCTGTGTACTATAACTCTATTAAATTATATTGTAAGGATGAAAATGTGTCCTTTCAGCGGATGCTGAACTAAAGCCACAGTCATCAATATCTGGACAGACAGATGCTATATTCATAAGCAAACAATATCAGCATACAATTACATCTACAAAAGAAACCAAGTTAAAATAATTGAAATTAAATTCTCCATAAAGAATTTACCAGCAACCTAATTAACACCCTGTATGACATAAAGCAGGTTAATTGCTATTTCACATACTTTGGCCAATACAAAATGCAGTGTGAATATACTACTGGGAACGTGCTGATATTGCCACATATCGCCATTGTTATAACAACTATATTGGCTACCAGTTTGTTCTCAGGTACAATTTAGAGTTCTTCCAATAGCTTACTAAATCCTACATGGTTCAGAAACTGGAATGTGCCCACTTGAAGCATATCTGTAATGAGAACAAGGTATAGTGAGAAGGAACTCCTATGCTGGAATTCTCTGCTCATGCTGTCCACTGAGGAACTCAGTGTCTTCAGAAATAACAGAATAATAGAGTTGGAAGGGACCTTTTGGGTCTTCTAATCCAACCCCCTGCTCAAGCAGGAGACCCTATATCATTCCAAACAAATGGCTATCTAGCCTTTCTTAAAAGCCTCCAGTGAAGAAGCACCCACAACTTCTGAAGGCAAGCCAATTCCAATGGTTAATTATTCTCACTGCAAAGAAATTTCTCCTTAGTTTTAGTTGCTTCTCTCCTTGATTAGTTTCCATCCATTGTTTTCTGTCTTGTCTTCTGGTGATTTGGAAAATAGGTTGACCTGTTCTTCTTTGTGGCAGCCCTCAAATATTGGAACAGGAACACTGCTATCATGTCAACCCCATGATCTTCTTTTCAGTAGACTAGATATATCCAATTCCTGCAACTGTTCTTCATATGTTTTAGCCTCAAGGCCCCTAATCATCTTTGTTGCTCTTTCCAGAATGACAACATATTTTCTATAATATGGTGACCAAAACTGGATGCAATATTCAAGTGTGGTCTTACTAAGGCTTTGTAAAGCAGTACTAATATTTCATATGTTATTGATTCTATCCCTCTGCTAATGCAACCTAAGATTATATTGACTTTTTTGGCTGCTATGAGATCATATTCCTAACATTTAGAAAGGTTTTTTTTAAGTTTTTATTTTTTTAAAAAAAATATAAACATTCCATCTTCTCTGAAACACTGTGTCATCTGGGTACAAATATCTCCGTGCAATAACCACTTTCTTTATATGCTGTTGACATCGTTAATTTGTAATTCCTGTCCCACAGTTTCTGCCATTTGTCTAATTCTATTGTATGACATGCTATCATTGTCTTCTTCATTTGTTCGTCTTCCAGTTTTATGCCCAATAAGTAGCTGTACAATTTCTTTAGCTATCTTTCTTTTATTGCTGTTAATATCTTATCTAATTCTGTCAATTCTTTATAGAAATCATATAATTTAGCACCTTTCTCATATTTAGAATGTTATCTGCACTTGTGAATATCATGACATTTTTTTTTTAATTTGATTTATATGCCGCCCTTCTCCGAAGACTCAGGGCGGCTTACAATGTGCTCAGCAATAGCCTTCATCCTTTTGTATATTTATACAAAGTCAGCTTATTGCCCCCACAACTGGGTCCTCATTTCACCTACCTTAGAAAGGATGGAAGGCTGAGTCAACCTTGAGCCTTGGCGAGATTCGAACCCTGCAGTAATTGCAGGCAGCTGGTCTTAATAACCAGCTTAATAACAGGGTGCCTTAAACCCCTGTACCACCAAGGCTCTTATTGATCCCTTGATCATTCAGTTTTTGTTTAGTTTTGAGTTCCCCCTTTTCATTCAAAATATCTTTATGTCTAACAATATTTCCCATGTTAATAACATCTGGGTGAATCAGTGCTCTTTAATTTTCTCCCATACTAACATTAATGCATTTCTTATATAATGTCTTTGAAAGTAACATGTATCTTATTTTTCCCATACCACAAGAAAGCATGCCAACCCAGTTGCAAGTCATGTCCTTCCAAAGTCAATAATCTTGTATGCCTCAATACAATGCATTATTTCATCCATGTTAATACTGCGGCCTGGTAATACAATTCCCAATTTGGTAACCCAAAACCTCCTCTACTTCTTGAATCCTGCAATATTATTTTGTTAAATTCCTCAAAGTATTTTTTTCCCCAATTTTATTGGAATTGTTTGAAATAAGTACAATAATCTCAGCCATTCATTTTGATTGTAGCTATTCTTCCTATCAACCATTTTTCCAAATCTGTTTTAATTTCTTGCAACAATTTATAATAATTATCTTCTTTAATCGTTACACATCTTGCTGTCAGCTGAATCCCTAAGTATTTTACTTTCTTAGTAATCTGTATATCTATTCTCTTCATTAACTCTTTTTTTCTGTTTATCTGTAACATTTTTCACTAAGATCTTAGTTTTCACTAAAAATAAATTTTTAGACCTGCCACTTCATCATATTCTTCTATTTTTTTTTTAATTTAGGCCCTGTTTCTTTTAGATCTTCCAAGATAAAAACTAAATCGTCTGCAAATGCTTGTAGTTTGTACTTTTCCTTTTTTATTTCCATGCCTTTTATCTCTGAATCTTGTCTAATATTTCTATTTAATACTTCCAATGTCAATACAAATAATAGAGGAGACAAAGGGCATCCTTGTCTTGTACCTTTGTTAATGCTAACCTCAGTCATATCTCCACTTACCATCATCTTTGCAGTTTGTTTATAATATATCGCCTTAATCATATTAATAAATCTCTCCTCAAAGTCCATATCTTTTAGTTGTGCTAGCATAAATTGCCAGCTCACATTATCAAATGCTTTCTGTGCATCTAGCAAGATCAACGTCATTTGCTTCTCTGGATACAGTTCATAATACTCCAATATATTTAAAATTATTCTCATATTGTCTTTAATTTGTCTCTTAAGGAAAAACCCATTTTGATCTGGATGTATAAATTGATTTAAAAATCTTTTTAGCCTTTCTGCAATTATTGAAACAAATATTTTGTAATTAGCATTCAATAAAGATATCGGTCTTAAGTTTTTTATCCATTGTAAATCGGCATCTTTTTTGGTATGAGAGTAATATATGATTCCATCCATGAATTGGTACCTTCACTTCTAATAAAAGTTCATTGAATCCTTCCAACATTAGGATACTTAAAGTACCTTGTAAGTCTTTACATAATTCTGCTGGCAATCCATCAGGATGTGGTGTTTTTCCATTCTTTTGCCTCTTGATTGCTTCTGTTAATTCCATCATTGATATACATTCATCTAGCATTGCTTTCACTGTTTCAGGTATTTTAGGTAATTCCGCTTTTTTTAAATATTATTTTATTTTATCTTCTGAGATTAACTCTTGATCATATAGTTTCCCATAGCAGTTTTGAATCACTTTCTTTTTATCATCAGTTTGATGGTGAAGAGTTCCTTCATCATCCACTAGTTGGTGTATCAATTTCCTTTCTTCTTTTTCAATTTATATGCCAGCCATCTTCATGATTTATTTGTATTTTTTAAAAAAAATGTTTAGTGTTTCCGATTATTTGTGCTAGTTCTTCTTTATCTATTAGATTCATCTTATGTTTCGTTAATTCCATTTGGTTCTTTATATTCTTTTTTTTGTGGATCGTTTTATAATTCTGTCTCTAGTCTCTTGTATTCTTCTTCTAGTATCCTTTGATTTTGTTTCTTCTTTTTGTTTTTCTTTCCCATGTATGTTATAGTTAATCCTCTAATATATGCCTTAGCTGTATCCCATAGATTTTGTAATGATGTTTCTTCTTTTTTATTCTCTTTAAAGAAAAAGTCTAGTTCTCTTTCCATAAATTGAATAAATTCCTTTTCTTTTAATATTGCTTGATTCAACATCCATTTTAATTTCCTTTTTTGTCCCTTCCATATAACTTTTAACCAATAAATATATAGAAAGTAGATAGAATAGAATTATGTTAGAACTATCAGCTAAAAGAAAAGAGTTGCAAAATATTGGGATAGAACAGGTTCAAAGAAATCTAATATACCTAAACAGGGAATTGTATGAAAATAGTAATGAAAATTCTAGAATGCTGGCTAGAGCTACAAAAGCTAAAAAAGCAAAAAGACTGATTGGAGTAATAAAAAATGATAAGGGGGAAAGATGTAATATGATGAGAGAAAATTGTTGATGTTTCAGAAGTTCTTTGAAAAGCTACATAAGGGAAATGACATAAATATGAATAAGAGTCAGGCATATATAGAAAAGCATTTAAATTGTAAAATTCAAGAATATGATAAAGAAATAATGGAATCACAGATAGAAGAAAAGGAAATAGTGGAAGTTACTAATAATAGGTAAGGCACCAGGGTTAGATGGACTAGGTGTAGAATATTATAAAATTTTTAAAGGGCTATTGGTGCCGAAGATGAAGATAACGTTTAATAAAAAATGGAAGGGGGAAATATTCCAAGTTCCTGAAGCAATTTCTGATAATACTGATAGCGAAACCACATAAAGATCATACAAACCCAGGATCATATAGACCAATATCCCTATTAATCAGGACACTGAGATTTTTACAGCAATATTGGCAATTAGATTGAATGTATTTATAGAGAATTATATTAAAAATGACCAGTGTGGATTTATAAGAGGTCGACAAATATCAGGTATAGTAAGAATGGTATTAAACACAGGCTACTATATAAAGAATCAAAAATTGAAGGCAGGTGTATTAGCATTAGATGTATTTAAGGCCTTTGATTGTGTGGAATGGTGTACATTGAAGATATTAATAGAGGTTACGTTTTGGAAAAAAAATTAGACAAGTGATAAATCAATTATATTCAGAGAATAAAGCGAATAAAGTTATAAATGATGGTGTTACAGAGACAATAACTTAAGCCGGGGAACGAGAAAGGGTTGCCCTTTATCCCCAGTTTTATTTACATTATTGGTGGAGGTTTTGGCAAATGCAATTAGGGAAGATTCATTGATCGAAGGAATTGGCATGCAAAAGAAAACTAAAATAAATTTATTTGCAGATGACACATTATTAACATTTCAAAATCCCATAGTTAACATAAAGAGGATATATTTACATCTGAATGAATTTGGGAAATATAGTGGATTACAAATAAACTGGGAAAAATCAGAAATGATGTTATATAACCATAGTAAAGAAGAAGTGGATGTATTGAAAGAAAAATATAAATTAAAAATAGTAGATAGTATTAAATATTTAGGTATTTAATCCCAAAAGATATTCAAGAGTTAACAAAAATAAATTATGAAAAACTAAAGAAAGATATAAAACATAAAATAGATAAATATGAGAAAGTAAAATTATCATGGTTCGGAAGAATTGTAATGATAAAAATGAAAGTTTTACTAAAAACTAATTTTTTTGTTTTGGATGATCCCGATTAAATTTTCGGATCAAGAATTAAAGCAAATACAGAGATTGCTGGAGGTTTATTGTAATGGAGGTAAGAGAGCAAGAATAAGTAAAACACTGTGGTATGAACTATTAAAAAAGGGTGGGCTGGATCTTCCAAATCTTAGAAATTATTGGGTAGGCAATCAGTTAAAGGTGGTCCCAGATATTATAGAAGTAACTAGAGATTTAATATGGAGGAATATAGAATTGAAAAAATTAAGGGAAATAGGTGATCCTATAGAAACATGTTGGTTTAAAAAGGATATTTAAAAAATTGCTAGGAGGATTTGAAATCCCTTTTTTAAAAAAACAATAGAATTGTGGAATAAATGGAGATACCGGCCAATGCCAGGAATTTCTCCTTTAACACCGGTGGTGGAAATGGAGAAATTCCCTAAGATTAAATTGTAAGAATGGATTAGTAAACTAAAAGAAAATCAGATATATAAATGGGAAGACTGGAAGAACAAGATAAAGAATAGAACACAACTAAAGTATGTTTTAGCAGATATTAAATTAAATTGGTTGAATTTAATTCAATTAGAGAAATGGATAAAAGTGGAAGAAAGATTCAAGGAAAAAGATAAACAGTTAACAAAATTTGAAATGATTATAAAAGAATGTGAAGTGAATGAAGAATATATAGGTAAAGAAAGAATTGGGAAAATATATTGAATATTAACTGAATTAGAAGAGCAGGCAAAAGGTTTAAAATTAACTTGGGAATCAGATTTAGGAGAAATAAATGACAATGATTGGAAAAATATTTAGAATAGAAGAGTATATAAGAATATGTCAGTTAAAGTTAAGGAAAATGGATATAAAGTGATATGGGGTGACACTTGACATCATGTAAACTAAATCAAATGGTAAATCAGATAGTAAATATAGAAATATTTGTTTGATGTTGAAGAAAGAGGTCGGAACATATAAACACATGTGGTGGGATTATGACAGTGCACAAAAAATATGGGACATAGTGTTTAGAGAAATTAGAGCACTTTTGAATGTAAATTTTGTTATATCACTGAGAATTGCATTATTGTTACTGGTGGAAAAATGGGATATAAATGAAACAAAAAAGGAACTGATTGTAAATTTGATAATGGCAGCTAGATTAGTTGCCAGCTAGATGGCTAAATATTAATTGCCAGCTAGATGGCTAAATATTGGGGATGAAATTGGGATATTCAAAGAAATGAATGGTATAATGAAATTTGGAGTATGGCAACAAATGATAAATTAACAACAGAAATTAATTTTTAAAAATGAATGATTAAAGCAAATAATTATAATGAAATATGGGGGGATTTTATAAGATCAGTGTTGGTGGAAGGGAATAAACCTACTCAAGAATATATGTTGTTTTGGAGGGGATAAGGGCACAATTAGAATATATTGTATACCTTTTAGCTGTTATAGAAGATACCCTTGCCAGGTGTCCACTATTTGAGCGGACAGTTCGCTTTTTTCACATTATGTTCACTATTTTTTTTCACAAAATAGTGGACATTTTTTTTATTCAAAAGCTTTATGATGAAATGGTACGTAATCTAAAGCTGTACAGTCTAAGAGAATAAGGATAGGAGAATCGCGTTTTGTCTTTTTTTTCCATAAGTTAGAATGAGACAAAGATTGAATATCCATTGAACTCGATTCTCCGAAAAAATTAATGATGAGATTAAAATAAAAATATATTATAAAATTATGTACAGTTCACATTTTTAAAATGTATTGTAGCTTGTGTCGACTGACCTAAAATGGCGTCGAGTGATGAGAGTGACAGCGGCGAGATTTCGAATTCTTTAAAATGAAAGAGAGGAGTGTGCAAATACACCAAAGACTGGGAAGCTACTTTTGCATGGATTACCAACAACGAAACCGACAGACCAAATATGACGGCCTACTGTAAATTATGTCAGAAATCGTTCACAATTGAATATAATGGTATAAAAGCTGTCATACAGCATGCAAGCACAAAAAATCATTTAGATAAGGAGAAAATAGCTTCCAGCAACAAGGGAATCAATTCGTTTTTCATTGTTAAAGACTCCTCTTTCAGTGAGAAAGTGACTGTAGCTAAAATGGCTGAAACTTACCATGGGATCAAACACCATATTTCTTTCCTGGCTCAAGATTGCGGTATTAAGTTAATGAAGCAATTTTTTTAAAAAAATAATCTTTATTTACATTTTCCATTAAAAAGAGAAAACAATACATCATATAAATAACATACAAAACACAAGATAATACAACACAAAAAAAAAAGAAAACAGGCATACATCTATGTAGTACCTTAATAACCTAATATTCGGTACTATGTTTCCATATTATATTCCGGAGAAGACAGAACAACTTATATACCTTTATACGTCAATTAGGTCTATCCGACCTCACTTTACTTGTACAATATAAGTTTCTCAATGAATATAATTCCTCATCTAGTGTGGGTTATAATTTTCTCTTCTCTAACCACTTATAGAATTTTTCCCAGGATAAATATGTTTGTGTGTGGTCTCTGTCTTTTAGTTTTTTGGTCAATTTATCTGCTTCCCCACATTCTAAGATCTTCTTTATAATTGTCTCCTCTGTTGGGATATTTTGTTTTCTACCTCGCTGCTCCGACATTCCACCGATTGGGATATTCTCAGTCTTACTGGACAGCCTGGGTGCCACTCAACTTCCTCTACAGCCAGGTCATGCCCACACCTCCTGCTCATATCTAGTCTTTTCACTCAGGCTTAGGTGATTAGACTGGTGTGCCTATTACGCTCAGTTAAAACTGTTAAATTTGGTGTTAGAGTGAAGATTTTAGGCTTCATTGCGATTAGGAGGGTTACGTTTTAAAAGAACAAGACGATTTAGCGCTGAGCGGTTTTGGCGTTTTCCGGCTGGGGCGCTAACCGCTTTTGGGATAAGATCTTGTCAGTGCATTAGAAAGCAGACCTTGTAACGGTCTCAAAGCAGCCGTTGGAGCCGCAAGCGGGGAGCTGGTTAACCGGCGCGCCGGCATAACCGCCCTTGCTTTTAAAACCCTCCACATCATAAATCTAAGTTAATCTATTTGTAAGCGGCTCGGGAGTCCCTGCGCTGTAGCAAACTCCGACTATCAGGAGAGTTACTGGCAATAAAAAGAGGCTGCAATAAGGGGCATTGGCTGAGGCTCCGGTATCACACCGTCATTTATCTGCCAATTGAAGCGTCCAGCCGCCAATTGACAGAGCAGTCTGGAGGAGTGCTTTCTGCAGGAGCTGTTTCAGGCTATTAACGAAGTTACTAAGTAACGACCACAGACATTGTGTGTCATTATCTACTCTCCTGAATACATTCTTCAAAGGAAAGTAACAATTTATCTATTTATCCTTATTCATATTTATTATTGTGGGTTTGTGTTTATAATTTAAATAATGGCAGAGGAGGTTTCTTCAGAACTAGAACAAGCTGTCTCACCTCCAAGAATGCCATCACCTAAGTGTAATAAATCAAAAAAAGGAAAGGCTAGGGTTAGGGAGATTGTTGTTCAATCTATGCCTAGACAGGTGGAAAAGCTTTCAAAAGAAGACCAACGTAGGCATAACGCCCTCGAAAAACAATTTAATAAGGCCAGAATGGCCGCTCAAATTAGACCCCAAAGAGAGGAAAAGGAGCTGGTGTTACCTCAAACTAGTGAATCTTTAATCTCTCCTTTGGTAGAGGAAGAAGAGAATGTTTGGCAGCAAGATGAGTTTACTTCAGTTACTCAAGACATGCCTTTGTCAGCTAAAGATTTGTGTTCAAATACCCATAGCAGGGTAACTGTGGAACCTAGGAAACAACCTTTAATTCAGCATGCTCCTGAAGCTACATTCACCCCTACGGCCGCTGGCCTGCGTGTGGGAGAAGGGTCAGTTCAAGGCCAAAATTTAGATTTCCAGACCTTACTTTCACAAACCTTTACTCGCATATTTCAAGCGGGGCTGCAACAGTCTGGGTTCTTAGCAGAACCAATACCATCGGCATCCTATAATGTACATCAAAATCCAATTCACCATTCGGTGGCTGAGTGTGGATATATTGAGGAGGAACATCCAGAGTTAGATGGTTTAGAAGAATTTGAGTTGTCGGACGATGAGGAGATGGATGTAGATAAACCTGCTTTTCAAGGTCTATTTAAACCTTCACTGTTTAAATCTCTCCTGCGTAAGGCAAGGCTAGCAACAAATATGGAACTGAGTAGTGATAAGTCTTTGGATTTAAATTCACATGCCAGAACTTCTAGCAATTTATTTCCAGTTCCGTCCAAGGACTATGATTATGTTCCTTTATCAGAATTGTTTTCTCAAGTCATTAAGAAACCCTGGGACAGACCTGGATCTATATCAGGCCCTAATTCTTTTGATAAGAAGCTTTATTGTAGTTCCCCTGAATTGGAAACTCTTCTTCAGTTACCTTTGGTTGACGAACCAGTGGCCAGCCTTACCTCACCATCGGTGTTGGTTAGTGATGCAGGAGAAGGTCTGAAATTAGAAGACAAACGTGCAGACATGACTTTCAAAAAAACTCATCAGGCGGCCGCCTGGGCTATTAAGGCAGCAACGTCTGCGTCATTTTTTAATAGAGCTTCGTTAACTTGGCTTCGTCAGTTGAAAGAGAGGGTGTCTCCACAAGATGCAAGAACCCAACATGATCTAGCCAAGTTGATTGCTACAGCAGAGTATTTGGCTGATGCAGCTTTGGATGCAGCCAAATTTGCATCCAGAGCGTTGGCTTCCGCAATAACATCTCATAGACTCCTCTGGTCGAAACAGTGGAAAGCCGATATGAAATCAAAATGGCGTCTTACAGCTGCGCCATATCAAGGCCAGTCGTTATTTGGTTCTTCTTTGGATGCAATATTGGTAGAAGGACCTGATAAAAAGGTGCTACCGTCATCATATAGACGTCCAGATCGTCGTTTCTCACCATATCCAAGGCAGCCCTTTCGGCAAGAGCAGGGACCTGGTGGTTCCTATTTACCTAGATCAACTTTTCAACAATATTCAAATTTTTTGGAAAGAGCAACATTCCGTGATAGAGGAAGACGCCAGACAGGTTTCAAATGTCCATTCAGAGGAACGGGCTTTCGCTCATTCCGCAGGGGCAAATGACTCGTTGACTCCTCGTCCCATTGGGGGGAAAATCCAGTTGTTTTACCACAGTGGGAAATTTCAACAAAGGACAACTGGATTATTCACACAGTATCAGACGGACTACAACTGGAGTTCACGTCAACTCTTCCACATTGTTTTATACAATGCCCCTTTCCAAAACATTTAGACAAACAAAAGCTCATGGATCTGGAAATTCAACATTTATTACAAATAGAAGCCATAGAATCAGTTCCACAGGACCAGATACAAAAAGGATTTTATTCGATATTATTTCTTGTGCCCAAGAGCCCGGGAGGATGGAGAGCCATCCTCAATTTAAAGCGGTTGAATCTTCATGTGAGATATCGCCGCTTCAAGATGCACTCCCTCAGGTCGGTCTTGGCTTGTATCCGCTCCAACGATCTGATGCAATCCATCGACCTGAAGGAGGCATATCTACATGTACCAATATATCCGGTGCACAGACAATATCTAAGATTCGCTTATGCGAATCGACATTTCCAATACTATTCTATGCCTTTTGGCCTTTCATCAGCCCCACGGACTTTCACAAAGCTGATGGCAGCAGTTGCCGCAACACTTCGGGAAAAGTCAGTAAGGATTGTCTGTTATCTGGACGACATATTGATACTGTCATCTTCAATAGACCGGGCGAACGAAGACAGATCTGTAGTTCTCAAAACATTGGAGGATCATGGATTAACTATCAATTGGGACAAGAGTCACCTTGTACCAGCAACAAGGATTCTACATCTGGGAGCAGTAATAGACTCCAGGAAGGGCTTAGTATATCTATCGCCAGAGCGCCAATCCAGCATTCGGAGTCTGATAGTTCAGGTTCTATCACAAAAGACAGTCTCATTGATCCTGTTGTCTCAACTGCTAGGAAAACTAATCTCATGTATAAACATAGTGCCTTGGGCGAGATGTCATTCTCGACAACTACAGTGGCTAATGTTGCCTTTCCAAAAGCAGGGCATAGTGGATTCTCAAACCAAAATTGCAGTACCTCACACAGTGAGGCTATCACTAGAATGGTGGATGTCTTCTGCAATAAGTGTGGGAACTCTTTTTCTAGAGCCAGTCAGAATCAAGTTGACCACAGATGCCAGTTTAAGTGGATGGGGGGCCCATCTGGGATCTCAAATAGCACAAGGGACTTGGTCTCATGTGGAGAAACAACAAAGCATAAATTTGTTGGAATTGAGAGCGGTCAGATTGGCGTTAAAAGAATTTCAGAGACAAGTAACACAAAAACATGTGTTAGTTCTCACAGACAATATGACTACGAAGGCGCATCTGAACAGACGAGGTACAAGATCAAAAGTCCTCATGGACGAAACAGAAAAACTAATGGAGTGGGCAGAAAAATACGTCCTTTCCATAAAGGCGGAACACATATCGGGATCACTGAATCAACAAGCGGATTGGTTGAGCAGGGGAATCATCGACCAATCGGAGTGGAAGTTGCACCCGAGTTTGTTTCAGGAGATTGTCAAGAGATTCAGAAAACCAAAGGTAGATCTATTTGCAACGGAAAAGAATGCCCAGCTTCCGAGATTTTTTTCCTGATTTCAAGTTCCAGGAGCAGAAGATCTGGATGCACTGAGAATTCAATGGCCTCGGGGGCTACTTTATGCATTTCCTCCAATTCCCATCATTCCACATGTCATCAGGAAAACGTTAGAGGAGAAAGCGGATCTGATTTTAATAGCACCATATTGGCCGCGCAGAGAGTGGTTTGCAGATCTGAGGGATTGTTCGATCCAACAACCATGGAAGTTGCCAGTAAACAAAATGTCACTGAGTCAAGGAGCAATTTATCATCCAGATCCAGAATGGTTCCAGTTGACCGTCTGGCGCTTGAAAGGATTCGTTTAAAAAAAAGACCAAATACCAGATGAAGTAATTTATGTTATTCAAGCTGCCAGACGACCAGCAACCATATGGATTTATAATGCGTCATGGAAAAAATTTGCCAGATGGGCTTTGGATCATCATACAGATCCTACTTCGGCGAATGTTCAAGATGTTCTTAAATTTTTACAGTCAGGATTTTACAAAGGACTGGCTCCAGCTACGTTGAAATGTCAGGTGGCAGCATTAGCAACAGTGTTAAATACTGACAAGGGTCATTCTTTATCTCAAGATCCAAGGATTAAATCATTTTTACACGGAGCAGTAAATTTACAACACCAGTGGTACACAGATATCCAACTTGGGATTTAAACTTGATACTACAGTCATTAACTTCAGAACCCTATGAACCAATTAAAGATACGGACTTACGTCATATTACAATAAAATTAGCATTTTTATTAGCCATAACATCAGCTCGTAGAGTATCGGAATTGGCAGCATTGTCTATTCGTAAAGATCTATGTATATTTTTTCCAGACAGAGTGGTATTGAGACTGGATCCAGTATTCATTCCAAAATTAATTAGCTATTTCATAGATCTCAAGACATTGTACTACCTAATTTCTGTCCAAACCCTAAACATAAATTAGAGAAAAGTTGGCATACGTTAGATGTTCGTAGAGCATTGAAGTGTTATATTACAAGAACAGCATCATTCCGTAAGTTGGAAGCATTGCTGGTGTCATTTTTGCCATCTATGATGGGAAGAAAAGTTTCTTCAGCAACAATAGGGAGATGGCTGAAGGCTTGTATTGCTTCAGCATATAAAAGGCAAGGTTACCAGGTACCAGGAGGCATAGTACCACATTCTACTAGAAGTGCAGCTACATCAGCTGCTTGGGCAACACAAGCTTCTATAAAGGATATTTGCAAAGCGGCCACATGGTCATCAATATCGTCCTTTATTAGACATTACCGAGTGGATGCATATGCTTCAGCGGATGCATCATTCGGTAGAAGAGTTTTGCAATCGGTAATTCCCAACCGGGACCAGGAGATGGATTCGAAATCCTCCCATTAAAGAAAGACTTGGGTATGTCCCAATCGGTGGAATGTTGGAGCAGCGAGGTGGAAAAAGGGACGTTGATAACCTGAACGTCCTTTTATCCTCGCTGTGATGACATTCCGTCCCTCCCTGTTGAAGTCCATCGCCTGGCCAAGGTTGGGGAGAATTTGTTTTGTTTCCTCTACAGCTAAAGTGATTGAAGTCGGATATAGTCTGGAATTGAGGACATAAGCAAGTCTGGAATTGAGGACATAAGCAAGAGGTCAAGGATAGGAAGATGAAACTTCGTGAAAAGACTGAATATGAGCAGGAGGTGTGGGCGTGACCTGGCTGTAGAGGAAGTTTGAGTGGCACCTAGGCTGTCCAGTAAGACTGAGAATATCCCAATCGGTGGAATGTTGTTGCAGCGAGGATAAAACGGACGTTCAGGTTAGTCAACGTCCCTATTTTTTCAAAATTGAGCATACGCCAATCTCGCCGCTGTGATAATGTATACAGCCAGGTACCATGAGTCTCTTCTAATATTTTCCGGCTTGGAGCCGAGCAGGCATGTCTCTGGTCGCCATTCAATCTTTTGCATCAGAATCTCATTAAGCCATTTATTTATTTTCCCCCAAAATTTTTCTGCTTTCGGGCACATCCACCACTGATGGTAATAGGTGCCATGCTCCCACCCACATTTCCAACATTCAGGAGTCTGTCCCTTAAACATTTAAGCTAATCTATTGGGGGAAAGATGCCACCTGTATATCATCTTATAAATATTTTCTTTGTAAGCCGTAGACACTACTAATTTCATATTCCCCCACCAAATCTCTTGCCATTTTTCTAAATGTATTGAATACCCAAAATTTTTCCCCCAGGCAATCATTGTATCCTTAACTACTTCCTTACCTATCTCTATTCTCATGAGCAGTTTATAAGTTTTTGAAATCATGCCTTTTTTTTTGACCTTTTTGGCCTTTTTCTTTTTTATATTTAGATTGGATCTGTAGGTAAATCCTCCAGTCCACTTGCAACCCTTGTGAGTTTAATTCCTGTTTAGATTTTAATTTCCCTTGTGTATTCAGCAAATCCTTATATATTAATTTTTTCGCAGGGTTATAGAGTTTGGGGTAAGTCACTGCTTCTAAAGGTGCTATCCAGCATGGTGTTTTAGTATAGTATTTTTTACTAACTTTTCCCCAGTTTCGAATTAAGATATTTCTTATATAATGTCGGGTGAACTATTTGCTTTGTGGGGTATTGTCATGCCAAAGTGCCTTATGCCAACCCTGTTGTAGGTCAAAACCTTCTATTTTAAGAAGATGGCTATTTCCTAAGGTAATCCATTCTTTTACACAGGCTAATAAAGCAGCCGAGTAGTAGTTCTCCCAGCATGGTAAACCTAGGCCTCCTCTTTCTTTTATCTCTTGCATCATCTTTCTTTTAATCCGCGGTTTCTTCCCCTGCCAGATAAATTTAGTTATTATTTGGTTTAACTCCATGAAAAAAAAATTTAGGTAGATTCACTGGGGCGGTTTGAAATAAAAAGTTAAACTTCGGTAAAACGTAGGATTTAACTGTTGTTACTCGTCCTAGGAGTGAGAGTTGTATTTTGCCCCATTTATCTAGATCTTTTCTTGTTTGAATCAATAGTTTATTATAATTGTCCTCCTGTATGCTCGAATATCTGCCAGTTAGCCAAGTTCCAAGTATTTAACTTTGTTAACTACATTTAATCCGGTCACCTCCTGTAAGCTTTTCTTAGATTCTTCTAAAATATTCTTAGTTAATATATTTGTTTTCTTTTTGTTAATTAGTAACCTTGCTACTGCCCCAAATTCTTCAATTGTCTCTAGTAAATATCGACAAGATTCTATGGGCTCTTTCAAGATAAAAACCATATTGTCCACAAAGGCCTGGGTTTTATATACTTCTTGTCCAATTCTAAGGCCTTTAATTCTTTCTTCATTCCTTATTTAATGCAATAAAGTTTCTAATGATAAGATGAAGAGTAAAGGTGATAAAGGACAGCCCTGTCTTGTGCCCTTACCAATAAGAAATTCTTCTGTCAAGTCCCCATTTATCAGTAGTCTGGCCATTTGTTTAGAATAAATAGCTTTGATTGCATTTATAAACCTCTGTCCAAAGCCCATGTGTTCTAGCTGTAGTAATATAAACTCCCAATTGACTCTGTCAAATGCCTTCTGGGCATCTATAAAAGCTAGTGCGGTCTGTTTGCCTGGGTATTCTTCATAATATTCCAATATGTTTAGCATGACTCTCATATTATCTTGTAATTGTTGTGATGGTAAAAATCTATTTTGGTCGATATGTATAAATTCATTCAGAAATCCTTTTAATCTGTTTGCTAAAATTGTAGTAAAAATTTTGTAATCTGAGTTCAGAAGAGATATTGGTCTATAATTTTTTATATCTGTTGTGTGGGGGTCTTCTTTAGGAATTAAACTAATGTTAGCCTCTCTCCATGAGTGGGGGATTTCTGCTTTCCCACGACTTCGTTAAATAGATCTTTCATGTGTTCTCCCACAACCTCAAATATTGTTTTATATAACTCCCCTGGAAGTCCGTCTGTGCCAGGCGTTTTCAAATTTCCCTGTTTCTTTACTGCTTTTTCTATCTCCACTAAAGTAATTTCCTCTTCTAATATTTCTTTCATTAAGGCTAGTCTCGTTTCCCGGGTTGTCCAGAGCTTCAGAGCCCAGGCCTTAGGCTGATGCTGTGCAACGCCAGGTCCGTGGTTAATAAGGCCCCCCTCATTTGCGAGTTAATTCAAGAGGGGGGAGCGGACCTGGTGGGTATTACAGAGACCTGGCTGGGCCAAGAGGGGGGATTCCCCTCGTAGAAATGTGCCCACTAGGTTTCCGAGCATTTCATCAGCCGAGAGCCCAGGGCAGGGGTGGAGGGGTGGCAGTTGTCATTAAGGAAAGTCTTGATCCGAGGGAGACCACTGTACCACAGATAGCCGGATGTGAGTCTCTCCTGGTGAAGTGGGGCCATGGGATGCAGATGGGCCTGCTGATCACGTACCTGGCTCCCTGCCACGTGACAGCGGCCCTGCCCGAGCTTCTCAACGTTATTGCCAGAGTGGCAGTTGATACCCCCAGACTGGTGGTCATGGGGGATTTCAACCTGCCGTTGGCTGATGAGGCGTCTGAGGTGGCCCAGGAGTTCATGGCTTCCATGACGGCCCTGGACCTGACATAACTAATTCATGGCCCTACTCACACGGGAGGACACACTTTGGACTTAGTTTTTGTCTCTGGTCAGTGGTTGAATGGCCAGGTTATAGGGGATATAGCTATTGAGCCCCTGTCATGGTCTGACCATTCTCTCCTGAGCTGAGGCTGGACTTTCTGACCGCTGCACGCCACCGCAGGGAGGTGGAACCAACTAGGTGGTTCTGCCCCAGGCGCCTGATGGATCCGGAGAGATTCCAGAGAGAGCTTGGGCCATTTCCTGAGGCTTTGGCTCACGACTTGACTGAAGATCTGGTGGCCGCCTGGGATAGGACAGCCACTGGGGCTTTGGATCATGTCGTGTCTTTGCGGCCTCTGGCCCGGCGTCGCACCTGCCCAGCTCCTTGGTTCACTGAGGAGCTGAGGGGGATGAAACGCCGGAAAAGACACCTAGAGAGTGGTTGGAGGGCCAGTCGCTCCGAATCCGATCGGACACTAATTAGGTCTCATATTAAGACCTATTTAGTGGTG
The DNA here is from genome assembly GCA_022577455.1 of Arizona elegans. Taxonomy (NCBI): domain Eukaryota; kingdom Metazoa; phylum Chordata; class Lepidosauria; order Squamata; family Colubridae; genus Arizona; species Arizona elegans. Next base: position 89,381,648 of record JAKOOJ010000004.1, read on the forward strand.
ATAAAAGCGGCAAAGTGTGATTACTTTTCCCCTCTTATTGCATCGGGAGATAACCACCCACTCCCTCCTACATCAGGGAGCGCGGGAGGACCCCTTGCAAGGGCAGGCTGAGGATTTTGCACAGTATCTGCACGATAAAATCACTCAGATTCGGGAAGGCTTGGACTCTGACTGGGTAGATTCCGGCGGGGGGGCTGAGGCGGATCTTGAGAATGTTATCTGGGATGAGTTCGATCCTGTGACTCCTGAGGACGTGGACAGGATTCTGGGGAGGTTAAACGCAACCACATGTTTACTGGACCCGTGTCCCTCCTGGCTGGTACTGGCTACCCGGGAGGTTACGCGAGGCTGGCTCCAGAGAATTATAAATGCTTCTTTGGGGGAGGGTTTCCTGCCACCTGCTTTGAAAGAGGCGGTGGTGAGGCCCCTCCTTAAGAAGCCTTCTCTGGATCCGGCTGTTATGGCTAACTACCGTCCTGTCTCCGCTTTATTACAAAGGTTGTTGAGAGTGTGGTTGCGCAACAGCTCCCGCAGTACCTGGATGAAACCATCTATCTAGACCCGTGCCAGTCTGGCTTCAGGCCTGGGTACAGCATGGAAATGGCATTGGTTGCGTTGGTTGATGATCTCTGGAGGGCTCGGGTCAGGGCTTGCTCCTCTGTTCTGGTCCTATTAGGTCTCTCAGCAGCTTTTGATACCATCGACCACCGGCTGGAGGGATTGCGGGTGGGAGGCACCATGTTGCAGTGGTTCTCCTCCTATCTCTCCAACCGGTCGCAGACTGTGTTGGCAGGGGGGCAGAGGTCGACCTCGAGGCTCCTTGTTTGTGGGGTGCCACAAGGGTCGGTCCTCTCACCACTCCTGTTCAACATTAATGTGAAGCCGCTGGGTGAGATCATCCATGGATTTGGGGTGTGATGCCATCTGTACGCTGATGACACTCAGCTGTACATCTCCACCCCAAACCACCCCAACGATGCCCTTGAAGTGATGTCCCAGTGTCTGGAGGCCGCCTGGGTCTGGATGGGGAGGAACAGGCTTCGACTCAACCCTTCCAAGACCGAGTGGCTGTGGATGCCGGCATCCCGATATAGCCAGCTGGTGTCATCGCTGGCTATTGGGGGCAAGTTATTGACCCCCACAGAGGGGGCTCACAACTTGGGCGTCCTCCTGGACACACGGCTGTCTTTAGAAGAGCATATGACAGCCGTGGCCAGGGGGCTTTTTATCAGGTTCACCTGATACGCCAGTTGCGCCCCTTTCTGAGTCGGGATTCCTTATGCACAGTCACTCATGCTCTCGTCACTTCTCGCCTGGACTACGCTAATGCTCTCTACATGGGGCTCCCCTTGAGGAGTACCCGGACGCTCCAAATGGTCCAGAATGCGGCTGCACGGGTGATCACGGGAGCGACATGGCGCTCCCATATAACACCTCTCCTGCGCGAGCTGCACTGGCTCCTGGTGGTCTTCCGGGTGCACTTCAAGGTGTTGGTTCTCACCTTTAAAGCGCTCCATGGCTTAGGGCCAGGGTATTTACGAGACCGCCTGCTGCTACCAATAACCTCCCACCAATACGCTCTCACAGAGAGGGCCTCCTCAGGGTGCCGTCGGTCAAGCAATGTCAGCTGGCGGTCCCCAGGGGGAGAGCCTTCTCTGTGGGAGCACCCGCCCTCTGGAACAAGCTATCTCCCGGAATACGGCTGATTCCAGATCTCCGCACTTTCCGTAAGGCCCTGAAGACGTTTTTATTTCAGCAAGCTGGTCTGGCCTGAATAGGTTTTAGGGTTTTTTTTTTAATTGTATTGCTAGGGGTTTTAAATTGGGGCGGCTGTTTAATTTAATTTATTTTTAATTATTTTAACTTTTTTTTTTATTGCAAAAGTTTTACAATTACATTTTCACCCCTTTTTTCCCCCCTCATCCCAGCCCAAACTTCCCAACCTCCCTAACCCACCCTAACCCTCCCCTCTCCCCCAGACTTCCACACAATATACTCATATCAAATAAAAGGAAAAACCCTCCTTTGTATATAAAACTTGAACCCCTCCCTCCCCCTTATAAATTTTCATCATCATTACATTAAACTGTTTCTATCTTAATATAACATTTTCACATAAATTCTCATCCTCATTACCTTAAAATATTTCTATCTTAATATAACAGTTTCAAATAAATTTTTCATCCTCATTACCTTAAAAAATATTTCTATCTTAATATAACCTTTTCAGATAAAAGCTATTTGATACTTCCTAGTTTGATATTTGTTCTGAACATAATCTATCCACCTCTTCCATTCCCATTCATAAATCTCTTGTGAACAATCTTTTAAATATGCTGAAATCTGCGCCATCTCTGCAAAACTGGCCATCTTCAAAGTCCATTCCTCAATCGTGGGCAGCGCTTCATTTTTCCAGTATTTACCTATTAACAGTCTTGCTGCTGTTATCATATGCAGTATCAGTTTTGTTTCACCCAATGTAAAACCCTTAGCTATACCCAGTAAAAACAATTGTGGAGAAAATTGTATTTTTTTCTTCAAAACATTCTGCATGACCCACCAAATTTTTATCCAAAAAGCCTTAACTTTCTTACAGGTCCACCAAACGTGATAATATGTAGCATCTAGACAATCACATCTCCAACATTTAGGCTGCACATTAGGGTACATACACGACAATTTTTTGGGGTCTAAATGCCATCTGTAAAACATTTTATAAAAATTTTCCCTCAAATTCTGCGACTGTGTAAATTTAACATTCTGAACCCAAATTTTTTCCCATGTTTCCAACATCACTGGTTCCTCAAAATTTTGTGCCCACTTAATCATACAATCTTTAACTAGTTCAGTTTCTGAATCCCTTTCTAACAGAACATTATAAAGTCTTTTAATATGCATTGGGCCTTTCTCTTTTATATGTCTGACCAATTCTTCCTCATACTCCATAATACCAGTTTTTTGGTCCTCTTTCCATCTCCATTGCAATTGATTGTATTGTAACCAAGTTAAATTAATCCCTTCAGCCAACAATGTCTGTAATGTCTTCAGCTGCCATCTGCCCACATCTGTAAAAAGAACCTCTTTATATAAAAACCCCCCGAGTGACATTATATTTGTATTCCACAAAGTATGACCAAGATCCAGCCATAGCGGTATTTTATAATCCCAATTGATTCGGTGCTTCTTCCAAACTCTCAACAAAGAATCTCTAAGTATATGGCTTTTAAATACTTTGTCCACTTTACTGTCATAAAATAAGTAAGCGTGCCATCCAAATTCCAAATCGAAACTTTCTGCATTTAATATTCCAGTCTTTTTTCCTCCAAACCAATCGCTTGTTAAAGTCAAAGCTGCTGCATCATAATATAACTGTAGGTTTGGAAGTTTAAGACCTCCCCTTTCTGGAACGTCTTGCATAATTTTCAATTTTACTCTTGGTTTTTTCTCATTCCAGACAAACTTGTTCACTCCAGTTTGCCATACTTTTAGTTGTTTATCATTTTTGAGCACCGGAATCATTTGAAACAAAAAAAGAAATCTTGGCAAAATATTCATCTTAACTGCTGCTATTCTTCCAAGTAAGGACAGCTGCAGTTTTTTCCAAGTCTCCATGTCTTTTTGCACCTCTCGCCACAACACCTCATAATTATTTTGAAACAATTTCATATTTGATTCTGCAACCTGAACTCCTAGGTATTTTACCTTTGGTACAATCTCAAAACCTGCCCTCCTTTCAAGCTCATATTTACGATCTTGTGTCATATTTTTGACTACCATCTTAGTTTTTTTCTGGTTCAGTCTAAAACCTGAAACTTTACCATAGTCTTGTATAATGTCCTTCATCTGAATTATTGATTCCATTGGCTGTGTTAGGGTAACAACCAGATCATCTGCAAATGCCTTTATTCTGTAATCCTCTTGCCTTATCATTATACCTTTCAAGATATTAGAGTCCCTTATTGTATTTAACAAGACTTCTAGTGTTAAAATAAACAACAATGGGGACAACGGACATCCCTGTCTTGTTCCTTTTTCGATTTTAAACTCTGTTGTCAAACTTCCATTAATAATAATCTGTGCCTTTTGGTCTTGATAAATTGCTGAGACCGCCTGTATAAATTGGTCCCCAAAGTCCATCCTTTTAAAAGTCTTTAGTAGAAAATTCCAGTCCACTTTATCAAAGGCCTTCTCTGCATCCAGGAAAACCAGCACTGCAGGGATCTGTTTATTCTTCTCAAGATATTCCAATAAGTCTATTACTTGCCTTACATTGTCATTCATGTGCCTACCCTCAATAAATCCCGCTTGATCATCATGAATCACCTTTTGAATTACTGGCATCAATCTGTTGGCTAGTACTTTTGCATAAATTTTATAATCCGTATTCAAAAGAGATATTGGTCTGTAATTCTCCGGTTTTTTGGGACCACCTTGTTCTTTTGGTATCAAAGAAATATAAGCTGTAGTCCATGATGGGGGTACTTTTCCCCCTTGTTGTATATTACAAAATAAGTCTCTAAGTTGTTCCACCATTTCTGCCTGCAAAGTTTTATAGTACACTGCAGTCAGACCATCTGTTCCAGGAGCTTTGGCTGTTTTTAATTGTTTTATTGCTGCTATTATCTCCTCCTCTGTTATAGGATAGTTCATTCTTTCCTTTTGTTGCTCAGTAATTTTTGTAACTCTTTTGTTGTCTAAGTATTTTTCTATAAGTCCATTCTGCACCTCCTCTCTGGCATATAGTTTAGTGTAATATTCAAGAAAGGCTTCTTTTATTAATTTCTGTTGAAAAACTTCTTTCCCTCCGATATCAATATTATCAATAGTCCGTATACTCTGTTTCTTCCTCAGTGTGTAGGCCAACCACCTGCCCGGTTTATTGGCATTGCAGAATGTATTATGCTTCGCGTATTGTAAATTTGTTGCAACTTGTTCCGCTATAAGCATTTGGAATTGATCTTTCAAAAGTTTTATGACACCACGTGTTCTTTCATCTGTTGGATTTTTAATGAGTAACTGTTCTTTATTCTTTATTTCTGCTTCCAATTCAAGTCTTTTCTTTTGTCGGATCAGTCTATGTTTAGAGTTCATATAAATAAGCACCCCTCTCATGTAAGCTTTGCTTGCGTCCCACACAATCTCCATTGGAGTGCCTTTATTCAAATTCATTTCAAAAAACTATTTCAAGTACTTTTTAAGTTCTATTATATTTTTTTCATATCTGAACAAGTTTTCATTTAATCTCCAAGAGCGTCTCTCAGTCTTGCATGTCTCAATTTCTATCCACACTGGACTATGATCAGTCAAAGTTCTTGGCAAAATCTTTGTTCTTTTTGTCCTAACAAGTAAGTCATCTGACAACAAAATGAAATCAATCCTAGAGAAGGATCTATGTCTATCAGAGAAGAAAGTATAATCCAGTTCTTTTGGGTTATGTATTCTCCAAATATCTTTTAACTCCAGATCTTCTTTCATATCAAAGAAAGTCTGTGGTAGTCTAATCCTTGACTTCGCCAAAGTCTTTTTATCTAATTTAGAATCAATTACTCCATTCCAATCTCCCATAATTAAAATAGATCTATAATCCCATTGTAGTATTTTAGTATGTAGCATTTTATAAAAATAATCCTGTTGTTGATTGGGAGCATAAATTCCTATCAGAAGAACTTGACTATTAGCAGAAAGTAATTCAATTGCTACAAACCTACCATCTTGATCAACTTCTATAAGTTTGGCTGTTAATTTTTTATTTACATAAATAACCACACCATTTTTTTTTTGGTTAGTTGAAGATATAAAATGTATTCCTAATTTGGAATTTTTCAAATAATTTTGATCTTGAACTGTAATATGCGTTTCTTGTAAACAAATTATGTCATTATTATGTTGTTTTAAATATGCAAATACTTTCTTCCTTTTCTGTGTTGCATTCAACCCATTCACATTCCAAGATAAACATTTAATCATCATTATTCTCTTTCTGGAGCCAAGAACAGAATAATCAGATTTCATCCGAAATCTTCTGTCCTGCATTCCCCACGGCTCCAGTCTCTTGTATCGCCTTTGCCTCCTTTTCATCTTGTTTTTCCTGCTGTAACTTTTCTTTAAGTTGCTTGAGTTTTGCTCGGGTTATACGCTGGTCCTTGACTTCAGCCATCCAGACCGGCTCCAAAATTGGAGAAGGTTCCAGCAAAGGCTCATCCAGGAAACCTCCTTCAGCGCCCTTCAACTCCTCTGATTCCTGCTTAGATTGTTGTTGCGGATCTTGAAGTTGCTTCTTATCACTCTCCTTAATCTCCAAAACTGTGGATGTACGTGGGGATGGTATTCTTTCTTTAAAGATATCAGTATAAAATTGCTCCGCCTTCTCCACAGTATTCAAACAGTGTCTCTCTCCCTTATATCTCAAAATTATGCCAGTTGGAGCATCCCAACGAAATGGAATCTGGTTATTCTGCAGTTCTTTAACAAGAAAGCCAAATTCTTTTCTAGATTTTAACATCTTAGGTGGAAGCTCTTTATAGACTGTAATCTTCGATCCTCCGACTTGCACAGAAGTAAGAAAAGATTTTTGCAGGATATCATTTCTTATTACTCTGTCTGTAAAATATATGACCACATCTCTAGGCAATTGTCTTTGTCTGGCCATCCAGGAATTGACTCTGTAAATTTTGTCTATTTTACAGAAAACCATATCAGGGTTAACTTTTAAGATCACAGCTAGGGCTTCAGCACAGACCTGTCTCAAATCTTGTCTCTCCTCTTCTCTAATTCCTCGAAGCCGTATAGCGAATTCCATTGCCCGGAATTGCATCATGACAATCTCGTTCTCAACTCTCTGCATCTTATCATCAACATCCAAAAATTTGTGATCATTATTTTTCATCTTAGCATTAACTTCTGATTTAAATTCATCCACTTTTGACTCAACTTTCATAATAAATCCTGCCAGGCCAGACACCACATCTGTTATTTTTTTGGTCACCTTCTTTTGGTTCTGCTGCATTTCCTGCATAATTTCCTGTTGAGACTTTTGGATTTTATCATCTATTTTATTTATTTTATCATCTATTTCCTGTTGAGCTTTTTGAAATTTGTCATCCAGGATTTTTGAAATAAATTCTTTTAAATCTCCCATATCAAAATCTTTTTTCTGAGCTTGTAACTGCGTGTCCTGTTTGCGTGTGGGGGATCCCCCCCCCCTGTTTTGCCTTCCTGCTTCTTTGAAGCCATCCTGCCACGTAGGCTAGCTTTTCTAAAGAGGGATGATCCGCTTCTTCTGCCATTTCTATTTCTTTGTCTCTTTCCCTTTCAGTAGGTCCAAAAAAGTTTTCGCAAAATTCCTGTGCATCCTGTATATTTTCAATTCTTATCTTCCGATCCTGCCAAGTCACCAAAAGCCCTTCAGGTAGTAACCATTGATATGGCGCATTGTGTTTCCTTAATTGTGAGGTTATGAATTGGTAGCTCTGTCTCTGCTCTCACACCCTTCTAGGGATCTGTTTTAGAAATGTAATCTGCCGTCCTTTGTATATAACATTCTGGTCCCTAGCTTTATGAAGGGTTTCATCTCTTAGCGCCTTTTTGGTGAGTCTTATGTGAATTTCCCTGGGCAGATTATGACATCTCACATAGTTGGTGAGATGTCATAATCACGATAGGCTTCATCTATCTCGCCATAAATCTCTTCCTTCTTTTTCCCCACTACTTCTGCAATCACTTCTCCCACAATTTCCTCTAGCTGTTCCTCTCTGTCCTCCACCACATTTTGTAGTCGTAGAAAGAAAGCAGATTTCTCCATCTCTAAAAATACTACTTCCTTCTCGAGTTTCCCAACCGCTTGAGCACATCTCCTTTCACATTTGTCTATCTGAGTTTCAACTCTTTCAGTAGTTTTTTCAACCTCTGTCAATCTCTCCTCATGTTTAGAAAGAGTTTTTCTCGTCTCTCCCAATGCCTCTTTAATTTGTTTCACCTCTCCTCTTAGTTCATTCATCTCGGTTTTCAGGCCCTCAAAATTTTTAGACGTGGCTTCTTGATTCTTCTCCATTAATTCTTGAATATTTTGGAACATCATCTGCATTCCTTGCATTGTGATTGGTTTCTCTGATGTTGGTAGGTTTTCGGATGATTTTCTAAGCCCTGGAGGTGTTGTTATCGGCGAAGATGCCACTGTAGAGGCTATATGTTTTTTCATTGTTTTGGTGGAGGTTACTGTGGTAGACATATTGGTTAAACAGAGGAAACTTTTCCAAATTATCATACACTAGTGTTATGTAGTCTATTTAAATTTGCACAATCAACCCGCTTTCTTCCTTGTTTCACTCCTATTGATGTACACTCTCAGTTTTCTATAATTATAACCATATATCAATTCAACTTTATCTTATATATCTACAACTCAATAAGATCAATAAATCTGTATATATAAATTATTATATCAAATTATATTAAATAGTAAATCTAAGTAGGTAATTATGTACTCAATCAATTAATCCACAATTATTATGTACAATTAATAAATATTAGCAATACTAGTTGTTAATTATATCTTCAGATATAATCTTAAATCAGTTTGTCCAGATAGTTAATGTAATCAGGAAAGGGCTCACTGTCACGCTGAACTCCCGGGTAGGAAGGGGGATTAGGAGAAAGATTTACCCCCTAATCATCACCAGCTTTATAAAGTTAATAGTTCACAGTATATTGTTGTTGTTTTTTTATCCGCTGAAATTCAGTTCTTATCCCAGCTAAAAAACTTAAATTAACTCCAATAATCACCAGCACATAATCCAATTCGGTCGTACTTCTGGTCCCTCCAGTACCACAGCCGCGAGATCGCCAAAGGCTTCGTAAGTAAAGGCTTCTTTCACTTCTGATCTGGGCTGCCGCTATTCTCTCAGGTTGCTGCACAACCCCTGCAGTTTAAGATCTGATTTCCTTCTTCTTTTCCTTGTCCCGTCTCGTTCTGTCCTGTCTCCCCATGCCAGTCAAAACTGCAGTGTCATTGGCTTCGGGGCCGCTATTCCACAACCCTCTTCCTGTTCTCCGGATCCTCAGAGCTCGTGTTTCATTAGAGCGAGGGGGTCGCACTCCACCTCGCCTCCGAAGAAAGCCCCTCTGCTCCTCCAGCCTCTCCGGGGCTGGGAACGGCAAAAAAAAGCCACGGAGACACAAGAAAATTGATCGGCACAACGGAGCTCACACTGCACCGGTCTTTCCGCCCTGACAGATGCACCAGAAGTCCAAATTTTTGATGATTCAGAAATTGTAAAAAAGATGTCTTGTGGAAGAACCAAATCATCAGCTATTGTCAATGAGATTTTGTATCATTTTTCTATTGAGTTCGTTCTCAATGATTTTAAAACTGGAATTCCATTTTCTCTCTCCACTGACGCATCAAACAAGGGAAATCGCAAAATGTATCCCGTTATTGCACAATATTATACTTATGAAGAAGGACTGTGTGTGAAAATTTTAGACTTTTATGAGGATTCTTTCGAAGATTCTACATCAATAAAAAATCAGCTGTGTCGAGTTCTTAGTGATAACAAATTGGAAATAAATAATGTTTCAGCTTACTCAGCAGATAATGCATCGGTCAATTATGAAGTGAACAAATCTGTTTACCAAAAATTATTGCTGGAAAATGACAATATTGTAGCTGCTCATTGCAATAACCACATTTTACACAACAGTGCAAAAAAAGCATTAAAGCAGTTATCTTTTGATATCGAAAATGTAGTGCTGAAGGTTTTTGCTGAATTTTCGAATTCTGAGAAGAAACGAGAAGAGTTGAAATCATTTTTTGAGTTTTGCGAGTCAGAATTCCATGAAGTTTTGCGCCATGTTCCAACACGTTGGTTAAGTTTGTTTAAAGCGGTTGAAAGACTTCTTTTAAATTGGATACCTCTAAAATCGTATTTTATTTCTCTTGGATCTGATGAGTGCCATAAGGTTATCTGGAACCTTATTTCGGATCAGGAAAATGAACTCGCAAAGGACAATGAACCAACAATTTCAGAATTGTATTTATATTTCACGCACTTCTTCATGTCAATAATGCAAGACACACTACTGAAGCTGGAAAGCAAGAAAATCCTTGCATGTGATCTTTGCATTATCATGTGTAAGCTGTGTGATTCTTTGCAAAAAAAATACGATGAGCAGTTTTTGGGAATGAAAGTTTTATTTGCCTTACGTAAAAAACATTTGCCTGAGAATGCTGTGCAAAAGTTCAAGAAAAAAGCATCAACGTGTATCAAAGAGCCATTGCGTACCTAGAAAAGTGGTATAATTTCACCGATTCAGTATATGAGACACTAAATTGTTTCAATCTAATTGATCGCAATAATCCTCCAATTTTAGAAAAAATGACGAACATTTGGTTATTATCACCATGGCAAGAAGAACTTCCACCCAACACACTCTGCTGGTACATGTGCCATTGCCCCAGGTCAGATCTTCATGGCGTTTCTTTCATGAACTTCTGTTTCCCTGCAAATGACGAAACAGAAGCTCACGGGAAAAAAAAGATCTTACCTTTTGCCGCACTACCAGTGTTAGGATGCCCCACCTCTCACCGGCCAACTGGTCTTTGGGTCTCTGCTGTGCATGTGCATGTCCATGCATGCATGCATATGCATGCACCGCACACACTTTTCCATTTGGGCATGCACATCGACGCAGTTTGGGCACTCGGTGTTTAAAAGATTTACCATCAGTGTCCTATAACAATATTTGAATGAACTAAAGATTAAGATTGTTAGAAGTAAAAGGAAAGAATACAAAGTTGATTCATTTGCTCAAGGTTAAAATATTTATTTGCAAGTTCTGGCAATCCTTATGGATATTTTATTGTCACCAGGATTGGTATGGATATGCATTGATGGTTATGCATGTGCATAAGGGATGGGAAGATTGTGGGATGAGGAGATATCTGTTTGTAACTTTATAACAGATAAAGAGTTATTACATTTCTCTATACTTTTTTTTTTAATTTGATTTATATGCCGCCCTTCTCTGGAGACTCAGGGCGGCTTACAATGCGTTAAGCAATAGTCTTCATACTTTTATATATTTATACAAAGTCAGCTTATTGCCCCCACAAACTGGGTCCTCATTTTACCTACCTTAAAAAGGATGGAAGGCTGAGTCAACCTTGAGCCTGGTGAGATTCGATCTTACAGTAATTGCAGACAGCTGGTGTTAATCACAATGCTTTTAGTCTGCTGAGCCACCAGGGTTATACTTGTTGTAATGAAAGATGGAAGTCACTTCTTTATATATATATATTTTCTTTATCATATTATTTCTTTTCACTTTGTTTTTTTCTTTCATGTTTTATTCTTTCTCACTAGTTGTTTTTTCTTTAAACTTATTTTGTTCACTTTTGTAATCAAAATCCTTAATAATATGCAAAGGAAATAATAAATGTTTATTCAGAAGTAAAATCTGATGCATTCAGCATGATTTTCCCTAGCTAAATGATCACAGAATTGCAGATTAAACCAGATAGAATGCTGACAGAAGAAAATAAGAACTTGGGGCACAATCCTAAATAGGATATTTAAATTTAAAGTTTTCAAGTTGTTCAAAAATCAGAATTGTTCCCCGATAAAAGCAATGCAAATGAAGGGTTCTGAAGAATGCTGCTGTATTATGTCAGCTTAAAGTGAGGCACCTAATATGCCAGCAATAACTGAAAGCACTGTGTTGATATTAAGCACAGGACATAGATTTCCATTATTGCTTTAGATTGTTAGGTTTTTTTATTATTATTTAAGAATACTTTTTAATTAAAAATGTTATATGGTCTCATAAAATACAAAAAAAATGTATTTTATGTGGATAAAAATCCATATATTCAGAACAAAGCAAATAATATTATTACAATTAAAATTTGTAGCATGTATTAAAATTGCCATTAGATCACAGTATTTAATTACCTTGCAAGACTTCCTTAAAGTCTGTAACCAAGAAATCCCATTGGGCTTTTTCGGGAAAAGAATTCACAACTGTCAAATAGAGTGAATTCATCAACTGTCTGATTGTCCCTTATCACCATAGGCATGGCTGAGCATTTTTTCAATAGTTCAGTGATTGGAAAATGGATAACTGACAACTGTGATCACTAAAGCACTAAAGTTGGTTAGAATAACTAACCAATCACCTTATATACTTTTGCCTTTTGTCTTTTGCCACCAATAGCCTCCCACCGACCAGTTCGTTCTCACAGGGAGGGACTACTCAGGGTGCCATCAGTCAAATTATGCCGACTGGCGACTCCCAGGGGAAGGGCCTTCTCTGTGAGGGCTCCAACCCTTTGGAATGAACTGCCCCCGGAGATACGGAATATCCCTGATCTCCGTGCTTTCCGCCGTGCCCTCAAGACCCTGATGTTTCAACAGGCGGGGCTAAACATATGAACATGTGAATGATTTTTTTTTTAAATGTTATCTAATTCTGGGTTTTATTTAATTGACCAAACTAAGTAATAATTTTAATTAGCAATTTTATGATGTTTGTCTGTCTATATAATAAATAAATATACAGATAAATTATTTACCTCAGCCCATGTGGTAAATATTGTGAGAACGTAGAAAATTGGGTTGAATAAACTGGGGTGCATTTAATCTTGCGAAAATAGGTCAAGCAAATCTAGCATGCTGTGTAATAAATATTTCGGTGTTTGAAGGGAAGGGAAGATATGTTATTTGAGCAGACATGGGTTTGCACCAGCCAGTTTAAAATGGTTTTTCACTCCATGTAGATCTGTGAATGGAACATTAATATCGAAGAAACTACACAGGATAACAGCATATACATTTAAATTGTTTAAATATATGTAAAAATAATATATAAAACGAAATACTATGCCTGTTATTATACCTAATGTAAAGTTATTAGTCATATGATGTGGCAATTCTAGGATCCTTTAAGTAATCTTCAAGCGATTACTGCCTACCTATTTCATTTTATTTATAGAACTTCCAGTCAAGAAAACTCAATTTGTATGACAGCAACTCACATTTGTATGGTCACATCTCACCTATTACCCTCTTTGAAACACTAAAAACTTAGACAAAAAATTAGTTCATTCTTGAAACTCTATGGACATGGAATTGATATACTGGTGTTAATTTAGGAGATTTCATGAAAATATATTATTGTGTCTTGAAGAACAAATGCTGGGTGAAGAATGAAGTTCTTACTTTGTTTAACTTATTTAACTATTCGCCATGGTGAATATAAATTCAATAAATAAATAAATAAACTTGAATATTCCTAATTAAAAGCATCTTGAATTTTTTCATGAATACTTACACACTTTGTAATTTCATAGCTTGACTGAACAAATGTTTGCCCTACGATTGAAAAAACTAAGTGCTGAGTCACTCTCAGTGACTCTTCATATTTGACACCTTCACAAGAAGCATTATTTTTCTTTCCCTCTTTCAAGTACTGTGCATTCAGAAAGTATTTAGGCCCCCTTCACTTTTGTCATTTTTGTTATTGTTAGTTTTATTTGAGAATCACCCAGCACATATTCAAAGAATTGAACAGGATTCATAATATAAAAAAAACTTCTTTATCTACAAAATACAAAAACATGATACAAGCAATACCCATGCATCTCTTGCAATGTGGTAGAGAAAAGAACAAACTCTGAACACAGAATAGCTAAGCCACACCCAGACTAAAACTGGATTACATGGCTCTTCCAAAATCTGTGTCTCAGTCAAAAAAACAATTCCCATTGGCTGGATCGTTGCCATGGCTATTCCAGTTCATAAATTCTTTATACACTGACACTCTTCCCTTTATGACTGGAATAGACATAAAATCAAATAATTTAATATTCTTCTCATGGTACACTCCACTCAATGTCTTGGTCATTACATCTGCTAATTGTCTTCTGAAGAACAGTGAAGGAAGCAAATTATTTTACTTTTGATAGCTTCTCTGACATTACAATACTTAATGTCCACATGCTTGCTTCTATTTTTCACTGTCACCTGTTGCCATTTTAATGCAAGCAACATTATCTTCAAACACTGTTACAGCTTCATTAACTTCTATGTTTAACCAAGTTACTTCTGAACAAAATTCAGATAGAGCAATAAATTCTGCCTCCGCAGTAGAAATGGCTACAGTAATTTGTTTTCTGGACTTCCATCCTATTAAAGACCTTCCAAAAAATACCACAATCCCAGAATTTAATTTTTTGGTTTGCACATCATTGGCATAATCACTGTCAATATAACATTTTAACTTTATATCTTCAGACATTTGTATTTGAAGACCTAAATTCACAGTTCCCTTCAAGTACCTGAGATTCTTTTTACACCCATCTAATGCAACTGTGTTGGTGCAGCAGTAAAGCGACTTAAGATGCTTACTGCACAAGCTATGTCTGATCTGGACCACTGTGACAGATATAACAAGCTCCCTATTGCAGACTGATATATCTCTTGATCACAGGCTTCACCCAAATTGTTGTGAAAATCTGTGCTCATAGGTGATGGAGCAGAATTACAATTCCTCATGTTGTATCTCTCCAACAGCTGTTCGATTTTCCTTCTTTGACTGAGAACATAACCACTTTTCTCAGTTTTTTGTATCTCTGCACGAAGATAGTTTTGTATTTCACCCAAATTTTTCAATTCAAACTTTTTTCCAACTGATTAGCAAATTCCTTCACCTTTATCAGATCTTTTGCAATGAAACAGAGATCATCTACAAATGCTAATAATTGACAATCCCCACCATGTAACCTTGCAGTATATATGCAACCATCAGCCTTGCAACTCTTAGCCTCCCTTAGTGCAGCCCTCACAAACACAAAATACATCTCAATAACTCATAAGTGAAAGAAAGAAAAAACCCTAACCCAATAGATCAGTCTAACAGACACACAATCCAATATACACATATGTGCATAACATAACATTATATTATATTACACCAGTGTAGACATGTTGCACATTGTGCTGGCCCTGCAAGTCTATCATATTAAATAGTTATGGTGTTATATTGCATTCAGAAGTCTGACAGCCCACGGATAGAAGCTATTTTTCAGCCTATTCATTCGACTGAATATGCTTTTTTTTCTCCTACCCAATAGTAGGAGAGTAAAGAAGTGCTGACCAGGGTGTGAATCATCCCTAAGGATTTTCCTCACCCTGCTAAGACATTGAGTCTTACCAATTTCGTCTAGTGAGGTCAGGGGACAGCCCATGATATTTTGTGCTGTATTCATCACCCTTTGTAATAGCTTTCTATCCGTGGCTGTCAAGGCAGCATACCATACCATAACGCAATATGTGACAATGCTTTCTATCGTAGAGTGGTAGAAGGAGGTTATCAGTCATTGTTCCACCTTATTTTTCCACAAGATCTTGAGGAAATGGAGTCTCTGTTGAGCCCTCTTGACCACCTGGATCATATTATTTTTCCATGTGAGATCTTCACTAAGATGGACTCCCAAGAATTTGAAAGAGGAGACCCTCTCCACCCAGCCCCTCCCCCTTAATGTAAAGCGGGGCAGGTTCCTCTCTCTTCTTCCAGAAGTCTAGCACCATCTCCTTGGTCTTGCTGATGTTTAGATGCAAGTTGTTTCCTGAGCACCGTGTGGTTAACTTCTGGACCTCTTCCCTGTATGCTAATCTGTCACCTCCTGTTATAAGACCCTGTAAGGTGGTATCATCTACAAACTTTATAATCACATTAGATGGGTCAGAAGATACACAATCACATGTGTACAATGAGTACAGGTAGGGACTGAGCACACAGCCCTGAGGAGAGCCAGTGCTGAGCTTCAGGGAGGAGGATATAAAAGGCCCAGTGCTCATTGTTTGTGGCCGGTCCGTCAGAAAGTCTTTAATCCAGTCACAGGTGAGAGAAGGAAAATTCAAGTCAGTCAACTTTTCAATGAGAATGCTCGGCAGAATGGTGTTAAATGGCCTTGTTCAATTTATACACAGTGTCAGGCTTTTTACTTTCATACCCTGGTGCTTGAACTGCATAAATTTCTTCCTCTAATTCTGCATTGAGGAATCCTGTGGTTATATCAGAGTGCCAAATTTTATGGCCACATGCCACTGCCAACACTAGTGCCAACCTTATAGTTTCACTTTTTACCATTGCTGCAAACACCTCATCATAGTGCACATTTTTCTTTTGCAATCACCCTTGTGCTACTAATCTTGTTTTATATTTGACTTTCATTGTTGGATAATACTTTCCTTTTGTATACCCATTTATATTGTACAGCTTTGTAACCTTGTGGCAAAGTCATAGATGTGAACACTTCTATGAACATAGAGTTCATTCATGGATTTCATTTCTTTGTCCATGGCTTCTTTCCACTTCACTTGCTTGACTTTGGGTAGTGCCAATACTTCCTGATAGTTTCTTGGCTCATACCACACATTCCATACCTTTACTTTACTAGCAGAATACCTGTCAGGTAGAATCCCTTTGTTCCATCGCTCTGACCTGCGTGGCATTGACTGTTCTTGTGTATCAACCCTTTCTTGTTTCATATCAGAGTCATCATCTTCTCCTGACTCTTTTTCTTGTCCTTTTTCAGCTTCTCCTTCATGAACGCTGACACCATCACTAAGTGAGTCACCATCACTAAGTGGATCATCCCTAAAATTGGCATCAATTCTGCCTCAGTTTTGCTCTGAAAAGCTATCAGATCTAGAAATTATTATCCTTCTGCTCTATAACTTGTTAAAGTTATAGCTCTTTGAGCCAGGCTCATAGCCCATAAACCTGAGCTTTCTAGCTTTTGGTTATCCTTTTCTCCTGATTGCCTTTGGAATATGCACCCATGCATTACTTCCAAACATCCTTAAATGTGCCAGAGATGATGATGATGATGATTAGTTTGATTTATATGCTGCCCTTCTCCGGAGACTCAGAGTGGCTTACAATGCTTTTAAGCAATAGCCTTCATACTTTTGTATATACCTGCTTAGTAGGGCTTTTGCCCCCCCCCAAAGCGGTGTTCTATTTTATACAAAGTCAGCTTATTGCCCCCACAAACCAGGTCTTCATTTTACCTACCTCGGAAGGATGGAAGGCAACCTTGAGCCTGGTGAGATTTGAACTTGCAGTAATTGCAGGCAGCTGGCAGCTAAATACTACTTTAAGAGTAGTTTAATCCACTGCACCACCAGGCTCCTCTATATGGATGGCTTTCTCCCATATAGCACAGCATATGGAATATCATTAATAGAGGAACTCCACAGCCTATTGATCAAATAATTAGCAGTCAACATGACTTCACCCCAATATGACCTGCTCAGACCAGAATCCTTCAGCAATGAGTCTTTCATTGTTTGTAAGATTCCATTCCATCTTTTAACTACGCCATTCTCAGCTGCTGTATATGGATTATGTGTCTATGTCTTATTCCTAACTGTTTCAAACACTGTTGAAAACTTGCTGACATGAATTCTGAACCTCTGTCAGTTTGCAGCTGGCATACCTGTCGTCTATATCTTCTTTCTACGAAGCTTGATCTTCTGTAGCACCTCTATTTTACTCTTTAGCAAATAGCAGAACCCAAACCAGCCGTAGTCATCTACAATGACCAGTGCATATCTTGCTCATCCCAAACTGGCTTGCATTGGTCCAACCAAATCTGCATGTACCAGCTCTAGAGCCTTTGTTGTCTGCCTTGTGCTATTCTTGCTTACTGGGAACGCCTTGGACTTCGATGATTTACATACTGCACAGTCCAAGTATGCCTTACAAAATCCTTTTCCAAACTGTTACACTCTGAAGATGACATGTCCAAGTTTACTGTGCAAGAGATGAATGCATGTATCATGTTGTGCCACATTTCCAAATATTTGGGCACCTTGAATCTTTTGTCCCTGCAACGCATAAAGATTATCCTGTTTTATGCCCTGTGCACATAACACTCCCATTTCTTTTTATGAGACATATTTCATCTACAAATGTGATATCAAACCCTTGTTTGTCTAGACTGGAGACAGTCAGTAAATTATGCTCCATTTCAGGCACACATAATATATTATTAAACTTTCCCTCCAGACATGGAATCAGCACACTGATTATTGGGGACTTCAATGGGGTAGTAAACCCAGAGGTTGACCACAAGAGTGGAATAAAGAAAAAGACCACAAGGGAAAAACTCCCCAAAACCTTTTTTGATTTGGTTGATGAGCACAATCTAATAGATCTCTGGCGTACATTACACCCGAACGATAAGCAATTTACATACTACTCAAACCCCCAGATGTCCTGGTCAAGGATTGACATGGTTTGGGTCAGTAGAAGTCTAGGGTTAGATATTCATTCGGTTGAAATTACCCCGAATGTTTGGGCTGACCACAACCCTTTAGAGATTAAGTGGAAGAGTCAAAATAGGATTAAACGAAGGAGATGGAGATTAAATACCCATATTCTTAGGGAAGTAGAGTTTACTAAGAGACTCCAGAGAGAACTACAATTTTTCTTTGCGGAGAATGAGAATCAGGAAACTCCACTAACATGTGTTTGGGATACAATGAAAGCCTACTTAAGAGGGTTAGTAATATCGCATAATATATATAACAATAAAGAGAAAAGAAAGGCTCAGAAGGATCTGCTGGCCCAACTGGAAGAAACAGAAGAGACTACAACAAGACCCAAGTGATATTAAAATAAAAGAGCAATGGATGACAGCAAGGCATAAATTAAATTTACTGGAACAGGAAGAATTGGCGGAAAAAAAATCAAACAATCCAAACAATATTATTTCGACAATGCAAACAAACCTGGGAGATGGCTATCATGTAAATTAAAAAAAGAAAAAGAGAAGGGTGTTATAGACAGTCTGGAGAACTCGGAAGGCAGAATAATAGAGGATGAGAAGGAGAAACTTGAGTTTGTCAGACAGTATTACGAGACATTATATAGTGAGGAGGAAACTTCAATCGATAATATTAATCAATACCTTGCCAAAGAGAAACTCCCACAGATGAAGGAGGAGGAAAGGGAAATGTTAATAGAGAAATTACAACAGAGGAACTGAAGGGGGTAATATCCAAATTAAAGGAATCAGCACACTGCCTTTTCCTATGACTCTAGCCTTCTGGCCATTTGCTAAAGTTACTGCATCTCCCCCAGCTGGATCCAATCTGAAAAATTTAGAATTATTAACAATTGTTTGACTAGCACCACAATCTATTAACCATTTGTCTCTGCTATTACAATAGCCAAGTTTTGCAACAGCAGCTTGTTCTCTTCCTTGTAAACAGTCTTTCTTTAAATGAGTTTTATCCCCACAGATAAAACATCTCAATTTTTCCTGTTCTTTCTTCTTGAGAATTCTTTGCTGGGATGTAATCTGATCTTTTCTATTGCTTGGTTCTCTGCAGACATGCAGGCTCTTGCTTTGCTTTCTCTGCTCTTTGGACTCCCCATTCAGGAATTTGTAAACAGTCTTTGTAAACAGCAACGGATCATGCTCCACATTTCGTACCACAACTAATTACAATGATCTACTATGTGTCGTTTTCACAGAAGATGCCATTGAAAAGGCATTATGCAACCTAAAACCATCTTTATCTAATGGCCCTGATGGATTATGTGCCTACTTCTTAAAAAATCTCTCAACCACCACAGCAGAACTTCTTAGCATAATCTATGAAATACCTTTTAAAACCAGCTCTTGCCTAATTTATGATCACTAGCCACGATCATTCCTATCTTCAAAAAGGGTGACCCAATCTAGTTGAAAATTACAGACCAATCTCATTATGTTGCATCACCTGCAAAGTCATGGAATCAGTCATAAACCAATCCATCACCATCTACTTAGAGACAAGCAACCTACTCTCTAACAAGTAGTTTGGCTTCAGAAAAAAATCGTTCTACAATCTGCAACTCTTACACTGCAAAAACATATGGACTTCACAACTCAACCAGGATAAAGCAATAGTCACAATTTACCTCTATAAAAGTAATTTGTCATGTACCACTTTAATTCAGTGGTACATGACAAACTACTTCAAAAACTAAAATCCTATGGCATCTTCAGACCTCTACATAATTGAATAGCTGCGTTCCTGCCAAACAGACACTGGTAGTCAAAATAGGGAGCACCCCATCAAATCGTGCACCTGATAACAGCAGTGTCCCCTAAGGCAATGTTTTAGGACCCACACTCTTTTTACTTTACATGAATGACCTTTGTGATCATGTCATAAGCAACTGCATTCTCTTCGCTGATGATGTAAAACTATTCAACATCACCAACAATGCTGCTATCCTACAAAGAGACCTTGACTATGTGTCAGAATGGTCAAATAATTGGCAACTCCAAGTCTCAACCAACAAATGCTCTGTCTTACACATTGGCAAAAAAACATCAGAACACAAAATTCAAGGTGGGCAGATACGACCTCGTAGACGATCCTCACTTGGTCAAGGACCTTGGAGTGCTCATCTCTAATGATCTAAGTGCCAGAGCTCACTGTAACAACATCGCCAAAAAGGCATTAAAAGGAGTTAAACTAATCTTGCCTAGCTTCTTCTCCGGTAATATTGTACTGCAAAGTAGGGCATACAAAACTTTTGCTAGACCAATTCTTGAATACAGCTCATCTGTCTGGAACCCGCACTGTATATCGGATATTAATACAATTGAACGAGTCCAGAGATATTTCACGAGAAAAGTCCTCTGGTCCTCTGTTCGCAACAGAATACCTTATGCCATCAGACTCGAAATTTAGGGCTTAGACATCTTAGAACTTTGCTGCCTTCAGTTTGACCTAAGTAAGCATAGTACATAAAATTATCTGCTACTATATCCTACCTGTCAATGACTACTTCAGCTTCAACCACAATACATGAGCACACAATAGATAAAAACTTCAGGAAAACAACTCCAAACTTGATTGCAGAAAATACGACTTCAACAACAGAGTAGTCAATGCCTGGAATGCACTACCTGACTCTGTGGTTTCTTCTCCAAACCTCCAAACCTTTAACCTTAGACCATCTACTGTTGACCTCACCCCATTCCTAAGAGGTATTTAAGGGGCGTGCATAAGCACATCAGCGTGCCTACCGCCCCTGTCCTAATATTCCCTTTTATTTGTATCCATTTCATGTATTCATAATCATGTTTATACTTATATCTGTTATCTAATACACGCTTGACATAATAAATAAATAAATAAAAATTTCTCCTCATGGTTTCTTCTAAAATGGTGTTTTTGTTCTTCAGAAATCAAACAGGCTTTAAAGGCTTCCATATGTAATCCCTGTTCTGGTTTGCATTCAAAAACAGCTGAAATGATGTCCCACATTTCAACAAGATTATTTAATACCAACAGCACTTTCTGAGATTCAGGAATTTGCATTCCACGCTGTTCTAATTCAACAAATAGTGTCTGCATGTGCAGCAGATGCTTTTCTATGCTCTCTTAGGGCAGCAGCAAATGTCTCAATAATTGCACAATATTGCAGGTTGATACACTCACATATACACTTTTCAATTTCAGCCAAACCTCCTTTGCAGTTTTTAAATCAGCTACATTTAAGAATTGTTCATCATCCAAACATAAAATGATGTAAGCCAGTGCCTTATCATGCCACCGTTAATTTGCAGCTGTTAATGGACCCCGGAGCGGATTAATGATGAAGCTCCTTAGCCTTCAGGAAGCATTCCAATTTTGTTGCCCAAATAGGATAATTCTTCTGTCCCAATCGAGGCAGAGAGCTCTCCTTGAAATAAACACCCATCCTGCAAGCTTTCTCTGCCTTGTTTCCTTTTGTTTATAACACAGGCAGTCTCTCAGCTTGATTACAGTTTCATACTGAGCCTCAATCCTTTTTCTTCAATTTGACAATCGGCTGGCTGACTGGGATTTGGATCCATAACCTATTAGTTTTATTTGAGAACCACCCAGCACATATTCAAAGAATTGAGTAGGATTCATAATACACACAGTACCCCATAATGATAAAGTGAAAACAAAATTTTAGAAATGTCTGTAAATTTATTACAAAAGAAAAAACTGAAATATCACATTGGCATAAGTTTCAGACCCTTCACTCAGTACTTTGTTGAAGTACCTTTAGCCTTTCGGTATGATGTGACAAGTTTTGCACCTGGATTGGGGGATTTTATGCCATTCTTCCTTGCAAATCCTCTTAAACTCAGTCAGGCTGGATGACAATCATTGGTGGACAGCCATTTTCAGGTCCCTCCAGAGATATTCAATACGATTCAAGTAATGGCTCTGTCTGGGCAGGACATTCACAGAGTTTTCCCTAAGCCACTCCTGTGTTGTCTTGGCTGTGTGCTTAGGATCATTATTATGTTGGAAAGTGAACCTTCAGCCCAGTCTGAGCTCCTGAACACTCTGGAACAGATTTTCATTGAGGATATCCCTGTACTTTGCTCCATTCAGCTTTCCATCAAGCCTGACCAGTCTCCCAGTCCCTGCTGCTGAAAAACACCCTCCTAGCATGATACTGCCACCACCATGCTTCATTGTTGGGATAATTTTGAGCATGTCTAATTTCCTCCAGACATAACATTTAGAATTCAGGCCAATCAGTTCAATCTTGTTTCATTAGGCCAGAAAATCTTGTTTCTCAAAATCTAAGAGTCCTTCAGGTACTTTTTTGTAAGCATCAAGGAAGCTTTCATGTATTTTGCATTGAGGAGAGACTTCCATCTAGCCACTCTGCCATAAAGCCTAGATTGGTGGAAGGCTGCAGTGATAGTTTATTATTTATTATTATTATTTATTAATCAAATTTCTATACCGCCCTATTCCCGAAGGACTCAGGGCAGTGAACAGCCAAGATAAAATACAGATAATACAAATATTAAAAATCCCTTAAAATTATTAAATATTTTGGCCGAAACACAGATTAAAACACCCAATTTATAAAATCACGAATTAAAAAAATTTAAAAATTTAAAAGAGGGGAGTTAGGCCAGGCCAGCTTGCTGAAATAGAAAAGTTTTGAGAGCACGGCGAAACGTGCGCAGGTCCGGGATCCTCCGTATCTCTGGGGGGAGCTCGTTCCAGATGGTAGGTGCCCCCACAGAGAAGGCTCTCCCCCTGGGGGCCGCCAGTTGACACTGTTTGGCCGACGGCACCCTGAGGAGCCCCTCTCTATGGGAGCGTACTGGTCGGTGAGAGGCTATTGGTAGCAGAAGGCGGTCTCGTAGATACCCCGGTCCAATGCCATGGAGCGCTCTAAAGGTGGTAACCAAAACCTTGAAGCGCACCTGGAAGACCACCAGGAGCCAGTGCAGCTCGCACAGGAGGGGGGGTCACATGGGAGCGCCAGTCGCTCCCATAACCACCCGCGCAGCCGCATTCTGGACCAGCTGGAGCCTCCGGGTGCTCCTCAAGGGGAGCCCCATGTAGAGAGCATTGCAGTAGTCCAAGCGGGAAGTAACGAGAGCATGAGTGACCGTGTTTAACGAGTCCCGATCCAGAAAGGGATGCAACTGGCGAATCAGGCGGACCTGATAAAAAGTCCCCCTGGCCACGGCCGTCATGTGCTCTTCTAAAGACAGCCGTGAGTCCAGGAGGACACCCAAGTTGCGAACCCTCTCCGTGGGGGCCAATGACTCGCCCCCAATAGTCAGTGATGGCACTAACTGACTATATCGGGATGTCGGAAACCACAGCCACTCGGTCTTGGATGGGTTGAGCCTGAGTCTGTTTCTCCCCATCCAGATCCGCACGGCCTCCAGGCACCGGGACATCACTTCAAGGGCATCATTGGGGTGGTCCGTGGTGGAGATGTACAGCTGAGTATCATCAGCGTACTGGTGGTACTTCACCCCGAAACCACGGATGATCTCACCCAGCGGCTTCACATAAATGTTGAACAGAAGGGGCGAGAGGACCGACCCCTGTGGCACCCCACATACAAGGGGCCTCGGGGTTGACCTCTGCCCCCCTGTCAACACAGACTGCGACCGGTCAGAGAGAAAGGAGGAGAACCACCGTAGAACGGTGCCCCCCACCCCCAACTCCTCTAGCCGGTGCAGCATGATACCATGGTCGATGGTATCAAAAGCCGCTGAGAGGTCTAATAGGACCAGGACAGAGGAGCAACCCCTGTCCCGAGCCCTCCAGAGATCATCAACCAACGCGACCAATGCCGTTTCCATGCTGTACCCAGGCCTGAAGCCCGACTGGAACGGATCCAGATACGACGATTCATCCAGGTACTGGGGGAGCTGTCGCGCTACCACACTCTCAACAACCTTCGCAACGAAGCGAAGGTTGGAGACTGGACGATAATTTGCCAACACTGCCGGGTCCAGGGAAGGCTTCTTGAGAAGAGGCCTCACCACCGCCTCTTTCAAGGCGGCAGGGAAGACCTGTCCTTCTGGAACTCTGTTCCATCTCTATACAGGATTTCTGGAGCTCAGTCAGAGTGACTATCAGGTTCTTGGTCACTCTCCCCTGATTGTTCTGTTTGACCAGGAGACCAACTCTTGGAAGAGTCTTGGTTGTGCCAAACTTCTTCCATTTGAGAGTTATGGAGGCCTCTATGCACTTAGGCACCTTCAGTGCAGCAGATATTTTGTTGTAGCCTTCTCCAGATCTGTGCCTTGCAATAATCCTTTCTCTGAGCTCTGCAGGTGGTTCCTTTGACATCATGGCTTTTGCTCTGCTACAATATGCATTGTCAGCTGTGAGGCCCTCTATAGAGAGATGTGTGCCTTTCTGAATCATGTTCAATCCATTTAATTTACCATGGGTTGATGTCAATCAAGGTGTAGAAACATATTAGCAACAATCAAGAGAAAAGGGGAGGCACCTGACCTAAATTTCAAGTTTTGTGGCAAGGGGTCTGAATACTTATGCCAAAGTGATATTTCAGGTTTTTTATTTTTAATAAATTTACAAGCATTTCTAAATTTCTGTTTTCACTTTGCATTATGTGGTACTGAGTGTAGATTAATGAGAAAAACATGAATTTCAACAACTGTAGAATCAGGCTGCAGCATAACAAAATTGACAAAAGTGAAGGGGATCTTAATGCACTGTATAATGATGACTACTTAACTATGGACAGAATAGAATAGAATAGAATAGAATAGAATAGAATAGAATAGAATAGAATAGAATAGAATAGAATAGAATAGAATAGAATAGAATAGAATAGAATAGAATAACAGAGTTGGAAGGGACCTTGGAGGTCTTCTAGTCCAACCCCTGCCCAGGCAGGAAACCCTACACCACTTCAGACAAATGGTTATCCAACATCTTCTTAAAAATTTCCAGTGTTGGAGCATTCATAACTTCTCCAGGCAAGTTGTTCCACTGATTAATTGTTCTAACTGTCAGGAAATTTCTCCTTAGTTCTAAGTTGCTTCTCTCCTTGATTAGTTTCCACCCATTGCTTCTTGTTCTACCCTCAGGTACTTTGGAGAATAGTTTGACTCCCTCTTCTTTGTGGCAACTCCTGAGTTATTGGAACACTGCTATCATGTCTCCCATAATCCTTCTTTTCATTAAACTAGACATACCCGGTTCCTGCAACCGTTCTTCATATGTTTTAGCCTCCAGTCCCCTAATCATCTTTGTTGCTCTTCTCTGCATTCTTTCTAGAATCTCAACATCTTTTTTATGTCATGGCGACCAAAACTGAATGCAAGATTCCAAATGTGGCCTGCTTAAGAATGTGCAATATTTCTCTTGCTGCTGTCACTAAAAATAAAATATCAATTAGATTATAAGGATTTGGGTGCAGTATATTTAAAATATATTGGTTTTTTAGTGATTCTATATTCTTCAGTTGAAGCAGAGTATCTAACCATGTTTGATCAATGACTTTTTTTTTCAAGAAGAGCTAAGTGATTCATGAGATAAAATAAAAAAATCCTTGTTTTGTATCATGAAACTCTGCTGCATTTAATTTTCCATTCCTTGTCTTTGCAGATGGCAATCCATATACCTGGTGGATCGGGCGTGCCAATGAAAAGCAGTACTATTGGGGTGGCTCTGGACCAGGCATTCAGAAATGTGCCTGTGGCATTGAACGTAACTGTACTGATTCAAAATACAATTGCAACTGTGATGCTGATTCAAAACAAGAGTAAGTGAGATATTATATTTTTTTTATAATTTAAATGCTTCAAACAATAGTGACATTTAAGATTACTGTATAAATAAAGCAAACAGATCAGACCAAACAATAGTGACATTCAAGCTTACTGTACAAATAAAACAATCAGAACCTAGTGCTAGGTTCAATGCAACCAATAAGAACATTAAAAATTAATTTCACCTGGTGATTTTTTTTGACCCTAGTTTAGGTGGCTGCAAGATAACTAGAGGAAGAATCTCCTACTAATTAATATAAATAAATTGAATTATTTTGCTGGGAGTTTGTGATCTGGAATATTAAAATAAGCAATCAGTACTCTTTTAGTCTATTTATACAGTGTTATTTTGGAAGATACCATATGTTTTATTGTATTGATCTGTGTAAATATCTTGTATCTTCTGGAGTTCTTGTTTTGTTTTTCAGTTAGGAAAATGTATTTTAATTTTAAAAAATATTTTATTTTGATACTGAAAATCTAAGAAGAAAAAGGACTTTTTTTGAACATGAGCAATCTGAAACTAAAATTAATATTATGTTACTAGTTTGATTCTTAGTAATTATATAAATTTGTGATTATGGGTTGGAAAGTCTTGATAATGACTTCATAAAGAAAGATTGATAATGGCTTACTGACAGTTTGGATTGAAAATTTATTCCATTATATTTTTAATAGTTACTAAACTGCAAAAGCTGCACAGTACATTTGGGATAAATAGATAATTAAATATATGAATACATAGAAAATGAGGATAAATTAAAGAGGCTTTCTTTCATATGATTTTTAGATGAGGCTGAAAGAATCAAAAGTGATATGAACAAACTAAGAAAATGAAAGCAGAAGGAGAGGAAGCAAAATAAATCAGCATGTGATCAGTTTAAGAAGAGACAGATCATAGGGGGCTGAGCTTCTAAAATAAGGCAAACAAATTATGTAAGAGATATTTAAGTAGATGGTTATTGAAAGTCTGTGAGGGATTCTTCATGTCTCTGATCCAATTGATGATCAAACAGACATCCAGTGCTTTTCAGTATCCACTGACTGATGCATTGAATATCATCCATTTTTTCATTTCAAAGAGCGGGGCTGGCAGCAGGTAAAGTAGAGTTCACTCTAATGGCACTCCTATAGGAATACAACATCAAGATCAACTTTGGTTACATGCCATACTTTCTTCAGAAAGCACCAATTTTGAGAAAAAAATATTTACTTACGGTATTCTGAATCAGATGGGCCAATCCTGCAGGCTGAACAATTAAATTGATATGTTTTAACTGTTTCTGAAACATAGACAAATTTGGTGAATTGTAGCCCAATTTATTTACCACAAACCCCCAAAGAATTTGTCATTCTTTTTTGACAAAGTGACTAAATTAGTGGATCAGAGAAGCACAGTGGATAGTATATTTGGATTTCAATAAGGCATTTGACAAAGTAGACCATAACTTACTAAGCTAAAAAAAATGTGGGATAGGCAGCATCACCACTAGATGGATTTGTATTGGGCTGACAATAAACTCAACAAGTAGCCCTCAATGAAACTATATCTACATGGAAGGAAGGAAGCAGGAATATCCAAAATTCCATAAGATAGGCTCAAGATCCAAATGGATCTCAACAGACTTGAACACTAGACCCTATCTAACAAAATAATATTCAATGTAGATAAATGTATGGTTTTATACTTAGGCAAGAAAAAACAAATGTACAGGTACAAATTAAGTGAAACCTGGCTCAATATCAGTAATTGTGAAAGGGATCTTGGAGTCCTAGTGAACAATCACCTAAATATCAGTGAGCAGCCAACAAAAAATCCAATACAATCCTAGGTTGCATTAACAGAGAAATAGAATAAAGATCATGTGAAGTATTAGTATCGCTTGATAAAGCGTTATTAAGATCACACTTGGAATACTGCATTCATTTTTGATCAGCATATTATTAAAGAAGGTAGAAAAGAGCAACAAAGATGATTAGGGGGCTGAAGGCTAAAACATATGAAGAAGTTGCAGAAATTGGGTTTGTCTAGTCTAGTGAAAAGAACAACTAGGGGTGGCATGATAACAGGATTCCAATATTTGAGGGATTGCCAAAAAGAAGAAAAGATCAATCTGCTTTCCAAAGCACCAGAAGACAAGACCAGAAACAATGGATGGATAGTAAACCGCCCTGAGTCTCTGGAGAAAGGTGGCATATAAATTGAATTAACAATTTAAATAATAATAATAATAATAATAATAATAATAATAATAATAATAATTAAAAAAAACAAAAAACAAAAACAAAAAAACCCCGATGATACCTTAACAGTTCCTAAGTCCTTGGTTAGGACTCGAGCTGCTGAGCTATTAACCAGCCTCAAAGGCAGTGAATCTCACTAAAGATTAAATAATAATAATAATAATAATAATAATAATAATAATAATAATAACAAAAAAACAAGGAAGCTTATGACAATGAATCATGCCTTGCACCCTAAAAGTGATGTTGACCAATTATATTTACCAAGAGCAGAGGGTGGTCGAGGACTCCTACAAGTAAAGCAGACTGTGGAAGAAGAAAAATGCAGCTTGAATGATTACATCCAGAAAAGTGAAGAACCAATGATTAAGGAAGTAAATAAAGGAGGCCTTTAAAGATAACTAAAACAAAAGCAGAATATAAGAAAGAAGTAATTGAGCAGCGAGCTGAAAATTGGAAACACAAAGCTCTGCATGGCCAATACTTGAAAAGTATTGAAGGCAAAGCTGACCAGAAACTAACTTGGAACTGGTTAAGATCAGGAGTACTGAAAAAAGAAACAGAAAGCTTTATTTTGGCAGCTCAAGAACAAGCCCTAGCCACAAACTGCATGAAGGCAAAAATTCAACATGTCACCACCAACAGCAAATGCCGCCTCTGCAATGAGAAAGATGAGACAGTCGACCACCTGATCAGTGGGTGCAGCAAAATTTCACAAACTGACTACCTACAACGCCATGACCGGGTTGCTAAGATCATTCATTGGAAACTGTGCCAGAAGTTTGGATTTGAGTACAGCAAAAACCACTGGGAACATCAGGTTGAGAAAGTTTTAGAGAATGAGAAACTCAAGATCTTATGGGACTTTAGGATTCAGACTGACAGGCACTTGGTCCACAACACACCTGACATAACAATAGTTGAAAAGAAAAAAGTATGGTTCATTGACATTGCAATACCTGGTGATGCACGGATTGAAGATAAGCAGCAAGAAAAAATCACAAAGTACCGGGATTTGCAAATTGAAGTTGAGCGACTGTGGAAAAAGAAATCGTGTGTTGTCCCAATTGTAATTGGAGCCCTTGGAGCAATACCCAAAGGGCTACCCCGCTATTTAGAAATTCTAAATTTGCCGGACTTGAACATTTTGACTCTACAAAAAACCACCTTACTCGGAACAGTTTACATCCTCCGACGATACCTTAACAGTTCCTAGGTCCTTGGTTAGGACTCGAGCTGCTGAGCTATTAACCAGCCTCAAAGGCTGTGAATCTCACTAAAGAGTAACCAATAATAATAATAATAATAATAATAATAATAATAGAAACTAATCAAGGAGAGAAGAAATCTAGAATTAAGAAGAAATTTGCTAACAGTGAGAACAATTAAGCAGTGGAATGGCTTGCCTTCAGAAGTTGTGGATGCTCCATTATTGGAGGTTTTTAAGAAGAGACTACACAGCCACTTCTCTGGAATGGTATAGGGTCTCCTGCTTGAACAAGCAGGAGTAGTTGGACTAGAAGACTTCAAAGGTCCCTTCCAATTCTGTTATTTTGTAATTTGAAGGTTTGAGTACACCTATCATTTGTTTATCATGAACCAGCTGAATTTATATTACTCATGACCTGCGAACATTTTCTTTTCAGGAAGCATAGCCTCATCCAGAATGGGCTAAATCAGATCTTAGTAGAGTTTTGTTTCCATGTAATTTTAGAAGCATTTCTTTGAAGATGCTAAATCAAAGTCATACCCTTTTTTGAAACACCATTTTACAGTGCCTCCCCACTTTAATGATAATGCCAAAATAACCCTTATTCTTTTGTGCATCTACAGAGTCTTATTCCCAATGGATCCAAATAGTTGGACAATTAAACATCCATGCATTCATATTTACGAGACCGCCTTCTGCCTCCAATAGCCTCCCACTGACAGTACACTCCTACAGAGACGGTCTTCTCAGGGTACTGTCGGTTAGACAGTATCGACTGGCAACCCCCAGGGGGAGAGACTTCTCTGTGGGAGCACCTGCCCTCTGGAACGAGCTGCCCCCGGAGATTCATCAGATTTCCGACCTCTGTATCTTCCGCAGCGCCCTTAAAACACTATTATTCCATCAAGCAGGGCTGGCCTAAAATATTATTTTAATGAGTTATTGTGTTTTAGATGATTGGCCAAACTATCTAATAATTTAAAGTTGTTTTTAACTTTTATATTGTGGGTTTTTATCTTGGCTGTACACCGCCCTGAGTCCCTTTGGGAGAAGGGTGGTATAAAAATTTGATAAATAAATAAATACATATAATTTATATGAACACCCAAATCACAATGTGACTTTTTTCTAAACAGGGACATTTTTTCAAATCAAATTCACTACATTGGTCCTGACTAAGATGATACGCTGGCTTTCAGAACCCTATCAGCTTCACTGTCTACAATTAACTTGGACCTAGCTTCATTTTGTTTTAAATAGTGTTTAAGTGCCATGCAGTAATAATATAAACGTCATTTCTCTAATCTAATATTAAAGGATTACTTCAACAGAACATTTTAATATTTCTAATCTATTCATCTGCTTGAGGCAGATAATAACTCTTTTAAAAAAGTGATTGTATATGTTTAACATAAAAAAAACCTACCATGTTTCTCCGAAACTAAGGTATGTCTGGATAATAAGCCCAATTGGGCTTTCGAGCACATGCATTAAAATAAGCCCCCCCAGAAAAATAAGCCCCAAAAAATACTTAGATGCATGTGTGGGGGGGAAGGGAGGGGGAACATCAGAGCCGCTGCCACCCAAGATCAGCAGGCCAGATTCAGTGAGCCAGATGCACCGCTGCCACATAGGAGAAGAAGAGAGAAAGGAGGTGCTGCAAGAGCACCCATTTCTCATGTTCTTCTACTTCAGGGCAGCAGCAGTGCATTCAGCTCCCTGAATCTGGCTTGCCGATCTCAGCCAGTGAGGGGGAGTGACAGTGGGGAGGGGTGGAGCGGCAGAATGGTGGAGAAGCAAGAATTTTGTTTGTTTTTTTTAATTTTTTTATTATTAAAATATAAACAAAGATATAAAGACAATACAATACAATACAAAGACAAACAAAAAACCCACCACCCACAAACCCACCTAACATTCTACATATACATTTTTGTCATCAACAGAATATATGTTGTTGAGCTTATATATTTTAATAAAGAGTAATTATTAAATATCTAATTCCAATGTTATAACTTTACGTTACAAATTTACATTTCTTATGAGTTCATCTCCTTATGTAAGTCTTTACCCTAATTTCTGTTCTCTACATTTTTATTGATTTTCCTTTCTAGCCATTGATACCATTGGTGCCATACAAGATAGTATTCGCTTTCTTCCTTTTCCTGGAGTTCCAGCATCAATCTGTCCATTTCAGCACACTCTGTTATCTTTGCAATGATTTTGTCTTTGGATGGGAGTTGGTCTAATTTCCAATTTTGAGCGAACAGTAGTCTTGCTGCTCTCAAGATATGTATGATAAGATATTTCGTTTCCTTAAGATATTGTGCTGTTATCATGCCAAATAAAAAGAATTCTGGACTGTTTTCTATTTGAATGTTCGTTATTTCTTCAATAATATTTTTTATATATTGTCAATAGTGTTGGGCTTTCCTACATTTCCACCAAGTGTGGTAACCGTGCCACATGTTGTAGCCTTGGGGGAGCTGTCAGCAGCAATTTATATGGCTCGGTGGGGTTTTCACGCCCCCTGCTATTGGGAACACAGCTACTTTTCCACTTTGGTGGTTATTGTTGGTGGAGCTTCATGCCCCCCCCTACTTGTGATTAATCGTTGCTGTTGATAAAGGGCATAACTGAATTGGTACGGCTCTGTACCTAACCTCTCACGTGGAGCTTGTCTGCGCTCCCATCATTGATTAATTTGGCTTGTTTCCAGCTTAAAGCCCTATCGCATTTAACAGAGCACTATTGTTTGGGGCCTCCAGGCTTAGCCTGTGCTTTCTGGGCTACTTACTAAGCGTATTGAGATTCTTTTTGCCTATCAGTGGCACTGCTTCATCATGCCCAAGGCTTCACATAAATCGAAGCATTGTCATAAAGCGGGACGCTCGGAGGATGTCTCACCTTTAGGGGCCTCTTCTACCAATAAGGAGGTTTCTTCTGGATCCCATTCCAGGCCTCATCATAAATCCTCCTCCCATTCCCGCCCTTCCCGTGCTGAAGTTCGCTGGGACAAGGTACTTCAAAAACTATGTGCCAAGGCCAGCGGGCACCAGCAGTTAGCCAAGGAGACACCTATGGTTGCTCCTCAGTCTACCTCAGCAGCTAACCCTGCAGTTCAAGTCGATCAAATTTGCCTCCAGGACTGCCCTGCTGTGATTCAATCCGCTGCTCTGTGGGGCGCCGCGGTGTCAGATCCTGATCCGGCAACGAATCCTGACACTCCTCCATCCACGTTGCAGCTTCCTCTGGGTCGGTTTCAGCACCTCCCCCAACTGTATCCAAATCTGGTGTGGCACAACAACTAGATTACGTTTCACCTGCTCAAATTCATCAATGGATTGCCACAGCGGTGCAACAATCTTTAGCATCCCAAGTTGGGCACGTTAGTAGAGCTGCTTCACTCCATTCCGGCCTCTCTGCCCCTCGGGTGGATGTCTCTCAAGACGATGTGCTTTCCATAGATGCCCCGGATTCTCCCATTGCCTCCGTCTCGAGCCATGCCTCTTCACTGGCCAAAGAGGTTTCGCAGGATTTGGACCTTTCTGAGGATGAAGGCCTCCCTCCGGACCAGCCTGCTTTTATGGGTCTTTTTCCTCAGGCCTTGTTCAAATCTCTATTGCACAAGGCTGTCCTTACGGCTCAGTTGGGATCCCCGCCTTCTGCGCAGCCTGCGCCTTCGACTTCTCAAGGGGCTCTGAATTCGCTCTTTGCCGAACCACCCAGGCCTATAGACATAATCCCTAACCCCCCTTTGTTTCTCGAAGTCATCCGGAAACAGTGGTCCTCCCCTGCCTCTGTCCCAACGCCTTCCTCTATGGACCGGTGGAACTACTGCGTGGCTCTGGATCTGGCTGACCTGCTTCAAGTTCCATCCGTCGATGCTCTGGTGGCTGCCCTCTTGCCACACGTACCGGTTCCTGGCACTTCAGATGAAGGTCTCTGTCCTGAGGAGCGTCGGGCAGAGCAGGTCTTACAACGGGCACATCAAGGGGCCACCTGGGCCATCCGTGCGGCATCCACTGTTCGGTTCTTTTAACCGAATGACTCTTCTATGGCTTCGCCATTTGCAAGAGACCTTGGCCACTGAGGATGTCCGTGTCAGGCAGGAACTGAATAAAATCATTGCCGCCACTCAGTTCTCAGCAGACGCCTCTCTTAATGCTGCCCGCTTTGCGGCCAAGTCCCTCGCCTCTTCTGTTACTGCACGGCGTTTAGTCTGGCTTCGCTACTGGCAAGCGGATGCCAGGCACAAGTGGCACCTGGCGTCAGTCCCCTTTTCTGATTGCGCCAGAAGGGCAACTTTGCACGTTAAAAGCCAAAGACTGATTGACCGCAAAGGCTCGTATGGAGTAGTTTTCTCACCCAGATCTTCATCTCTCTGTTCTTCTATATTTTGGAATCTAAGGAAGAAGGATGCCTTCTCCATTTCAAGAAATGTGAGTGCATCTTCGGTGTTCTCGGCTCCTCATCGTTTGTTGGTTCTCCATCCTCTCCAGCCTAGAGGCTGTAGCTTCCATTTTTTCCTCCACTTTATGTATTCTCTGTTCATTTTCTATGATATTTTGCTGGATTTTCACTATCTTCTCATCTATGTTTCTAATGTCATCTTTGATTTCCCCTACATCCAGTCGCAATTGTTCATGGTTTTTTTCTAGTTTCATCGTGATTTAGTGTCATCTTATCTTCCATCCTTTTCATTCCCTCTTGTATCATTGCGAGAGCAGCCTGTATATTCTGCATGCCTATGATAGTATTGGTCTTCTCTTCTCCCGTCTTTTGCTGTACTGGGGAGGCCACTAGTAGTGTTTGGGTTTGGGGTACCTTTTTGGTTGTTTTAATGGTAGTTGATGTACTTGAAGTAGCCATGTCTATTATACGTGTTAGTCTTGTCCACAGTTTCATATAATTGTGTGTTGCCTACTTTATGTTAATGGCTTAAATGGAACATTATTGTTGGAATTAATATTAGTGGAAATACTTCTAATCAGCAATCAGCAATATAATGATATATATATATAGAAAGAAGAGAAAAGCAGGGGGAGGGAAGGTAGAAATGGGGGAGACAGCGGGGAAAGGGCACATTTCTAGCAATTCATAAATTACCTTATTCTTAAATTAATTGCAAATTAAGAGATCTATTTCACTAGCAGTATTTATAGTAATTCTAAAATCAATTCTATGTCAGTTTATATTTCTAATTATCTTAATTGTTATAACTGTATTAAATTATTTAAATTAATTAGCTTTCAATCAATTATCACACATCTAGTACTCTATAGTTATTTGGATGATCAACTTGTTATTATTATAATCAACTTATTCTTATATATTCACAAACAGAAAAAAGAAGAAAGAAAAAATACTAAATTATTAAATATTCTATTGCGTTCTAATATGTTATAATAAGATTAAGCCAGACCATTAATAGCTATATCGTCCGTTTGTTCACCAGTTGTTTCAATGGTTCAATAGTTAAATAGTTCAGTATTTGCTGATTAGATCATTATATATCCCAGTTTTTTGGAAGAGTGTCAGTGGAAATGGTGGAAATATTAATAGCTTCTAAAAGTCCACTCAAATATGTTATATCGAAGTTTGTTTCGTCTCTGTCCATGCAATGTCCACACTCTCCTTCAGTCTATTTCACACTCGGTTTTCCAATTTAGTCCAATCCACCCGACCGAAGCCAATAGAGTCCAATGCGATCAGTTTGTAGAAATCCGTCCAAAATCCTCCTTCCGATCTCCGGCACACCGCTCTCCTCACTCTCTCTTTATTTCCTTCAATCCTCCTTCCGATCTCCGGCACACCGCTCTCCTCACTCTCTCTTTATTTCTTTCAATCCTCCTTCCGATCTCCTGCACACCGCTCTCCTCACTCTCTCTTTATTTCCTTCAATCTTGCAAGATCTGTTCTTATTCTTATTCTCAATTTAGTCCTCTTGATCCAGTCCACCCCAATAAAATCCGGTTATATCGGAGTTAAATCCTCCGTGATTCTCGTTGCTCTCTCTTTTCTTTCGGCTGTTCAAAATTTTTGCGCTGTCATATCTATTCAAAATGGCTCCAATCCACCCGATCCTTCTGCCGCCGCTTGTCTAATGTCTTTTCCCAGTATCTCTGCCACCAGTGTCTGTTTCTTCATCAAATGCTTTTTGGATTGTTGTTGTTTTTTTTGGTTAAAGTCCTCTGTTGATGACTTCTTTTCTTTTTTCAATCTTCGCTTCCCACTCACGCAGTTGTCAGCGCCTCTGGCCAATCTCAAAAGGCTGGTTTTCCTCACTCTGGATTAAGGGCTTGTCTTGTACCTTCGAAGGAGTTGCGATCTCCTCCGAGGTCCTAAGACGTTCCCCTTTAAACTATCAATCCCTCCGAGATCGATAGCACCTGTTTCGACTCCAGATGTGGGATTATTAGAGACTCAGGAGTGGAGCCCCGTCCCTTTCGTCTCTAACGCGCTGAGGTTGCCGCTGAAATCGAGAAGCAAGAATTTTGCTGCTCGCCCAAATCCCAGATCTCCTGTTTGCCCTGTAGGCTCTTCAAGAGGAAGGTGATCGAGCCAATCTGTGGCTTTTTCAATCCAAGCGAGCGCTTCTTCTTCTACTCCCCTTCCCCCCCCTCCCCGAGTGGTGTGTAACTTGAGAACTTGGATTCTCTTTTAAACTCTTCCCGGCCATCTTTTTGTTCTCTACTTCGGCTCCAGGAGCTGTATCCAACCCCCATCCCACCCCATCCCTGCCGGGTGGGGGCTCAGGAGAACTTTGGCAAGTCTGGTCAAGTGACCCTTGGGGTGGAGACCCCCACCCCAGCCCCCTTGGCCACTTTGAGAGCGGCAGTGCAAGCCCAATCCAGCCCAGTCCAGTCAGCCTCCTTGGTTGGCAGCCGGGAAAGTGGGGTGGGGGGGGACAGAAGGTCCAAGAAGACCCCCAGGCTGCCCCACCATGCTTCTCCTGCCTCCTTGCCCTCCTTTCACACACAAAGCCAATCACACAGAGCTTGCTTGCATACAGGCTTGCCAGAAACTCCGCCTCCTTCCCGCTTCATGCTCCAGAGCCTTTCTTGTCCAGGATGCCACGGAGCCCACGGCCGATGTCAACCATAGCTGAGCCTGAGAAGACACGTGTTGCTGGCCTTCGCACCCTGCACCAGGTGAGCCCCGCTCACTTCCCTTTTGACCTGCTCTGCAGTCAGACTTGGGACTGTCCTCCGGGGCGTACTTCCACCCAACCAAGCCCTGCCAACTTTACAGGAGTGGGGAGGTGGAAAAAAATAAAAGTTTCCGGGCATTGGGCAGCTGCCATGATTGCTAGAGTCAACGACCTGAGCTGCACCAGCAGAGCAGCTGGTCAGTGCTCCGGCACCAGTCCCCCTGCTGGGGGCTGAGGTTTTGAGGTCCTGCACCTCAAAAATAATAAGACCCCCGATAATAAGGCCAAGGCCATATTTCAGGGGTCAAAATATGGGGGAAACATGGTACTGTGGGAAACACGGTACCACTTTAAAGAAAAATTGCAGAACATATTTTACAAGAGCGTAAGAGTTCATTCTATTTCCATAACTGTATAATTGTAAAGAGAAACTATTAATAGAAGGTGTGACTTAATTCAATTTATGAGCCATCGTGGTATAGTGATTACAATGCAGTATAGCAGGCTAATTTGCCCACAACCAGGAGTTTGATCCTGATGGGGCTTGAGGTATACTTACCCTTCCATCCTTCCGAGACCAGTAAAATGAGGATTCAGATTGTTGGGGGCAATATGCTGTTATTTCTGTACCTTTATATACTACTTAGACAGTGCTAAAAATCACTATGGAACTGTATATAAGTCTAAGTGCTATTGCTATTACTGTTGAATTCAGGCTTCAAAATGGTGTGCATTAATTTCTTAAAAGACTACATCTCTTTGTGCACATAAGAACTTGTACGGTACAATGGAATTGTGTTTTCAACATTTTCCCCATAGACCTAAGAATTGAAGATGGAAGATTAGCTCACATATTGCACAGGTAAATTTCTTATACATTGAAGACCCTTGAGGCCAATTTCAGTTTTGATTTTACTATATCATTAATAGAAACTGAAGAGAATTACATTTTCTATCTATCCGTGTCAATGGGGCTTTTATATAGGAATTTATACATGTTGCAGTTATACAAAGTTATATTTTCTATATTTATTATATTGATGGTGGGGCTTTTATTTTGCTTTCTTTGCTTTATTTAGGGAGAGAGATGTCAGATTAGAACTTTATGTACTTTGGGCAAGTGTATATAGTGAGGAATCGAATAAATATTCTGCCTGAATCAATGGTGGGTTTCTACTGGTTCGCACCGGTTCAGGCAAACCAGTAGTGGCGGTGGCGGGAGGCTCCACCCACCCAGCCAGACGTTATCACCGACGCTCTGTGCAGGTGCAGAAAGTTCTGTGCATGCATAGAAGCACCGTGCACGAGTGAAGTGAGCATGCACTCCCAATTCCGACCAGTAGCAAAGGTAAGTGGAACCCACTACTGGCCTGAATGTATTGAACCACTTTGGTGGGAAGGTAACAGCATTCTGTGCACCTCGGCATATAGTCATGCTGCCCACATGGCCATGGAAAAGTCTTTGGACCTCCTCCAGCTAAGAAATGGAGATGAGGACTGCCTCCTAGAGTCAGACACTACTGGACTGGGGAAACTTTTACCTTTAGAATAAATATTCTGCCTGGGTGTATTTTTACTGTACATCTGCACTTTTTCAGGATACATATTTTTGTGGAGTAGGAGGAACAGATATGAAGTCCTGAGTGGTTCTAGTTGAGAAAGAGTTCTCATCTTGGCCAACATTTTCTTTCATCTCTGTGGATTGTTACATCACACATAAGAACATATCAGGAACATGCCAGATTTCATAAACCAACACTAAGCCAGATATTCCAACAAACAAAAAGCAGGCAAATATTTAGCAATATCTTTGCTAAATATTATGTGCAAGCAAGACTATACTGTATCTTCATATTACAGTATGTGGCACATGTTAAATTTACTGCATTCCTATGTTTTTGAGTTGGATTTTGACCTTAAAAATCATCTGTTTCTGTCTACAGTAATACATTTCCTTTATTTGTTCCATACAATATATATGAACATTAATAATAATAAAGTGATCCTCAATGCTTGATTGACTCCACAGTAGTTACTTAGGCATTTTTACAGGCTTTGGAATAAACCTTACTTCATTTGTTCCCTAATTCATATATTTCCACCCTGTCGAACATTGTGAAGATGTGTGTATGACACAATGAATCTTAAACTTCAGAAGTTACTTTTGTTATGAGATAATTTGATGCATCATTAAACAGTACAAATCTTTAAAATGAAGCAGTGGAACATAAAATGATGACGGTTTTTCATATTTAGTTTGAAATGTATCATTTGAGAAGAAGTGTTCTTCCCTCTTAATTTCAGGAATCCCTTTTTAGTCACAGCTGCTCAGTTTCTATTCAATTTCAGTTTTGCAATATTTAGCTGATATTGTTTACATGTTCACTAGACAGTAAGCTTTAAGAGAGTCATTCTGTAATTATACAGAAATCAAACTGTAGCACTAAACACATTGAAAAATCAGAAAACAAAAACCTTGAAAATCAAGTTAAACTCAAACCATCACATGTTAAACCCGTTTCTGTCCTGTCTCATCCCATTCCTTTTTCTCTTTTATTTGACCTTGCAACAGATGCACTGAAGTCTTCTTTATTTTTTTGGATTAAAATGTAATGTAGAATAGATTTGAACCCGGAAACGTTTTTACTAGGCATGAAACCAGAGAACTTAAACAAATCTAATTGGTATCTCACTCTCCACATCATCATTGCAGCCAGGATCTCGTTCGCGCAAGAATGGAAATCCAAAAATATCCAATCGGAGGCTACGTTAATTGCAAAGATCATGGACTGTGCAGAAGCAGACAAGCTTACTGGACTTTTGCAAGATAGACAAGAATCGGGGTTATATAGGAGCTGGGGCAGATGGTATGCTTGGCTGCAAAAAAAGAAATCTTAAGAAGAATGAAAATATTAACCTTAATGTGAACATGGCTAAATATTTATAGGAGCATTGCATGACAATTGAGAATTCTTTCTTCTGGATAACCTTTTCTTTCTTTTGATGAGTTGGCTTAATGGAAGTTTGTACTTTCTCTAGGCGAAAATTGATACTTTAAAACTCTATATGTATTATATTACTCTCTGCAATTCTATCCATATTATTATATTTTTTTTTTGTATTTTTTTAATAATTTTCAATAAAAAATTTTTTTAAAAAAGGATGTGAGAGCGATCTGGCTGCGACATCTGTCACCCCATTGATCGCCAGGGTTGATTCGGCTGATTTGGCTGGCTAGGCGGGTGTCCCCTTCCTCCCTCACCACTCCATGTGCGTCCCTCCCGAAGCTGCGTGCTCAGTGGAAGAGGACGACCAGATAGAAGGAGTGTACCGATCTTCGGTCAAGGGTATACGATAGCTGCGCTCCCCTGCTAGAACCTCCAAAACAAGCCAAATTAAGAGAGACTCTACTCAGACCTGAACCCATATCAAGGAAAGTGTTCAAGTGAATAAAGTCCTTGTGTAATATTACATGATAAGTTGGCCGAACCATTGCAGATCAAACTTCCCATACAGATTTCAAATAATGCAAAAAATACTGAAGATGATTAATTAATTGTTCTCACATTAATATTCAAGTCAAAATGTGGACAGATACTGAACAAGAATTCATGCATGAAC
Source organism: Arizona elegans (assembly GCA_022577455.1). Taxonomy (NCBI): domain Eukaryota; kingdom Metazoa; phylum Chordata; class Lepidosauria; order Squamata; family Colubridae; genus Arizona; species Arizona elegans. The sequence goes on from JAKOOJ010000004.1 coordinate 89,421,992, forward strand.
TTGATGCATTAATGAGAATTTAAGTTGTGGCAGCAGGTTATGCAAATCAAGATTCAGTTCAGGATAATTTAATTTTTGCTACTAAAGCCAAAATATGTTAGAATATTAAATTTTCAGAATATCCCATGGATGCCGTACTCTGCATACTTCATTCTTAAAAATAACATTTTTTTAAAAAAAAATATTTAATTGTACTTTTCATGATAGTAATTAATTATTATCAATCTTACTATGTTCAGTGGGTTTTTTTTCTTCAGATTATAGGTATAGAATTTCAGTCTTTTGTTGTTATAATCTTTCTGAGTACATAACTTAGATTTAACACCTCTCTTCCAAGGCAATTTATTGGGAAAACTCTTTTGAGGAAGGTTGCGTTCAACTCCTGACAATTACCTGGTCAAGTCCTTGCAATTTTTTTTGGCAAGATTTTTCAAAAGTGGATTTACCATTGCCTCTTTCCTAGGGTTGGGAAAGAATGCCTGGCCAGTTGACTTTATGCAATCTCCCAGTTTCTAGTCTGTGCTCACTTCTAAAATAAATCTGTGCTCACTTCTAAAATAATTTGGAAGTGCTTTGAAGGACATACGAAATGGAATATCTCTAATATTCATGCTGACTATTTAAAATTTTATGTAAAAAAATGTCATTGCAAAGTTGAATTAGATTTTTCTGGTATGATTTATTCTTACACAAAAGATTGAAAAAGTAAGCTCTTTTCATGATGCAATAATTATACAACAGTTTGAAGGTTTATATAACACAAGATTTAATTGTTACATTAATAATCCAGCAAAATGCTGTAGACATAGTATACTTGGACTTCAGTAAAGCATTTGACAAACTAGACCAAACTTACTTCATGGTAAGGTGCAAAAATGTGGGATAAACAGCATTACCATCAGTTGAATTCGTAACTGGCTGACAAACTGCATTCAATGTATAATGTATAATCAATGTATAATCATTCATAAATGATTTAGATGAGGGAATAAAAGGGGAATTTATCACATTTTCAGACAACACCAAGCTGGGGGGAATAGTCATCGACCTCAGTGGATAAATTTGAACTCTGGACTCTATGTAACAAAATGAAATTTGATAATGAGGAAAATAAGGTTTTACACTTAGGAAAGAAAAAAACCAAATGCACAGGTCTAGAATAGGTGCTATCTGGCCCAATAGAATTAACTGTGAGAGGGTTCTAGAAGCCCTAGTGGACAACCATTTAAATATGAGCCAAGTGCACTGTAGCTGCCAAAAAGGCCAATGCAATCAACTTATCATGTAATATTACACAAAGACTCTATTCACTTGAACATTAAGTCTGCATTAAGTGTTAGTATCATTTTATAATGCACACTTGGAATACTACATTGTGGGGACAAGAATACCAGTTCTTCTCCCCACAATAAAAAAGATGTTCAAACTCTAAAAAGAGTACAGATAAGAACAAAAAAGATGATAAGGGGACTGAAGGCTAAAACATATGAAGTATGATTGCAGAAACTCTAGTGAAAAGAACGACTATGGTGACATAACAGACTTTCAAGGGGAGGGGCTATCACAGAAAAACCTATATGCAGCTCATGGTCTGAAGATATGCAACTGCATTCAGAAGCTATTAGATATTGTGGGAAATACAAAGTTTATAATCCTGTTATCCCTGGCCCACTGCTATGCTTGTCTATCATCTGGAGACACAAAATTTTTGTGGCCTCCTTACTTGTCTGCATAAATTTTGTTGCAATGCAACAAAAAAAATGTTTTATGAAACAAAGGGTGCAGGAAGGGCATTAGGTCACATTAAGCACTGAAATTTTTAAAAATGCAGATTTCATAGCACATCTAATTTAAAAAAAGTAAATTCTGACTATCCTTGAGATGTTATTTAAGTAGTCTAAAAAATAGTGAATTCTGACTATTCTTGAGATGTTATTTACTTAGTCTATAATAATTTAATTACCATATTTTTCAGAATATAAGACGCACCTTTTCCCCCCCTAAAAAGGGGTAAAAATTTAGGTGCGTCTTACACTGAATGTAGCCCTGTCCACCCACTGGCCCCCGCTCTTTGGCCTCTGTCTCCCAGCAGTTTACCTCCTTGCAGCAAGCAGCAAGAAGAAACAGCTCGTTTTAGCTTCAGCCCAGCCTAATTAGCCTCCCAACTCTCAGCTGTTTTGCTCTTAGCTGCTTTGCGTTGGGCCTCTGCTGCTTGCTGCAAGGAGTTAATTTGCTGGGAGCAGATTTTTTTTTCTTGTGCTAATCAAGCTATGCTGAAAATGAAAATGAAAGTAAGGCAGGCTATTTGCTGTTTGCTATAACGAGGCAAAATTGCTGGGAGGCAGAAGCAGAGGCAGATTTCTTTTTCTTGTTTTCCTCACCAAAAAAGCTAGATGCGTCTTATACAGGGTATGGTTCTACTTACCTTTACTACCAGTTCGCAGTGGGGACGTGCATGTGCTCTTGCTTCGCTAAAGCTGCACTCTTCTGCACAAGCGCAGAAGCTTCTGCATATGCACAGAAGTGTTTTGATGATGTCGGGGTCGGTGACCGGAGCCTCCTGCCAGTTTTAATATCGGTTCTATAGAACCGGTGCGAACCAGGGGCAACCCACCACTGGTTTTATAATCCGGAGGGTTTTATACTCTGAAAAATATGGTAACTCTATTAAAAAGAGAAGGAAAGGTGTTCAGTAATGTATGGATTAAATTATACCACCCTCCACTTTTCCAATGCTATAATATTTGGTTTAACTGATGGATAGTATAGTGGATGGTTTTTAAGATAGATTGCTTTTCAATTCAACAACTATCCTGTTCTTTACAGGATGATAAGAAATATTCCAGGACGGCATGTCAAATGCTCTCCACTTTAAAATATTCACACCTTTAAACATTAAACAATGCAAAATATTCAAAGCCTTAGTGACCAATCTCTACTTATTTTCTATTTTCTCAGAATGGACTCAATTTTATTTATAAAACTTGAGTTACTAAATTGTAAAATTGCAAAACAAGTCATAAAGTGCTAACAGATGAATGAGCAGTATTTTATTTTCTAAAAAAGGCATCTATCTATTGGAGAGAATACCTCAGCAACCTAAAAAAATAAAAATAAGTCATATCATCACTATAAAGTATCTACTTCTCCCTGCTTTTTAAAGCATACTGATTTAAATAATGAAAGAGATGCATATCCAATTATATATCTGTTAACTACCTTTCTGCTTTGCCATTGCTTTAAATATTTTCCAAATTTAAGAGTACTGAGTTGCTAATTATTATTGATAATGGATGAGCGTGAACAAGTTCTAAAGATAGTTATTTAGTATTTCTTCTTCTAATGCCATCATCTATGTCTAATTGAAACATTTAATTTAATGGTAATCCCAGATGCCTTCTTCTGCCTTAGTGGATGTACCAACATTATGTTTATAGCTCAGTTTGTAGCTAACACTTCAAATGATCCTTCGAAAAAGACATTGCCATTAGAAATGGCATCTTCTGAAACCCTTGAATAGTTATGCATTAAGCAATAGCCTTCATACTTTTGTATATTTTTTTTACAAAGTCAGCTTATTGCCCCCACAAACTGGGTCCTTAATTTGACCTACCTTAAAAAGGATGGAAGGCTGAGTCAACCTTGAGCCTGGCAAGATTCGAACTTACTAATTGCAAACAGCTGGAGTTAAATTACAATGCATTAGTCTGCTGAGCTATGCAGGCTCCTTGCTTGCAGAAAATGACTCTTTTCTGCCTACCAATTACAAATTAATTAAGAACTTCAACCAAATTGGGGCTGTCATGTTCCCTTGGGGAAAGATAGCCCTTTGAACAAAGAAGCTATTTCTATTTTTATGTAAAATTTGAAATAATATATAACCTATGTAAAACAAATAGTTTAGAGTTTACAGTGGCTTAAGTAATTTTGCCTTGTGACAGTAGCTATTAAAATTGAATTCTTGTTAACATATTTTAAAGAAAAAAATAAAAATCACTATTTCCTGTTTAAAATAATATTAATGTTTACAAATTTAATGTATAGATTATAATACATCTATGTGTGTTTTGATTGTATGTCATCAAGATGTTGTAATTTCTTAATGATTGCATAGAAGACCCTCTCCAATATGATGTGTTCCCAACCTTAACCCTTCAAGTCTTCCAGTAATATACAAATCACAGCTGTAACTGAGCCCTTCCCGCTAGTCATTATTTTCTTTTTCTTTTTTCCATCTCTTTTGTTTCTAGATTTCTCCAGAGATATAATAATTTGAATCTGGTCATTTTTGCTCCAAGTAAGAACTCTGGATTAATTTGTCCTGTGATTAATTTATTTGTTTTCTTGTTACCACAATGTCCTCAAGTGTCTTCAGTAGCATCAAAGTTGAAAATTGATAACATCCTTTCTATCCTGCTCCTTCAAAGCCCAACTTTAACTTCCATAGAAAATAAAAGGGAAAATCATTTCCTTCATGATTCTGATCTTTGTAGATATAATCTTGTCATAGTATCTGACTCTTTTCCAAGACTGTCACAATATATTTCCTAATTGTTGGTTCCTTTACTGTTAATAGTTGATCTAAAAGGCAGAAGCAATCTGTCACTTCAAAATCTTTATTGCATTTCTGAATATTGGTTGTGGCACCTGTTGTTATCAGTTTGGTTTTTGTTAAGTTTAATCTTAGTCCCATTTTTCACAATGTTCTTTGAATTTCATTATCATGATTGAAATTTCAAATCACTTACAATTTCAGCTGTTGGAATAGTGTCATCAGCATAATCCAGGTTCTTCAGATTTATTCTTGCCAATTTAAAAGTATGTTAATCTATTCTCTTCAATATATATTCAGCATAAACAGCAAATTGAATAAATAAGGAGAGGATATACAACATTGTACATTCTTTTGGTAACCTGAAATAAGTCCTTTTTTTTTTAATTTTGTCAAGCGTATAAGATAATAGGTAAAAGTATAAACATGAGAGAGAAAAGTATAAACATAATTTGAATAGATGAAAAGAGTAAGTAAAAAGGAACATTAGGACAGGGATGGTAGCATTCTGGTGCACTTATGCACTCCCCTTACAGACCTCTTAGGAATGGGGTGAGGTCAACAGTAGATAGATTAAAATTAAAGTTTTGGGGGTTTGGGGAAGAAACTACAGAGTCAGGTAGTGCATTCTAGGCATTGACCACTCTGTTACTGAAGTCATATTTTCTGCAATCAAGTTTGGAGCAGTTTACCTTGAATTTGTATCTTATTTGCTCATGTATAGTTGTGGTTGAAGATGAAGTAGTCATTGACAGGTAGGACATTATGGCAGATAATTTTATGTACTATGCTTAGGTCAGACTGAAGTCGGCATAGTTCTAAATTGTCTAAGCCCTAAATTTCGAGTCTGGTGGCATAAGGTATTTTATTGCAGGTAGAGGAATGGAGGACTCTTCTCGTAAAATATCTCTGGACTCTCTCGATTGTATTTATGTCCGATACGAAGTGTGGGTTTCAGACAGATGAGCTGTGTTCAAGAATTGGTCTAGCAAATGTTTTGTATGCTCTAGTGCTCTAGTTAGTAGTACAATATTACCAGAGAAAAAGCTATGCAAGATTAGGTTAACTCTTAATGCCTTTTTGGCAATGTTGTTACTAACATTGGGGCCCTGGCACTTAGATCTTTAGAAATGAGTACTCCAAGGTCCTTGACAGAGTGAGAGTCATCTACAAGGTTATGTCCATCTAATTTGTATTTTATGTTTTGATTTTTATTTTATTTTTTTGCCAATGTACAAGACAGAGCATTTATTGGTTGAGATTTGAAGTTGCCACTTGTTAGACCAATCTGACACATAGTCAAGGTCTTTTTGAAGGGTAATTGCATTGTCGGTGGTGTTGAATAGTTTAACATCATCAGCAAAGAGAATGCAGTTGCTTTTAATATGATAGCAAAGGTCATTATGTAAAATATGAAGAGTGTTGGACCTAAAACACTGCCTTGGGGAACACCACTATTAACATGTACAGGATTTGATAGAGTGCTTCCTATTTTGACCACCTGTTGTCTGTTTGACAGGAATCCATTTATGTAGGAATCCAGAAATGCCATAGGATTTTAGTTTTAGAAGTAATTTGTCATGTACCACTGAATCAAGGGCTTTACAGAAGTCTATGTAAACTGTGTCTATTGCTTTTGTCCTGATTGAGATATGTAGTCCATAAGTTTTTGCAATGTAGTAGTTGTAGATTAAGGGATAATTTTTTTCTGAAACTAAATTGTTAGAAAGTAGGTTGTTTGTCTCTAGGTGGAGGGTAATAGATTGGTTAATGATTGATTCCATGACTTTGCAGGTGACGCAAGATAAAGAGATTGGTTTGTAATTTTCAACTAGGCTAGGGCCTCCCTTTTTAAAGATAGGGATGACCTTGGCTTGTGACCAGTGGTGGGATTCAATTTTTTTAACAATCAGTTCGGTGGACGTGACATATTTGGGTGGGCGTGGCTTGATCATGTGACTGGGTGGGCAGGGCTTGGTGGTCATGTGGCTGGGTGGGCGGGGCTATCTGATCATGTGACTGGGTGGCCATGGCTATGTGTATAGGGACTACTCAGAGGGCTGAAAAAAGTCATTTCTGACCAGTCCTCGCACTTTTGACTGGTCCTCACACTTATGACCATCCTCACATTTATGCCCGTTGCAGTAGTCTTAACAACCGTGTCACTCATTTCACAACTGCTTCTCTTCACCATGGTGACAAGATAGGGCGAAAAACATAAAATGTGAGGACAGTCATAAGAGCAAGGACCGGTTAAAATTGCGAGGATCGGTTAAAAATAACTTTTTCAGCCCTCTGAGTAGTCTATATGTACAAAAGGTCTACCCAGAGGGCTGAAAAAGTGATTTCTGACATGTCCTCGCACTTTTGACCGGTCCTCGCACTTATGACTGGTCATCATTTATCGCCGTTGCAGCATTCTTAACAACCATGTCACTCATTTCACAACTGCGGTGCTTCATGTGACCAGGTGGCTATGGCCAGGTGGTCATATGGCATCGCTTCTTTGCCATAATGACAGTTTGCTGCAATAGTCATAAGTGTGAAAAACGGTCATAAGCCACTTTTTCCAATGCCATTGTAACTGTTGTAAGTCAAGGATTACCTATACAAAAATACAAAAAGCTTCTTTGCTTGCAAAACAAAGAATACCAATCCCTAAATACCAATCATTAGATTAGAAATACCTGCAAACTGGAGTTACAAATCGGGGAGGGTGCCAGAGCACCTTGAGGAATTAAAATAGTTAAAATGCAATGATAACTATCCTCAGCCAACTCTTGCTCATAAAGTTAAATCCTTTAGCAGAGAGGTCATTTAAGCTCTCCAGAATGAAGCGGGGAGCAGAGCATCTGTTGCTTGTTAAACCAATTACCAGAACAAATAGACACAGAACTAGTCAGATTTCCGAAGCTGCTTCTTTTCAGGAACAGAGATTAACATTTTTCCTTCCAAACAAAGCTGAATAGGGAAAATTATCTCATCACTAAACACAGGATTAAACATCACCAGCACAGAATTAAACTTCACCAAAAAACAGTTTTAGATCAGAAGTCAGAAAGGGTATGTAAACTCACGTTTGAAAATCAATCTTTCTAGCTAGCCAAGAACCCTTGCTGAATATCACTCATCTTGGTTCCTTGTCATTAAAAGCTTCTGCTCCGTTATTCAATTATTTCTTCAAAGTGCATCGTTGCATCCTGGCTGGAAGAACTCCAACAGGGAAGTATTTCCTCCCAACAGCGGTATAAAAAGCTTAAAACAACCCTTCCCCTTTAAGAAAGTCAAGCAAAAAAAAAATCTCTGAGAACCTCCAGAACCAGAAGTGACAGGAAGTCTAGGCATACTGCCAGAGAGGCAGTTTCTGTAAGCAGGGCAATAAAGATTAGGCTAGGAAACAACACCGAATGTTGTAATTCTTTACAGGATTAACCCTGTAAAATGGAAAAAAACAAAAGGAGATTTCTTTTAACAGCTGGTTCTCTGAACTGCTTAACTACTTAACTACTGCTTGTGACCATTGGTAGGGCAAGGTGCTGGTACTGAAAGATTTTTCAAAAATTATGCTTAAAGGTTCTGCAATTGCAGTGGAAAGCTTTTTTAAGAAGTATGCACATAGTCCATCAGGTCTAATAGATAGATATGGTTTTAGATTCCTTAGTGCCTTTTCAACATTGTCTTCTGTAAAATCAATATGTATAAGATTACTATAATTGTTGTAATTGTCTGTAGTACGACTGGGAAATATTGGGTATGTGTTGTTGCTGTTTACAAAGACTGAGCTGAAGAACATGTTAAAGAGATTTGCTTTAATGGTTTCATCAATACAGTCTTCGTTGGTTGGTCCTTTTGGGGTGGGATGGATCTTGAGTCTTTAAGTTTGTTGTTTACAAAATTATAGAAGGCACGGTTTGATTTTGTGCATAGAAGGTTTTCTTCTTGCTTGATGTGATAATTGGTGCATTTAGTCTTTATTTGTTGGTATACGTTTTTGTAGCGATTTTGAAGTTAGCTACGTAGTTAGTTTTGTTTTTTCACCAAAGAGATTTAGCTATGTTCCATGTAGACTATTGCCTTCTGACCTGTTTCACAGAACAATAAGATATTCTGGGATTTTCTTTTTCCTAACAGACATTTTACAGCGTCATATGTTTGATCCAATCAAAAACTTTTTTCTAATCAATGAAACACATATCTGATCTACTTGGAATCCTCAATTAGCATTTTTAGTATAGCAATTAAAGTTGGAACTTCTTTTTTGGTTTGGAGATCTTTTGGAAGACCTTCGTTGCTATCCATGGCTGTGTCCATCTTCAGTGCTTTTACAGATTTGTTTGCTTCTAATCTCTTCTACTAGCTCTGGAATTCTTTATTAGTTTTTTTCTGGAAATCTTTGACTTTATTGGCTTTGACTTCTTTTCTCTTCTTAACAGTTCTCACTGTTTGTTCCAACATCCAGTTTGCTTTCTTTCTTTTTTTCTTGGTCTTTGGCAGTCTTTTTGCACATTCAACAATGAGGTACCCCAAGGCTCTGTTTTAGGCCAAGTACTCTTCAACATCTTCATCAATGATGATGATTTAGACAAGGAGATTGATGGGGAATTCATCAAATTTGCAGATGACACCAAGCTAGCAGGAATACCCAACACTCCAGAAGCATTGGCATCCTTCAGTCTCAAGAGACTATGATATTGTGCTCTGGAAAGAGGTCCTAAAACAACATCTAGTGTGACTAAAAAGGCCAATTCAAGAGTGGCAGTCCCTTCCACACTGAGGGCAGATACATTCTGTCCTCTGCCCAGCCCCCAGATTTCACTGGTTCCAGGACTACCTCTTTGCCTCAGCCTGCCGAACAAGTATCTCTTCAAATTGGAGAAGGCCATGCTGTGTCTTTAGCCTCCAAGCTGAACAATCAGAGGTGAAGGTTTCCCAGTTGTTAATGTCCATTCCCAGGGCCTTTAGGTCCCTCTTGCAGATACCTTTATATTGCAGTTGTTGTCTCCCTCTGAGGTGTTTTCCTGCACTAATTCTCCATACAGGAGATCTTTCAGAATTCGACCATCAAGCATTCTCATGACATGCCCCAGCCAGTATAGACATCTATTGAAACAATGTTTCAATAGTGTGTACATGCTATAAATTCCAGCACGTTCCAAAACTGCTATTTGAACTTTGCCCTGCCAGGTGATGCCAAAATTCGTCGGAGACAGCGCATCAATTTTCTCTCCTGCCATGCATAAAGGGTCCAAGACTCACTGCAGTACAAGATTGTGTGCTCAGGACGCAGGCTCTATAGACCTGGATCTTTGTATGTTCCGTCAGCTTCGTATTAAGTCTTGTAAATCTGGAAAATGTGGTAGCCATTTTACCAATACGTTTATTCAGCTCAGTATCTAAAGATACAGTGTCAGAGATAGTTGATCCAAGGTACAAAAGTCATGGATGACCTCCAGTTCTTGTGCAGAGATTGTAAAAGAGGGAGGTGAATCCACATCCTGACCCATGACTTGTGTTTTTTTCAGGCTGATTGTTAGTCCAAAGTCTTGGCAGGCCTTACTAAAACTGTCCATAAGTTGTTGAAGGTCTTCAGCAGAGTGAGCAGTGATGGCAGCATCATCAGCGAAGAGGAAATCCCGTAAGCATTTCAGATGGACTTTAGACTTTGCTCTCAATCTAAATAGATTAAAGAGTTTTCCGTCTGATCTGGTCTGGAGGTAAATACCCTCTGTTGCAGTTCCAAAAGCATGTTTCAGCATGACAGCAAAAAAGATCCCGAATAAAGTTGGCGCGAGGACACAGCCCTGCTTCACTCCACTTCGAATATCAAAGGAATCTGATGTTAAGCCATCAAAAACTGCAGTGCCCTTCATTTCCTCATAAAAGGATCTGATGATGTATGCTGCCCTGAGTCTTCGGAGAGGGGCGACATACAAATTGAATTAATAAATAATAATAAATAAATGATGTTGAGGAGCTGAGGTGGACATCCAATCTTGGGGATAATTTTATATAGGCCGTCCCTGCTAACCAAGTCAAACGCCTTCGTAAGATCTATGAGGGCTACGAAAAGTGGCTGTCTTTGTTCCCTGCATTTCTCCTGCAACTGTCTAAGGGAAAATACTATATCAATAGTGGACCTGTTGGCTCGAAATCCACACTGTGATTCTGGATAGACTCTCTCTGCAAGCACCTGGAGCCTCTTTAGTATGACAAGCAGCTTCCCTATAACACTAAGAAGAGAGATGTCACGGTAGTTATTACAGTCACCCCTGTCACCTTTGTTCTTGTACAGTGTGATGATATTTGCATCCTTCATGTCCTGTGATACTCCACCTTCCCTCCAACAAAGACAGAAGATTTCATGCAGTTCCGTGGGGATGTTCTCTTTGCAGCACTTCAGAACTTTGGCAGGGATGTTATCTTTCCCGGGTGCCTTGCCAGAGGCAAGGGAATTCAGGGCCGCATTTAGTTCTTCTAAAGTTGGTTCACTGTCAAGCTCCTCCAAGACAGGCGGGCACTCAATGTTATTTAATGCTTCTTCAGTTACCACATTTTCTCTGGAATATAACTCAGAGTAGTGCTGCACCCAGTGTGCTATCTGCTGTGCTCGGTCCTGGATAATCTTATCTGTAGCAGACTTCAGAGGGGCAGATTTCTTCTGTGTTAGACCTAAAGCCTACTTGATGCCATCATACATCCCCTTGATGTTGCCTGTGTCAGCTGCTATCTGGATCCGAGAGCAAAGCTGCAGCCAATAATCGTTAGCACATCTCCTGGCAATCTGTTGGACTTTGCTACGAGCAGCTCACAGAACCTGTAGGTTGCCCTCACTGGAACAGCTTTATATGCAATTAGAGCTCTCCTTTTTTCCTCAATCGCTGGGGTCAACTCCTCCAAATGGGCTTCGAACCAATCTGCTGTCTTTCTGATCTCCTTACCAAATACTGACAAGGCGGTGTTATAAACAGCATTCTTGAAATATTCCCATCGTTCAGATGCATTTACTTCAGCCGGGCCTGGGAGATTTTCCTTGAGTGCTTGTGAAATTCCTTCATTTTGCCCTGATTGTGGGTCTTGTTGATGTCAGTTCATGGTCGTCCTTCCTTCTTCGAGTGATGCAATCTCTTTGTTTGCAGTTTTATTCTGCTGTCCGCAGCACCCTGATAGCTGCGTGTGATTCTAATATTGGGGAGGTTGGAGCGCCTGGTAAGAATCAAGCTGGTGCCAATGCTTTGATCTTGGATGTCTTCAAGAGACACTGTGTTGAGGCTTTGTTTTAAAGTATGTATTGCTAATGCAAAGACCATAGTAGCAGCAAAACTCCAGCAGTCATTGGCCATTTTCGTTCATCTTTCTGACTCCGAACTGACCTAAACAAGTGGGCCAAGAATTATAATCAGCTCCAACTCTGGCATTAAAATTGCCAAGGATAAATAGTGGTTTTTTCTCAGGGATTTTCTTTTTTTTTTTTTTTTTATTGAAAAAGTTTTCAAATACAAGTTTTTCCCCCTTTCCCCCCCCCCCCTCTTCCCTAACCCACCCTTTCCACCCAACCCCCCCTGTGACTTCTTCACAACAATAGGCTATTTCATAACTAGTTACATACATAATATCTTTCCTTTCCCTTAATCCCTTCTCGAAATACTGACCCTTAACATGTTAATCTTATTACTCCCATTTTTACGATAATCTACCCTTTTTCTCCTCCCCTAAGCTTATTGAGTATTATTACAATTTAACCTTTAATCTTTTATATATATTAATATAACATTTTAAATCGGCCTTCTCCCTACATCCAAATTTAACATTTATTCAATTCTGTCCAATTCCTCCACTCCTCTAAATATATGACTTAAAATCATACAGTACAATTCTAAATATAATCCACTACCCACTTTACTAAAATATACACATATCTATATATGCATCCCATTTTATAAAAAGAAGAAAAAAAAAGAAGAGAAAAAAATATATCTTCTTTAGTATCTTTCCACTGAATTGTTAAGTCCTCCACTCCCCTAAATATATGACTTAAGAATCCTTTTTCTTAAACTAATCAATCAGTAAACTAACCTATTTCAACCCTTCAATTCCTACAAAATCATGCAGTACAATTCTAGATATAATCCACTGCCCACATTACTAAGATATACACATATCTATATATGCATTCCATTTTGTAAAAAAGGAAAAAAGGAAAAAACAACTTTAAATTTATAATCCATATAGTATCTTCTTTGATGTCTTTCCTCTGGATTGTTAAATCCATCACCCATAATAGGGTAAAATAACATGCTGGTGCAACAGTTTGTTCAAAATCTCCAATCATCTTCTGCCCCCATCAGTAGTAGATATCCTCGCATCTGTATAAAAGCAAAAACAACCACCCGAGTGACATTATAATTATAATTATATCCATATGGTTATAGTTGTGGTATTCATCAGGATTATTAATTCCCATCATCCTACTGAGTAACATCCAGATCTTCTGCGTGCCCCGGCGAAACTCTCCTGCCTTATAACTCAAAATAATTATAATATATTTACCAAAAAAAAAAAAAAATTTTTTTAGATGATTCAAATCCAACAAAGTGAAGCTCTTTCCACATCCCAAAATCATGGCCTTGCAGAGATCTGCCACAATCCTCAGGATAGTATCAAACAATTGTTCGCCTCCACTATCTTTTCAAATATTCATTCATTTTTTAAAGTCCCTGGCTTCACTGTTGCATAGTTTAGAAATTGCTGTTTCTATGCGATCTATTTCTTTTCTTTTTCTTTTCCGGGTTGAATTTCCATCCTCGTTTCTTGCCTACCAATTGTGTGTCTGCTAGTTGATTTTCATTCTGCTTTATGTATTGTTCTTGTTGGGTTAGTTTTATCATCTCATCTTTCTTCTCCGTCACTTGTATATCAACTGATTGATTTGCGCACTTGTCTGTGACTTGATGGTTCATCACATTGGAGTCGGATGACACTGCTCTCTTATTTATAGACAGTCCAGCTGGGGTATCCAGGGAGTCCAAAGACAATTTATCCATCACAGCCTCTGTAATTTGATGTTTTCCTTTTGTTTCCAACTCCTTTTGCTTATCCTGTATTATGCCTAAAGGTGTTAAATTTATTTTTAAAATTTTTTGATAAAAATCTTCCGCTTTTTCAACAGTATGCAATTGATATCTTACTCCTTGATATCTCAATATTAGGCCAACTGGGGTGTCCCACCTGAATAGGATATTTCTTTTTTTTAATTCAGTCACTAGAAAGCCAAATTTCTTCCTCTCCATTAACATCTTGGGCGGGAGCTCCTTAAAAATCCAAATCTTTCTTCCATGAAGTTGCAAGGTAGAATTAAAAGAGTTCTGCACAATATTATTCCTAATTTCTTTATCTGTAAAATAGATCACCACATCTCTAGGCAATTGCCTTTGCTTTGCCAACCAGGAGTTTATTCTGTAAATTCTATCAATCCTGCAATACACTTCATCAGGTTGAACCTTTAAGATCCCAGCCAGAATTTCAGAAGATATTTTCCTTAGATCATCTCTATTATTTTCCTGCAAACCTCTCAGTCTAATTGCATATTCTGTAAAATTATGTTGAATCATTAAAACTTCTCTTTCAATCCTCTGTTGTACATTTTCTTCATTACCAATCTTTTGGTCAGTCTCCATTTTAGATTTGTCTTCCGAGCTATTATCCTGAGTGTTTATCAAATCCTTTTTAATTTTTTGAGTCATGTCATCCAAATTCTCCTCAATTTCCTTCATTTTAGACTCTAATAATTTAGTCTTTGCATCCACCCGAATCAGAAAGCCTGATAAACCATTAGCAGCTTTTAAAATCTTTTGATTCAAAAAGTCAAACTTTGATTTCACCAATTCACCAATTTCTTTAATTTCCTGCTTAAATTTTTCAAGTTGCTGGTTCACAATCTCATCCCTTCTTACAATCTCTTCAAGGATAAATTCTAATATATTAAAATCGGGTTTCTGACGCTGGAGAGTTGAAATTTGTTGGTGCAATTTCTTAAGAGGGGAAGTTCCCCCCCCCCATTTGTCCAGCTGTGTAAGTCCCGATGCCATTTCCCACACAGACAAGATTTAGCAAAAAAGAGAGAAGAAATAGAAAACGAAAGGACTTTCCCTTAAAAAAAGAAAAAAAAACTTCTTTTCAATCAACAGCACAGGAGCGAGGTTTTATCTACAAATGTAGCCAGTGATATTTATTCCGCTACATTGTAGTAAGAAGAAACGGAAGGACTTTCCCTTTTAGCCCTTCTCCAGCCACAGCAGACGCCATTTTAAAAGGTTCTTTTTCCCTCTTTTCCTCTCCTCTTTTCTCTTAGATAGATTTTGGAAGGGTGAAATACTTGCGGTTCAGTATTAAGGGTCCAACTCGTCATTTCTTTAATTATTCTGTTGAATTCGCAGGCTTGCTCTTGACGCCTGGCTCTGCATAGGCAGAGGTCTCCCAAAGCCCGGAGCAACGGCAGGGGATATGGGGCTTCTCATCCGCTCCGTCCCAAAAGTTAAAAAAAAAACTTTTGGGACTCTGCGGAGAGTTCTACCCACCCCTGCCGGCTCTATCTCCGTTTCCTCTTGGAAACGGAGTTTTTTCGAGCCGCCATCCGTTGTAACGGCGGCTCTGACAGGCAATGGAAGCTGATGATCCCAAAGGAACGTCTGGCGGCGGCCAGCAGCAAACCGGAAGCCCTCAGGGATTTTCTTGATAGCAGCAGTCAGATCGTCATAGAATTTTTCTTTGGATTCTACTGAAGATGATAATGTCGGAGCATATGCGCTAATAAGAGTAACCAGCCCTGCTGATGAGTGGAGCTGCAAGGACAGAATTCTTTCACTTCCTTCAGCAGGTTGGCTTCGCGGTCAGAAACACCCTACTAGGATCCAGTAATGGATCCTAGTAGGGTGTTTCTGACCGCGAAGCCAACCCCGTATTCCCTAGACTCATTTGATGGTTTTCCCTGCCAGAAGAATGAGAAGTTTTTCCCCTTAATAGATCCCAAGTCTAACAGTCTTGTCTCTTGAAGGGCAATGATGTCCATCTGCAGTCTGCTCTACTCCATGTCAATGGCAGCTACCTTACATATGTCATTTATCTCTTATAAATGGTGAGAAAGGCCAGGGATCATTGTCCAAACATTCCAGGTGCCTAACTTTAGGGCTAAAGTTTTCTTATGTTTGTTGCATGATGCAAAGTTATTGATCTGCTTGTCAGCTTTGACCCTAAACCCCACGCACCCTGTGAGGTTTACAGACCATGGCGGGGCAGCATCTTACTGGCTGGGGACTGCCCAGCTTAAGGCGGGCAGTAGCTGCCCAATGAGGTACAATGACCTCTCCCACCAATGAAAGTGGCCCCTGGTGTCACACTGTACGCCAATCAAGCAAAGACTTATAACCAGTAACTGCCACTTCCCGTGTTGTTTCAATGCTGTATGCAAAACTGGAGTGTCCTCTCCAGAGCATGAGGCCTGGGTAGATTAATATGGAGGATAGACTGTTACCCAAGCAGCAGATCCCCCCTCTCCACGTCGCTGAAATAGTCCAATGGAACAGCAAAGCCAATACGATTAGTTCCAGCTGCATTGCAGGAGTTACCAGAACATGATTGTACACAGTCACGAACTGCTTCCGGGACTCTGGCTCCGGATTTTCCCATGAGGTTGACTCCTGAAGCCTTTTCCAGTAGTAGATATAGCCACAAGGCAGTGGAGGTTTGTAATCAGAGTTTCCCTTCTTCTAAAAGATGGTTCTGTCGTTTTATCTGCCGTTGGGGCATAAAGCCCTCTTCCGCCTATAAACAGTTGATCATCTTCTCCTGTAACCCTTGAAAGGGGCCCTTACGAGGTGCTACCAGCCAGGCCAGCTGGGCCAAGGTTTTTTTTTTAGAGAGGTATTACTCCTCTAGCACTCCTCCTCACTCCAGGATTCCTGCTCCAGGTTTTGCCTCGAGGTTGACTCCTGAAGACTTTCCCATAAATGGGTATGACCACAAGGCAGTGGAGATTTGAGATCGGAATTTTCCTTCTCCTACATGAGTTGCCTTCCAAGACTAACGGACACCATCTAACCGTTTTTTCTCACACACACAGCTAACAAGACTTCCCGCTTACACTCAATCGAACAGCCACTCTCCCCTCCCCCTAGAAACAAGCAGATTCATTCACGAGGTGAACTGGAGCACCTTCCTCCCTGCAGTCACATGATTCCCTCACTCAAACAGACACTCTCCTTCCCCTTAAAACAAACAAATTTACCCATGAGGAGAGCTGGAGGACTTTCCTCCCTGCAGTCACATGATTCACTCTCTCAAGCAAACACTCCCCTTCCCCCTAAAAACAAGCAGATTTACCCATGAGGAGAGCTGGAGGACTTTCCTCCTTGCAGTCACATGATTCACTCACTCAAACAGACACTCCCCTTCCCCCTAAAAAGAAGCAGATTTACCCATGAGGAGAGCCCCAGAAGATAGGCTTAAGATACAGAAGGGTCTTGACAGACTTGAACATTGGGCGCTATCTAACAAAATGAAATTCAATGGTGAAAAACAAAATGCACAAGTACAGTATACTGTATGTGGTACCTTGCTTAATAGTAGTAGTTAGATAAGAGGAATCTTTGAGTCTTAGTGGACAGCCATTTAAATATGAGCCAGCAGTGTGCTGCAGCTTCCAAAAAAGCCAACACAGTCCTAGGCTGCATAAACATAGGTATAGAATCAAGATCCCATGAAGTGTTACTACCACTTTATAATGCCTTCATAAGGCCACACTTGGAATATTTCATCCAGTTTTGGTTGCCACAATGTAAAAAAGATATTGAGACTCTAGAACCGTGACGGCAAATCTATGGCACACATGTCAAAAGACGCATGCAGAGCCCTCTCTGTGGGCACATGCACCATCACCAAATGCTCTTCTGGTTTCCGGTATGCGTGCTGGCCAGCTGGTCTTCAGGTTTTTAGCACTCCGGTACATGCGCACACATGCACGTGAGTGTTCCGGTTTGGGCACTCAGTGCCAAAAAGATTCACTATCACTAGTCTAGAAAGAGTGCAGAGAAGAGCAACAAAGATGATTAGGGGACTGGAAGCTAAAACATATAAAGAACGGTTGCTAGAATTGGGTATGTCTAGTTTAATGAAAAGAAAAACTGGAGTGACATGATAACAGTGTTCCAATATCTCAGGGGTTGCCACAAAAAGAGGGAGTTCCCAAGCTATTCTCCAAAGTATCTGAGGGCAGGACAAGAAGCAATGGGCAGTAACTAATCAAGGAGAGAAGCAACCAGTGGTGGGATTCAGCCAGTTCGCACCACTTCAGGAGAACCGGTTGTTAACTTTCTGAGCAGTTTGGTGAACTGGTTGTTGGAAGAAATCATTAGGGCAGAGAACCGGTTGTTAAATTATTTGAATCCCACCACTGGAAGCAATCTAGAACTGAATTTCCTGACAGTTAGAACAATTAATCAGTGGAACAACTTGCCTCCACAAGCTGTGAATGCTCCAACACTGGAGGTTTTTAAGAAAACATTGGATTTGTCTGAAATGGTATAGGACAGTGATGCCTAACCTTTTTGCCATTGCATGCCAGGAGCGGGGGGGGAGGGGGGTCACGCGCATGCATGCCCACACCCATAATTCTATCCACCCTGCCCCCATGCATGCATGCACGACCCCCCCTTCTCCCCCTGCTCCTGGCACACAATGCCATAGTGGGCCGGCTAGGCCCATTTTTCTCTCTCCCCAGGCTGGAGAGCATTTCTAGGAGCTTGATGAGGGCAAAAATGGCCTTCCCCACCACCCCCAGAGGCCCTCAAGGCCAGAAATGGCCCGTTTTCCGTTGCTGTTGTTGTTGTTGTTGTTATTTTTATTTATATTATTATTATTATTATTATTATTATTATTATTATTATTATTATTATTATTATTATTTATTAATCTTTAGTGAGATTCACAACCTTTGAGGCTGGTTAATAGCTCAGCAGCTCGAGTCCTAACCAAGGACCTAGGAACTGTTAAGGTATCGTCGGAGGATGTAAACTGTTCCGAGTAAAGTGGTTTTTTGTAGAGTCAAAATGTTCAAGTCTGGCAAATTTAGAATTTCTAAATAGCAGGCTAGCCCTTTGGGTATTGCTCCAAGGGATCCAATTACAATCGGGACAACACACAATTTCTTTTTCTTTTTCTTTTTTTTTTTATTGAAAAGTTTTATAAGAAATACAAACAATTTTCTCCTCCCCACCCTTTCCCCTTCCCCACATAATAGAAATTGTACATTTTCTTATACATAATAAATCCTACATATTCATGTTTCCCTTAAAGAAAGCATTAAAATAAGACATTTTAATTACATTCGGAGTTGCTCTTCTTCTCTTTCTCCTCTCATTCCACAACAAACCTTCTTCTCCTCCTCCTTTCTTTCGCTTCCCTCCCTCCTCTTCTCTCCTACTTTCTCCTGCCTCCTCTCCCCCCTCATCCTACTTCCTTTCCCTTTCTCCCACCTCTCTCTTCTTTCCCCCCTTCTCGCCTTCACTCCTACTCCTGTCCCCTTCCCTTCCCTTCCTCCTCTCCTTTCTTCCATTCCTCACCCTCCCTCTCCTCTTCCTACCCCCTCCTCCTCTCTCCTTTCTAACTTCTTTGCTGTGAAATATTTTCCTCCTTTAGTGTCTGAGCAACTCCTATATTCTACTCATAGAATATACTTTCTTCTGCTACAACATTTCTCTATTGACCACTTTTCCCCCCACATCCCTTATCCCACCCCCCACCCCCCCTGACTTCCCAGAGTAAAAACAGGGAATAGCATCTAACAAACATATGCTAAAATAAACTAACAAATTATAAAGTTCAAAACTCTCACATGTTCTTTAACTCCCTTGCTCCAATTCATCAACCTCCCTTTTATATATTCTCAAAACCAATTAAATTAAGTTCATTCTTCCTGCTTATAAAAAAATTTTTTTCCTTGATGTATAAACCGATACTTTAGCAGTCTTACAAACAGTAAAAATCATGAATAAATTCCATTTCTATACCCTCACACATCATTCTTTTTAAACATTACTCCCTAGTGAAATTCTGAGTTTAACATTAACCCTCTTCCTTCAAAGAGAAAAAAGAAAGAGAAAAAGAAAAAAAAGAAAAAAGAATTTTTCATCTTAAAATCTTACACATTTTATCACATATATCTTTTAAAATAATATAGTCTTATGTTAAGCATTTTAAAAACCTCTTGGTACCTTTGAAACACTTGTTTACCAAATATAAATTTCAGAATCTACAGGAGGATATCTTTCAAATTTTCAATTAACTGTCTTAATACCTCTAACTTTTTAGAGAGCAGCCCTTTACTATCCAAAACTAATTATCATTTTGCAATAAAATTCTGAATTTAACATTAATCCTCTTTGCTTCAAAGAGTTAGGCATCTTAGAAGCTTATACAATTTATCTCATATATCTTATAAAATAATATAAACTTACGTTAAACATTTTGTAAATCTCTTAATACCATTAAAACACATATTTGTCCGATGCTAGTTTCAAAATACACAGGAAGATATATTTCTTAATCTTCTTTTTTTTTTATTGCAAAAGTTTTACAATTACATTTTCACCCCTTTCCCCCCCCTCAACCCATCCCAAACCTCCCAACCTCATCCTCCCTAACCCTCCCTAACCCTCCCCTCCCCCCAGACTTCCACACAATATACTCAGATCAAGAAGAAAAAACCCCCTTTGTATAAAACTTGAACCCCTCCCTCCCCCTTGTAGTTTTTCATCTTCATTACATTAATATATTTCTATCTTAATATAACATTTTCAAATAAAAGCTATTTGATACTTCCTGGTTTGATATTTGTTCTGAACATAATCTATCCACTTTTTCCATTCCCATTCATAAGTCTCTTGTGAACAGTCTTTTAAATATGCTGAAATCTTCGCCATCTCTGCAAAACTGGCCATCTTTAAAGTCCATTCCTCGATAGTGGGCAAAGCTTCATTTTTCCAGTATTTACCTATCAATAATCTCACTGCTGTTATCATGTACAATATCAACTTTGTTTCCCCCAATGTAAAACCCTTAACTATACCCAATAAAAACAGTTGTGGAGAAAATTGAATTTTTTTCTTCAAAACATTCTGCATAACCCACCGTATTTTTATCCAAAAAGCCTTAACTTTCTTGCAAGTCCACCAAACATGATAATATGTAGCATCTAAACTATCACATCTCCAACATTTTGGCTGAACATTAGGGTACATACACGACAATTTTTTGGGGGTCTAAATGCCATCTATAAAACATTTTATAGAAATTTTCCCTCAAATTCTGCGACTGTGTAAATTTAACATTCTGAACCCAAATTTTTTCCCATGTTTCCAACATCACTGGTTCTTCAAAATTTTGTGCCCACTTAATCATACAATCTTTAACTAATTCAGTTTCTGAATCCCTTTCTAACAAAACATTATAAAGCCTGCATTGGACCTTTCTCTTTTATATGTCTAACCAATTCTTCCTCATGCAACATAATACCAATTTTTTGGTCCTCTTTCCATCTGAGTTGAAGTTGATTATATTGTAACCAAGTTAAGTTGATCCCTTCATCCAACAGTGTCTGTAATGTCTTCAACTGCCATCTGCCCGCATCTGTAAAAAGAACCTCTTTATATAAAACCCCACCGAGTGACATTATATTTGTATTCCACATAATATGACCAAGATCCAGCCATAGCGGTATTTTGTAATCCCATTTAAATCGGTGCTTCTTCCAAACCCTCATCAAAGAGTCTCTAAGTATATGGCTTTTAAATACTTTATCCACTTTGTTCTCATAAAATAAGTAGGCATGCCATCCAAATTCAAGATCAAAACTTTCTATATTCAATATTCCAGTCTTTTTCCTTCCAAACCAATCACTTGCTTGGGTCAAAGCTGCTGCTTCATAGTATAATTGTAGGTTTGGAAGTTTAAGACCTCCCCTTTCTGGAACATCTTGCATAATTTTCAATTTCACTCTCGGTTTTTTCTCGTTCCAGACAAACTTATTCACTCCACTTTGCCACTCTTTCAATTGTTTATCACTTTTAAGCACTGGAATCATTTGAAACAGAAAAAGAAATCTTGGCAAAATGTTTATCTTAACTGCTGCTATTCTTCTGAGTAAAGACAGCTGCAGTTTTTTCCAAGTCTCCATATCTTTCTGCACATCTCGCCACAACACCTCATAATTTTTTTGAAACAGTTTCATATTTGATTCTGCAACCTGAACTCCTAGATATTTTACCTTTGGTACAATCTCAAAACCTGCCCTCCTTTCCAGCTCATGTTTTCAATCTTGTGTCATATTTTTGACTATCATCTTTGTTTTTTTCTGATTCAGTCTAAAACCTGAAACTTTACCATAGTCTTCTATAATGTCTTTCATCTGGATTATTGATTCCATTGGCTGTGTTAGGGTAACAACCAGATCATCTGCAAATGCCTTTATTCTGTAGTCCTCTTGCCTTATCATTATACCTTTCAAGATATTAGAGTCCCGTATTGTATTTAACAAGACTTCTAGTGTTAAAATAAATAACAATGGGGATAACGGACATCCCTGTCTTGTTCCTTTTTCAATTTTAAACTCTGTTGTCAAACTTCCATTAATAATAATCTGTGCCTTTTGCTCTTGGTAAATTGCTGAAACCGCCTGTATAAATTGATCCCCAAAGTCCATCTTTTTTAAAGTCTTTAGTAGAAAATTCCAGTCCAATCTATCAAAGGCCTTCTCTGCATCCAGGAAGACCAGCACTGCAGGGATCTGTTTATTCTTCTCAAGATATTCCAATAAATCTATTACTTGCCTTACATTGTCCTTTATGTATCTGCCCTCGATAAATCCTGCTTGATCATCATGAATCACCTCTTGGATTGCTGGCATCAACCTGTTGGCTAGTACTTTTGCATAAATTTTATAATCAGTATTCAGAAGAGATATTGGTCGATAATTCTCCGGTTTTTTAGGACCTACTTGTTCTTTTGGTATCAAAGAAATATAAGCTGTTGTCCATGATGGGGGTATTTTACCCCCTTGTTGAATATTACAAAATAAATCTCTAAGTTGTTCCACCATTTCTGCTTGCAAAGTTTTATAATACACTGCTGTCAAACCATCCGTTCCAGGAGCTTTAGCTGTTTTTAATTGTTTAATTGCTACTATTATCTCCTCCTCTGTTATAGGATAATTCATTCTTTCCTTTTGCTGATTAGTAATTTTTGTGACTCTTTTATTATCTAAGTATTTTTCTATAAGTCCATTCTGCACATCATCTTTAGCATATAGTTTAGTATAGTAATCTACAAAAGCTTCTTTAATTAATTTTTGTTGAAAGATTTCTTTCCCTCCAATATCAGTACTATCAATAGTCCGTATACTCTGCTTCTTCCTTAGTGTATAAGCCAACCATCTGCCCGGTTTATTGGCATTACAAAATGTATTATGCCTCGCATATTGTAAATTTGTTGCAACTTGTTCCACCATAAGCATTTGGAATTGATCTTTCAAAAGTTTTATAGCACCACGTATTTTTTCATCTGTTGGATTTTTAATAAGTAACTGTTCTTTATTCTTTATTTCTGCTTCCAATTCAGATCTCTTCTTTTGTTGATTCAGTCTATGTTTAGAGTTCATGTAGATGAGTACCCCTCTCATATAAGCTTTGTTCGCATCCCACACAATTTCAAGTGGGGTACCCTTATTCAAGTTCATTTCAAAAAATTCTTTCAAATACTTCTTAAATTCTGTTATATTTTTTTCATATCTGAATAAATTTTCATTTAATTTCCATGATCGTCTTTCAATTTTACCTGTCTCAAATTCTATCCATACTGGGCTATGGTCGGTCAAAGTTCTTGGAAAAATCTTTGTTCTTTTTGTCTTAACAAGTAGATCATCTGACAACAAAATAAAGTCAATCCTAGAGAAGGATCTGTGTCTATCAGAGAAAAAGGTATAGTCCAGTTCTTTTGGATTATGTATTCTCCAAATATCTTTTAATTCCAAGTCCTCTTTCATATCGAAAAAAGTCTGTGGTAGTCTAATCCTGGATTTTGCCATGCTCTTTTTATCTAATTTGGAATCAATTACTCCATTCCAATCTCCCATAATTAAAATAGATCTGTAGTCCCATTGCAATATTTTAGTATGTAACATTTTATAGAAATGATCCTGTTGTTGGTTGGGAGCATAAATTCCAATCAAAAGAATTTGGCCATTTACTGTAAACAATTCAATTGCTAAAAACCTGCCATCTTCATCTGCTTGTATAAGTTTAGCTGTCAGTCTTTTATTTACATAAATAACCACACCATTCTTTTTTTGCAAAGTTGAAGCCATAAAAAGTGTTCCTAATTTAGAGTTTATCAGATGTTTTTGATCTTGAGTTCTAATGTGGGTTTCTTGTAGACAAATTATATCATTATTAAATTGTCTCAAATATGCAAATAACTTCTTCCTTTTCTGTAATAAATTCAACCCATTCACGTTCCAAGATAAGCACTTAATTGTCATCTTTATCTTTTTGAAGCAACGAGCAGAATAACCGAATGTCTTCCATAATCTTCGGTTTCGCTCCCCCCATGGCTTCAGTCTCTTGTACAGTACTCTTAGCTCCCTTTTTGTATTGTCTTTCCTGTTGTTGCTTTTTTTTAAGTTGCTTAGATTTTGCACGAGTTATACGCTGGTCTTTGACTTCAACCATTTGGACCGGGTCCAGAATTGGAGAAGATTCTAGCAGGGGCTCCTCCAGTAAACCTCCTACAGCACCTTGCATGTGAGTCCACCTGCTTTGACTGTTGTTGCATCTCTTGCTGGGGTTGCTTCTTATCACTCTCCTTAATCTCCAACACTGTAGATGTACGTGGAGATGGTGTTCTTTCTTTAAAATTAGCAGAATAAAAATACTCTGCCTTCTCAACAGTATTCAACCGATGTCTTTCTCCATTGTATTTCAAAATTATACCAGTTGGGGCATCCCACCGAAATGGTATATCTTGTTTTTTCAATTCATTTACTAGAAAACCAAAGTCTTTTCTGGCTTTCAACATCTTAGGTGGTAATTCTTTAAAAACTCCAATATGAGCCCCCCCCCCCACTTGCACAGAGGAGAGAAAAGATTTTTGCAGGATATCATTTCTTATTATTCTGTCTGTAAAATATATCACCACATCTCTGGGCAATTGTCTTTGTCTGGCCACCTAAGAATTCACTCTGTAAATTTTATCTATTTTGTAAAAAACCACTTCAGGATTGATTTTTAATAACCCAGCCAGGGCATCAGCACAAATCTGTCTCAAATCCTGCCGGTCATCCTCTCTAATTCCTCTGAGCCTTATAGCAAATTCCATGGCCCTGAATTGCAACATAACAATTTCGTTCTCAACTTTCTGCACTTTTTCATCAACATCAAAAATTTTATAATCATTGTCCTTAATCTTAACATTGATTTCTGATTTAAAATCTTCCACTTTGGAATCCACTTTAATAATAAATTCTGCGAGGCCAGATGCCACATCGGATATTTTTTTAGTCACCTTGCCATAATCCTGTTTCACCATGTCTTTAATTTCATTAATTTCCTGCATAATTTCCTGTTGGGATTTTTGAAGTTTATCATCTATTTCTTTTTTTTTTATTGCAAAAGTTTTACAATTACATTTTCACCCCCTTTTTCCCCCCCCACTACCCCCCCCAAACTTTCCAACCTCCCCAGCCCACCCTAACCCTCCCCTCCCCCCAGACTTCCTAGTATGCTCATGTCAGATAAAAGGAAAAAACCCTCCTTTGTATATAAAACTTGAACCCCTCCCTCCCCCTTACAAATTTTCATCTTCATTACATTAACCTATTTCTATCTTGATATAACATTTTCAGATAAATTTTCATCCTGATTAGCTTAAAAATATTTCTATCTTAATATAACATTTTCTAGCAAGTTTTTATCCTCAACCCTAAAATGTTTCTATCTTGATATAACATTTTTATATAAAGGCTATTTGATACTTCCTAGTTTGATATTTGTGCTGAACATAATTTATCCACTTCTTCCATTCCCATTCATAGGTCTCTTGAGAACAGTCTTTTAGATATGCTGAAATCTTCGCCATCTCTGCAAAACTGGCCATCTTCAAAGTCCATTCCTCAATTGTAGGCAGCGCTTCATTTTTCCAGTATTTACCTATCAACAATCTTGCTGCAGTTATCATGTACAATATCAATTTTGTTTCCCCCAATGTAAAACCCTTAACTATACCCAATAAAAACAGTTGTGGAGAAAATTGAATTTTTTTCTTCAAAACATTCTGCATGACCCACCAAATTTTTATCCAAAAAGCCTTAACTTTCTTACAGGTCCACCAAACATGATAATATGTAGCGTCTAAACAATCACATCTCCAACATTTAGGCTGGACATTAGGGTACATACACGACAATTTTTTAGGATCTAAATGCCATCTATAAAACATTTTATAGAAATTTTCCCGCAGATTCTGCGACTGTGTAAATTTAACATTCTGAACCCAAATTTTTTCCCATGTTTCCAACATCACTGGTTCCTCAAAATTTTGTGCCCACTTAACCATACAGTCTTTAACTAGTTCAGTTTCTGAATCCCTTTCTAACAAGACATTATAAAGTCTTTTAATATGCATTGGGCCTTTCTCTTTTATATGTCTAACTAATTCTTCCTCATACATCATAATACCAGTTTTTTGGTCCTCTTTCCATCTCAATTGCAGTTGATTATATTGTAACCAAGTTAAATGAATCCCTTCAGCCAACAATGTCTGTAATGTCTTCAGCTGCCATCTGCCCGCATCTGTAAAAAGAACCTCTTTATATAAAAACCCCCTGAGTGACATTATATTTGTATTCCACAAGGTATGACCAAGATCCAGCCATAGCGGTATTTTATAATTCCAGTTGTTTCGGTGCTTCTTCCAAACTCTCAGCAAAGAATCTCTAAGTATATGGCTTTTAAATACTTTATCCACTTTGCTGTCATAAAATAAGTAAGCGTGCCATCCAAATTCCAGATCAAAACTTTCTGCATTCAATATTCCAGTCTTTTTTCCTCCAAACCAATCACTTACTAAAGTCAAAGCTGTTGCATCATAATATAATTGTAGGTTTGGAAGTTTGAGACCTCCCCTTTCGGGAATGTCTTGCATAATTTTCATTTTTACTCTTGGTTTTTTCTCGTTCCAGACAAATTTGTTGACACCAGTTTGCCATACTTTTAGTTGTTTATCATTTTTGAGCACCGGAATCATTTGAAACAAAAAAAGAAATCTTGGCAAAATGTTCATCTTAACTGCTGCTATTCTTCCAAGTAAAGACAGCTGCAGTTTTTTCCAAGTCTCCATATCTTTTTGCACCTCTCGCCACAACACCTCATAGTTATTTTGAAACAATTTCATATTTGATTCTGCAACCTGAACTCCTAGATATTTTACCTTTGGTACAATCTCAAAACCTGCCCTCCTTTCTAACTCCAGTTTACGATCTTGTGTCATATTTTTAACTACCATCTTAGTTTTTCTCTGATTCAATCTGAAACCTGAAACTTTACCAAAGTCTTGTATAATGTCCTTCATCTGGATTATCGATTCCATTGGTTGTGTTAGGGTAACAACCAGATCGTCTGCAAATGCCTTTATTCTGTAATCCTCTTGCCTTATCATTATACCTTTCAAAGTGTTAGAATCCCTTATTGTATTTAACAAGACTTCTAGTGTTAAAATGAACAACAATGGGGACAGTGGACATCCCTGTCTTGTTCCTTTTTCAATTTTAAACTCTGTTGTCAAACTTCCATTGATAATGATCTGTGCCTTTTGCTCTTGATAAATTGCTGAGACCGCCTGTATATATTGGTCCCCAAAGTCCATCTTTTTTAAGGTCTTTAATAGAAAATTCCAATCCACTCTATCAAAGGCCTTCTCTGCATCCAGAAAGACCAGCACTGCAGGGATCTGTTTATTCTTCTCAAGATATTCCAATAAGTCTATTACTTGCCTTACATTGTCCTTCATGTGCCTACCCTCAATAAATCCCGCTTGGTCATCATGAATCACCTTTTGAATTACTGGCATCAGTCTGTTGGCTAATACTTTTGCGTAAATTTTATAATCCGTATTCAAAAGAGATATTGGTCTGTAATTCTCTGGTTTTTTGGGACCTGCTTGCTCTTTTGGTATCAAAGAAATATAAGCTGTAGTCCACGATGGAGGTACTTTTCCCCCTTGTTGTATGTTGCAAAATAAGTCTCTGAGTTGTTCCACCATTTCTGCCTGTAAAGTTTTATAATACACTGCTGTCAGACCATCCGTTCCAGGAGCTTTGGCTGTTTTTAATTGTTTTATTGCTGCTATTATCTCCTCCTCTGTTATGGGATAATCCATTCTTTCCTTTTGTTGCTCAGTGATTTTTGTAACTCTTTTATTGTCCAAATATTTTTCTATAAGTCCATTCTGCACCTCCTCTCTGGCATATAGTTTAGTGTAATATTGAAGAAAAGCTTCTTTTATTAAATTCTGTTGAAAAACTTCTTTCCCCCCAATATCAACACTATCAATAGTCCGTGTGCTTTGTTTCTTCCTTAATGTGTAGGCCAACCACCTGCCTGGTTTATTAGCGTTGCAGAATGTATTATGCTTCGCATATTGTAAGTTTGTTGCAACTTGTTCCGCTATAAGCATTTGAAATTGGTCTTTCAGAAGTTTTATAACACTAAGTATTCTTTCATCTGTTGGGTTTTTAATAAGTAACTGTTCTTTGTCCTTTATTTCTGCTTCCAATTCAAGTCTTTTCTTTTGTCGAATCAGCTTATGTTTAGAGTTCATATATATAAGCACCCCTCTCATATAAGCTTTGCTTGCGTCCCACACAATTTCCATTGGGGTGCCTTTATTCAAGTTCATTTCAAAAAACTCTTTCAGATGCTTTTTAAGTTCTATTATATTTTTCTCATATCTGAACAAGTTTTCATTTAATCTCCAAGAGCGTCTCTCATTCTTACATGTCTCGATTTCTATCCAGACTGGGCTATGATCAGTCAAAGTTCTTGGCAGAATCTTTGTTCTTTTTGTCCTAACAAGTAAATCATCAGACAACAAAATAAAATCAATCCTGGAAAAGGATCTATGTCTGTCAGAGAAGAAAGTATAGTCCAGTTCTTTTGGGTTATATATTCTCCAAATATCTTTTAATTCCAGGTCTTCTTTCATATCAAAAAAAGTCTGTGGTAATCTAATTCTTGATTTTGCCAAAGTCTTTTTATCTAATTTAGAGTCAATTACTCCATTCCAGTCTCCCATAATTAAAATAGATCTATAATCCCATTGAAGTATTTTAGTATGCAGCATTTTATAAAAATAGTCCTGTTGTTGATTAGGAGCATAAATTCCTATCAAAAGAATTTGATTATTAGCAGAAAGTAATTCAATTGCTACAAACCTACCATCTTGATCAGCTTCTATAAGTTTGGCTGTTAATTTTTTGTTTACATAAATAACCACACCATTCTTTTTTTGGTTAGTTGAGGATATAAAATGTGTTCCTAATTTGGAATTTTTCAAATAGTTTTGATCTTGAGCTGTAATATGCGTTTCTTGTAAACAAATTATATCATTGTTATGTTGTTTTAAATATGCAAATACTTTCTTCCTTTTTTGTGTTACGTTCAACCCATTCACATTCCAAGATAAACATTTAATCATCATTATTCTCCTTCTGGAGCGAAGCGCAGAACCTTAGGATTTCATCTGAGATCCTCTGTCCTGCATTCCCCACAGCCCCAGCCTTGTCTTGTCTCTCCTGCTGTAACTTTTCTTTAAGTTCCTTGGCTTTAGCTCGAGTTATGCGCTGATCCTTAACTTCAGCCGCCCAAGCCAGCTCCAAGATTGGAGAAGGTTCCAGCAAAGGCTCATCCAGAAAACCTCCTTCAGCACCCTTCAACTCTGCTAATTCCTGCTTAGATTGTTGTTGCCATTCTTGAGGTTGCTTCTTGTCACTCTCTTTAATCTCCAAAACTGTAGATGTGCGTGGGGATGGAGTTCTTTCTTTAAAGATGTCATTATAAAATTGCTCCGCCTTCTCCACAGTATTCAGACGGTGTTTCTCTCCCTTATATCTCAAAATTATGCCAGTTGGGGCGTCCCAACGAAATGGGATTTGATTACTCTGCAATTCTTTAACAAGAAAACCATACTCTTTTCTAGATTTCAACATCTTAGGTGGGAGCTCCTTGTAGACTGTAATCTTGAATCCGCTCACTTGCACAGAAGTGAGAAAAGATTTTTGCAAAATGTCATTTCTTATTGCTCTGTCTGTAAAATATATGACCACATCTCTAGGCAGTTGTCTTTGTCTGGCCACCCACGAGTTAACTCTATAGATTTTATCTATTTTGCAAAAAACCATCTCAGGTTCAACTTTTAAAATCACAGCTAGGGCTTCGGCACAGATCTGTCTCAAATCTTGTCTCTCCTCTTCTCTAATTCCTCGAAGCCGTATAGCAAATTCCATTGCACGAAATTGCATCATAACAATATCATTCTCAACTCTCTGCATCTTGTCATCAACATCAAGAAATTTATGATCATTATTTTTCATCTTAGCATTAACTTCTAATTTAAATTCATCCACTTTTGTCTCAACTTTCATAATAAATCCTGCCAGACCAGACGCCACATCCGTTATTTTTTTGGTCACCATCTTTTGGCTCTGCTGCATTTCCTGCATAATTTCCTGTTGTGACTTTTGAATTTTTTCATCTATTTTATTTATTTTATCATCCATGTCTTGAAATTTCTCATCCAAAATATTTGAGATGAATTCTTTTAATTCTCCCATATCCAAATCTTTTTTTTGGGCTTGTGACTGCGTATCCTGCTTACGTGGGGGGGGGATCCCCCCCTGTTTTGCCTCCCTGCTTTTTTGAAGCCATCCTGCCGCGTAAGCTAGCTTTCTTAAAAAGGGAGGGTCCGCCTCTTCTGCCACCTCCACAGTACCTTCTAAGAAAGTCCCCCAGAATTACTCAAGGCAAAGCTATAATGCAGCAAAGACAAGTAAAAGGGAGAGATTTTCCTCTTATTTCTGTTGCAGCCGGAGCAACTCTGTAACAACTTTTTAACTTTGTAGCAAGACAAGATAACTTCACCAATCCACACCCACTAATTCATTTGCTGAGCGCCATATTTTTTCAATCACTTTCACTCATTCCGAGACTTTCACTTCAGTAAAAAAGTTCAGCAAAGGACTAATACTTGCAGTTCAAAATTTCAGGGTTCAGGTGGATTGCAGATGTTTATTTGAGTTATTTCCTCGCTCTTTAAAGGTTTCCTGAGGTCGGCTTGTTCTGCAAAAGCAGAAGACGTCCCACGCCGCCCGGAGTCTCAGCAGGTTGTAAGGGAGCCGCGCCTGCTTCCTCCCCAGAAACAGTTCCCTGGGGGGGTTGCGGGGGCTCTACCTGTGCCCTGCTGCCTCTTCTTCTTTAATCCTGAGGATTTTGAAGATTTCAAGCCGCTTCGCAATCAGGAAGCGGCTCTACAAGCGGCGGGGGTGGTGGTGCTAAAAGAAAGCACCGTCGCCGCCGAAGACGAGGAAACCGGAAGTCTATCATCTATTTCTTGATGTGATTTTTGAAATTTGTCATCCAAAGCCTGAAAGATAAATTCTTTTAAATTTTCAAAGTCAAAATCTTTTTTCTGAGTCTGTGTCTGTTGAGCAGGGGGAAGCTGCGTTTCAGGTTTGTGTGTGGGGGATCCCCCCCCCTGCTGCCTTTCCTTCCTGCTTCTTTGAGGCCATCCTGCCACGTAGGCTAGATTTTCTGAAAAGGGAAGTCCCTTTTCCTTTTCCACCTCCACAGAGACTTCTAAAAAAATCCCCCAGGTTTAATCAAATAGGAACTGGAGTAAAGCAAATTCAGATTTTAAAGAAAGAGGTTTTTTTCCCCCTCTTCTCTTGTTTCTCTTTATTACAAGCGGAGCAACTTTGTAGCAACTTTGTAGCAAAGCAAAATAACTTCAAAAATCCACTCTCGCAAGCTCGTTAACTCTGGAGCTGGGCGCCATATTTTTTCAAATCACTTTCACTCGCTCGTACTTTCTCTTAAATTAAAAAGTCAACAAAGCGCTAATACTTGCGATTTCCAAGTTTCAGGGTTCAAGTTAATATTTCCGCTGCTTATTGAGGTTGGTTTCATTCAATTTGAACATTTGCTGCAGCCGGCTTGTTCTGCTGAGAGCAGAATTGTCCCACGCCGTCCGGAGTCTCAGCAGGTTGGGAGGGAGCCACGCCTGTTTCCTCCCCAGAAGCAATTCCCTGGGGGCTTACAGGGGCTCAACCTGTGCCCTGTTATCTCTCCTCCTTCAATCCTTTGGATTTCAGAGTTTTCGAGCCGCTTCTCGATCACGAGGCGGCTCTACAGGCGGCGGGGCTGGCGGTCCTTAAAAAGGTACCGTCTTCGCCGAAGGCTAGCAAACCGGAAGTCTTAATCTTCTATTCTTCTCTTCTTTCTATATTTTTTCCAATCCTTTTTTTTATAAATTCTCTGAACAGCCCCCCTCCCCCATTTTATTTTTGAAACTTTTAAAATGGTGATTTGAGGTTGATGTTTCTGAAATACTCGCTTTCTTCTTGAGGTCGTGTTTTCTAACTTGAAATCCCCAGTTCGTCTCTTCTTGCTTCAGTCCATTTCTTTGTCCATATAACCAAAATTTGTTGCCATAAAGATTGTCAGCTTGCAATAAAGAAACTATTTGTTGCTTTTCTGTCATTTGAATGGAAACGTCCACCAAAATCTTTGTTTCAACTGTGCCAGCCAGTCTCTTAATCCTGTCCATCTCCTGATCTTCCAAAAACAAATTCTTCTGAATAATTTCCTGCTGTCCCTCTAACAACTGCTTATATTTTCCCAAGCTGTTTTTTGAAAAAGCCTTTTCAATTGTATTCAACAGGGCTGAAGTAAAAGAGTCTAAAAGTTCTTGAAAACCCTGGACTGTCACGGCTTCGGAATTTGCTGATTCACCAGCCCTGTTGCCAGCCATATTTCAGCCATTTTGTATTCATCCAGCTATCAGGACAACAATTCAACTCTTTTCCACCCAGTATAAAAACCAGATTTTAGTTAAAGTCAGTACCAAATTCTTTTCCTCAATACCAAATTCTTTCCATGGACGCTTCCACTTTAAAACTTTCTCTTAGGGTGTAATCCAGTAGCTGTATCACTGTTGCAAACTTTAACAAGCCTTAACAAGCACTTTCCCTGGTAGTTTCCTCCTCCCGCCCTCAGGCGCTATTTTCTGCATTTTAAAACGGAGTTAAAGTGTTACTTGCAAGTTTTCCTTTTGTTTTCTCCTGATTTGCTCTGTCTGCAATCAAAGTAAAGATGTTAAAAGTCCCCCCATTGATTTTCAGCAGATTTTGGTCGAAGCTTCTAGCTCCGCTTTTGCGGAGTCGTCCCTGGTCCGGAGCAGCTTGACAGGTTTCTATAGGGAGCCCACACCCTTTGCACCCCAGGATTTCTCCTAGCGCACTTGGGGGGCTCTACCTCCACCTGTCGATTCTTCTCTCTCCCCTTTGCCCGGGGAGAGGGTTCCAAGTCTCCAGACAGCTGTTTTTCGGCTGTTCTTTGGCTTTTACGGAACCAAGGATCGGGTGCTTGTAAAAGAGCGTCTTCAAAGCTTGCGGAGCCAAGCGGAAGTCTCCACACGATTTCTTTTTCCATAGTCGCTCAACTTCAATTTGTAAGTCCCTGTACTTTGTGATTTTTTCTTGCTGCTTATCTTCAATCCGTGCATCACCAGGTATTGCAATGTCAATGAACCATATTTTTTTCTTTTCAACTATTGTTATGTCAGG
Source organism: Arizona elegans (assembly GCA_022577455.1). Lineage (NCBI taxonomy): Eukaryota > Metazoa > Chordata > Lepidosauria > Squamata > Colubridae > Arizona > Arizona elegans. The sequence continues at coordinate 89,455,480 of JAKOOJ010000004.1, forward strand.
TGTGTTGTGGACCAAGTGCCTGTCAGTCTGAATCCTAAAGTCCCACAAGATCTTGAGTTTCTCATTCTCTAAAACTTTCTCAACCTGATGTTCCCAGTGGTTTTTGCTGTACTCAAATCCAAACTTCTGGCACAATTTCCAGTGAATGATCTTAGCAACACGGTCATGGCGTTGTAGGTAGTCAGTTTGTGAAATTTTGCTGCATCCACTGATCAGGTGGTCGACTGTCTCATCTTTCTCATTGCAGAGGCGGCATTTGCTGTTGGTGGTAACACGTTGAATTTTTGCCTTCATGCAGTTTGTGGCTAGGGCTTGTTCTTGAGCTGCCAAAATAAAGCTTTCTGTTTCTTTTTTCAGTACTCCTGATCTTAACCAGTTCCAAGTTAGTTTCTGATCAGCTTTGCCTTCAATACTTTTCAAGTATTGGCTATGCAGAGCTTGGCTTTTCCAATTTTCAGCTCGCTGCTCAATTACTTCTTTCTTATATTCTGCTTTTGTTTTAGTTGTCTTTAAAAGGCCTCCTTTATTTACTTCCTTAATCATTGGTTCTTCACTTTTCTGGATGTAATCATTTAAGCTGCATTTTTCTTCTTCCACAGTCTGCTTTACTTGTAGGAGTCCTCGACCACCCTCTGCTCTTGGTAAATATAATTGGTCAACATCACTTTTCGGGTGCAAGGCATGATTCATTGTCATAAGCTTCCTTGTTTTTCTGTCCAAATTGTCTAACTCCATCTGGGTCCAGTCAATTATTCCTGCAGAGTATCTAATCACAGGTATAGCCCAGGTATTTATGGCTTTTATGATGTTTCCTCCACTCAATTTGGACATTAATATCTTACGAATTCGCCGAATGTACTTGGCTGAAGTTGATTCCTTGACTTTATTATGCATTAAGTCAGAGGCTTCTAAAATCCCCAAGTACTTGTAGCCTTCTTCTGATTTTACTGCCTTTATCATTTCTTCATTCTCTAGTTCTATTCCATCCTCTTCTATGATCTTGCCTGCTTTGGTTGCTATTGTTGCACATTTGTCAATTCCAAACTGCATACCAATGTCTTGGCTGAATTCTTTTGTGTTTTCAATTAATAAATTCAGTTCAGCTTTTGTTTTACCAAACAGCTTCAAATCATCCATGTACATCAAGTGCGAGATTTTCAGTCCTTTCTTTGCAAGTTCATCTTCTTCAAAATGATTGTCAGTGGTAGCATTGAGAGTATAAAAAGTAGGGGTGAAAGGGAATCACCCTGGAAAATGCCTTGTTTAATTTCAACTTCACCCAGTTCTTCTTCATTAGCCATAAGTTTTGTTTTCCAGAGGTTCATTGAAGATTCCATGAATTTTTATATGTTGCTGCTGATGCCTAAGATTTCCAGGCATTTCTTGATCCAGCTATGGGGAACTGAATCAAACGCTTTCTTATAGTCTATCCAAGCCATGAACAGGTTGCTTCGTCTTTTCTTTGAGTTCTTTAAGATTAGCTTGTCAATCAGCAATTGATCCTTTGTTCCTCTTGAGTTTTTGCAGCATCCTTTCTGTTCTACAGGAAGCAAGTTATTTCTTTCCAGGTATCCATAGATTTGGTTTGCAATGATACCAGTAAGAAGCTTGTATGTTGTTGGCAAACAGGTGATTGGCCTATAGTTTCCAGGGTCATTTCCTTTTTCTTGATCTTTTTGGATCAAAAATGTCCTTCCAGTTGTCATCCATTCATCATTTTCAGGTGTTTTTAGGATCTGGTTCATCTGGGTTGCCAATCTTTTATGCACACTTGTAAGGTGCCCTCCAGTTCTTCACTTTTCTTGACTGTCTTTGCACCATTGCTTTTGTTATTTTAACGTCTTCCATTTTATGCACTTTAATAGAGTCCTCAACTTATTTGATCCATTTTGCATTTCTGTTGTGCTTCTTGTTGTTTTCCTACAAATTCTTCCAGAATTTCAGAGCTTTCTCTTTATCAGGCTTTTCATTTGTTGTTACTCCGTTTCCATTTTCTAAATTCTTATAAAACTGGTGCTGATTTGCTCTGAACTGTGAGTTTTCCTTGAACTGAGTTAGTCGGTTTTCATACATTATTATTATTATTATTATTATTATTATTATTATTATTATTATTTGAAGTGAATATAAAGAAGTTATATGTGAGCTGATTTCCGATTATGAGAGTCATATTTATTCAATTACCAATACTAATTATTAGTATCTTCACCTCAACTAGCACGTACAGAACAGAAACTTTTTTATTACTAACTATTGTTTTAAACATTGCCATTTACAAGTCAGCCTTTTTCCTCTTCTGCCTCTGCTCTTCTTTTCTTTCAAAGTTCTTTTCTTCTTCACTGCAGCTCAATTGCTCAACAAATTTGTTTCAAGCCTTTTAACCTCTGCTGGCAAAAGTCTCTGGCCAATGATATCTCAAAATCATAGCTCTTCTGTTTCTCTAGAGATGATAAATGCTGAAATTTATTTTAGCTTCTAAATTCTGCCCAAAATACCATTCTTTCTATTCAGAATTATTCCTGCAAAAGACATTTTATCTTTCTTGGCTACAGAAACTTAGAGTTCCTGTTCACTCTCAAGGCCTCCTATGAAGTAGCAATTTATATTTTGATCCTTCTCAAAAAATAATTGAGTGCAAAAGAAGTCATGGGCTGGAATAACACATTTATGATTTTTAAATGAAAATTTAGAAATACTCATTGTAATCTGAATGAAAGAAATTATAGTTTATCACATAAAAGAAATTTCAAGTACTTTTGCACTTAATCTTTTGTAGAAATATTCAGTGTTGATGACCAAGATCAAGTTCCCTGATGAGTAGTTATTTTTATTTACAACTAAAACAATACAAAAATACAAATTGCATCAAAACAGAGTATTATGTTCTGATAACTTTTTTAATTCTTTGTAAACTAGAGTGCATAATCACTGTGTACAACTCTAAATTTTAAATAGGTTAAATAGTTTTAAATAGGACAAAATCAACTATTTATATACAATTTAAAATATATACAGTGATTTTTTTTAATGTCAAGAATAAAAATAAATGATTTCTTCATGCATTTTCAATATGAAAACACTTGAGATGTGAAAATAACAGTAATTCAAAGTAGGGTTTAAAAAAATTTCTTATGATTTTATTTATACATTTATACATTTATGTATACATTTCTACATACAGAAATCAACACATTATTATACTATATCAATGCTTGTTTTTGGAAAATTGTAACAATTGCCTCTGGCAATGCAAAATGTTATTGAGTCCCATTAAATCAGAATTCATTCACAGCTGACTTGTAGACAAAATCTATCCAGCTTCCTTCCAAACTAGTTTTCTCTGAGGTCTAGTCACCTTTTAACATGGGTCTATCTTCTCTTCTTTTTTTTTTATTGAAAAAGTTTTTCAAATACAAATTTTTGCCCCTTTTCCCCCCCTCCTCCCTAACCCCCCTCCCCCTCCCCTCCCCCTGCGGCTTCTCCAAAATAAAACCCAAATTCATAACAGATTATATAATACTTTACCATCCCTTTGCTCCACCCCCCATACGCTGACCCTTTCTTTCTACTATACATTTCAAAATAACATTCAACTGTAACATTACATAATAACTCCTAATTTAGCATAATAATATTATTATATCCCCCAGTTTAACAATTTCTACTCATAATCTACCCTTTTCCTCCTCCCCCATACATATATCTCTTAATTCAAATCTTTTACATATATTAATATAAATTTCAAAGCAACCTTCAGCTATAAGACTATATAATAAATCCTAATTTAACATTTATTCAACTCATAGTCTGCCCATTTCCTCCACCCCCATACATGTATCTCTTAACTCAAATCTTTTACATATATTCATATCTAAACATAATATCCCTTTTCTTAAACTAAACAATCAATAAGCTAACCTGTCTCCACCCACTTTCCTACAGGACTACCATGCATAATATTTTTAATATCTTTATTCTTCTGCCCACACCACTAAGAGATATTCCCTTATATAAATAAAATCCTCAAATGACTTTAAGCTTGTAATCCATATGATATCTTCTGTAATGTCTTTCAGATGGATTGTTAATTCCATTACCCATGTTAGGGTAACATCACATCCTAATTCCAACAGTATGTTCGGTATCTTCAGTAACCATCTGCCCCCATCAATAGTAAATATTTTCATATATAAAAAAACCACCCGAGTGACTTTATATTTATATTCCATATAGTGTCTATTGTAATGTCTTTCATCTAAATTATTAATTCCAACCATCGTAATAGGGTAACAACCAGATCTTCTGCGTGCCCCAATCCCATAACTCTCTTGCCTTGTAGCTCAGCATAAACGTAATACATTTATCAAAGAATCCAAAGTAGATAGTTCCAATCCACTCAGTTTAAGGCCATTTTCACATCCCAAAAGTACAGCACTGCAGAGGTCGGTCACTCTCCTCAAGATAATATCAACCAATACTTTGCCTCAGCTATATTTTCATGTATTCAATCATCTCTTAGATAACTGGCATTACACTGTTGTTTAGTCTAAAAGTTTTTATTTTTATAGGACCTGCTTCTTCTTTTCTTGACTTTTTGTGGCTTAGATCTCGATCCTGGTTTCCTTTCTATAAGTTGTATATCAACTGTTTGGTTTCCATACTGATCTATAACTTGATCTTGTTGATTTTGCTTTTGTGGCTTAAATCTCCATTCTGGTTTCCTTTCTATGAGTTGTATATCAACTGATTGATTTCCATGCTGGTCTGTACCTTGATAAGTCATCACATTAGAATCCAAAGCCGCCTCTCTTGTATTTATAAATAGTCCAGCTGAGACTTCTGAAGGAGAATCCAGAAGCGGCTCGTCTACAAAGACCTCTGTAACTTGTTGTTTTTTCATTACCTCCACCTCCATCTGTTTATCATGAATTTCTATCTCTTGTTGATTTTGCTTTTCTTTATTCCACTCACGTATTACACATGGAGATGTTGAACCCATTTTGAGAACCTTATAGTAAAATTCTTCCGCTTTTTCAACAGTATTTAGTTGATATCTTTCTCCTTGATATCTCAATATTATACCAACTGGAGCATCCCACCTGAATGAGATGTTTTGTTTTTTTAGCTCAGTAACCAAAAATCCAAATTTCTTTCTATCTTTTAACATCTTGGGCGGCAACTCTTTATATATCCAAATCTTTCTTCCATTCAGTTCTAGAGTAGAATTAAAGGATTTTTGCACAATATCATTTCTTATTCCTTTATCTGTGAAGTAAATCACCACATCTCTAGGCAATTGCCTTTGCTTTGCAATCCAAGAATTTACTCTATAGGCCTTGTCAATCTTACAAGATACCTCTTCAGGATGAACCTTTAAAATCTCAGCCAGAACTGCAGCAGATATTTTTCTTAAATCAACTCTATTATCTTCCTGTAATCCTCTCATTCTAACCGCAAATTCTGTGAGCCTGTATTGCATCATTGTAACTTCTTTTTCAATCCCTTGTTTTATATTATCTGCATTGTGAGTCTCGTGATCAGCTTTCTTTTTAGACTTTACTTCTGAACTATTATCTTGAGTATTTATCAAATCATTTTCAATTCTTTGTATTTTATTATCCAAATTATGAATCTTATCATCAACTTTCTCCATTTTAGACTCTAATAACTTGATATCTGTATCCATCTTTATAACTATTTCTGAAAAAGCATTGACCACTGTTACAATCTTTCGTTGCAAATTATCATACTTTAGTTGTATCAATTCTTTAATTTCCTGCCTAAATTTTTCAAGATTCTGGTTCACAATCTCGTTATGTCTTGCCATTTCCTCCAAAAAAAATTCTTTTAGGTTAAAACCATTCTTCTGAGTCTGCAAGTTCGAAACTTGTTCACATAGTTTGTAAATGGGGGAAACCCCCCCCCCGCTGCTTGTTTGTTTGGCTTTGTTAGTTTAGACGCCATCCTGCCACAGACAAACTCTTTTTTTAAAAAAGGACTTCTCTCCAGACAATATCAATATCAAATTTCCAAGAAGAAAGAAACATAAAATAGAAATTTTTCTTTTCAATTGTAGCCAGCGCTATTATTTCTGCTACTTTGTAGCTTGTTAAACTATTCAGGCGGAAGGAATTTCACTTTCAGCTTTCTTCTTCTCAAGCCTCAGCTAGTCGCCATTTTAAACTTTTTTTCCTTCGCTTTTAAAATCGCTTATAAAATTGTTAGAAATACTTGCGATTTAGGGTCCAGAGTCCAGATCTCATCCTCTTTGTTTAAACAATCTGTTAGTTCTCAGTAAATGGCTTGGTCCTGTCGCCTAGCTCTGCAAAAAGCAGAGTTCTCCCGAAGCCCGGAGCAGCGGCGAGGAAAAGAGGGAGCCTCATCCTGCTTCGTCCCCAAGAGTAAAACAAAAACTCTGGGGACTTCGCAGAGGGCTCTACCTGCCCTCGCCTGCTCTATCTCACATTTCCTTAAGGAAATGGAGTTTTTCGAGCCACCTTTCAGATGTAAAGGCGGCTCTTTATGAGCGACGGGGCTGGTGGTCTCAAAGGACCATCTGACGGCGATGGAAGCCAAATCCGGAAGCCTTAATTTCTTATTTCTATTTGGACTCCAAATAGAAATATCTTCTCTTCTTTTATTAAGTTGTTCCTGTGATGCTTAATCTTTAAGTTCTACACTCATCTATGTTTTTATTGGATTATTAATAATTTTTTGTTCCAATTTTTTAAAAATAAATACCTTGATGGTCATTTTTGCCTATGAAATTGCAATCTGGACATTTGTTTTAGAAGATCACTCAAATTGACTTCCGGATATGAGGTTTAAGATATCCTTATTTTCCTCCATTAGTAAAAGGGATATGAAGTTTATTTGGCTTTTTGTTTGTTTGTTGTTGGCATTACCTTTACCCAGCTGGTATAGGGAAGAAACAAGATGGTGACAGAATAATCACCTGAATTAAACAACTGCTCTTTCTCCTCTGGCTATATTGGTTGGGTAGGGCATGCCTTGTGATAAATACATCTTTAGCATGCTTTTATAATTTTGTAAATTTCTATACTTAGGGGAAGTAAAAAAAAAAATATTCAAAGATATTATATTATCCTGTTTATTACAATTACAGAATTATATATTTATTCTTTTCTTTTATTATTAGAATCTATAACTTTGAAAATGTAAACATTTTTCTCTTAGAGAAATTTTTTTGGAGAGAGAAGACAAGAAATATTATTTTCCTTAAAAAAAAAACCTTTTAAGGTATTTAGATAATAGTATTATTCTCCAAATACTAAACACTTCAATTGTGATCATTTCTAAATATCTACATATCTATTTCTAAATATCCACACTGGACAAGTTCTGTAATTAATTCAGTTTCATTTGTGGAATATTAATTCTTTAAGTACCAAGCATTCTGATGACTTAACTGAAAATCCCATTGCTTGTATCAATATTTTTCCAATAAAAAATATTCAGTGCTTTTTGTTATTTTAGAAAGTAAGATGGCTCCTATAAATTAGCTAATGTGACAAAATAGACTTTGTATTCTTTTGACTATTCCTGTTCTAGTTTGATATTTTTATCTAGTGAAAAAAGTACTTGGCAATACATTTTGGAATGCCAAGCACCTTCTTACTATGAATTACAATTGTCAGCAAAAGTAGCAATTAGATAAGGCAAATAGATCATTTTTGACCTAAGATGTAAGGCACAGAATCTTTAAAAACTATCATACAATACAACACACATGCAAATGATAATTACAGTAGAATAAAGATCTCCAAAACAGCATCAAATGCCACTAAATAAATGTTCAAGCTACAAAACAACAGCCAAGGAAAACAATAAAAATCCCTTTCTAACACTTTCTGATCAATCTCTTCAGAAGGATTAAGTCTAGATAAAATTTTGTCAAACTGAGCAATGGTCCAGAAGGTAATGATATCAAAAGCTAATTGGAGGCCAAGGAAAAAAATAGGGTTACTTACACCCATCCTTGTTGTACATAAATAATTCACTGAGTTTACCAAGTCAACCTTAACAAAATAAATTATTGCTGTCATATAAAATGTACATAGCAATAGAACTGACAGTTGAAATATCCTTAACTGACTGAGATCCTGCTTAGAAACTATGAACCAAGCAGTAATTTTTCATAGCCAAAGAAATTAAGACCCAGCTTCCCTATTACCTCCTTCAGGATTATCAAATCTATCACTATCATGAATGGTCAATTTCACTAGCCAGAAGAAACAAAAATGAAAAGCATAAATGCTGTAATTAATTTTGCCATGATTACCAAGCAGTTCCAAAATTTTATTTTTATCCATCTGGTTTCATCTTCCCTTTTTATTATTTGCAGGCTCTCAGAAAATTACTAATGTTCAGAACTTCATGTTCTCCTATTGGCTGTCACGGCAGTCAGACATGGGTGTGGACATTGGTATTGACCTGTAGGACCGAGTCTACTGGAAGCTTAAGCGCCGCCTCTTCCTGCTCAGCTCCAGTTTTTCGACTTGGTCTTACAGGACAAGTCGTGTCTATAGAGGTTTCTAAAATTTGGCATTTTTCAACTTGGCTTTGACTCGGACCGGAATCTTTTTCTCCTTGGTTTTTCCTTCGGCTTTGTTCGCTATTACCTGCACTGCGCTGTCTGTGGGCAGCCTCGCTCGGCGCGAGCATGAGCTTGCTCTGCCACGTCGCCCGGCTTTCCAGCAAAGTACTTTGATTGCGGAGGTGCAATTACAGACCCCTCGCAGTCTTCAGATCGAGGGTCTGTTTCCGGGCTCGCCGCTTTCAACAGCAGCTGCGGCATTTGGCTGCGTTTGAGCCTTTGGCCCTGCAGCAGTCTCCGGCGCGATCCCTCCTTCCTTCCGCGCCGTACGTCGCTCATCAACCTACGGGCTAGCGACATTGTTGGAGCCTCTCCTCAGCGCATTCTGACTCCTCTCCAAACGCAAGTACCCGGGGATCCCTCAGTTTTACTATTTTCACGGCCCTTATAGCCCTCGTGTTCGGGGATGCAATATGGAGGACGCAGGCAGATCGCGTTCTTCCCGCCAGGCCCGTGATATAGGATGATCCAAAATGGCGGACGCCACTAAAGCTCCCTCTTCCCGCCAAAGCCACGATAAAGGAAAGAGGCCCCGGGAGGAAGATCCTGAGGAGGGAACCTCGAGGAAATGCCCCAATAAATCTAGGGCCCTCAGCACATCAACCTTTGACAAGGCATCTGGCCCCAAACCATCACAGGAGGAAGAGAGGCGCCACAAGGCGATTGAGAAGGCCTTTCACAAGGCCCAAGCTGCCTCGGGATTTCAGGGCAACCCTAAACAGACAGACGCACCTGCTAATACTTGTTCTTCTGATAAGTCTCCAACCAATCCTCCTCTGCAGGGGCCTACTCCAAATTTATCTCCTGACAGGTCTGTCATTGGGGAGGTTATTTGTGATACAGAAGCAACTTCTGTTTTTCCTGTTGCTCATGAGGCCTCTCCTGCTCATGACTCTGAAGTTCAGGTTTCCCAGAGTCCTTCTGCCCGGGTTCCCGATCAGGTTGCTCAGCCCTTACCTGATATTACTCCGGCACTTGCTGCCATAATTTCAAATGCCATTCGCCAGGGCATTTCTCAAGAGCTCCAACAAAAATGTGTCAACCCATCTGATTTTTCTCCTTTGGCCACTCAGCATCGTCCTTCTGGTGATCCTTCCTGCCAGGATGAAGCAGACGGGGACATTGAGCCTTATGATGCAGAGGATTCAATTAGCCAAGATTCCCTTTCGGAGGACGAAATTGTAGCTGATCAGGATCTCTCCAACGATGAGGGCCTGGAGCCTGATCAACCTGCATTCATTGGACTTTTCAGGCCACAAATATTCCGCTCGTTGCTCCACAAGGCCCAAATTGTCACTGGTCTTGGGGTGCCTTCTTCATCTTCTTCTGTTTCTTCTGCAGATGCCACGACTTCCGCTTCCATGAATGCTGCCAGCTCACTTTTCCAAGAACCTTCCATCCAGAAGGAAGTGGTATCTGCACCTAAATTGTTTTCGGATGTTGTTCTCAGACAATGGTCCTTTCCAGCTTCTGGTCCCGTCCCCAATAATTTAGACAAACGTCTTTTTAACATGGCCCCTGATTTTTCTCATCTCTTGCAGATTCCCTCAGTTGATTCTCCGGTTTTGGCCCTGTCTTCCTCCTCCCCTCTTGCAGGTCCCCCTGAAGAGTGTTTGCGTCCAGAGGAGAAGAAGGGGGAGAGAACCTTGACTAAAGGTCATCAGGCCTCGGCCTGGTCGGTGCAGGCTTCCTCAGCAGCATCGTTTTTTAATAGAGCGACTATCCTCTGGCTGAGGCAACTGCAGGCCCGCTTGCCAGCTTCTGACCATCGTTCTCATCAAGATCTGAATAAGATTCTAGCAGCAGTGGAATTTTCAGCGGACGCTACCCTTAGCGCTGCCCGCTTCTCTGCAAAAGCCATAGGATCAGCTGTCACTTTGCGTCGACTCTTATGGCTCCGCAACTGGCAAGCTGACATCAGAAGTAAGTGGCGCTTAGCTTCTTCTCCTTTTTCTGGCGATAAGCTCTTTGGTTCACAGCTGGATCCACTACTTGTTGAAACTAAGGATCACCGCAAGGTACTTCCTTCCCTGAATCGTCATCCGGACAGCAGGGCTCAACCCTTCTTTCGATCCTCGTCCTTTCGTACCTCAGAGCCGTCCTTCGCCTCCCAACGATCTCAGCGTACCTTTCCTTCCAGAGGCTCGACCCATCAAGACAACCAGGTCAGGCACGGGTCCAGATTTGGTTTTAAACGGCCCTTTCGAGGGGGTGATCTCTGGGTTCAAAGATATTTTTAGAAAAATACTAAATATAAATAATTTGTCACGAGTAAATGCCTTATTCTCAAATGGGGAAAATGTACATACACAGGGTATCAGGGGTTAATTTATTCTTCCTTCCTTAATATATTCATATGTAACCACTCCCATCCTTTACTCCGCCTTATTGATATAAAAGGGGATGTATGCACCTCCTTCTTGCTTTTATCTGTGATCATTCAGAGAATGTAGAATGCCTATTGTAAATAAATAGTACTTTGTTTGAATACTTTGTTCCTGAATTATTTATTGAGTCTGATCCTCAAAATATTGCAACATAATTTGATATTTATATTTGAAAATCATGTTTAGAGTTCTGGAGGATATACTCATATTTAAGCAATAGAAGAGATATTCCTATAGATACTCCTGTATGAATTTGTACATTTCATATATGTGTGCATATATGTGTGTGTAGTTATAAATAACAGAACACTTTTGATTTCAGGAGAATTTAATTATTACTGTATAGTATATTTTTCTGTGATTAATTTGGGCTTATATTTTATTGTTTTGTTGTGTTGTATGGCTTATCTGCTTATTAGATTTTATGGAATTTTAATGTGGCTTTATAGTATTATATTTGCTTTGGGGGTTTTGTGGTTTATAAACCACTTTCGGAAAACTTGTTCTGAAATGCAGCATAGATATTCTTGGAATAAATAATAAAGTACAATAAAAATAAATAAATGAAAACCAATTCAAAATAAAACAGTCCAGTACTTATATCCTTTGTTTTCAGACAACAGTTTAATGCTATTTGAAAAGCATACTAATTAAGCTTCTAATTACCTTCCTAATCATAGATGTTAGGCAACCATTCCTAAGAAATAATATTCTAAAAGATTAAAGTTGTTTTCTTAATTGCTTTAATTGCATTTCCTTTAAAATACATTTTCCTTTTCATCAAATTAATCTGATGCTCACTGGTGACCAAGCAAACAGTTAATGGTATGAAACATTCTTACAATAATGAATAATGAAACAATAACACTTTTTGTTATTGTCAATTAATAAAATGGGCCCACAATCACTGGAAAAAAATCCAATATATATTAATATATATTTTCTTACTAATTCTACTGTTGCCTAAATTATGTTAAATCAATTTTTGTGATAAATCCTCTTGCACATTACATATTTTTGTCTTTCCCTCTGCTCTCCATTTTGTCTTCTTCCTGCCCCATCCTCCAGCAAACCAAGATAAATACTGCATGATAAAAAATGGTACAAGAAATCCCCTCTCCCAAAATAAGCATATACTAGTCAAGCAGTAAAACCCAAATATAATTCAGCATGAGAGGAGCAATTAATTGCCTGTCCAGTGGCCAAGTTGTAAAAGAACCAGTCTCCACATGTATAAAATGATTGTTTGCTGGCTTCCATATGAAATAGACCTTTCTTCAGCAATGCCTCCAGTACAACTTATAGAGTGGAATGACTGATCACTGCTCTTGGCAGGTTGAATTTGACGTGACATTATCATATATATTTCATTTGATTTTTCAGCCCCAAAACTGTGATTGAACCAATCTGTTAGTAGCTGTACTGACAATAAGTATCTAGGGAATTGTTCCTCAATACTTCTCCCTAGTCATCTCACAGTTGAACTGTTATAATGCATTCTACATGGGGCTACCTACAGCTAGTGCAGAGTACGGCAGCAAGGGCAGTTTTGGGGGGGGGCATCCAAGAATGGCCCTTATAGCACCCCTGCTCTGCGAGCTTCATTGATGGCCGGTCTGTTTCCGGATGCAATTCAAGGTGTTGATGATCACCTTTAAAGCCCTTCATGGCATGGGTCCAGATTACTTGAGGGACTGTCTCACCTAGTGGGATTGGCCCTTCCCATTTGTGCCAGCAAAGGAGACATGCTGTCCATCAACCCAGTTATTCTGGCTGGCAGTGTCCAGGAGGAGGGTGTTCTCAGCTATTGCTCCTGTCCTCTGGAACATCTTGCCTCCCAAAATGAGATTGACCCCAACTCTTTGTAAGGGCTAAAGACCTGGCTCTGCCAGTTGGCCTGGGCCCCAATGGGGGAGCAGCACAGTGGAGGTGGTTGATCAAGTAACAACAGATCCCACCTCCCCTCATACCACCCCTCCTTCTCCACGTGTCCTTAATTTTAATCTTCTTGTCTTAATGTAGTCTTGTTTTAATGTAGATATATATTTTTATGTCTGTAAGCCACTCAGAGTTACCTTATGGTAAGATAGGAGATTAATAAATATAAATAAATAAATTTCAGCAACATAAAAGGTGTGGATTTTAATTCCATTCTGGGAGTTGAAGTCCATGCCTCTTAAAGGTGAAAATGCTCTTGTAAGGAAAAGAATGTCAGCTGCTAAAAAAACCAACATCCCTGAGCGTGGTTGAATCCCCAAGAATAAGGTGAAAAAATAGAAGCTTATACTTGATGGTGGATCTAGAGGACGAAAGGCAGCAATAAAGTAATATTTTAGTGACACAGTGGTTAGAATGCAGTATTGCAGGCTGACTCTGCTCACTGTCAGGAGTTCAATCCTGACTGACTCAAGGTTGAATCAGACTTCCACTAAACATCTTATTAAGTATGTTTGATTTTTCTTTCTTTTCATTACATAGGAGAAAAGATGCTGGTCTTTTATCTTACAAGGACCATTTACCTATCAGTCAAGTGGTGGTTGGAGATATTGGTCGGCCAGGCTCTGATGCCAAGTTAACTGTGGGCGCTCTGCGTTGCCATGGAGACCGTAAGTGTGATTACTACTATTATTTTGTGTTATAAACCTCTTCTCATTCTGATTCTCATAAATCAGTCACTGCATCACCACTGAGAGAATTGAAGAATCAGCATTCAGCTATCACTCATGCAAATTAGGGTGGATTGTAATAACTCAGTGAAATCTTGCAGCATCTGGAATATTTCATCCACATTACAAGATTATTATTATTATTATTATTATTATTATTATTATTATTATTATTATTATTATTTATTGAATTTCTATACCGCCCTTCCCCTTCTTCTCATATCATGATCAAGAATGACTAAGACAGTTTCAGCTTGATAAAGTCCTTTAAGACAATGGTCACCAACTGATGGTCCGTGGACCACTGATGGTCCATGAGAAAATTTTGGTGGTCTGCAAAAAAAGTATTTGCATTTTTTATATTGCACTAAATACTATTTATCTTTTTAAAAAGTTCATATCAAAAAGTGGTCTCCAGGATTTAAAATTATGAATTTAGTTGTGCCTGAGGTCTGAAAGGTTGTTGACCCCTGCTTTAAGATATGCTTTTACATGATCTATATCAAAATATAACATTTTGTAACATTTTTCAAAAATATTTATAGAGAATTATTGTATACTGAATAGATGTACTTGGTTACTTTTTACTTTTTAAGTATGGGCATTCATGTTTATTTTGGAACCAATTAGATAACTTGGCCTGTTCAATTAGGTATAGGTGAATAGTCCAAATTATCCAATTGATTAATATACACAGAAATACAAACCACAGATAATTTTTAATATCTGTGATGCTGCTGAATGCTGCTGTTAATGCTACTAGCACTAATGTTTATATTGCAATGAACTAACTTTATAGAGATATAAATAGTAGCATTATGACTAAGTTCATAATTGGAAACTTGTATATGAAATTATAGCTGGTGAGAATCATTGATGTTAATAAAGGTTAAAGTCATTTTGCAAATCAAAACTGCCTTTTTTAGTATGTGTTTGAAACTTGAAGCCTAAATAAGGAAGTGTAAATCTACCACTATCTGACTAGTTATTTAAGCTTGGCTATGTATTGTATACAAATCATATGCAAAGCAGAGTTCACATTTTCTTTCTTGAAAAATAATTTCCTTCTTTTTGCCAATATTACTCAACATAAAGTATGCACTTAGTAGCATCAATAGCTTCAGTCCTTATTGTACTACTTCTCATCCTAAACTGAATATCCTCATATACACATATACACATCACTTTCATTTAAAATTTAAGCAAGATAGCAGATCAGGCATTCCCAGAATGCTTTTATGCTTTTTAATTTTATTTTAGTATAATTAATTATTTATAATTAAAATTTATAATTATTATAATTTAATTTATAATTAAATTCATATCAATTTAGATTTTAATGACTTCCTGCTACCTACTTTGTTTGGTGTCTTTATTTTATATTTTATTGGATATACATTTTAACATGAATTGAACCTTTTCTTTCTTTTCTTGTTTTTATTGTTAATTGTTAATCACTCAGAAAGCTACAGCTATAATGCATAAATAAATAAACCCTTGGCTGCATTCTGATGGCACTGTAGTGCATCAGTCATTGCCCTCATAAGCTGTTGGGTGCTTAGTAACCTACTAACAAGAAATATTGTTGCAGAGATTATCCAGATGTAAAATTGTCCTGCAATATGCAGACTACAATGTACAGTCACAAAAATAGTCCCTGGACTATGGTTGAACATTGTATCTTGGAGCCAAAACACAATGCTGACCCCAAGGTTCAATATGTTCCTGAATATTGATGTTGATGGCACATAAATCGTCAATTGATAATAGCAGTGCTAAATAATTTATATTTGCTGTCCATATATCCTTGAAAGTCTTAATGTAATGAAATTATTATACCTTGTGCTTATAATAACATTAATAATTATTTCTGCTTGTAATAGCATTCATGGTAAAAACATTTATGTTTCAGTCCTACTATTTTATGACCTTGACAAAGCCAACCTAAAAGAATTTGATTGGAAATATCATTTAAATGTTTTGACATAACATTTATTATTCAGGACTGCATTGTGATATTGAGCATGACTATTGTGTATGTTTTTGCTTCAAGCCTTTTATAACCTCATCCAAATTTAAAATGTGTGCTTAGAAAATTATTTTTCTACCTCATCCATCTGTCCTTTGCTATAAAAGCAATAGCATTGTTCTGTATCATCACTATTTTCCATAGTGTGTTTTATATTCACATATTATTTTTGAAAGGATTGTACTAGAGGTGAAATCAAATCAAAACTGATAATTAACTTCAAAATGATTAAATAGTTTTCACATAATATACTTTTTATGATGGAGTATAAATTAATACCTTTCCTTTTAATTTTAAAACCATTAGCAATATATTTTCAGTTAGGATACATCATTATGTGATATTTTTTCTTTACATCTTAAAATTGAATGATGTTTACTTGTTTAATGTTTCTGGATCTTTAAGAATGTTCCTGTTTTAAGAGAAAATATTCTCTAGGGTTTTTTTCCCCTAAAGTTCCTGTTTTATTGTGTGGGAATGCCTTCGGGGAATTGAGTTCCTTTTTCATCTTCCTAGCTAACAATGTGAAATAGTTTTCCACAAATAATATTAATCACTGTTTTTCATGTGTCATTCAACTTTGTGTCAGCTGTCCCACTAGGTTAAACAGCAAAAGAAACTCCTGAGACACTTTTTTTTACCAAGAATATAACTTTACTAAAAATTCCATGTGGTTATAGAAGTAGAAAAACTAGTTCTAATAATTTCACATGAAAACAGCATAGGAAAATTTTCCCTTTTTCCCCTTGACTTCCCATTGTCCATTATCCACCAATCATTTGCATTCTCTTTGTTTTGGGAACGATCTGTCTGCCTCAGACTTCCCCAGCTAGTGACCCTGAAGTGTTGGGTCTATCTCAGACTTCCATTGGCACTCTTGTGTTCCAAATTTCTCTCCCATAAACCTCCCTTACATTCCAATGCCTTCCCTCCCACCTCCTGTTACAGTTGTCTTGTTGCAAGCAAGACTTCATAGAAAGTCATCCCTGACACTTTGCTTAATTGTAATACAAGATTATTTGTTATTCTTTCATTGAGTTTGCCATGTGAAGATAGTAAAAAGTGTGCCTATTCTAGAAATTGGTATTATACCATTAGTAAAATCAGTTCACAAGTTCATTAGTTGTTTTTATTTAGGATATTTTCATATTAGTTCAAACTGAAAATAATTCTGTCATCGAAAAAAAAACTCATCAGCTGACATTTTGATCCATTTTCTCTTACTTTTCAAAAAGAATAAGATTTATTTGTGTGGGAATGTTTGTTTCCTTACTTCCCAAAATAAACCATTACATGATATTATGTTACACGAGCAGAAAAACATTTAAGAACATTGTAAGGTACTTCATAATTAGTGATATTATACATTTACCAACGTATAGATAAATTTAAAGATAAATTTTGAATTGGAAGGCACACTTATAATAAGATAACATGTAATATAATGGCTAAACTCTTAAAGTAGGTAAAGTGTTTTGCCTGTAATCAGATGTTATTGAGGAACTAAGCTGGCTATTTACTATGTGATTGTATGAACTGCTTCTTTGGAGTCACATCTGTAATCATGCCACACAATTGCGGTACAAAAACTCACTCTTGGAACAGACAGTTTCTGCTGCCTTGTTTATTTTTAAGTCCTCTTCTTTAAGAGTATAACAGTTCTGTTGATATATCACCTAAAAGGTACAATTCAGCCAAAGTTAAAGCCTTAACATTCCAGAGATATTTATTAGGAAGAGTTCTCTCTTTTTTCCTAAAAACATTAAGTATTAAAAATAGTTCAATTTTAAAATTAAAAATTGCAAATGATGTATGATAAGGGATGTATATAAAAACCTATTTCTCACTTCAATTTAAGAGAAATTCCAAACTCTTCTGACACATGTGGGTTTAAGTACAGAATTTATTCAAAAATATCATTATATTCAGTGTGTTGTTGATCTTGGGGTAATCATTGAGGCATGAGTTTTGCCACACTGCTTATTTGATGGAGAAAAACAGTGAGCAATCTTCCCTTTTGTAATACACATATAAAGGAAGTGTTAGGCCTTTCTTATATATTGCCATGTATAAATAAGGGAGATATATGTCTTAACAACTTCTTACATAATACAAAAATCAGCAGCTTCTTCCATTGCTGGATGTCATCATATAAATCTACACACTACTATAGATAGCAAACTAAAACTACAATAGTTTTCTAGAAATTGCTGAGTTCCCATGAATCTTTAGCATTACTACTTGAAAGCTATTTACATAAGTCCTCCACTGTCAAAGGCTTATGTGCAAGGCATATGCAAGAGGGTATTCTCTCTTGTTTCTCACAGGGCTAGAAATTCCTCGTTTGTTGCATTTGTTGTGAAGGCTGGAGCTGGCGAGGCAGGAAATAAGGTTTTCCATGAATGTTCTTGGGTGTAACCATGTACTTCTAAAAAGAGATGAACTGTGTATGACTGATACCAACTGTCACTCTCTCAGCATTTAGAAATCTGTAAAATTAATTTTTAAACCTATTTTTTACATGTTAATGGACACTAGCAGTATTTAGTTTTCATCTTTTCATCATATTTTTTAAAAATATCTTGCTTAGTTGCATGGGTGAAATCCACTTACCTTCGCTATTGGTTCGCAAATGTGAGCGCGCACACACCTCCTCCACACATGCGCAGAGCTTTCTGCGCATGCACAGAGGGTCAAAAATGGGACGTGTTTACATCTGGGTGAGTGGGCGGAGCCTCCTGGCACTACCAGTTCACCTGAGCTGGATAGAACCAGCTGAATTTAACCACTGCTTAGTTGCTAGACCAAACCCTTACCCCAATACAACTAATAGACTGGATGACTTTGGACCAGTTACTGTCTCTCAACTCAACTCAACTCAACTCACAATTCAACTCAACTCAACTCACAATATTAGCTTTTAAGCAGAATGTTGCCTCTTATATAAGTGATTTTTGGATCCCAATTTGCAAAAAAAAAAAAGTTATAACTCTTTTGGGTCAGATTTTACCTTTTGTATATATGAATAGTAGTTACATAATTTCTATTATCTGGAAATATAGAACCCCTGTAACCATGAAAGATGTATGGTTGCTGCCTTCCAGGAATCACCACTATTAGTTTATAAATACATTACTCAAATTACAAGGCTTAGACAAGATATTGGAGTTTGACTGGATATAACAGAAAGAGATATAGTTGTCTCTAAAAGATGAAGTAGGATAGTCTAAAAGCCCCCAGAATATTTACATCACTAATCACCAAACTTTAGGTTTTTATATTTATTTTTAAGACTCCAACTATATAAAAAGACAATTTAATGAATCCAAATATTAATGAAGCTCCCAAATATATTGTTCGGAAATTTAACCCATATATTTACGATTAACAAAAATATTAGGTTCAGAAAGGAAATGAACGCAAAGTGACAAACATGATGATGTGATTTCATTAAAATATGCATGCAATATTTTTATGATATTAAAGAGATTATATCCTTCTTGCATAATTCTACATGTATTCACTCTGAAATAAGTCCATATAACTGGATAAAAGACTGCTGCTTTATTACAATGTTAATTCATCCTTATGTTCTACATTAAGGAACCACAAATCATAAAGCATATTTTTAATGTTTGCTGCTTAAAGTATTGTTGCCTTCTTGCTTTTCTTTTTTTATTTTCAAGGAAGAGAATTATTTATTCAGTCTTGATCAAAGAAATAAATAATTGAAAGAGGAAAAAATACCGCACCGTACTTTTAAGAGCTGCCATTTCACTGAAGGGAAATTTCTGCTGTTATCAATTGTAGAATTAGATTTCAATGTGGAACTGCAGTTTTTACAACTCCGTGATATTTTTTATAATATATGGTCCATAGTTGCTGTCACAGAAAAATAGAATAGAATGTTCTAGTGCCCTTGTGTTTTCTGAATGAGTAGCATTCTCCTATACCAGGTATTATTGCATTATGCAGAACCATTAGTCAATGCCTCTTTGACTGGATTTAATCACAGATAGCTCATAAATATTCTTGATAATTTCTTAATAATTGTTCTCAGTCTGTTTCATGAAAGTGAATTTCTGAAGAAAAATGATAGTGATAAATTCCTTTATATGCCTTCTTTCTTCTTAATAGTTAGACTGGTAATTTTTAATTCCTTATATATCTACCTATAGTTGTACAACAGGGGTATCAAACTCAAGGCTCACAGGCCAAATCCGGCCTGTGATGTGGTCGGACCCGGCCTGTGGGGCCATTCTGGAAACAGTAAGGGGTGGCCCCTTCGCTTCAGCCTAGGCAATCCCATCCCAGCAGGCATGCATATGTGCAGGAGGCAGCGGGCACACGTGTGCACAGGCCCAGCCCACACCATCCCAGCAGGCACGCCCCATCTCTTTATGCTTACGGTTGGAGAGCAGGTTGCTGCTGGTCATCTTCTTGGCCCCCTCACAGGTCTTGCCCTTAGCCCATGCATGAATCCTGTTCCCCTCATATACCCAACATATCTCGGCACCGCTGTGGGCCATTGCCACAACCGAGGCTGCCAGCAGCTTGCGCAGATCCATTAGACTACTGTTGTTGCTGCTCAGAGCACCAGACACACCCAGCACGAAGTAGGTGAAGCAGCCAGCTAGAAAGTGCTAATAGAGGTGGTAGAGCATGTCCAGGCCCAGCAGGCAAAAGACAGCCACTGCGAGCAGAGAAAGCTGGATCCCTATTGGTGCCATGGCCACCCAGGCCCATCCAGGATCCTGTGCCTCCCCCCCATTTCTGCTGGGCCTAGTGGCCATGACACTGATGAGGATCTGGCTTTCCATGCTCAGCGGGACCAAAGTTCCCTGGGTATGCAAGAGGAACGCGCTTCACATGCAGGCCAAGGGAAAGACTCATGAGGTGGCAGAGGAGATGAACAGCGGTGACCTGCTCTCCAACTGCAAGCCAAACAGACAATGGAACATAGTAAGTATTCCAGCGGTCTTTATAGACAGCCAGCCAGGTGGTGATAGTGGACTCCAAAGCTGCAGCATGTGTCAGCTAAGGGGCTGGTAGGCTGCGGCTACAGCCAGAAACCACCACCACCACCCCGCCCGCAAAGGGACAAACACAGGGTGGCTGAGGGTTTCCGGCTATATCTGCCCTGCCCCCTGCCTCAAAATTGAGTTTGACACCCCTATTGTAAAAAATAGTTTTGGTGGTTTGTTGCAAAAAGCCATACATGCAATTTTGCCTTATTCTTTAGAAAGCTGTCTTCAGCCAACTTCCAAAATAAATATCTCATGAAATTCTCTGATATGAGGATAGATTATTTGGCAACTTAGCTGTTTATGACTATATACACTATTACAATGCTTGTGTTTGGTAAACTTTAACTTGGTGAAACAGTTCATAATGAGGCAAAACTTTGTCAACAAAGATACCTCAAATAGACTAACTTACAGGATGCTGGAACCTATTACTTTGGAAATTTGGGGAAGTTGTAGCTGCTTCAACAGGGCTGCTAATTGTGGTCACATGTTCTTTATTTTCAATGTTCCCCATGTTTCCCTTATGGAAACCCTCACTCCCTCCCCCACCCAGCAGCAGCAGAAGGGAAGGAAAATGAAAATGAAAATGAAAGGAGAGACAGAGGAAAGAACAAACAGAAATCACATACACTGAATGGCACAACCAAGTACTAGCATTGTGTAGGAGAACATCTGCAATGTGTTCTAGATCCTCCCAAGTCCAGATAGGAGATTCCATAGGTCATAGAGAATAACAAGGCTAAGATCCTATGGAACATCCAGATCCAGACAGAAATGCATATATTAGCCAATCAATCAGACATCGTAGTAGTTTACTATTACTACAGACCAGAATAATAAAGACCAGAATATAGTAGTGTAGAAAGAGGAGTAGAGGTGCCAAGTCACAGCAATATCAGAAAGAAGAAGTATGAAAATCTGAAGAACCACCAAAAACTAAAGGAGGAATTCAAGAAAAAGTGGAAAATAAAGTCCAAATTAGTCCCAGCGTTGGTAAGAACACTCGAGATTGTGATTCCTATCTTTGGACAATGTCTCTAATAGAACTCAAGAACATTAATTAAGTTCTTTGTCTATAGTGCAGTGCTAGGAATAGCCGAAATTGTGCAGAATTCTCAGACTCCCAAAATTGAGGAACACATCCATATCAGCCACAAAAATGAGAAGGGAATTTTTAAAAAGAAATTGTTATTAAACAAAGATAACATTATAAACACTATTTCTTAATGTATTTTGATACATCCTTGTTTTAAAAAAAGAATTCTTCAATCATTAGGAAACTCCTAATTGTTGTTCCATGCTGAGAGCAGAAACACTTGACAGTTGTTATAATAATTTTAGCAGAAGAGCTGTAATTCACATTGTAATAATAATTTCTATAATGATGAATGAGATGTATATTCAACTCATCTCTCTTTTCCAAATATTCTTTACATGTATTTGACATAGTCTTACAATTATAAAATCTAGATAGCAAAGGCCTGTCAAAATAAATACTCTAGTACTTATATAGTCTAAAAATACTTATTTAAGTAGACCAAAACCTACTTCTTAGTAAATTAGAAAAATGTGGGATAGAGAGCATCACGACCAGATGGATTCATAACTGACTGACAAATTGCGTTCAGTGTGTAGTCCTTAATGGACTACACTTAATGGAAGGAAGCAATGGAGTACCCAAAATACTCTTCAATATCTTAGTAAAGAATTTAGACAAAGGAATAGAAGGGGAACTCTTTAAATTTGCAGACAACACCAAGCTGGCCGAAATAGCCAACATTCCAGAAGATAGGCTCAAGATCCAGAATTTCTAACAAAATGAAATTCTTCTAGGCAAGAAAAATCAAATGTATAGGTAAGAATAGGTGGAACCTGGCTCAGTAGCAGTAGCTGCAAGAGGAATTTTGGAGTCCTAGTGGACAATCACTTAATATGAATCAGCAGTGTGCTGCAGCTGCCAAAAAGCCAATGCATAGGATGCATTAGCAGAGGGATAGAATCAAGATCATGTGAAGTGTTAGTACCTCTTTATAAGGTGTTGGTAAGACCACATTTTAATAATTGCATCCAGTTTTGGTTGCCACAATAATAAAGATGTTGAGACTCTGGAAAGAGTACAAAGAGCACAAAAATAATTAGGAGGCTGGAGGCCAAAACATCAAAATAACAGTATGCCAATATTTGAGGGGCTGCCACAAAGAAGAGGCCGACCAACTATTTTCCAAAGCATTAGGAGGCAGGACAAGAAGCAATGGATGGAAACTAATCAACGAGAGACGCAACCTTGAACTAAGAAACCTAGAAATTTCCTGACAGTAAGGACAATTAACCAGTGGAATGGTTAATTGTGTCTAGAAGTTGCTGGTGGCCCATCACTGGAGGTTTTTAAGAAGAGATTGGAGAGCCATTTGTCCAGAATAGTATAGGGTTTCCTGCTTGAGCAGTGGGTTGGACTAGAAGACCTAGGTTCCTTCCAACTCTGTTATTCTGTTACTCTGTTATTCTACCTACATATAAAATATCAAGAAAAGTAAGTCTACATGAATTTACGTCAACAAAATTTAAACATATTAAAGTGTCTGATTATAAATCCAATAGCCTGAGTTACTTAGTAGGACAGATAGCTACAGGCATCTATTTAACAAGTTTACACTGCAATTCACAGTACATTTAAACTTCAGTTAGAGAATGTTTATATATTGATCAAATCCTACTCATGTCTACTTAAAAACAATTGTCTTTGGCATTCTGTTGTCAGTGTGCAATGTCGCAAGACAAATTTCTATGTACCACTTTGCTTACAGAGAACAACTGTCAGCAGTTCAAACAATTAACTCTGTTTGAATTTGAAATGGTATATTTTAATAGATATTTCCCAATACATTTAAAAGAACATCTTGTTTTATCCTAATCTAGTCCAACCCATCTCTCACGTTGCTATGATGGGGAAAATAGGACAGGAGAATTAGGTACATTCACCACCTTAAGTTGACCAAATATAAAAAAAAGTGTAATAAAAATATAACAATAGCAGCAACTAAAAAGATAAATATTGACTTCCTCTTCATGTTCCTCTAACTGCAGCATTAAGATTCCTAAACTATTCTTAAAGTACATTATATTTCATCAAGATGTGGATGGCACGTCCAGGAACTGGATAACGTCCATCTCTTTTGTATGCTGATGCAAGCAGGCATCTTATTTAGTCATTCAACATTGCCGTCCATTAGCATTTAGGCTTGAAGTATAAGAGACACCCAGATACCTCTTACCTTCTTTGACTACATAGTGTGTGCCCAGAACATTCTGAACCCAACTCTGGTTAGGTTCTTATAAACCCCAGTTTGCCATTTTTTGAAAGCGTTGCAGATTAGACCTTTAAATACAGGACCACAGGTTTTTGGATTTGTATAAAAATGAACAAAATAGGCATTTTTTGTTAAAAATGAGTATCATGTTTTGTTTAAAAAGGGGTGCCATAATTTTCCAACCCCTAGGAATAGCAATAGCTCACAAACCCACAGCCATACTCCACCAGAAATTATTCAGAATGAAAGACAAGACGGAGAAGGATGTAAGAAACAATGTAATCTATAAAATTAACTGCAACCATTGCAACCAATTCCATGGGATAAACATCACATAATTAAAAACCAGGTTCCACAAACACTGGTTGGCAGTCAAACGCCATGATTCCAAATCCTTAATCTCTACCCACACTGTTACCAAACAGCACTAGTTTGATTGGAGCAACACAAAAATCATCAGTCACACTACCACCCACAACAATGCTCATGAGTTCATTAAAGCCTGGGACTCCACAAGCAATTCCATCAACAGACACACTGATCTACAACCAGCCTATGAACCCCTCAGAATCCAAATCAACTGCACACCA
This sequence comes from Arizona elegans, assembly GCA_022577455.1. Lineage (NCBI taxonomy): Eukaryota > Metazoa > Chordata > Lepidosauria > Squamata > Colubridae > Arizona > Arizona elegans. The sequence goes on from JAKOOJ010000004.1 coordinate 89,480,104, forward strand.
ATCAGAAACAGCACCCACCCTCAACCAACCCACACAAGCCCCCACCACCAGCAGTTCACTTTCCAATGACCCTCACCTGATGTAACCTCCCCATCACAAGACTCACTGATGACTCTCACCTGACCTATCACAAGGCCCATTACAAAACCCTCACTTGACACACCCACACTTGAAGCTCTTATAAACAGAAGAACACGAACATCCCTTAAACTCCGCTGAAGATGTTTCTTAGCCTGGTAATGAAAGTGTTGTGGCCTGCCAGCAGTCAGCAAAGCTGGCAGCAGAGTTGAACAATGAGGAGATTGGGGAGGAACTTGGGCCAGTCCTGGGAGCTGGGAAAAGCTCAGACAAGGGCTCTGCGTCGGAGGCAGAGAGGGAGACAGGCAGCAGCGAGGCAGAGGAACAGCTGGAGCCCGTTCTCAGTGTGCATGAGCAGAGACAAGAACAATTAAGAAAGCCAGGTCAACTCAGGAGTAAAGCCACAAGATAATTGGCCCCTCCCATAGGAAATAAAAGAGGAGCAAAGAGGAAGTGGGCTTTTGCAGGAAACAATTTGTTCATTCCGTGACTCTGAGAGACTCTGTTCCAAGTTTTGCCTTGTACTGCGGTTGGAAACAATTCACATGGCAGCTTGCCAAACAAGATAAGGTGTGTTGAGAAATATTCCTTTAAAAAACTGTTTGGACAAACCTTGCTGACTGTGAATGAACGTAATTCACAGTCGTGTAAATAAAAAAGGTTTTGCCAGTAATTCCTGCCTCCTGCTTGTTAAGGGAACCTAGGTCAGAACAGAAACATTTGGAACCAACTGTTCCCTCTGAGAACACACCTTCACCCTCAAAACAGGCATTTATTTAAAAAAAAAAGTAATATAAAGATAAATATGATGTAATTGAATAAATGCTATGAAAAATTGACTTTGCACTGATTTATTCAAGAAAAAAAATAATTGATATGCCATTTTTTTTAGGTGGAAAAAGTAATTGGGTCTAATACATTCTATTTTGGCAGAAATAACCTCCAGGAGGCATTTTACAACTATTTACCAGTCTCTAATGTTGATGGGAGGAAATATTTCCCATTTTTCCACCCAGATATTTTTTTACCAGTTTTGTGATGTTTGAGAGGTTTCTTGCATGGGCAGTTCATTTCAAATAACCCTGCAGTATCTCAATGGGATTTGGATTTTAGATTTTGCCAGTAAAATTTATCTGATCTTCCTCACATGTTCTTACTTTGCACCAGCCACTTTTTGGGCTTCTTTTGAACATGTTTGTTTAATTCTCTTGAATAGTGCTACCCTGAAATAGTCCTTTTGCGGAATAGTTTTTCTCTGAAATTGTGCTAACCCTATGTTCAAAAATTCTTAGTCCTCTTTGAACATGCCTATGCAGAAAAGAGAGAGAGCAAGTTTCAACACTATAATCTGAAGCCCTCTCACATCTGTTAAAACTTGTCTCATTCCAACACCAAATACAATCTGGATGTATTTCTCAAACGCTGTTCATATATGGAAACCAGAATATGGCAAGCTATGCTAATCTTACTAAATGAAGCTATGTTTCTCCCTAAAAGCTTAGCACCATGAATATTAGAAAATAAGTTTCATAGTGGGTAGAAACAAATCATTTATAACAAGCTCACAATCTTAGAACTCTTCCCCCACTTAACTTTTATCTCTGGGCTATGATACAAAAAGATATCCTACCCTTTATGAGTATGCCCTTGTGACTCAGGACAAGTAGAACTATTGAACATGTTCTTTGGTACCACTAGTGGTACACAGCATCCCAAAATACTCTAGTTGCCCAACTCCTGACTAATAAAACAAGATATATGCAGTACAAGCATTTCTTATTTTATTATAGTAATTCTGAAATAATATATAAGATTGCCAGTTTCTATGTGGTGGCATACAAAATTAAACAAAAAGTAATTAAGAGCAATTGCACTTGTTTGAGTAGGAAACACTACTGGCCATTTTTTAATATCAGCTACCATATTGTACCTTTCTCAGATTTGTCAGGGGCTCTATAATTCTAGGTTTTAGATTAGTTTTAACTAATAAGAATCGACACTTTTAGCATATTTTTCTATGTATCACTCTTTTTTCTTTTCTTTTTTTTAATGTTCTGGATATTTGAACATTTTCTCTATTCTTCAATTCTTTCTTCTGGTTAATGACCGGAATAAAGTTATTTGACTTGAATTTCCGCCATTGGAAAAATGACAGTTTTCTATGCAAAACTATGCAAAAACAAAGATGTCCTATTTTCAAAATGATTCTCCATTTGCTAACATAAATGTCAAATTAATGGAACTCAAATAAAATAAACTGTGGCTTAAATATTTACATATCACATTTTATTCATCATCTACAGCAAAAAGTTTATTGTTAAACAGGGAGGCCACAGTGTGATAATTAGATATGTAAATTATAAAAGCTACAATTTGTCCCAGCAGCTGTTAAACTGTTCACAGCTATAAAGTGATTTCACTTTTGTTTTATAGTGCACAACACTGCTTTCAAAAAGACATAAAGTCTTTAAAGGTAAGTTCAGTTCAGATTTATATGGATCATTATCCAGGCCCCCCAGTTTATCTGTAACATTTTTCTGAGACTTGAACTAGGATCTCTTTCCACAGCCAGCTACATAAGAATATATTGCCTAAGCTTAATTGAAACTAAAATTTGGAAAGGATTCATTGGCCAAATTCATTCTTACAAATACATTTAATTCTTCATGGAAGAAAATTATGACTTAGTGATTTTTCTTTCTGATGCCTCTAAGCATGAGAAGTAAATGATGAGTCTAAAGAGAGCAATTAAACAAAATGTTTTTGATCTTAGTGTACAAATTGACAGAATTAAATTTTAGGTTATGCCCCAGGAAATTTCTTCCAGTTTTAATAGGATGAACACTTTTTCCAACCAGCAATTTCAGTCTTTACTAGGTTAACAATAATTATTTTTCACATTCCTTCCAAATGCAGTGTGTGTGTGTGTGCCATTTTACAAACAATCCTATTTTAAGTTATCATTAAATTGAACTATATTTGAATGGAGAATTTAAAATTTAATTGCTAGTTAGGGGTCAATTTGGATGTGATTCCTTGTGACTCTTTGGACAAGTGCCCTCTGTTTAGATCTATTCTTCATGATAAACTTAGCCACTTCAAGGATATTCCACTGATGTCCCTAATCTAAACTACCCATCTTCTTCATTGTCTTCTATTTTCTTCAATCTTGCCAAACATGGTGGTTTTTTCTACATATTGTCTGCTTTGTGTCATTTGATTAAAGCAACAAAAAAGAAAAAGATTTTAAATCTTGATCTAACATTATTCAGGACAAGATCCTCTGTCTGATTGGAAGTACTATTGGATGTATTATTTTTTATATAACTATGTAGTTTTTATTATAAAATAATGTTATCAAGCCTAAATATAATGAAAACTGCAGGCTTGGGAGGGGGGAATAAATTGCAGAGTAGCATAAATTAAAGATTGTGATTAATTCGCTCTTTGGGAAATCACTCTCCATAAAGCACAGGTTCTAGAAATGTTATATATACACATACATACATACATACATACATACATACATACATACATATGAAGCAAAATTTCCTTTTCCCTCAACTTCTTACATCATCCCTTTTATTTTTCATCAAAATATCAATTTGCCCCTTTTGCATTTCAACAATTGCTATTACCTTTTTTTGAAATGCAAATCTCAAATTATGATTAATTAAGCATAGTTTCTCAAGAGCAGCAGAATTTAGCCTTTGAACAATAGTGATGTAATTTCATTCCTCCAGCTTTTTATGAGAAGTGATATGTCAGTTGATTAAATAAACAAGCTTAATGATGCTATCTTATGCATAGGCACATTTAGGATAGTGCTCTAACTAATATTTTCTATGCATGTACACATACATTTAGGTCCTATTCATCCTTAGAATTAATCAGTTGAATCAAAGATTGAATATGCAAAAAGATTAAATAATATAAAATTTCCCTGGGATGCTTTGAAAGCTACATTTTCATTGTTAATTTAGACCAAAATAATTGAAATCTATAAACTTATGACAACATTTTTCTTAATTTACTTTTAAATATTTTATCTTTCTTAATTTCTAGAACAAATCTTTCTATGTTTATAAATAGAATCTAATATTTAATTGTTCATATAATATAAATTATAGCATTTATTGAAACATTTTTTTCAGTGAACATTGACTAAATTACAGCTAATGAGGCTAGCTGTGAATAGAATGAACTAGAGAGACCTAGGCTCAGTCATGAAGCTTAATAATTGATTGGAGACAATCTCTATTTAACCTTAGTTATAGTTATTGGATAAAGAAATCTATAAACCCACCTTAAACAAAGACTGATAATGATAGTTAATCGATTGATTGACTGACATTTTTATAATTCATTTATATTATGTACTCTTGTGTTCGTGTGGAATAGCTAGCGTAATGTGTTATTCATACTACATCCTAAAAACATTTGTTATGCAATTGAAAGAGTAAGACAAATTTATTTATTATTGTTAGATTATTCTGAGCAACCGATTAAGAATTGGAACAAGTTTTGACTTCCGGTTGACGTTGTGACAGTATCAGACACAGGGAATGGGTCTCTGTGTTCCCTGTGCTGAATTCTCCCTGTTTGTGGGCTCCGAGAGGAGCCAAAGCCATCCTGTAGGGATGATGAAGCAAAGAGGGGCACCCTGTGAGGTTGAGAAGAGTTGCAGCTCTCCTGTCTGACCCAGGGTTCTTTTTCCCTCTCAGCCACGGTGAGGAGAAAAGGCAGCCTAAAGATGGCTGCCACAAAGCTGGGATAAATGAAGAACAACTGAGACTGGTGCTGGAGTGAAGTAGGTGAACTGTGACTGAAACTAGGGGAGAGGATTCCTTTTTGCCTTAAACTTAACCCCAAGGAACAATTTAGAACTCTTGGCTCAGAATTATTTGTTAAAGTGGCGTCTAAGCATTCTGAGAAAATAGGAAGGTGCAAGATCCTGGCTCCACGCACCTTCCGCCGCGCCCTCAAGACTTTTTTGTTTCAACAGGCCGGCCTGGCCTAACTTTTTCCCTTTTAACTTTTTAAATTTTAAATTTGTCTTAAGTATAGGGGGTGTTTTAATTTGTCCCAGGCCAAATTATCTAATGTGGTTTTATACTGTCTTTTAAATTTTGTAATCTATATGTTTTTATTTTTTGGCTGTTCACCGCCCTGAGTCTGAAGATGATGAATGAGACCCGCGAAAACCTCAGAATATATATATATATATATATATATATATATATATATATATATATATATATTCATATTCTTCTCTTTTTGTAGGCCTTTATGTGTATTTTTCTCTCAGCCAGGTTTTTTCCTACGTAAATCAAGATCTTTATACAGCCATAGCTCAGTGAAATCCCATTCACAAGTTTCTAGGTATTTTCAGACATCAAACCAGCATTTTGCTGTTTATTGGGAGACTAAAGGGAGACTAAGATAGATCTATTTCAGACTAATTAGTCCTCATCAGTTAGCCATACCCTCATCTCATACCCTCATCTCCTCCCCGTAAAGGTCAAATATTTATTTTCTTCTCTTTTCGTAGGCCTTTATGTGTATTTTTCTCTCAGCCGGGTTTTTTTCTACGTAAATCAAGATCTTTATATAGCCAAAGCTCAGTGAAATCCCATTCACTAGTTTCTAGGCTTTTTCAGACATCAAACCATCATTTTGCTGTCTATTGGGAGACTAAAGGGAGACTAAAATAGATCTATTTCAGACTAATTAGTCCTCATCTCATGTCTCCTCCCCTTAGAGGTCAAATATTTATTTTCTTCTCTTTTCATAGGCCTTTATGTGTATTTTTCTCTCAGCTGGGTTTTTTCCTACATAAATCAAGATCTTTATACAGCCATAGCTCAATGCTTTGCTCGCACAAGCACGAAGCCGAAGGCACCAGCCTGAAGATGACGAGTGGGACTGCATTGAAACATTGCCAAGATACTCTCAATCTTACATGGGAAAAGACCCAAATACCAAGATTTGCACACACACACACACACACACACACACACACACACACACACACACACACAAAGTTAAAATCTTGGATGTTTTCCCGCATCATTAAAAGTCTGTTAGTTAAAATGCTTAAAATCCTGGCTAAAATCTCAGCTTAAAATCCTCCAAAATCCCAACAAAACGCTTTGTAAGGTCTTTTAAAATTCTGGCTAAAATCCTAACCAGCACTTTAAAAGTTTTCTTTTTGGCAACATTTCGACAAGCTCTCTAACTTGTCATTATTGGGCCCCTACTTTCAGTTTAGAAGCTTGGGTATGCTGCGAGGTCGGAGCTGTTGCTTTTCTATGTATGCTGATTAGCCTGCAACTCTGTGTCCTGATTGGAGGGCAACCGTTTTTTTTCTCCTGCTTCATTATCCTAGCTGCAGCCTGACTGCGTGTTAAAGGCCCAGCTTTCTCTGGTTCTCTATTACTAACTGTCAACTGCAAAGAGGGAAGGATTCTGGCAGGCATTACAACACCACTGGTTGCCTGTTGGGATCTCTGCCTATTCTCTGATGTTAGAACTCGAGTTTCCCTCAGTGCAGGTCTCCAAATACTTGATAACCTAGAAGCATCATCTTGTCTATTCATATTCTGAGGTCTCTTTTCAATTTCGATAGCCTCCCTAATTATTCTCTTATTAAGATGTACCTCTTTCACCACTGTTCTAGTATTGTTGAAGTCGATGTTATGTCCTGTGGCCTTCATGTGTTGTACCAAGGAAGAAGTTCGCTCTTCTTTTTTCACTGTGTTTTTGTGTTCTTCTAAACGCACACCTATTCGTCTATTCTTCTGTCCAATGTAAGATGACTGACAGGAGGCACATGGCACTTCGTATATCCCTTGATTTTCCAGCTCAATCTTATCCTTGGGGTTTTAAATAACATCTATATTTTTCTATCTTTACAGAACACTGTTTTTATTTTGTGTTTCTGTAATATCCAAGTTTACTAATTAGTCTGAAATAGATCTATATTAGTCTCCCAAAAGGCAGCAAACTGCTTACTTGCTGTCTGATAAAGACTAGAACTAGTGGGTGGGATTTCACTGAGCTATGGTTGCATTTTGAAAATCTTGGTTTACGTAAGAAAATACCCGGCTGAAGAGAAATACATATAAAGGGCCTACTATAAGAGAAGAAAACAAATACTTGACCTCTACAGGGAAGAAACATGTGGTGAGAGATTGGACTCAGGGCAGTGAACAGCCAACAATAAAATCCATACATACAAAATTTAAAAGCAGAATTAAAATCAAATTAAATAGTTTTGGCCCAGACAAATTAAAACCCCAATCAATTTAAAACCAATTTTAAAATTTGAATATATAAAATACTAAAAAAATTAAAAATTAAAAATTCTTTTATAAAACAGGGAGAAAATTAGGCCAGGCCCACCTGGTGAAATAAAAAGGTCTTTAGAGTGTGGAGGAAGGCGCGCAGATCCGGATCCTCCGTATCTCCCGGGGGGACTTTGTTCCAGATAGTAGGTGCCCCCACAGAGAAGGCTCTCCCCCTGGGGGCTGCCAGTCAGTATTGTTTGGCCGATGGCACCCAGAGGAGCCCCTCTCTATGGGAGCGTACCGGCCGGTGGGAGGCTATTGGTGGTAGTAGGCGGTCCTGCAAGTACCCAGGTCCTGAGCCATGGTCCTGAGCCATGGAGGTCCTGAGCCATGGAGCGCTTTAAAGGTGATAACCAAAACAGGAGGGGTGTTACATGGGAACGCCAAGTTGCTCCCATTACCACCTGTGCAGGTGCACTCTGCGCCAGTTGTAGCCTCCGGGTGCTCCTCAAGGGGAGCCCCATGTAGAGAGCATTACAATAGTCCAGGCGGGAGGTGACGAGGGCATGAGTGACCTTGCGTAAGGAGTCCCGATCCAGAAAGGGACGCAACTGGCGAATCAGGCGAACCTGATAAAAAATCCTTCCGGTCACGGCCGATTTGTATTATAACAAATCATGGATTACAACAAATCATGGATAAAGGTTACTCTGTATGTAATATAGTAGTAACTAAGATCAGATCCAGAAATAGTAGATATTTAGTCCATATCTCTGATGTTCAATATATTATCCATAAATTTTTATTGTAATGATGCTCCGTGTCTTTCAAATAGAAACAGTTGTATAACTAATTCATTTTGAGTTGATCTGCGTGCACTTTTTGCATGGAATTGTTTTTATTCAAACCAAGAATCAATTCCATTTAGACCAATATAGAGTTTCTTCTAAATTTATATTTACTCCTAGAAACAAGTGATTGGAGAGGAGGTCCATTTTGTCTGTCTGACTCTTTCTCTCTATTTTCCCTCATTCTTTCATGTCTTTTCATAACCTCTTTGCCATTCAACATACTCATCATTTATGAATAAAGGAACCACTCCATACTTTTCTTGCTAGGTTTAAATTTTTATCTGTGGAGATAATGGCATGTATCCTTTGCCATGGGTAAAAAAACATTCAGAAAGATAATGTCATTGCAATACTTCCATGCCAAGCTATAAACAGCTTTATGATTTAATAAAATGTAAAATTGAGCTGGGAAACAAAGATTCCAGGCCATGCTCAAAGATTGACTTATATACAATTCATTGTGATAATCTAAGCAAGAATTTCCCAAGGCACAGTCTTTAAACAAGACAATAAAAAATGAAATATGTATCAAGTAGCAAATATAACTATAAAAACACTTCTTGTGCTATTATTTTGAGAGTTCAGGCACTCCCAGAATAGATTCATTTCCTCCTTCTGAAAAGTTCACTAATACAAATACTGGCCAATCATGTTTTATGAAAGGCTGCATTATTTTGCAAGTAAATTTTTAAGGGAATTCGTATCGATGCTGGTTTTCAAAAGTTGTGAATAGATTAGAACAATGTTTCTCAAGCTTGCAAATTTAAGATGTACGGATTTCAATTCTTCATCCCATACTTTTGCTGCAAAAAAATTATATTGTCGTAATTGAAACTTTGAAATAAATTGAAAAACACATGAAATTGTGGATTTGCAAAACACTCCTTTTAGTTTGGTTTAGTTTAGTTTATTTGATTGGTATACCGCCCTACTCCCGAAGGACTCAGGGTGGTGAACAGCCAAACAATAAAATACATAGATACAAAAAATTTAAAAACCAGATAAAATCAGATTAAATCATTTTGGCCCAGACAGATTAAAACACCCCAATAATTTAAAAACAGATTAAAATTTACATATTAAAAAGAGGGAAGAGATTAGGCCAAGCCCGTCTGGTGGAATAAAAAGGTCTTCACAGTGCGGCAGAAGGTGCGCAGATCCGGGATCCTCCGTATCTCCGGGGGGAGCTCATTCCAGATGGTAGGTGCCCCCTAGGGGCCGCCAGTTGACACTGTTTGGCTGACGGCACCCGGAGGAGTCCCTCTCTATGAGAGCGTACTGGCCGGTGGGAGGCTATTGGTGGTAGTAGGCCGTCCCATAGATAACCAGGTCCTAAGCCATGGAGCGCTTTAAAGGTGGTAACCAGAACCTTGAAGCGCACCCGGAAGACCACTGGGAGCCAATGCAGCTCGCGCAGGAGAGGTGTTACATGGAAGCGCCATGTCGCTCCCATTACCACCCACGCGGCCGCACTCTGCACCAGTTGGAGCCTCTGGGTGCTCCTCAAGGGGAGCCCCATGTAGAGAGCATTGCAATAGTCCAGGCGGGAGGTGACGAGGGCATGAGTGACCGTGCGTAAGGAGTCCCGATCCAGAAAGGGACGCAACTGGCGAATCAGGTGAACCTAATGAAAAATCCTCCCGGTCACGGCCGTCAAGTGCTCTTCTAAAGACAGCCGTGAATCCAGGAGGACGCCCAAGTTGCGAGCCCTCTCCGTGGGGGCCAATGATTCATCCCAATAGTCAGTGATGGCGCCAACTGACTATATCGAGACGTTGGAAACCACAGCCACTCGGTCTTGGATGGGTTGAGCCTGAGCCTGTTCCTCCCCATCCAGATCCGTACGGCCTCTGGGCACCGGGACATCACTTCAAGGGCATCGTTGGGGTGATCCAGGGTGGAGATGTACAGCTGGGTGTCGTCAGCGTACTGATGGTACTCCACCCCGAAACCACGGATGACCTCGCCCAGCGGCTTCACATAAATGTTGAACAGGAGAGGCGAGAGGACCGACCCTTGCGGCACCCCACATATGAGGGGCCTCGGGGTCGACCTCTGTCCCCCTATCAACACAGACTGCGACCGGTCAGAGAGAAAGGAGGAGAACCACCGCAACACAGTGCCTCCCACCCCTAACTCTTCCAACCGGTGCAGCATGATACCATGGTCGATGGTATCAAAAGCCGCTGAGAGATCTAACAGGACCAGGTCAGAGGAGCACCCCCATCCCGAGCCCTCCAGAGATCATTAACCAACGCGACCAATGCCGTTTCCGTGCTGTACCCGGGCCTGAAGCCTGACTGGAACGGATCCAAATACGTCGTTTCATCCAGGTGCTGGAGGAGCTGTTGCGCAACCACACTCTCAACAACCTTCGCCACAAAACGAAGGTTGGAGACCGGACGATAATTTACCAACATTGCCGGGTCCAGGGAAGGTTTCTTGAGAAGAGGCCTCACCACCGCCTCTTTCAAGGCGGCAGGAAAGACACCCTCACCCAACGAAACATTTATAATCCCCTGGAACCAGCCTCGTGTCACCTCCCGAGAAGCCAGCACTAACCAAGAGGGACACAGGTCCAATAAACAAGTGGTCGCGTTCAGTCTACCCAGAATCCTGTCCACATCCTCAGGGGTCACAGGATCAAACTCATCCCAGATAACATTCTCAAGACCTGCCCCAGCCCCTCCCCCTGAGACTACCCAGTCGGAGTCCAGATCTTCCCGAATCTGAGTCATACAGATATTGAACAAAATCCTCGGCTCTACCCTCCAAGGGGTCCTCCTGCGCTTCCTGGTGGAGCAGGGAGTGGGTCACCCTAAACAGGGCGGCCAGGCGATTATCTGATGACGCAATAAGAGCAGCAAAATAGCTACATTTCGCTGCTTTTATCGCCACTAGGTAATTCCTAATATGAGATCTTACCAGTGTCCGGTCAGATTCAGAAAGACTGGCTCTCCAACTACTCTCTAGGCATCTTTTCTGGCGCTTCAACTCCCTCAGTTCCTCAGTGAACCGAGGAGCTATATGAGATCGGCGCCGGGTCAGAGGCCGCAAAGGCACGACCCGGTCCAGAGCTCCAGTGGCCGCCCTATCCCAGGCGGCCACTAGGTCTCAAGTTGAGGCGTGTGCCAGAGCCTCAGGAAATGGCCCAAGCTCCATCTGGAACCTGTCAGGTTCCATCAGGCACCTGGGGCGGAACCATCTTACTGGCTCCGCCTCCCTGTGGCGGGGTGTAGCGGTTCGAAGGTCGAGACGAAGGAGAGAATGATCAGACCATGACAAGGGCTCGGTGACTATATCCCATATCTCGAGATCACTCAACCACTGTCCAGAGACAAAAACCAGATCCAGCGTGTTTCCCCCCATGTGGGTAGGGCCATGAATTAACTGGGTCAGGTCCATAGCTGTCATGGAAGCCATGAACTCCCGAGCCACCTCAGACGTCTCGCCCACGGATGGTAGGTTGAAATCCCCCATGACCATAAGCCTGGGGGTATCAACCGCCACCGTGGCGATGACGTTGAGTAGCTTGGGCAGGGCTGCTGCCACGTGGCAGGGAGCCAGGTACGTGATCAGCAAACCTATCTGAACCCCGTGGCCCCATTTCACAAGGAGGGATCACAGCCGGTCGTCTGAGGAACAGTGGCCTCCCTCGGTTTCAGACCTTCCTTAATGATAATTGCTACCCCCCCCCGCCCCGCCCCTGTGACCTCGGCTGATGGAAAGCAAGGAAACCTGGTGGGCACATTTCAATGAGGGGAACCCCCCCTCCTGGCCCAACCAGGTCTCCGTAATACCTGCCAGGTCCACACACCCTCTTGAATAAGATCACAAATGAGGGGGGCTTTATTTACTACGTTCCTGGCATTGCATAGCATCAGCCGAAGGCCCAGGCCCTGAAGGTCTATGCAACCTTGGAGACGGGTGGAGCTTTGTGGGCCGGAGCACACCATCGCTCGTAAACAGCAAGTGCGCGCTCCCCTAACACAATATGGCCCCCTGCTCCCGCCATATCTACCCCTCCCACCCACAGTATTGATATTCGAAACACTATCCGGATGAGCTCTAACCCCCCCCCCGATCCCGGGCCCACCCCCCCACCGCACTTCGTGGCCAGACCCGACCCCGACCCTCACCCTTGTGGGTTTTCCCCCAAACCCACAACCTGAGTTCTAATTTGACCCTCTCCCTCCCTGGGACCCCTTAAAAATTTAACTAAAAAAAATTGATAAAAAAGCCCTCAACCCCCTAGTTTTCACATGCCACCTCTCTGGGTCCCAAAGCCCGTCATTGAGATCTGCCCTCGATAACGATGAGGGCCATATCTGCGAGAGGGGGGAATCTCGCAGCGCAAGAAGATCCGCAGTCGTGTACATCTCCGAGTGCAGCGATGGAGGAAGGGAACTTAATCAGGGGTCTCAGAATGTATCATGGGGCCATTTCTTCATTGATGTACCATTGGTATCTCTACTGTCCTCCCACGACAGTAGGAGGGTTCTGACAATTTCAGCCAATGGGAACAGCATCCAGTCCCCCCTCTCACGGCAGGACCCTCGAAGGGTCATAGATCGAAAAGTACTTCTCCCAGTGGCGAAAGTCCTGATGTAATAAAGAACCCCTCAGCAGTTGCATCAATTAACTGACCCAAGGTCGGAGGGAGATAGTTTATCAGTCAATCAGTCCGTGAGTCACGCCAGGGGCAAAGATGGAAATCCTTGGCAAAGTCTCGTACTCCAGATCATATCCGAGTAAGTCCCGATGAAAAGGGAAAAAAAGAAGGGAAGGGGAAGGAGGAAAACAGGGTGGAGAAGAGGGTGGACTCCTTCAGTCAAGGGCAGATAACAAGCCCTTTATTTGGCAAACACAGTCCCAGGAGGGGGGAGGAGGAAGAAGGTTGGTATGCATGCAACGGGGAAAAATCCCTCCATCATCCACCAGCCCTATCTTCCTCAGTTCTTCCGGGATAACAACCTGCTTCCGAGCCCCAGCCCCCATTGAATGCCACAGGGGGCCTCCAGGTCCTCTGCAGCCACCACAGGTCCTCCGGGAAGGAGTCTCTAATCTCCGGACTCAGAAGACCGCTTATGCCCTCTCAGTTCTCACCTCCCCAGCAAGCCCCTTCCGCCGGCAATAGGGATTGGAGAAACATCGTCCAGTACTTCAGTGGGGTATGCCACGGCCCAGTTTAATATCAGGGCCAGCCTCACCACCCCCGCTGATGTCCAAGCCACCATTCCCGGTTCCAAGGGGCCGTCGGGAAGTTTCTGAGTGGGGCAGATGGAATTTCAGCAGACTGCCTGCCACTCGCCACCTCACTGCCACACTTCCACCTTCTCCTTCATCTTCGCTGCCACTTCCGATGAGCCGCTGCTGAACAAACCACCATACCCTCATTTTCGGCAGCGTCAAAGAACGTTGGGGCGGCACGGCCACAACTCTCCGCCAAATGCCACCAGCTCTAGGCATGTCCAGGGGCGAGGGAGGTCCCAAAAACCACTCGCCCAGAGCTCCACCAACCGAAATCGCCGCCGCTGATAAGCCATCATACCTCCGCTCTCGGCTCCCAGCAGCGTCAGAAGCGGCACGGCTACAGCTCTCCATTGCCGTTTCTGACTCCGGAAACACCCAGGGGCGGGGAAGATCTCAAAACCCTCGCCCCGGGCCCATCCGACCAAAACAGGGGGCGCTGATGAATGAGCACCCCTGCGGTATCCCTTAGGGTCCCGAAATACCCTCCATCTAAGCGCAGCGTTTCACCATGCGACCGCCATCTTGCGCATGCTCAGATTGAAATTTTAGTTTGGAAGAATGAGCTTCTGTAATGTGCCAGTATATCTTCATGAAATATTATTACAGATGTAATATTTTACCTAATGTAATCAGGCTAGTCTTATTGTACATACTATGCATCGGGGTGAAATGCTCCCGGTTTGGACTGGATCGCCCGATTTGGTAACGATGGTGGCTGATGGTTTGGAGACAGTGGTGAAATCTAAAATTTGTGCCTCTGCTGATCAAGCAATTCAGCTTGGATCATCAGAGGCATTTAAAAGAAGAAAAACCGTTTTTTTTCTTTTACATGCCTCTGACGATCCAAGCTGAGTTGCCTGATCGTTAGAGGCATTTAAAAGAAAAAAACCCTTTTTTTCTTTTAAATGCCTTTGACGATCCAAGCTGAGTTGCCTGATCGTTAGAGGCATTTAAAAGAAAAAAAGTCTCTGCCGATTAGGCAACTCAGCTTGGATCGTCAGAGGCATTTAAAAGAAAAAAAGGGTTTTTTTCTTTTAAAAGCCTTTGATGATCCCAGCTAAGCCACACTATCATCAGAGACTTTTTTTTTTTTACTTTTAAAAGATTTTTTTGGCTGAAAAAATGCTTTTAAACTGGGCGATTCGGTCTGAACCGGGAGCATTTCACCCCAGTTCAGAGAACTGATAGCAAAAATTCCTGCCCTCCCCCATGCCCAGATGAGCCGCACAATCATCAAAGGCTTTTTATTATTATTTTTAAAACCATTTTTTCTACAACCTCTTCGGCCAAAAAAATGCTTTTAAAAGTAAAAAAAAGCCTCTGATGATCATGCGGCTCAGCTGGGATCATCAGAGGCTTTTAAAAGCATGTTTTTAACAACCTCTTCAACTGAAGAGGTTATAGAAAAAAAATTTTTAAAGTAAAAAAAAACTCTGATGATCAGGCAACTCAGCTGGGATCGTCTTTTAAAGGCTTTTAAATGCATTTTTTTACAACCTTTTTGGCCGAAGAAGTTGTAGAAAAAATGGTTTTAAAAGTAAAAAAAAAAAGTTGGCCACGCCCACCCAGTCACATTAACCCACTACCACCAAGCCATGCCCACAGAACCGGTAGTAACAAATTTTATATTTCACCACTGCTTTGCATCCTATCCACTGTATCTGCATTTTTAACTGGCCTGTAAATCAAGCCTTGAGATACCTTGAGGAAAACACTTATTCTTTTTTTAAGAATAACAAGCAATAACATGATTTCTACTTTCCAGTACTGAACATGAAGCTTCACTGGAGTAAACAGATTGGTGCAGCCTCTGAGTTAATGACATGTTTTCCAATGAAGCTTCTGCCTGATAGCCTATGATTTTTCACTGACCAATGTTATGCTCTATTGCATTTTCTATATTATATAGGAGGTAATATTCTAATATTTCTATTTTTCCTTCTCTTTGTTTTTTCTGAACCCTTTACACACATTGCCTTTTTTTTCTCCTTGGTATCTTTAGCTAAGAAAATGTATATGTGTCTAATTTTTATTGCTTTTTACTATTTTCTCATTTGACTTTAACTTTTGCTGGTTCTTCCATAAATGTGTGTTCCCCTGCCCCATCCCAAACCCATTTTTTTTCTTTCTATATGATCTGTCTTTAAGTTATAAGAAACAGTAGTTCACAATTAAGATGATACATTAAGATCACTTATTAACTATGTGTATTAAGTTCTCTAAGGCCTAGGCACATGTTAATTCATCAAGACAGAATTATTACATCAACTTTAGAACAGAATAGAATAACAGAGTTGGAAGGGACCTTGGAGGTCTTCTAGTCCAACCCCCTGCTTAGGCAGGAAACCCTACACCAGACAAATGGTTATCCAACATCTTCTTAAAAATTTCCAATGTTGGAGCATTCACAACTTCTGGAGGCAAGTTGTTCCACTGATTAATTGTTTTAACTGTCAGGAAATTTCTCCTTAGTTCTAAGTTGCTTCTCTCCTTGATTAGTTTCCACCCATTGCTTCTTGTCCTACCTTCAGATGCTTGGAGAATAGCTTGACTTCCTCTTCTTTGTTGTAACCGCTAAGATATTGGAACACTGCTATCATGTCTCCCCTAGTCCTTCTTTTCATTAAACTAGACATACCCAGTTCCTGCAATTGTTCTTCATATGTTTTAGCCTCCAGTCCCCTAATCATTTTTGTTGCTCTTCTCTGCACTCTTTCTAGAGTCTCAGCATCTTTTTTACATCGTGGTGACCAAAACTGAATGCAGTATTTCAAGTGTGGCTTTACTAAGGCATTATAAAGTGGTATTAACACTTCTTGTGATCTTGATTATATCCTTCTGTTTATGCAGCCTAGGAGTGTGTTGCCTTTTTTGGCAGCTGCTGCACACTGCTGGCTCATATTTAAATGGTTGTCCACTAGGACTCCAAGATCCCTGTCACAGTTACTACTATTGAGCAAGGTACCATATATACTGTACCTGTGCATTTTGTTTTTCTTGCCTAAATGTAGAACCTTACTTTTTTCACCTTTGAATTTCATTTTGTTAGATAGCGCCCAATGTTGAAGTCTGTCAAGATCCTTCTGTATCTTAAGCCTATCTTCCGAAGTGTTGGCTATTCCTGCTAGCTTATTGTCATCTGCAAATTTGATGAGTTCCTCATCTATCCCCTCCAAGTCATTGATGAAGTTGTTGAAGAGTACTGGATCTAAAACAGAGCATTGGGGTACTCCACTGCATACTTCCCTCCATGTAAATGCAGTCCCATTGAGAACTACACGTTGAGTGTGATTGGTCAGCCAGGTATGAATCCATCTGGTGGTGATGCTGTCTAAACCACATTTTTCTACTTTATCTAATAGTAGGTTATGGTCTACTTTATCAAATGCCTTACTGAAGTCCAAGTAAATTATATCGACAGAATTCCTCTGGTCCACTAATTTTGTCACTTTGTCAAAGAATGCAATAAGATTAGTCTGGCATGATCTGTTTTTGACAAACCCATGTTGGCTTTCGGTTATTACTTTGTTTGCTTGTAGGTGTTCACTGATTCATTGCTTGATTATCTTTTCCAGAATCTTCCCTGGTATTGAGGTCAGGTTACAACTTTGAGTAAGTGCCTTCTTGTCTCAGGTTGGGAAAAGAATCATCCAAAGTCCATTCCTTTAAAAGAAAAGAAGAAAAGGTTTCAGTTTTAAATTTTGGAGCTGATATTTATATGTCAATTGATTTGTGTGTTCTGCATTAGTGTATTTTTGGTGTATGTCTGACTTCTTTCTTCAGAGAACTTCTTTCTTACCTAGAAGTATCAAATCATGTGAAGCACCTGTTGTTATCTAGTTCCTGAATGTTGAACTGATTTTTTCAAGAGTAGCAATTTATAACCCTGGCCAGGCATTTGTAAACAGTTCTAAACAGGAACAGGCTAATAAAGGAGAATATCTGTAACTCAGAGTTGAAATAAAGCATCCTTGTGCTCTCTGGGCTTGGTTGTTTACTTGCAAACATTTCATTGCCCAAAAGAGTAAACTTATCAGTGCTAGTGTCATTGCATTATCACTAGCACTGATGATGTTATGTTGTTTGGGAAATGGAACATCTGCAAGACATCAACCAAGCTCAGAGAGCATCAAGGATCCCTCAGGAATAGACTGTAATCTAGACTGAGAGAGTTCCATGAACATAACTTTAGTAATCTTATTTTGGATTTTTTTATTATTGGTATAAACAAATTAGATTATTTTGGGGAGTACAGGTTTCTAGTTCATTATGCTTTTAGCTATACTGGGTCATGGACAGAGTGGAAAAAAAAGTAGGGAGAAAGAGCAGCCACCAAATATAGGAACACATTTCATAAACAACTGAAAGTTTACTAAACAGATGCATTCTCATGGAGAAGCTGTATTGTGAAAATTGTAGCAACATCACAATAAATATTCTTATGCACAATTTCATATTATCTATATTTATACCCTTGCAGGCAGCAAGCTTTCTATTAGATCCCAGTTCAACTCTTCTGTCTAGTGTATATGACAGAACAGTAGCATTTTTCTGGGACAGAAAACCGTCTTCAGATGAAATTAATGTTCTACTTTTGGTGTCTACTTTTGGAGTCTACTTTTTAACTTCCATAATATGGACTGAATATTTAAGTTTCCAAACAGAAATTGGATCAGGTAATTTTGTTGATTCATTTCTTGGCACTCATTTTGGTATAGCTCTTCACTTTGAATTATGTGTAATTAATGTGATTTAGATTGCAATCTTATACAATTTATTCAAGAACAAGACTAATTTCATTGTATGATTCATATATAGATTGCTTTTTAAATTACATAAATTGTACTCAGTATACTATGGGATCATGATTAAAAGACTCACAAGCTTTGATGGACAAGCTGACATAGAAAAACGTAAGAAAATCAAATATATTCAATATATTTTTATCTAAGCATGTGTTTTTATCAGCACAATAACTAACATTATGATACTTGCAAAATAGGATTTTAAATTGTCATATACATATACAAAACCAGCTTTCTTTCAAGGATCACTTTTTTTCTATTGCTAACTGCTAATTTTGTGAATTTCTACAATCTACCACCTCAATGATTCTTTAAATGGTTATGATGAACTCAGCACTATAATTATGTGGGCAGTTTCCAAAGCTAGTAGCGTTCATTAATAGCAGTTATAAATTTCCCTTAAGGACACAGTAGAGAAGCTTTTAATAAAGAATTTCTAATTAGTCTTGAAGGCATATACTCTGCAAAGCTAGCAGAATTTTTGTTTTGTTCTCCTTTTGCAATGATATTTAATTGTCCTAGTTCTAATACTAATCTGTCTTGTAACTGACCCAAATGGATTTAGCATCTTGTTGAGATATAGGTGAGTTTTGAAAGAAAATAAGAAAGAAAATAAATGGCCAGTCCAATGAAATAATTGCATAAGTAGTCATCCCACGTCTTCCCAAAATGTAAATTTCTTCGAATGCTTTGCACAGTAATGTTTATACACTGGCATATAAAAGATTTTCAGTAAATGTATTATGGTTGGTAGTAGCCTTTTAATGATATCATATTTAGAATAATTTCTATAACAAAAAATCCAGGTTTTATTTTCTTTTCAAGTTATTGTCTGTGTTATTTCTAAAACAGATTTGGAAGATAATTGTGGAGATTATTATTATTATCATTAATATCATTAATATTATTATTATTTCTAAACATCTTCAGTCAGTTCATAGAAACTGTTGTCTGTTGTTGCCTAATGGTTGAACCCGGAACTCATAAGAAGCTAGCTTTTTGCTTACTGTGATAGAGTGGTGGAAGCAGAGGAATCTTATTTGCACTCCATTACACAATGCTAGATCATGAAGCATGTTATAATGGCTGGATATAGAACTTTAAAAGCACTAATAGCATCTACATGAAACAGACTCAATAACAAATGCTTGAGTTGAATTAACTGTGAAGAAGCACTCTAAAGGAAATCACCCAATTTTGTTTTTAATGTTGGTAAAATGTATATTTGGTTTCCTCAAAATGAGTTAATTTGAAAAACTAATACTATGAATAGTGAAGTTTATTAGAGAAAAGATATAGCCATACTTTAAACTGTATATCACATAATGCAATTTTTTTCTCAGGAAATAGGGTGAAAATACAGTACATTCAGAAAATATTATGACCTACCGTATTTTCCGGCGTATAAGACGACTGGGCGTATAAGACGACCCCCAACTTTTCCTGTTAAAATATAGGGTTTGGGTTATATTCGCCATATAAGACTACCCCTCTTCCAATGCACACCAAATAAAAATTAAAAAACATCAACTGGCTCACCTACAATGTAAAAGCAGCTGTGCTAGTCCCAAAATGGCCCCTGCAACAAGCAGGAACCTCACACAGCCACAAAAAGCCCCCCAAAAAACTTTCACACTCTAAACACACACAACACAACACAACTGGCTCACCCACAATGTAAAAGCAGCTGTGCTAGACCCAAAATGGCCCCTGCAACAAGCAGGAACTTCACACAGCCACAAAAAGTCCAAAAAACCAACTTTCACACTTCACACACACAAAATTCCACATACAGCTTTGTGAGATTTTGTGTGTTTGTGTAGTTAGAGTGAAACACTACAGAAACACACTAAATCTCAGAAAGCTGCACAAATATTATTTTATTTTATTTTATTTTTATTTTTATATGAAAGATAAATTTAAAACTTCCTAAACTTTAAATGGCTAGGTCTAAAAAAGAACAACTAAAAAAACCCCAATTGACTATTTTTTTTAAAGCTCCCAAAGGGGGAAAAAACTTACCCAATAGAACAGGGGTCTCCAACCTTGGCAACTTTAAGACTTGTAGACTTCAACTCCCAGAATTCCTCAGCCAGCTTTGCTTTGCTGGCTGAGGAATTCTGGGAGTTGAAGTCCACAACTCCCTGCTTGCTTGATTGCAGGCAGGGAGTTGCTTGCTGATGGAATAGATTCAGGCAAGCGAAGCAAGGCAAGCGTTGCGACTAGCAGCTGAGGTAAGCAACCTGGAGGGGGAAAACTTTTTTCATTTTACATGGTTTCTGGCCATCCCAGCTGAGTTGCAGGGAACTCAGCTGGGATCCTCAGAGCTGGGATTGTCAGAGTAAAAGGGAAAAAACTTTTTTCCTTTTACATGGTTTCTGGCGATCCCAGCTGAGTTGCAGGGAACTCAGCTGGGATGGGATCGACCGTCAGAGCTGGGACCGTCAGAGCCATGGTTCTGGCGATCCCAGCTGAGTTGCAGGGAACGCAGCTGGGATCGTCAGAGCTGGGATCATCAGAGTAAAAGGGAAAAAACTTTTTTCCTTTTACATGGTTTCTGGCGATCCCAGCTGAGTTGCAGGGAACTCAGCTGGGATCGTCAGAGCTGGGATCGACCATCAGAGCTGGGACCGTCAGAGCCATGGTTCTGGCGATCCCAGCTGAGTTGCAGGGAACGCAGCTGGGATCGTCAGAGCTGGGATCATCAGAGTAAAAGGGAAAAAACTTTTTTCCTTTTACATGGTTTCTGGCGATCCCAGCTGAGTTGCAGGGAACTCAGCTGGGATTGTCAGATGTGGGATCGACCGTCAGAGCTGGGACTGTCAGAGCCATGGTTCTGGCGATCCCAGCTGAGTTGCAGGGAACTCAGCTGGGATTGTCAGAGCTGGGGTCGTCAGAGCTGGGATCGCCAGAGCCATTTAAAGCTCGTCAGAGCCTTTCGGGCTAGTCTGCCTGGTTACAGGAGAACGACACCCGGCGTATAAGACGACCCCCAACTTTTGAGAAGATTTTCATGTGTTAAAAAGTCGTCTTATACGCCGGAAAATGCGGTAATATTTTCTGAATGTACTGTATTGTTGTAACGCAAATACTGAAAATGATCCCTGAACAAACTTGATCCTAGTCAATAATAATGTTGTAGTCCATTATATTTGCAGTGTCCAGTACTGTTAAAATGCAGTGATAAGCCTGAATATGTGAAAAGTTAAATTTATTTTGCCAGGCTTCCATTAACAAGATTTAACAGTAAATCTCCTAACATTTGTAGCATAACTTTTCAGAGTGGCTTAGCAAAATGATATATTTACTCCATTTGAGAAATAAAAAATGAAGCATTATAAAGAAACAAAAGAGTCTCAGGTCCATTTTTGAGAAGTAATTTGAACTAATATAAGAGAGAGAAATAAAGAAGTAGAGGTGACAATAAAAAAGTAAAAGAAATAAGGAAAGGAGGCACTCCTAGGTTGCATTTAAATTAGTTGGACAGTGTTCAGCTTCAGCATTTAGTGAACAGACTTCCTGACATTTCACTGGCAACTGTGGTTCACATCTTCAGAGGGAAAGTGATCTACTGTGCAGACCATCAACAAATGATCCTGGACTGACCGGGGATTCGCCTATATAGCCAGGTATCCTGACTTCTGCTCTAACAAAGTTTCTGACTTTTTATTGCCCTTTATTGATTCACGCACATTTTAAAGCATCACAATTAATTCCTCACACATCCAAGACTCCATATTATTAGTTTAAAAGATCATTAGTATTTCTACTTATATTTAATTAAAATTTTAGTTCATATAGTCTCTTTTTATTTCTAGATAATATCCAGTACAAATGTTTGTTCAATCCACTCCAATTTAAAGCTTTATTATTGTCCATCTCCTTTGTCCACCACCAAGCAGCTTAAAACAAAACAAATACTCCTTAAAATTTCTCACAGCTCTTGTGGTGATCTAGGTTACTGTTGTAATTTCCTTGAATTTCCAGGTCGGTCATTGTAGTGCTTTCTTTCCACCAGCAAATGTCTCTCTCCAATCCACACTTCTCAGAACAACAGTTTACAAAAGTATTTTAAATCCACATTAAAAAATACTTTATCTCAAATTGCTTTTTCTTTTATTGTTTTTAATTTCTCCAAATTCAGTTTTAAATCCAAATGTAAAGTTTTCTTTTCTGGGCTTTAATACTTTGACATCCTCTTTTCCCTCCATTAAAATTCCCAAGTGCCAATTAGCCACTTGTTTCCTTGCCAGGATATTTTAAAGTTTTTTTAAAAAAAGAATTTTCCTTTATTACCTGTGAGTTGGCCAATCACTCACCCAGTACTAGTACTCCGTCCAAACACCGCTCCTGCACAAAATGTTATTCCGGTTGCCTCAGCTTCAAAGCAGTTGTTTTTAATGGCAGCCGCCCCCTCCGCCAGATTGAAGAGCTGCCTCCGACCTTCCAAGGAACTTGATTGTTCCTCTTGGTCATCTGAGGCGTCTCTCCTTCTTCACCGTCTCTACAAGATGGTTCCAGTCTGAAGACCCCCCCCCCAACAGTGGTTTGTCTGGCTGGATTTTTGCTGGGCTCATTGGATTGGTATAGACTGCTGAGGATTGGTCTCTGATTGATGAGTAAAACTAAGAGTTATTCCGTACTACATGTTTAGCTGTATGTTAGGAACAGTGACTGGAGCTAATTTTATAATGAATAGAAACATCCGGAAAATATATGCAAGAGAACAACTACCTACAAATTTTCCAAAGCAGTATTTTAAAAGCTGTTTGATGTACATCCAGTAATATCCTCCTATAGTTAAGGAGATGTAAAACAAGCAAAAACACATATCCTTGTCATCAGGTTCATTTAATTAATATCATGCAATTAATAATTAGTCAAAGTTACATCATAAATCATGTCAATTAAATTTTCTCAGGAGACAGCATCCAGGCAGTGGTATTCTTCTCTGTGGGAAGGGGTGGCTCCATCTGCTTTGAAAGAGGTAAAAATGTGCTCCCTACTCAAGAGATCATCACTGAACCCAACAGATTTGGACAATCTGTGAGTGAGTTATTAGACCCTTTTCAGGCATGGTTATAGAACTGAGAATAGCATTGATTGCACTTATTATGTCTGCTGGGCTTAATCTAGCCCTCCTTGACCTATTGGCAGCTTTCAATACCATCAATTATAGTATCCTTCTGAAGCAGCTCAGGTAGTTGGGAATGGGAAGTGGTGATTCTCCACCTTTTTATAGGGACAATTTCCTAATTTGGGGATCCTCCTGGAAGAGCAAGTGAGTTGAGATCTCCTTGGCATAGAGTTTGGCTACTTGTGGAACTGCTTTTCACCTATTGTTTCTGCTTGCCCTATCAAAAAGTATCTTATTGGACCCTGCACTATTATCTATAGGGATGATATAAATAAATTAATAAATAAGAAAGCATTTTGATATCTGTTTTTATACATGTCTTTTGTATAAATACTTTTATTTTGAGAGTTGCTAAGAATTTATTTTCACCAATTTGAGACAATGATGGACATACCAACTCAGGTCAGTTAGAGTTTACTTCAGGATATTTCTTCAAGGTCATTTTTTAATTTCATGCTACCATCTGTATATTTTGCTTCTTTCATAATTTTCTCTTTAGCCAAACTCCTTCCACAACAAGCTAAAAGAAACACTAACTGGTTAAGGTTTTGCTAGTTTTTATTTGTGGCTCTTGGGGGAGGGGTGGATTGACATTACATACCAGTAGTGGGTTTCTATTTTGGCTGCTACCAGTTCACTCATGGGTGCATGCACACATGCACACATGCACAATGCTTCTGCGCATGTGCAGAGACATCTGGGCGAGTGGGTGGAGCCTCCCGCCATCACCACTAACAGTTCTCCCGATCCGGGGCAAACCGGTAGCAACCCACCACTGCTACCATAACAAGTATCTATAAAATATGCCATTTATGTAACTGTTCCAGAATTACAATTTTTTACCAGGGAACAGAAACATAATGAACATAATGAACAGTAGGGTCCTGCCTGATACAGAGATAAGAGGGATTGGGTAATCTGTCTGAAAAATACTGATTGCAGGTCAAAAGGAATCTTGTTTTGGACTGACAGCATGTAAAATAGAGATTATATTAGGCTGTTCTACTCACAGAATGACAAAGTGATAGCTAGTACACTGAGCTGGCCCAAATGGGTTATCAGGTGGGAACAGAAGCAGCTATTAATCTGATTACTTGCAACAGGTGATTTCAACAATCAGCCATAAATTATTTCTCCACAATGCCCTTACTTTGAAGAACAATATTTCAAAAATCATGAAACTCACACCAACACAACTGGTCCCTAACTGTCTTGTAATAGGGGAAACAGTGTTATATTTCCCTATTTTTAGAATGTCAATACCAGCGGTGAAATCTACTTACCTTCCCTACAGTTCGGAAGTGCGTGCTCCCAGTGCACATGCGCGTCATGTGCAATTTTGGACCCTCTGTGCATGCACAAAGCCTTCTGCGCATGCGCAGAGGGTCAAAAACAGGTAAAATCAGGAAGTAATGATGACCAGGCAGGTGGGCGGAGCTTCACCCTGATGCCACTACTGGTTCACCGAACCATGCGGCGACAACGCTACCGGTTCACCCGAACCAGTGCGAACCGGTAGTATTTCACCCCTGGTCAATACTATGCTTCCTTCAATTCTGAAGATCCTGAAATATTCTCTGGAAAATTAAACATTTTAATTATCTGTTGTCTTACAAAGAGTGATATAAATCAGTTATTTGACTGTATTTTACATACTGAACACCACAACTGATTGCAAACATCTGTACAGTGGACAGAAAGACTCCTTACACATCATACATTTCTATAAGCCAAACCTCATCTTTTAGGGACAACCTGGTTCATTTTTATCTAGTAGAGCATATTGGTATAAAGTACCAGTGTTGGTATTCTGGGACTATAACAAGAGATTTCCAGAAATGTTTAAGTATTCAGACATACTGGAGCACTGAGCAAATCCCTTTGTAATGGATTAATGTCCCTTGTGAGCAAACAAATCAAAGCTTCTCTGTTAAGGGGAAAATAAACCTCAGTAGCAAAAGAGTTAGCATTGGTTGACCACTTTCTCAGAATGCCATTTTATCTCAAAGAAAAATGTGATAGTGCAGAATTTTGCTGAAAGGAATATGTAGAGATCCTGCTTTTTTCTTTCATATTCTATGCCCAGATACACTTTCACTAGAAACGTAATTATCTTCCTAGATAGAAAAAATGCTAATTTAATTTTGAAACAATGATTTAGAATGTGAAAGAAAAATGCATTCCCCAAGGAATCATAGATTACTGAAGGACTGAGGAGGAAGGGTGGGGGAAAGGAATATAGGTTAATGCTTGCTTTGTACATAAATTTTGATTTTCAAACATCTTAGGATATGAAAGAGAAAATATGAAGCTTTTTTTCATATAGGATGGGTGCTGAAAAGTGATAAGTGACAAAGCAAACCTTTATTTTTAATTTTTCACTTTTTTTGTTCTAACCAGAAGGCATAATTCTTATATTCCAAGATAGTATTGCAAAAGAGTATAGAAGGTTTTTTCCCCCTCTTCCTTTTCATTTCTTTTTCTATCCATAGATTTCATGTATAAATTTGCAAGTTCCCCCCTTCTAAATTAATTTGCTTTAATGCTTACTTTAAAATAAAATTGACCGTTATCAGTATCTTCTTGAATCATCTCTTTCTCCATTGTGGGTGGAGACAGCAGCCAGGATGGGGTGTGCTTGTCTGTTCAGGTTGATAGACTGAGCCTGTCAAAGTTGCTAAGTCCCGCCCTTGTTACTGGGCAGACCCAGCTTTTGGCTTAGTCTTTCAGCCTAGACAAGCGTGTGGGACTGTTCCTGTAGCCTTTTTCTGTCTATTTCTTGTCTATTTCAATTATCTGGTTTCTGATCCTGCTTTTGATTGCTGTTTTTTGACTTGGACTGTGACTTAGACTACTCTTGGATTACGATTTCAGCAAACTGTAAACTTGGTCCTCAATTAAGGCTTCCCTGTTAATTTGGATGGTGGTGTTTTTTACCCTATCTCTTGTTCTCATAAGAGTTATTAACATCTGAGGATATGTTTGGAGGGATTGTGGAACTTCGCACTCCCGTGGGGGCAGTTACAGTCATTGCCTCTCAGGACTAATTGCGGAATTTTTTGCGCTCCCTGCCAAAGTTACGAGTGGCCAGTTTGACTCACCAACTGCTTGCCGTTTTGCTTGCGTGTCCCTGTCAAACTCCTTCCAACGGTTAAAATTTGTATCGGGGCTTCCCATTGAGCCAGCAAGCGGAGCTTAGCACGCACGGCTGTGCCTGGTTGAGCTTGTCTCACTACGAAGGCTCCGTTGGCCGCATTGCAGTTTCATGCGCCAGATGGTGTTTTGGCGCATTCTATTGCAAGTTGGCCTGTCAGCGCTTCCCTTTCTCTGCGTGATTTCGCACCTCCGAGTTTGAGCGGCTGGAAGAATTGAGGAGCATTGGCGGAGCTTCACGCTCCCGGTTAGCACTTTGGGCTACCTTTACTGCACATTTGTTTCATGCCAGCGACGCTTGAGTGACAGCTGGGGGAGCTAAGGAGCCTTCGCGGAGTTTCGCACTCCCATTAGTGGTGTTGCCTGTGACCCAGCGAGGAGGGCTATTTGGTGGAGCTTCACGCCCCCCCATCAGGCGCTGCTGGCACAGAACTCTGTCTCCTTCCAACGAGAGCCTGATCGCCCTGGTCATTGCCTCGTTGGATCTCCCATTACCTGTGCGCTAGGTCTCCCTGCTTGGCGCTCTTGGCCAAGCATGGCTGGAAAGCGGGCCGCTTGGAGAGCTCCCATCACCAGGAGGAATCTGCCGCCAGGAAGGACCAGGCTCCCAGTCCTTCCTCTAGACCGATGGCCTTAGGGTCCTCTCGGTCTCATCATAAGTCCTCCTCCCTATCTGCGCCTTCCCGTGCTGATGCCCGCCGGGATAGAGTGCTTAATAAACTTTGTGCTAAGGCCGGTTGTCTGCAACCTTCAGTTGGGGAGTCTAACACTGCCTCTTCGCGAGCGGCTAACGCATCTGATTCTGGGGCTCTATCTGATCAGATTTCTCTTCAGGATTGTCCTGTAGTCATACAGCCAGTCAGTTTGTGGGGGCAGGAGGCTGCGCCAGTTCCGGTTATTCCAGCAGAGTCCTCTCGGGCTCCGGCCTTGTTGTCGACTCCACTCAAGACAACTTCAGCCCCTCCCTCAGCAGATCTGGCCTCGGCAACGGCGCACCAACAGACCTTTCTTTTGCTGGATCAAATCCAACAGACCATCGCAACAGCGCTGCAACAATCATTGGCTTCACAGCTGCTGCCTGGCAGCAAAACAGCCTCGGTCCGGTCTGGCATCTCTCCTTCTCCTGTGGTCGTCGCACAGGAGGACGCTCTATCCATTGCGGCCTCGGCTTCCCCGGCGTCCTCCATTGCGAGCCGTGCTTCGTCCCGGGCTGAGGATGACCCTATGGATCTGGATCTCTCAGAGGATGAGGGTCTCCTGCCGGACCAGCCCGCATTTAGGGGCCTTTTTTCTCAGGCCTTGTTTAAATCTTTACTTCACAAGGCCGTTAATACGGCTCAGCTGGGCTCTCCTTCTCCAACCCCGGCTCCCACAGTCGCAGCGAAAGGGGCTTTGAACCCCTTGTTTGCGAAACCAGCCAGGCCTGTGGACATCATTCCTACGCCCCCTCTATTTCTCGACATCATTAGGAAACAATGGTCCTCGCCAGGCTCGACTCTGTCCCCATCGACTACAGACCGATGGAACTTCAGTGTGTCGCCAGATCTGGATTTCATTCTCCAGGTTCCGAGCATGGACACTCCAGTGGCCGCACTCTTACGGTGACTTTGGCTGCTCCGGATGAAGGTCTCCGTCCTGAGGACTGCTGGGCAGAGCAGGTACTGCAGCGGGCACACCAAGGTGCTGCCTGGGCCATCCGTTCAGCATCCACAGCGTCCTTCTTCAACCGGACTACTCTCCTATGGCTCCGCCAACTGCAGGAGAATTTGGTCACTGAGGACATCCGTGTGCAGCAAGACCTAAACAAGATCATCATCGCCACCCAATTTTTGGCGGACGCTACCCTGAACGCTGCTCACTTTGTGGCTAAGTCTCTCGCCTCCTCCGTTACGGCCCATCGCTTGGTCTGGCTTCAACACTGGCAAGCCAACGCCCGACACAAGTGGCCTCTGGCTTTGGTTCCCTTCACAGGTTCTAAACTGTTTGGGGATCCTCTTGATGCCTTCCTCATGGAAACAAAAGACAAAAGGAAGGTCCTTCCAGTTGTATTCCATAGAGGCGAGGCGAGGCTCCATCCCTATCCGTCCCAGCCCCAGTCGCAATCTTATGAGGGAGCTCACTTTGCTTCTCCCTCTGCCAGGTCACAAGGGACTTTCCAACCTATGCAGTGGGGCACGCAGGATAGGGCATCCAGAGATAGGACCTTTGTTTCCAAATGGCCCTTTCGAGGGGGAGGAAGTCATTTATCCAGGCGCCATCATTAACTGCATCCCGGATCCTCCCATAGGGGGCAGATTGGCCCTCTTTGCCCATTTGGGAAGGCTCCACTTCGGATAAATGGATCCTGGCCACTTTAAGATCTGGGTTGGCTATTGAATTTCTCTCCCCTCCTTTGATGGTCTTTGTGAGCTGTCCGCTGTCTAATAACATCGAAAAACGGTCCCTTATGGACTCGGCGGTTCAGCATCTCCTTTCAATCAGCGCTACTCAACCTGTGCCCGAGATTGAACAGGGGACAGGATTTCATTCCCGTGTGTTTCTTGTACCAAAGTCATCGGGAGGGTGGAGACCTATTCTGGAT
Source organism: Arizona elegans (assembly GCA_022577455.1). Classification (NCBI taxonomy): domain Eukaryota; kingdom Metazoa; phylum Chordata; class Lepidosauria; order Squamata; family Colubridae; genus Arizona; species Arizona elegans. The sequence goes on from JAKOOJ010000004.1 coordinate 89,509,251, forward strand.
CTTAAACGGCTGAACCGGTATGTTGTATACCGCAAGTTCAAGATGCAGTCCTTAAGATCTATTCTCGATGGTGTTAGGAGGGGCGATCTCCTCTCTTCCATAGACCTTACCAAGGCCTATCTCCATATCCCCATCCTCACCTCCCACAGGAGGTTCCTTCGGTTCTGCTATGGGGGGTGCCATTATCTGTATCGGGCCTTGCCCTTTGGCCTTTCGTCTGCCCCTCGTACCTTTACCAAGGTATTGGCTGCCTTAGCAGCATCCCTTAGGGCTAAATCTATTCGTCTACAATGCTACTTAGACGATATCCTTATTTTATCTTCCAGCCAACAGCAGGCTTCCTCTGACCTGCAGCTTACTCTCCAAATTCTGGCTGCCCATGGCTTCTCCAGTAACTTGGAGAAGAGCCACCTAGTCCCTACCACTCGTTTGCTCCATCTTGGGGCTCTGATAGATTCAATGGCAGGGAGGGTTCACCTCTCACGTGAGCGACAGGATAGCTTGAGGTCCCTAGTCTCTAAGGTTGAATGGGCTAGGTCTGTGTCTCCTCTTGTCTCCTGGGCAAGATGATCTCGGCCATCTCCATAGTTCCCTGGGCCCAGCTGCACTCGAGGGAACTTCAATGGTTTCTTTTGTCATTGCAGAAGGCGGGCAGAGGCACTTTATCTACACCTGTTCCTGTTCCCAGGAGGGTGATCAGATCCCTAGGGTGGTGGCAGTCTCTGCCAATGTCCCGAGGTTGCCTGTTCTTCGACCCACAGAGAGTGGTGGTGACTATGGACACCAGCCTTCAGGGCCGGGGGGCTCATTGCCAAGGTCAAGTTGCTCAGGAACCTGGAACAGCTACGACGCCCGTTGCCCCATCAACTGGCTGGAACTGCGGGCGGTCTACCTGGCACTTCAAACCTTTCGTCACCTCATCTCCAACTCTCATGTCCTGGTCCTCATGGACAATATCACGGCGAAGGGCCATGTCAATCGCCAGGGTGGCACACAGTCCCTCTCCCTGATGTCGGAGGCATTGAGGTTGGGAGTCTGGTCGGAGACTCACCTCGCCTCTTTGCGGGCGGAACACATTTCCGGCATCACCAATGTACAAGCGGACTGGCTAAGCCGTCAGCAACTGGATCACAGAGAGTGGCGTCTTCTCCTGTACATCTTTCGCCAAGTCGCGGCCCATTTCGGGACTCTGGTGGTCGACCTCTTTGCCACGTCAGACAATGCTCAGCTGCTGTGCTTCATCTCGCAGTACCCGTCACCTCACGTGGAAGCCATCAACGCCCTCCACTCTCTGTGGCCTCCGGGACTCCTCTATGCATTTCCTCCAGTCTCCCTGCTCTCCCTGCTGACTGCTGTCTCCACCCAACGAAAAGGTGCATCTCAGATAGAACCAACGCCCCTTCTCCCTACTTGTTTTATTCTGTGTTCTTTTTCCTAAAGATAAGATGTAAAGATGAGGGAGATTTATGTAAATCTATTCATTAGCAGAAGAATGTCTACTTTTTGCTTCCTGCATAAAATGGGTACCAGCAAAACCCTGTCAGAGCAGATCCCTATGATTCAGTTATATATTCAACTAGATATATTCAGATATAAGAGATTCATTGTCTCTTGTTGGAGAATTTCTACCCACCAGTACCACCACTACCGAAATCTTGTGTAATATTTTGTAATTAAAACTGCTCTTAACTATTATTAAGAAATATTTGATTGATTTTAAATATTTGATTTAGAATTTGAAAATTAATTATACGTTTCCCTCTTCCACCCCCACATGTTTATTTTTTTGCTTGTTTTATTTTTGGACATTTTTAAAACAATCAAAGCATGAGATTAGGATTATTTGTTCAAATGTTATAGGGAAGGTATTTCCTACAGTTGTGCTACTATAACAATTGCTGTTACAAAACAGAAAGATGTTTAGCAAATGAGATTCTCAGCACAGAAAACTAAAGATGAATAGAAAGACAAATTCAGTGAAGTTTATCCATAGTGATGCTATTTGGCACTACCTATTCCCCACTAGCTGATTGGCCATCAGCTGCTTCTGATCTTGTTTTTTATGCTCTTTGATCCATAGCTGCTGGTGAAAGATTATAGAGATTTCAACTGTATTGTCAGTAGCATCTGTAGGGATAATCAGAATGCTCCATTCAACATTACAAACTGAACCACATGTGTATTTTCCAAATAAATGTCTAATATGAACTGCATTTCTCCTTCATATTTCATACCTCTCTGAATCTTGTAGTACATATTCACTTTTAAATTGTTCGTAGATATGTATTTTGATATAAACGAATTTAGAATTGTATATGAATTTGTTCTTAAATATATTTGGTATGAAATAAACTCATGCATCCATTCCTAATATGGACAGCTATGTGGCAAATTATCTCTTCTATTCATATTAAGTAGGCATATTATAAGATCATAACATTCTGTGATTTCTACAGAACAGCACTGTTGGCTTCTCTGGCAGTCCTATCTGGACTCAGATAGTATAAATGTGCCTAAACATTATAATACATTGAAAGGATAATATGTCAGTCTGCTTTTTCAGCTCCATGACAAAATTGAGTCCTAGTTTCACCCACAGAAAAAGAATTCTTGTAAGGTTTTGGCCTACAGTTGGAGAAAATGTAATATTCGATTTAAATTTACAATAGATCTATCCAAATCAGGATTTACATCTTCAATATAATTCTCACATATTTCTTATATTATGCCCATTGAAATCTTCAAAATATGATGAGACTTTTATTTTGTTTAAAATTAAACCATTTTTATGAATTGTGAATATATTGAATTCTAAGTTACCATACTGCTATTAAGGGGCTCCAGGTTATATTATTCTTAAATCTCCCATACATTTATATTAAATCAGTTCTCACTTCTCTAGATCAGGGGTGTCAAACCCGATCGCATTGTGGGCCGTATCATGACGTATCAGGATGTTTTTTGCCTTTGTGGAACCGGGGTGGGTGTGGCCTGCACGGGCCCTATCCGATCCACAGGCCACCAGTTTGACAGGCCTGCTCTAGATGAAATAGAAATTCTAACAGAATAAGCAGATTAATGTTTTTAATGGCTTCCTTTATTATGCCACTGACAAATTAGGGTTTAGAGAAAAAATGATTTTTTTAAAAAAAAAAAAAGCTTAATTATACAAAAGAATTTCAGTCAGATTCAAATTATCATTTTTTGGACACATTATGTGAAGCCCAGCTGTCTTGAGAAACCCAAAATAGTAAAAATACTGGAAAGAAAGAGAGAAAGAAGAAAATCAAAACCAAGGTAGATGAATTCAATTATAGCAGCAATGGATGCACTTTTTGAAGAGCAAAAGGTTAGAGAGAAATCACCCCAGTGAAGCTGTATATATCTGATTGCTAACAGTCAACCCTGACTTAATCACAAATAATCATTACAAGAGAAACAGTAAAAAGAAGAAAAAAGGAACAAGACAAAAATAAAACTTAATAAAAAACTTATTAAATCTTACAGAGAAACATTTAAAAATCAGCCAGCTACTTTTGGATGCAGAAAAGGCTTTTACATACCACTTATATCTTTGAAATAATTTGGCCAAATTTAGACTTCCTTCTTTATTCATTAATTGGTTGATACTGTGCCATTTTAATCAATCACCCAGGATTTAGATAATTCTTTCCGTACCTATGAAAAATGTTTATAAAATTAATCAAGAACATCCTTTATCACTTCCTACATTTACCTCAATATTGGCACTATTAGTTTGTCTTATCAAGTGATCAATAGTCTAGGGATAAAGAGTAATTCAACCCAAATTGTTTTTGTATGTCAATGATATATTTTATTGATAATCATATGAAAGTTATTTAAGAAATTTATTGATACAGTAAGTACATTCACTCCTTGCTTAGTGGCTATTTTAGTAATTGTTCACAAATATGGTAATTAAAAATTCATTTTCTGAATAATGTGTGAATTTATGATCAAATTTTGTGCACCTGATAACATCACTAGAGAGAATAACTGTGGCATTACAGTATGAAAGAATTTTATCTGACTGAGAAGGCAGCAACTACTGATCTTCACAGTGTCTCTCTCTGACACTTTGATAAAATTCTCAGATTACTCAACTGGGGTAAAAAAAATTCCCCTAGTAAAGTTATCTAGAAGTTTTACTTATTTTTTTTTTATTGAAAAAGTTTTTCAAATACAAATTTTTCCCCCTTTTTTCTCCCCCCTCCTCCCTAACCCCCTCTTGCCACCCCTCCCCCTGTGACTTCTTCAAAGTAAAACCCAAATTCATAACAGATTATATAATACTTTATCATCCCCTTACTCCATCCCCCAAATACTGACCCTTTCTTTCTAATAATATTATTATATCCCCCTTTTACTATACATTTCAAAATAACATTCTACTATAACATTGTATAATAACTTCTTATTTAGCATAGTAATATTATTATAACTCCCAATTTAGCAATAATCTGCCCTTTTTCTCCTCCCCCATACATATATCTCTTAAATCAAACCTTTTATGTATATTAATATAACAATCCAAAACAACCTTCCACTTTAAGACTATATAATAAATCCTAATTTAACATTTAATCTTTTGTGTATATTAATATAACATTTCAAAACAACCTTCCACTTTAAGACTATATAATAAATCCTAATTTAATATTTAATCTTTTGTGTATATTAATATAACATTTCAAAACAACCTTCCACTATAAAGCTATATAATAAATCCTAATTTAACATTTATTCAACTCATAGTCTATCCATTTCCTCCACTCCCATAAGTATATCTCTTAAGCATCCCTTTTCTTAAACTAAACAATCAATAAACTAGCCTGTCTCCACCCACTTTCCTACAAAGTTACCATACATAACAATTCTTAATATCTTTATTCTTCTGCCCACCCTACTAAAAAAATATTCCCTTATATAGATAAAATCAATGAGTTTAAACTTGTAATCCATATAATGTCTTCTATAATGTCTTTCAACTGGATTGTTAACTCCATCACCCATATTAGGGTAACATCACATCCTAATTCCAACAGAATGTTTGGAATCCTCAGTTATCATCTGCCCCCATCAATAATAAATATCTTCATGTATATATAAAAAAGGAAAAACAACCACCCGAGTGACATTATAATTGTATTCCATATAGTATATGTAGTAGTGATTAAGATTATTAATTCCAACCATCATAATGGGGTAACAACCAGATCTTCTGCATGCCCCAACGTAGCTCTCTTGCCATATAACTCAGCAAAAACGTAATACATTTATCAAAGAATCCAAAATAGATAATTCCAATCCAACAGTTTAAGGCCCTTTTCACATCCCAAAAATATGGCATTGCAGAGGTCTGTCACTCTCCTCAGGATAATATTAACCAATACTTCGCCTCAACTGTCTTTTCATATATTCAGTCATCTTTTAGATAACTGGCATCGCTGTTGCCTAGTTTAAAAGTTTTTGTTTTTGTGAGACCTATTTCTTTTTTTCTTGACTTTTTGTGGGTTTGATCTCCATCCTGATTTCCTTTCTATGAGTTGTATATCAACTGTTCGGTTTTCATACTGATCTATAACTTGATCTTGTTGGTTTTGCTTTTGTGGCCATTCAGGTTTCTTTTCTATAAGTTGTGTATCAACTGGTTGATTTCCATGCTTGTCTGTGACTTGATGAGTCATCACATTAGAATCCAACGCCGCTTCTCTCGTATTTATAAGTAGTCCAACTGAGACATCTAAAGGATCCAAAAGCGATTCATCTACAAAGACCTCTGTAGCTCGATGTTTTTCCATTATTTCCAACTCCTTCTGCTTATCCTGTGTTATGCATGAAGATGTTGAACCCATTTTTAGAATCTTATAATAAAATTCTTCCGCTTTTTCAACAGTATTTAATTGGTATCTTTCTCCTTGATATCTCAATATTATACCAACTGGAACATCCCACCTAAATAAAATATTTTGTTTTTTAAGCTCAGTCACCAGGAATCCAAATTTCTTTCTGTCTACTAACATCTTGGGCGTTAGCTCTTTATATATCCAAATCTTTCTTCCATACAGTTGTAAAGTAGAATTAAAAGATTTTTGCACAATATTATTTCTTATTTCTTTATCTGTAAAATAAATCACCACATCTCTAGGTAATTGCCTTTGCTTTGCAATCCAAGAATTTACTCTGTAGACTCTATCAATTTTGCAAAATACCTCTTCAGGATGAACCTTTAAAATCCCAGCCAGAATTTCAGCAGATATTTTTCTTAAATCATCTCTATTATTTTCCTGTAATCCTCTCATTCTGATCGCAAATTCTGTGAACCTATGTTGCATCATTAAAACTTTTTTTTCAATCCGTTGTTTTATATTTTCTACATTACAAGTCTTATGATCAACTTCCATTTTAAATTTTACTTCTGAGCTATTGTCTTGAATATTTATCAAATCATTTTCAATTCTTTGTATTTTATTATCCAAATTATAAATCTTGTCATCAACTTCCTCCATTTTAGACTCTAATAACTTAATATTATTATCCATCTTTATAAATATTTCTGTAAAATATCAGCCACTGTTATAATCTTTTGTTTCAAATTGTCATACTTTGATTGTATCAATTCTTTAATTTCCTGCTTGAATTTTTCAAGATTCTGGTTCACAATCTCATCCCTTCTTACCATCTCCTCCAAGAGAAATTCTATTAAGTTAAAATCATTTTTCTGAGTCTGTAGCTTTGAGACTTGTTCACGTAGTTTGTAAATGGGGGAATCCCCCCCCCCACTGCTTGTTTGTCTGGCTTTGTTAGTTTAAATGCCATCCTGCCACACAGACAAACTCTTTTTTAAGAAAAGAAAGCTTCTTTCCAAACAAAATCAGTATCAGATCTCCAGGAAGAAAGAAACATAAAAGTAGAACTTTTTCTTCTCAATTGTAGCCAGCAGTATTTATTCTGCTACTTTGTAGTTTGTTAAACTATTGCAACGGAAGGACTTTCTCTTTCAGCTTTCCCTTCTCAAGCCTCAGCAGTCACCATTTTAAATTTCTTTTTTCCTTTCTTCAATATCATTTATAAAGTCAATGAAAATACTTGCGATTTAGGGTCCCAGGTCCAGATCTCATTCTCTTTGATTAAACAATCTGTTAATTTTCATTAAAAGACTTGTTCTCGTCGCCTGGCTCTGCAAAAAGGCAGAGGTCTCCCGAAGCCCCGAGCAGCGGCGAGGGAAATAGGGAGCCTCATCTGCTTCGTCCCCAAGAGTAAAAAAAAAACTCTGGGGACTTCGCAGAGAGCTCTACCTGCCTTCACCTGCTCTGTCTCACATTTCCTTATGGAAATGGAGTTTTTTGAGCTGCCTTTCAGCTGTAAAGGCGGCTCTTTACAGGCGACGGGGGCTGGCAGTCCCGAGGGACCGTCTGGCAGCGACAGAGAGCAAACCGGAAGTCTAGAAGTTTTACTTATTGTTTTAATACTTTTAACTATCTTGAAACAATTTTTCTATGAAAAAATATTTGGTAGATGTAAATATTTCAAATTGTCTAGAGTAATATTAATATAACAGATTTGAAAAAGTGAAGAAGGATAAACATGTTGATACTTTTAAGATATTTTAATCAGATTGAAAATTAAACTTTCTTAAAAGTATCAACATGTTTATCCTTCTTTGATTTTTCAAACTAGTCCCTTTTTCATAGTCATGTGATCACATTTTGGGCACTTACCAACATTTTTTTTATATTAAAAGTGATACCTGGATATCAAAGGCTAATAATCATCACCTTCTAGACATATGTTTTGGTAGATACAAATTTCATAGCAAAGCAAAAGTCAAAATATACATCCAATGATCAAGCTCAAAACCAGAAAACATAACCCACCCATTATAATAGGAAATATTTTAAAATAAAGAAAATTTTGGGATTTGCCTTTTAATAAAAAAATTGTTGGTAAGTGCCCAAAATGTGATCACATGACTATGAAAAAGGGACCAGTTTGGAAATTTGAAACTAGGTTGTAAGAAAATAATAATAAATAAACTTTATTGTCATTGTATGTGTATACACAGTATACACATTTACTTGACACCCAAAGACCAGGTCCCACACACATAATCCCCAAACATACTCCCACCCACCACAATTCCCCACCCCTAAACCACCCAAACACAACACAACAGACCAGGGGTGGGTTCTAAAAATTTTTACTACCGGTTCTGTGGCCGTGGCTTATTTTGTGGGTGTAGCTTGGAGGTCATGTGACTGGATGGCCATGGCTATATGTATAGGGACTACTCAGAGGGCTGAAAAAAGTCATTTCTGACTTTTGGTCCTCGCACTTTTGACTGGTCCTCACACTTATGACCTTCCTCACATTTATGCCCGTGCATCATTCTTAACAACCATGTCACTCATTTCACAACTGCTTTTCTTCACCATGATGACAAGATAGGGCAAAAAACGTAAAATGTGAGGACAATCGTAAGTTCGAGGACTGGCCAAAAGTGCGAGGACCAGTCAAAAATAAATTTTTCAGCCTTTTGAGTAGTCCATATGCACAAAAGGACTACCCAGAAGGCTGAAAAATGTGATTTCTGATAGGTCCTTGCACTTTTGATCGGTCTTTGCACTTATGACTGGTCATCATTTATGCCCATTGTAGCATTCTTAACAACTATGTCACTCATTTCACAACTGCTTCTCTTCACCATGGTGACAAGATAGGGCGAAAAACGTAAAATGTGAGGACAGTCGTAAGTTTGATGATGGTCAAAAGTGCGAGGACCAGTCAAAAATAACTTTTTCAGCCCTCTGAGTAGTCCATATGCACAAAAGGATTCAATTATTTCTTCAAAGTGCTGATGATTGCACCCTGACTGGAAGAACTCCAACAAGGCAGGCAGTATTTCCTCCAAACAGCAGTGCAAAAAGCTTAAAACAACCCCTCCCCTTTAAGAAAGTCAAAGCAAAAAAATACCCTCCGGAACGGGAAGTGACAGTAAGTCTAGGCATACTGCCGGAGAGGCAGTTTCTGTAATAAAGATTAGGCTAGCTAGGAAACAACACCAAATGTTGTAATTAATCCTTACAGGATTAAGAATAGTGGTAAGAATAATGCGGGGGTGGGCGAGGAGGGGCAGGGGGACCCAGAACCGGTTTGGTGACATCATATCATCACTGCTACCAGCTCAGGAGAACTGGGCCGAACCGGGAGGAACCCACCACTGCAACAGACCAAGTAATACTGTCCAACAGCTCACTGATGGTGGCCCTTTAGTTCATTGTTGAGTGCAATTATAGCTCTGGGATAAAAACTATTCAGAAAACATGTGGTCCGAGTTTTAATTGTTCTGTATCTTCTGCCAGAAGGCAACAGTCCAAAAAGATTGTAAGCAGGATGGGAAGAGTCTCTGAGAATGTTATGCAACTTCCTCAAACAGCGAGATTCGACAATGTTGTCCAGGACTGGTAGCTGGAGTCTGATAATATTCTGGGCAGTTTTAATGATTCTCTGTAGAGCTTTTTTGTCCTAAACAGAGCTGCTCCCATACCATGCAAGAATACCGTATGTCAGGACACTCTCAATGGTGCTGCAATAGTAGGACAGAAGTGGATGCTGAGATAGATTTATCTTCCTGAGCATTCTCAGGAAGTACAGCCTCTTCTGTGCCTTCTTCACAAGCATGTTAGCATTCATAGTCCATTATCTAGATCCGTTCCAGTCGGGCTTCAGGTCTGGGCACAGCATGGAAACGGCATTGGTCGCGTTGGTTGATGATCTCTGGAGGGCTCGGGACAGGGGTTGCTCCTCTGTTCTGGTCCTGTTAGACCTCTCAGCGGCTTTTGATACCATCGACCATGGTATCATGCTGCACCGGCTGGAAGAGTTGGGGGTGGGAGGCACTGTATTGCAGTGGTTCTCCTCCTTTCTCTCCAACCGGTCGCAGTTTGTGTTGGCAGGGGGGCAGAGGTCGACCTCGAGGCCTCTCGTCTGTGGAGTGCCGCAGGGATCGGTCCTCTCACCCCTTCTGTTTAACATTTATGTGAAGCCGCTGGGCGAGATCATCCGTGGCTTCAGGGTGAGATACCATCAGTACGCTGATGACACCCAGCTGTACATCTCCACCCCAGGCCACCCCAACGACGCCCTTGAAGTGATGTCTCAGTGCCTGGAGGCTGTGCGGATCTGGCTGGGGAGGAACAGGCTCAAGCTCAACCCTTCCAAGACTGAGTGGCTGTTGCTCCCGGCATCCCGATATAGTCAGTTGACTCCATCACTGACTATTGAGGGCGAGTCCTTGGCCCCCACAGAAAGGGCTCACAATCTGGGTGTCCTCCTGGATATACAGCTGTCCTTGGAGGAACATCTGACGGCTGTAACCAGGGGGACCTTTTATCAGGTTCACCTGATTCGCCAGTTGCGGGATTCCCTGTGCACAGTCACTCATGCCCTCATCACCTCTCGCCTTGACTACTGCAATGCTCTCTACATGGGGCTCCCCTTGAGGGGCACCCGGAGGCTCCAGTTGGTCCAGAATGCAGCAGCTCAGGTAGTGATGGGAGCAGCATGGCGCTCCCATGTAACACCGCTCCTGCGCGAGCTGCACTGGCTCACGGTGGTCTTCCGGGTGCGCTTCAAGGTGATGGTTATCACCTTTAAAGCGCTTCATGGCATAGGGCCTAGCTATCTTCGAGACCGCCTGCTGCTACCGACGACCTCCCAGCGACCCATGCGCTCCCACAGAGAGGGCCTCCTCAGGGTGCCATCAGTCAAACAATGTAGGCTGGTGACCCCCAGGGGGAGAGCCTTCTCTGTGGGAGCACCTACCCTCTGGAATCAGTTGCCCCCAGAGATAAGAAGAATCCAAGACCTCAGTGCCTTCCGCCGTGCCCTTAAAACCTACTTTTTCCAGCAAGCCGGGTTGGCTTAGGAAGAAATTTTTTAAATTTTTTAAATGTTTAATTGGTTTGTGGTTTTTTAAATTTTTGGGCCAAATTTATATATATATTAATTGTTTTTAATATTTGTATTTTATGTTTTTAATTCTGGCTGTGCACCACCCTGAGTCCTCAGGGAGAAGGGTGGTATATAAATTGAAAAATAAATAAAAAAATAAAATGAGAGGTCCTCCAAGGTATAAGTGCCCATAAATTTAAAATTACCCACCCTCTCCACCTCCTCACCATTTATGTACAGTGGTAGATGTACATCTCTCTTCCTCCTGAAGTCAATTATAAGTTCTTTAGTTTTTGTGGTGTTAAGTGTGAGATTATTTTCATTACACCACAATGTCAGCCCTTGTACTTCCTTCCTGTAAGTAGACTCATTGTTCTTATTAATGACCCCCACCACTGTTGTGTCATCCGCAAATTTAATAAATGTGTTGATGTTATACAGTGGGGTGTAGTCATGCGTGTACAAGAAATAAAGGAAAGGGCTTAGCACTCAACCCTGGGGGGCTCCTGTGCTTAGTATCAGAGTAGAGGAATGGTGAGATCCCATCCTTACTGACTGTGGCCTACCTGTCAGAAAATTCCTTATCCACAAGCAAATCCTCTGATTTATACCCAAATTGGACATTTTAAAAAACAACCTGTTGGGTAAAATGGTGTTAAAGGCAGAGCTATAATCCACAAATAACAGCCTTGCATATGTCCACTGTTGTTCCAAGTGATTCCAAGTAGCTCTGATGAAATTGCAAATTCAATTGTTAGTTAAACAGCCAGTCATAAGCCAAGGAATACTGTAAAGAATTTGCAACATTAAATATAGTAAGGTATATTTTGACAGAAGTATAGTTTTAATTTTTCTTTTCATGATACATCTTAGACTGAACTCTGAGATAAACTAAGTTTGAAAATTAGGCAATTCTGGGAGATGAAGCCTATACATCTTAAAAGTTGCCAAGTTTGAGAAACACCATTCTAAATATTAGACCAATTGATTTTCTGAGCTCACAGAATAATGTGTTATCTTCATTGTGCTCTTTTTGCATTTTAATAATTTATTCTAACAAATTAGTAAAGCTTTCAAATTTAATAAATGTATTTGTTAGTTTATCACTTTTTCTCTCCTATTAAATATATAAATCTATTCTCAGTTTACTTCAAGCATCTCACAAGGAATTAAATTGCACAAACTTACTAATTTTTAGATAGCTGTGTTTTTTATTGTGGATTGAAGGCAATATGTGTGGCTTTCCTTCATGGCAACCAACTTATGTAGGTTAGGTAGAAAAATTTATGTGCCCATGTTTAATATTGGTCAAATAGGATTTAACTCTGGGTATGTATATTCCTAATTCATCAATCTACTAACAGCATCATTGCCAGATTTCTATACTGTAGTGAAAAAGGGATGAATCTTGCTATGAATATCCTTTATCAATTTAAAACAAGTGCCATTTGTTTATTTTGAATTCAGAAGCATGCACAATAAAATATAATGAACAAAGAAATATATGAAAAAAGATTACTGTTTGAGCAGGTCTGATAACACCATAATAATTTACTCTAGTAGATTAATAAAATTTTAAATTTAACAAATGCATATCGTAGTCTGACATTTGATTTATGATGGAAATAATCATGTGGATGCTGGATAGTTTATTTTAATGGAACAATTTTGTACAGTTTGCATAACAATTTTTGTGAGATATTTCAAATAACTAGACTAGGGATCTCCACTTCAGTTTATTGATCCTTTCATGGGGTTTCAAACTATTCTTTATCCCCCAGACAAATATTACATAAAAATAATTTAATAAATATTACTTTAATTAATAGTACTATTTAAATAATAATCAAAAGAACAATAGTCCCATTGTCCCTCAGGAGTAGACAATGACCACTTTGGGGGACTCTAGTGTAGTTAAAACTGTTGCATAAATTTGAGGATCAGACTCAATAAATGATCAGGAACAAAGTATTCAAAACAAAGTACTATTTATTTACAGTAGGCATTCTATATTCTCTGAATGATTGCAGATAGAAGCGAGCAGGAGATGCGTACATCCCCTTTTTATAACAATAAGGCGGAGTTATAGGTAGGAGTGGTTACATATGAATACATTAAGAAAGGAAGGGTGGATTAACCCCTGATGTTCTATGAACATATATTATCTCCATTTGAGAATAAGGCATTTACTCATGACAAATCCCCCTCTAAATGCCGATTCGACATACAACAGTAATTACACTCAGATTCAGAACAATATAAAACTTGTAGTTTTGAAGTTAAATATTTGTGTTGTTTTGATTGCAAAGGCTTAGTCAGTATGTCAGCTATTTGTTCTGAGGTTTCGCAATGAATAGCTTTAATGAATCCATCTTGAGATAATTGTCTTACATGTTTGAATTTAATATCTATATGTCTAGATCTTTGACCAATAGCATCAGACCTAGATATCTCTATAGCAGCTTTGTTATCTTCATGTATAATAAAAGGTAATGAAGGGCTCTTCCAGACATCTGATAACAAATCATTAAACCATACAAGATTATTAGAGGCTTTAGACAAACAAACATATTCTGCCTCAGTAGTTGATGTGGCTACTAGATCTTGTTTCCCAGTATACCAATAGACTGGACAATTGTTAAGAAAAAATACATAGCCTGAAGTGCTTTTTCTGCACTTAGTGTCACCTGCCCAATCTGCATCAGCGTAACAAGTGAGAATGGGTTCATTAACATTGTTGGGTTCCAACAGTAGACAGAAGTCTAAGCTGTGCTTCAGATATCTTAGTATTCGTTTAATGGCTTCCCAATGATACATTAAGGGTTTACTAACATATCTAGATAATAAATTAAGGGGTAGAGCAATATCAGGTCTAGTCCAATTAGATATATACAAAAGGGAACCAATAACTGATCTGTAAAGTGTATTATCTTTAAATTCAGGGGATGACTCATTCATGTTTCTTAAAAAATCAGTTTGCATTGGAGTATCACAAGGCTTTGCATCATTTAAATTACATTTATTCAGGAGTTCTATAATTTTATCTTTTTGAGATAGTTTAAATCCCTTTTTTGTCTTGCTGATTTGAACTCCAAGATATTTATTTACTTTTCCTAGTGATTTCAAAGAAAAATGTTCATTCAGTTTCGTTACAAATGTATCTCTTTTCTCTTTATGTTTACCAATATATAAAATGTCATCCACATAAATTAACACAAATTCTAGTGAATCACCATCCTTTCTGACAAAGAAACAATTGTCTGCAGTTGTAGCATTGAAATTCATAGTTTTGAGTACATTGATCAAACATTCATACCAATGTTTGCCGGATTGTTTTAGTCCGTACAAACTTTTGTTCAATAACCAAGTTTCATTTCTATTTGTATATTGACTAGGAGGGGCTCTTACATATATCTCTTTATCAAGCTTTGCGTGTAAGTATGCAGTTTGTATGTCATATTGAAAGACATCAAGATTAAGTGCGGAGGCTATAACTAAAGCTGTCTTAACACTTTCAGTCCTTACAGTGGGAGAATATGTATCTGTATAATCCTCAGGATACTTTTGAGCATAACCCTGTGCAACTAATCTAGCTTTATATAATGTGTTGCCTTCTTCCAGATTTTTAATTTTGAATATCCACCTGGTGCCTATAATTGTTTTGTCCTTTGGTGCAGGTGTTGGTGTGAATACATTTAATTCTCGTAAACTGTCCATTTCTTTGGCCATAGCTAATTCCCATTTTTTTCTTTCTTCAATGGGAAGTTTTAATACTTCCTCGTATGTGTTGGATGTTGATGCTTCATTATTTATATACATTATGTAGTCCTTATATTTGCTTGGTACTTGATTTCTGTTACTCCTAATTGTTTTTTCTGGTTTACTATCGTTATCGTATAAATACCTTGCTTCCTTTTGAGTTAATGAATCTGTTTTTATTCTGGGGTGATTATGCTCTTCCTTTTCTGTCCTATCTTGGTTTTTAATGTCTGTTTTTGTGATGGGAAATATTTCATTAAGATGTATCTTAGACCAATTGGCCTGTTCATGAAATACAGCTGTTCTAGAAACTATGAATTTGTTATTATTATCAATAAATCTGTATCCTTTTGTACCTGTTTCATATCCCATGAATCTAAGTCTTCTGGATACGTTATCTCCTTTACGTCTCAATTGTTTTGGTATGTGTACATCCGCTGTAACTCCAAATATGTGCATGTGGGTTATTTTAGGTTTTTTATCGTACATTAATTCATATGGTGTTTTGTTTATGACACTAGACCAGGTTCTGTTTAGAGTATAATTGGAATATAATAAGGCTTCTGACCAGAATTGTTTTCCTAAGCCAGCATCTTCTAATGTACATCTAATCATGGTTTGTAGTGTCGAGTTTTTTCGTTCTGCCACTCCATTTTGGAATGCAGAAAATGGGCTAGATGTAAAGTGTAACATTCCTTTGTCTTTTAGCCATTGGGAGAATTCTTTTGACATGAATTCAGATCCCCTGTCTGTCATGATTTGTTTTATTTTAATATTGTGTTGTGTTTCTACACGTTTGTAAAATTCTTTAAATCTTTGAAATGTTTCATCTTTGTGTTTTAAAGTATAGACAAATCCATAACGACTATAGTCGTCTACAATAGTAAGAAAATACTGTTTTCTATATGTGATTGATGGGGTTAATGGGCCAACTAGGTCCATATGTACCAGGTCAAAAGTGTGATTAGATGATCTTGTTGCTTTTTTTGGTCTGGGGTTAGTTCTGAGTTTTGAGGATTTACATACTGAACATTCCAAATAATTTTTACAATTTTTTATTTTAACACCTTCAGCATGTTCAATCATTTTCTGTATTACGGGAAAGCTAGCATGCCCTAATTTTCTATGTAATTATGTGCACATTCATCATGAATTGGTTTTCCAATTGTTGGTTTTTTGTTATTGAGTGTATCACCAATAGATGTATTTTCGTGATTATGATTTGTTTCATGTTCCTCATTGTCACTATTACTGATGTTTTCATTCTCTATGTTAATGTCATTTTCCATGTTTGAATCAATGTTGTGTAGCCATTTTTCTTCTGTAATTAAATATGGTAGGCCTCCTTTGATAATCACATTACCTACCTTGTTTTGTTTTTCTCTAGAGTTGCTTTTCCCTTTGAGAACACTATATTTATGTCAGAGTCCCTGCTTAACTTTATTACACTAAGTATGTTATGGGGTATTTCGGGTATTAATAATACCCCCTCTATTTTCCCTAGACCGGGTAAATTTACACTTCCTTTCCCAATAACTTGGACTTCTTCTTGATTGGCTACCTTGATTACAAATTTATCTTCTATGAAGGAAGATAGTATTTTCTTGTCATGTGTTGTGTGATTAGTTGCCCCAGAATCAATGAGCCAAGCATTATCTTTTGAATTTTGTTTGTTGGTTATGGTATGTTTATCTAATCCGTTTAATGATCCAGACTTCCTATCTCTGCCCCCTCTATGTTCTCTAAAATTTGGTGCGTGTCTATACCTGTATCTATCAATAGATGATTGTCTGTTGTGATATCTGTTTCTATAGTCTTGTTTTTGTCTTTCTCTAAGAAACTTAGGACAATCTCTTCTACAATGTTCTTTGGATCCACAATTATAACATTCAATTGATTCTCTATGTTTTTCTTGAAATACTACTCTCTTAGTCTGTCTATGTTCCATGTATGTACGTCTGCGGCTTCTTCTTAAATTATCCTCAGCTATTAGTCTATTCGATAAGTTCTCTATGGATAGGTATCCCAAATTAATTGTGTCTAAATGTGATATGTAGTTATCCCATGATGAGTCTAATGAGTTAAGGATAACACTTTTCATTGTTTGGTCTGATATTATTTCTCCCCTCAAATGAAGTTCTGCTCTGATTTTGTTTAGTGATATTAAATGTTCACTTACAGTAGTCCCAGGTTTTATCCTGGCTGAGAAGAAATCTTTAGACATTCTCGTTGTAGTTGCTACACTTTCACTATGAAACAATTTAAACATGCAATGAATTATTTCTGAGACAGTCAGATTATGCTTAATACTATGATACATAGCAGGAGATATGCTAGATATTAATAAGTAGAATGCTCTGTGATGGAGGCAGTCCAATAATCTTGTAAATGTTGAAAGTTGCAGAATGGTGTAGGGATGCTTGCAATCAGTCTGAACGGTTCTCTCTGTTCTTCATGGCCTCTGTAGTTGTCTGCGTGTGTTTGCGCATGTGCGTTGTTCATTTCGTCCCTGAAGCTGTCGGGAGAGGTTCTCGCTGCTGTGGCTCTTTCGTAGCGCTCTTCCTCTGATGACTCGGTCTCCGGTTCGACTTTGGGTGTCCAGGCGACGATTGGCGCTTGCTTCCTTTCACCGAAGTTGTCCTGGTTGAGGTCTCTGGCATTTGGAATCATCTGCGGCGTTGGCGAGTATTTGCAAGGTTCTCTGGGTTCAGGAGTTGGCGTTCTTGCCATCCGGGTAGAAGCGGGTGGATTCTGAGACATTTGCTTGCTTGCTTGCCTTTTCTTTATTTTTTGATCGGCAGCTTTCGTTGATTTATTTGTTATTTTCAGATTTGGGCCAAAGGTTGCAAAAAGCGTTTTCAAGGCTGATTCTATTTGCAGCTCGATTGGAGTTTCTTCGATGTCTGTATCAGATTCTTCTGAAGAGTAGAATTTTTCTTTTTTACTTTTCACACTGTGCAGGGCTTTTCGCACTAGACATTTTGAATTCTGTTTTCTGATTGGCTCTGCTTCGCTCATCTTAGTGGTTTGTTGAAACCAAGATGGCTGCCATCCAAAATTTTGTGCTGGACCGTTAGTCTTTCTCTTTGTTATATTTTCATCTACAGGCAATTCGCTCACCGTTTTGAGGTCTTTAGATTCAGTTGCTACGATGTGATTTTCTCTCGCTGCTCCACTGACTTTTATGATGTCTTGGAGGTTCGCGATGAGGTTTTTGTCGTCTTTTTGGCTTTTCAGCAGTCTCAGTATCTCTGATCTGAGATCGTTGTTTTCTATTTCGTTCTCTTCTTGGTCATCAGATTCATCGATTACCTCTTCGTTGTCTGTAGTACAGTCTTCAGATTCTTTTGTTATTATAGTTGTAGATTCATCGATCATTTCTTGATCTGTTTCCATTTCTTTATTATGTGCCCTGGTGTTGGGTCTTTCTCTTTTGTTTCTGGAGTTTTCTTTCTTAGGCATGTCTATTTTTATTGAGTCAGTTAACCATCCTCTGCTACCATTTTGTTGCATAAATTTGAGGATCAGACTCAATAAATGATCAGGAACAAAGTATTCAAAACAAAGTACTATTTATTTACAGTAGGCATTCTATATTCTCTGAATGATTGCAGATAGAAGCGAGTAGGAGGTGCGTACATCCCCTTTTTATAACAATAAGGCGGAGTTTTTTTGTTTTTGTTTTTTTAATTTGATTTATATGCCGCCCTTCTCCGGAGACTCAGGGCGGCTTACAATGTGCTCAGCAATAGCCTTCATCCTTTTGTATATTTATACAAAGTCAGCTTATTGCCCCCACAACTGGGTCCTCATTTCACCTACCTTAGAAAGGATGGAAGGCTGAGTCAACCTTGAGCCTTGGCGAGATTCGAACCCTGCAGTAATTGCAGGCAGCTGGTCTTAATAACCAGCTTAATAACAGGGTGCCTTAAACCCCTGTACTACCAAGGCCCCTTTTTATAACAATAAGGCGGAGTTATAGGTAGGAGTGGTTACATATGAATACATTAAGAAAGGAAGGGTGGATTAACCCCTGATGTTCTATGAACATATATTATCTCCATTTGAGAATAAGGTATTTACTCGTGACAAAAACTTTCATCTGATTAAACATTACATACCTTCATAAGTGGAGTTTTGGTCATAGATTCTCATTTAAAGGGTAAATATTAATGAACTTCAAAATGTATTACTACTGATGCATAAAAAGAAAAGTTTTCATAATTACCTTATAATTATGATTTATAGTGTATAAACCATAAAAAATAAACAATAAAAAATTACAGAAAAATACCCTAAATTTAGCAGTTACCAATAATACAATTACAATCATCTCCTTTGAGTGCTGTCATTGTACTGACAATATAATGTCTGCAGTCAAAAGCAGGGAAGCATGATTATGAAACAGATTTTTTGAGAGATATGGCCAATACTATTTCCATCTGTCAAAATTCTCTCACGTAAGTTTTCAAGAATACTTCCCACATTTAAATCTGAAGTGAGCTAGAGAAAAGCTGGGTACTAGATGTGTTATTGTTTACCTCAATTAGATTGGAGCAATTCACAAATGTTCTGAAGGTTAAAATTTAAGTATGTTGACTTATACAAACAATTTTTATTGGATGTGAAATAATCAGGTTTGGAAGTGAAAAAGCTAGCCCTTTCCATATTCTTTTCTATGTAGATAAATCTAAAAATACCTCATACTGAATAGTACTGAGAAAAATCTGCCAGTTAGGAACCTCCCTAAGATTTCACATAGCTATAAATCCAAGCTGTCACTTCTTTCTGCAGAAGCTGGTTTTATTGAAAAAGACAATAGGAGAAGAGTGCACAAGGTCCCTTCTACCACTGCTCAAAATAATCCGCTTGCAAATTTTCTATCCATTGTATCTAAGGAACTTTCTTTTTTACTTTTGAGTTTGCAAATAATGGTCATTTTATTTGAACAACTTACTGGGGATATCAGAGGACAATAAATATTTATAACATTGTCTTGGCTAATTGGGTATCCAATATTTGGATGAAAATAAATAGCAGCTTCTAACCAGATTTTACTAGTTAATTTTGCTACTTTTAGAATGTGCTACAAATCAGTACACTGTTACATGGGGAATGCCCCACCTCTGTTAGTGCTGAATGAATCCACATTCAAAATTCCAACTAAATCCACCATTCACTCAAAATTTGGTTATTCCTATAACAGGAAGTAATAAGATCAGGGAGGAGAACATTTAAAAAGAGTACAATTCTTTAAACAATTCTGACAGAACATATGTTTTTTATGTGTCCAATCATTATCGCTATTTCAATATTTGACTTGCAATAGATAAGCAACTTTCCAACAATGTAAAAAAATCAGTTGTTTCTTTTTGCACATTCTGAATTTTTGCATGTTGTTGCTGCTGAATACTATCAGGAGTTTACATGATCCCACTGGTATGTAAAAAGCATCTAACTGAACATATCACAACCAAGTTAGTGTTTGTTTAACTTTTTTCATCAACAAATTTATCCAACATATGATGTGTAATTATGAAAAAAATAAACTCTTAATTCTGTTAAAGGGATAAGAAAGACCAATTGTACAAGTAACCTCACTAAATAATCATGATGGCCTCCAGTATCATTCAGTAGCAAAGATATGAAATAATTCAAAAGTGAATACTTAGTTTTAGACCTATGTATTTTGTTCAATCTACTTTTAGAGATGTGTTCAAACAAGCAAATAACATTTTTTTAAAGACACTCCATTCTTAGGTTTCAAATGATTAGTGTATGCATGAAGCAATAATATTAAAGGTATTGCACTGAGAAAATGGAATTTCTGAGCAGCTCATGTGTATAAATCACCATTAATAATTCAAAATGGAACAGGAAAGTCTGGGTATGACCCTAAGAAAGTCCAAAGACATTGATTTTTGTAATATTTCATAGTTCAACTGCAATAGAAGTTTGATTTCCCATAAGCAAAGCAATATTCTTATCTTATGAACCATAGTTTTATCCTTAGTTTATCTGTAATAGTCTGTATATCTGACATGGAAAGTGCATGTGCTTTCCAAATAGTTTATTGCATGAGAGAACAAGAGAACACAAATTGCTACATGGGAATGAATAGTGCCAAAATAGTGTTATTAACTGCCTTACGTTGTTAAAGTAATTGTATTTCCATTCAATAAATAGTGCTTAAATAAAACCAAACAAGGTACCCATAAGCATAAATAATTAATGTTGTAATCTTCATAAAAATTACTAAACAGATGATTCTGATGCTTGTCTACCTCAGATTTTTGAGAAGGATTCTATCATGAGAGACAGCTTCTTTTTGTGGTTACAGTATTGGCCTAAAAACCAGGAAACTATGAGTTCTAGTCTCGCCTTAGGCATGAAAGTCATCTGGGTGACTTAGGGCCAGTCACCCATTCTCAGCCTAATCCACTTCACAAGGTTGTTGTTGTGGGGAAAATAGGAGGAGGAAAGAATATTAGGATTCACCTCCTTGAGTTATTTATTAAGATAAGGTGGGATATAAATAAATAATAAATAAATAAATGATGGAGAAAATGAGACAGGTATGTTAGTTCTTTTAGGTTTTGTACGTCAGAAACCATTGGGTGTTCTTTTATAATGTTTCTCTATTTCATATAAAACTAACCACAATTTTCTGTGAATGAAATAGGATACAAAGAAAAATATTTCACTATCTAGTTGGAATGTTATATTTTTGTTCATGTTATGGAGAAGTTGTTAGGATATAGTTTGAGTCTAACAAGTTGTCCAGGCAATATATGTGTCCTGTGACTTTAATATGAATATGTATTGTGTACCTTTAAAGTTTTACTGCTGATTCATTGTAATGCTGAGTCATGCTGTAATTAGTTGTGAACGAGATGAATCAAAAGGTGTCTGTGTTTGCATAATGTTTTTAAAAGTATGTCTTTCATGACATGAGATATTTCACATAGTATGAGAAATAACCTTATTCTCAAATTTAAGCAGGACTGAAAGATTTTAAAAGAACATTTCTGCATTGTGTTAAACACATATTTAATAAGTATTTTTCAATTAAGAGAAATAAAGCTGATATAAACAAATTATTATGAACCTGTTCAAATAACTTTGAGCAAAATTATATCAAAACATACTTAGTTCCTTATCAGATTGAATATAGGCAAATGCATAGTTTGGGATGGGGGGGTTGGTTCAAATTTAGATGCATTATTATCAAATTGCACTATCTAATTAATTTTTATAGAATAGAATAAAGAAGATGGAATACAATACTAACAGCATAAAGATATATCAACAATAAAAATGAACTTTAAAAAATATGGACAGCTAAAAGATATAAATTTTTTTAAAAATATACAGAAAAAGCAAAAATCTAGAAGAAACTAAAAGAAGAGGTAGGAAGGTATAGAGTATATATAGGGGATTATAAAACATTGATATGTGAAAGTTACAAAATACTCTAATATGACAAATTAGGTATCATTCAATCTAGTTTATAATATAGATCAGGGGTCCCCAATCTTGGGGCTACAGCTCAGTACTGGGCCGGGCCCCGTTCAGAACCAGACCACATAAGCAGTGGGCGAGCGCATGCACACACAGCTCCACTTGCATGAAACTATCCCTTCTCTCCCCTGCTGCTACCCCCGCCACCAGTCCACAAAGGCAGAAATCACTGTATAAATCATCAATCAAAATTCACCAATGAATTTTGCACAGCAAAAGGGAGGGAGATTGTGTTATGAGAGGAGCATTTTTTATTAGTGGATTGGTCTTCCCTAAATCAGTGTGTTCCTCTGCAAGTTTATTTTCTTATTCCAGACAGTCCTGGAATTTCCATTGTACAGTAGATAACTTGAATAGAATTTGCTGGTTGTTTTGAGGAGTCTAATTATTATTAATAGGATCAAGTTTCTTTTTCTTTTTTACACATACCGTATTTTTTGGAGTATAAGACGCACCTGAGTATAAGACGCACCTTAGTTTTTGGGGAGGAAAATAAGAAAAAAGCTGATTGGTGGGTAGATCGCCCTCCCAGAAACCCCCAATCAGCTGTTCCCAGAGGGCAATTTTAGCAATAGGTTCATTGGTTGTGAGCTGTGTGCCTTGCTTTTTTTTCTGCCTCTAAAACTTCTGAAACTCCATTTCAGGAAAAACTTTTTTTCTGCCTCTGAAAGCCTCCGAAACAGAGCTTCAGAAAAAAAGGCTTTTTTTTCTGAAGCTCTGTTTGGAGGCTTTTTTTCTGAAGCTTCTTTCAGAGGCTTTTTTTCTGAAGCTCTGTTTGGAGGCTTTTTTTCTGAAGCTTCTTTCAGAGGCTTTTTTTCTGAAGCTCTGTTTGGAGGCTTTTTTTCTGAAGCTTCTTTCAGAGACTTTTATTCTAAAGGACTATCTCTACTCTGTTCAATCTCCTTTCTTTGGTATTGGTATGTAGATTAACCTCTTCCGATCTGTTGGTTATTGTGTCCTTCTCCAGATTTGTTAGCATAGTTTGGTTAGAACCTTTATTGATTCTTCTTTTGTTGCTTGCCATATTATTTTAGATAAAAGCCTTTCAGAAGCTTTTTTTTCTGAAGCTCTGTTTGGAGGCTTTTTTTTCTGAAGCTTCGTTTCTGAGGCTTTTTGTCTGAAGCTTCTTTCAGTGGCTTCTTTCAGCCTCTGAAATCTCCATTTTCGAGGCTGGGCAGGGCTACATTTGGAGTATAAGACACCCCCAGATTTTCACCCTCTTTTTTTGGGGAAAAACGTGCATCTTATACTCTGAAAAATACAGCATGTGGTCGATGTCTGCAAGACCTTAATGCATGGGGAGTCAGCCATTGGTGCCAATGCAAGTGAGGCCAGAGTTAGATCTCAGAAATCCACTCTGAGCTCCCACTCTGGGGCAGATTAGATCTTTCCCAAAACCTTCCCTTCCCTTAGTTGGATATGGTAACATTTTTATATTTTATTTGAGTTTAATCATAGCCTTTTTGATGCATCTTTTGTCAATAACATTTACTTTTAACAAGAATTTTTAAAATGTAATGAGCAAATATGAACACAGTAAAAAAAGTTTTAAAAAATGTCAAAGTAGACCATAACAACTTGGTAAGATAGAAAAATATGGATTAGAAGCATCATCACCAGATGAATTTTTACTCAATTTGTAGTCCTTAATGGAACTACATCTGCATGGAGGGAAGGATGCAGTGAGATACCTCAAGACTGTGTCCTAGGCCTGGTACTCTTCAACATCTTCATACAAAAAAGATGTTGGGACACTAGAAAGAGTATAGAGAAGAGCAACAAAAATGATAAGGAGACAGGAGGCTAAAACATAAGAAGAGTGGAATTGTGTATGTCTAGTCTAGTGAAAAGGCGACATGAAAGCAGTGCTCCAATATTTGAGGGGCTGTCACAAAGAAGAGGAGGTCAACCTACTCACCAAAGCACCTGTATTCTGTTATTCTGTCAAATATATAATCTATTTAAGAAAATTTATATGGCTTCCCACTCTCAATGACTCTGGGCAGCTTACTAAAATGAAAATACAATATAGAAAAAATAAATATAATAACACCTTCCCCATCCCTCCTGAAACATATTCCAGGAGAGTTTATAAATGAATAAATTCTTCTACAATGAATAAGAATTTGAAGTCTATACTATTTACTTAAAGTAGCAAAAAAAGAACTACTTGAAGCCTTCATTTTGAAATTTTCAAAAAAAAACCTTGTAAAATTGTTGATGTAGAAAAAAAAATTGGATATGAACTTCCAAAAAGATTCATAGGAACCCATGACTGGCTCTGAAGACATGGTCTATTTATGACTTCAGAAAATAAATGAATATAATCCATTACTATTTCTATATATTGCAGAGCAAATCTGAATGCCTTGAATTTTAAATTGGTTGTCTGCCAGAGTTCTAAGCATAAATGCATATTGAGAAAATTTAATCTGTCAATATTGCCACAATAAATCTTGTGCTATTGTTTACTATCAAGAAATGTGGAGGGTAAGTGCTTCTTACAAATTCTTGGCTTTCATTTTGAAACAGTTTTATGAGAGAGAGAAAACAGACACAATAGTCCTCATGATTCTTGTAATCTGGAACCAAAGTAATTCATCTGCTAAGTAATGTAGAGATGCAACTCAGCAATATTAAATGGGTTGGGATGGGAACAAATTAAGCTGTAGATCTTTTATTTCCCAAACAATTTCATTTCATTGTCAGCCATGATGAATATAATATAAATCTTTGTTATTTTAAGTCCCTACCAGAGATCAGCCAAATCAGCTGTATAATCACAAAAACTTTTTATGAATGGTGAGACTTTAGATTCAGAGGCTTCAAAATAAACTTTTATCGGTTTGCTTTCCAAAAGAATCACATTCACAATCAGTGACGCTGATGGTAGTTCTATGTCTTTCAAGCCAACTGAAAATATAATCTGCCTGTAGAATGGATCGTCTTTCTTCAAATGGACTAAGATCTCTGCCACATTTTAGCTCTTCTACAATAACCTTCCAATGAGGTTTGAATAACCTTACTTATCTCTGTTTCAACTCTGAATAGGACGGGAGCTGAGTTTTGCAGAGATATTGACCTGATTGGAGCTTGACATTATAACACTAAAACCTGTAGATTAAAGTAATGTTAGATGAAACAAGAAATCTGAATAAAAATATGTTTGAGTTAGAACAATGAGTCATAGTATTACCTCACAGTTACAATGGTAAAATTATGGAGAATTTGCAGAAGGATAGCAATTTTCAGTTGGGCTGAAAAAATAATAAGCTCCAATCTGAATTTATATGTAATGTGAATTTAGCAATGGCATTTATTACTTTTTCAGTGGAAGCTTATTCGCACTTGCATCTGCAGTGTTTGCTCCCTAAAACATAAATGCATTCTAACATTGAGACTAATCTCAGTGGGGTTTGATCTAAGAAATCAGTATGATGTTGTCCTGTAGAAATTCACCCAAACTAAATAAAATTGCTAATGTTTTATGTCTGCTTCAAAGCCACAGCAAGAGTTTGAAGAAAAAGTGGGTAAACATAAAGTATAGTTATGCCTATTTCTTTACAATATATCTATTATGAAAACTCCCTGTCTTTACTGACTACAAACAAGAGCTCATTATTTTATCTTTGGTTTCTACTAATAACCCATACAAAGTTTCTGTGCTCACATTATGGTGTTTATATTGTCAGAGGAAATGTTCATTTATATGACAGCTTATAAAAGTTTTTATAAAATATGTAAAATCTAAAATACCAGTTATGTGAATAGATACAGGCATACAGACTTATGTTCCTAGTTACATGTCATCTGGTTTTGAATTACATTTTCAACAGTTGATTTGCCCACCAAAGGGTGAAATGTTTATTTTGTAACCCTACATTTTTTTCTTGCTGCCAAATTTGCAGCCACTTGGAGTTAAAAAATTATGTTGCTTTTCATTAGCATTTCAAAATGACAGAAGTGAAGATCACAGTAATCTTAGAAGTGCTTCTATAAGTTTAGTAAATGAAAGTGGTGGTTTTATGGTATGATGGTGGTGTTAGGGTGGTGTTTTGCCCAAAGAATTTAAAAGAAAGAATTTTGTCTCATGATCACTTTTCATGGGAATAAATTTATTTCTATTTATCTTCTGCATTTATCTTTTGGGAATTTATTGTTCAGTCAAATAACTCCATCTCCTATGAATTTCACTGAGTCTTTTACATGAAACTTCAGTTGTTTAGCTAGGATACACAGATAAAGATACCTGCAGAATTGCATGTTCAGTATGTTTCCACATGACCTTCAACGTACTAGTAATGGTGAGCAGCCTCTTTGCTCACTAAATCATACATTATTGAAAATCTGGTCATCCAGTTTGTCTACAGCAGGAAACCTTGCTGTTTATACAAATGCTTTCATGTAAACTTGAAGCCTCCACAATCAGGTTTCCAGGTCACATATAAGGGTTCTCTCTGCAGAAAGTCATTCTGTATCCATGGAGCCTGGCTTTTAAGTGAAGTTGTCAATACAGCGTGAAGTTAGGCAATTTGCTCATGG
Organism: Arizona elegans; assembly: GCA_022577455.1. Taxonomy (NCBI): domain Eukaryota; kingdom Metazoa; phylum Chordata; class Lepidosauria; order Squamata; family Colubridae; genus Arizona; species Arizona elegans. The sequence continues at coordinate 89,536,047 of JAKOOJ010000004.1, forward strand.
GAATCTTTTGTCCTAAATTAATATCTGAATATCTTAGAAATATATCTAAAAAGCTTTTATATTTTCTCCTTCTGAATTCCGAACAGCAAAATATTTCTCAAACTGAATATGTTCACATTCATGAAACTTATTATGAGGGAACATGCTTTCACCTCCAAGTAGCCAATACATCTTTAAAAGCCTATATCTATGATTAAAGCATATATCTATACCATCATATATATAACATCAACATTAAAAAATATTATTTTGCTGATATAGTATTTTACTGCCCCCTGGTGGAATTTTGCTGATATTGAAAACATAAATCTTAGTAACTGGAAAGCATTTTTCTGATGGCTTAGTTAACATAGCAGAGCAAAGATTTTGAAGGTGTTAATTAAAACAAATTAGAATCACTTCAACTTAGCAGGTATCTTTTCCTGAATTTAGTTAAAGTCTCTTTAAAAATATTGTTTTTTAATTTTTTTATTTCTTACCCTTTGTAAACTTTTAAATTTTAATTTACTATCACAATTGGGAACAGAATTTCATTCATTAAGTGATGCAGTTCTTAAATGAGCCATCAAATGTGCAGACCCAATTTTATGAATATTTTAATGTGGCCATTAAGTGAACAATATGATCCTTAAGTAAAACACCAAGTCATTAAGCAAACCTGGTTCCCACACTTAACTGTAGAAGATGGCCAGGCTGAGGCGTCAAACATGTCACAAGTCCCTATGTGCCCACAAGAGATCTAAGTCCAGACCACCTTGAATGCCTGTTTTATCTCCTGCTCATTTCCCCTGACTGTTAGTTGGTCAGATTATTGTAGCAAGCTTAATCTTGCAGTAAATCTTTATACTCATTTGAATTGCCTGAATTGTCTGATTTCCCTGGCACTGGACATTAATCTGACAAACTCTCTTCATTCAAAAAATTTGGGGGCTCTGGAACATTCTAGCCATGAGTCCCATAGCTGCAGCAATAGCCATTAAGCCAGACCTCTGCTCTATCAGCAGATGCCAGGGCAGCACTGAAGTTGAAAACAAAACCTTGCAGCCAATTTTCAACAGATGATTCAGCAAATGCAGATCCTGACTCAAGAAGGAATTCCTCTGCAACCACAACCTCCTGCTCCACCAGCCCAGGCACAACTACTTATTCCAGCTGCGCTTGTTCCAAAATCTCCCAGCTGCCTACAGCTGAGATTCACTGGTGAGTGAATAATAAGATGAGAATATTTCTAGCATAGTGCGATGTGATTATTAGCACCCAACCTTTGGAGTTTGTGACAGAGAGATCAACAGTTTCCTTCATCTTCACCCTTTTAACTGACTACGCTGCCAAATGTGTCCTTCCACTCTTCTAAACAAATGATCTCATTCTGGATAGTTACCCAAATGTTCTCACTAGATTTAGAGAACATTTTGGAGACCCTATTCGTGTGGAAACTGCCAAACAGTGCATCTTCCAACTCCACCAGGCAACAACTTTATGAGAGCATACATTGAGGATTTCAAGCTCATTGCAGCAGATCTGGATTGGAATCAGCAAAACTGTAGGGCACAATTCAAAAGGAGGCTCAAAAAGGTCATAATGACACAAATGATACAACGAGGGATTCCCCAGGGTCTACAAGACCTCTGCTAGCTATTAGTCTTGACTTGCAGAGCTTAAAGCATTTTTCAGCAACCCCAGCCAACCACTTCCAGAGCTGACTCCCCCCCCCCGTCCATCATTACCCCTAACCTTCTTGCCCCCTTAGATTTGGACACCAAAGAGATTATGAAAATTGGAGCCATCAGGCAAGCCCCAGAAGCAGAAGAATGGCAAAGGTGCAAACATCTAGCTGCTGTAACTTCTAGTATGGGTCATAAATTACATTTTTCAGCACCATCAAAACTCTGAACAATCATTAAATAAATAGACATATTTCTATTGCCTGGTCTTGTTCAATCAATCAGAATAGAGCTGGAAGTGACTTTGGAGGTCTTCTAATCCAATCCCCTGCTGAAACAGGAGACCCTATACCATTTCAGATAAGTGACTGTCCAGTCTCTTAAAAACCTCCAGTGATGAAGCACCCACAACTTCTGAAGGCAAGCTGTTCCACTGGTTAATTGTCCTTACTGTTAGGAAATTTCTCCTTAGTTCTAGATTGCTTCTCTCCTTCATAGTTTCCATCCATTGTTTCTTGTTTTTCCTTCTGGTTCTTTGGAAAATAAGTTGACCAATTGTTTGTTGTTGATTTTAGAAACAGTCGGCATAGTCATACTCCATTGTGTATCAAGGCTACAGTTGTGGAGGTGGTCAGTAGTATTAAGTATCTGGAGGTGCAGATAACTAACAATCTGACTTGGTCTCTTCATACGTTTTTAATGAAGTGTGCAAACCAGAGTTAGTATTTCCTGTATCAGATGAGAAAAGCACATCTTTTTCCTTCTCTCCTGGCCACTTTTTAGAGAGGCAACAATTGAGAGCATTTAAAAACTGCTCACTATTTAGTTTGGTTGGTGGAAGAAGTGTCTCAGATGGAAGGTATATACAGAGAGTGGTAAGAACAGCTGAGCAGATTATAGGAAGCTCACTTCTCATTTTTCAGGATATTGCTTATAAGCACTATGTGCTTAGAGCTCAAAGTATTGTTAGAAACCCCACACACCCACTTCACAGTCTGTTTCTGTTGCTCCTGTCTGGGAGGAGGTTTTGAAGTATCTATATCAGGACTACTAGATTCTGTAATAGCTTTGTTCTTATGCCATCCATCTTGGATTCTTTTTTCTTGCCATGTAGATATATACATCCAAACTCGACTATGATGTTTTCTCTGTGTCATATATGTACGAATATGCATAATGGTTATCTTTTGAGAGCTGAATGCAATAAAATTTCATTTTAATATATGCTGTATATTTAAACCATCAATAAACTTTTTGTTCTATTCTATAAATACAACTGCAGAAAAATGCTTCAATAATTAAAATGAATATTATGCTTGTCTCATACTGATGGATTCCAATAATCTGCGGGGTGCTTAGGCTAAGAAAAGCTCTCATGGAATTTCCTAGTAGTTTTCCCAGCCAGACACCTGAGTTTACATGGGAGGAAGAGGACGATGACGACAAGGAGGAGGAAAGGAGGAAGAGGAAGAAGAAGAAGAATTTCTGAGCGATTTAAGACTTAAAAGGAAATCACAAGTATCTTAAATTCTAGAAGCTAATAGATAACTACATGGTTTCTTAATTCATAATTTAATCATTTAAATTTTATGTAAGAATCTGTCAATCAATTTTCTGAAAGGGAAAAGATAGATACTTTCAGCAAAACAAAGCTTCAACTTTTCTTTTTTGTGGTAAATAATGAGTTGGGTGTAATTTACAAATTATCTAAATCCCTTCGAACGGATTCAAATAGAACAGTAGAAAGTGTAAGATTATTTCACTTGTATTAGTACAAATATAATGATACCAAAAGATAACTTAAGCAATTTCCACCTATGTAATTAAAAAAAACTTCTTACATTGAATGAGACATAAACAATTTTATATACAAAGCAAATAATAAAAGGTATGCAAAGAACATATAATATAAACAAGTTGAGTTATATAATTTAGTCACATTTTCTTGTTTTCTTACATTAATGAATTCAAACTTAATATTGATTAGAGTATAAACAAGGCAGAAGTTGCCTTGCCTAATATACATTATTAATTTTAAAGTTAACTTCTGGGAATGATTGGGGTGAAGGAAATGGTTTTATCTATTCATTCTATTATTTTTATGTGACTATAGGAGAAGATCCTTGAAAACCAAGTTTGAATTAGGTTCTCACATATTGCCAATCAATAAAATAAATAGGAGCAAAAAATATGCACATTTTAGTATTATATTGGCAATTGGCTGTCTTTCTCTACCACTCATGTACCACTCAGTCATAGGAAATGACTCCTATCAGTCGTTTCTTATATTGAAATGTTCTGCGCATGCGCAGAAGCGCACGCAAGTGAGCGAAATGAGCATGTGTTTGCTCTCGTTGTGAACCGGTAGCAGAGGTAAGTAGAACCCACTCCTGACGTTTTCTCCCAAAGTGTTACATTACTGAAAAACTTTGTTAGGAATTTAGAGCCTCAGATTGATGTCAGGCATTCAAACAAAACCTGATCAGGAAATGGACTTTACAAGAAATGTATGAATACATTATTTATATAGGCTATAATGACAGAATCTAGAAAGCCTGCCATTTCTTTTTCCATCCCTGTTATACTAAAGAAAGTTAAGGAGAGGCAATTTTAAATTTCTTTCTCACACTATCTTGTCTTCTCAGCTTTAATTCATGTTTTACTTTTTTTTTTTTTTTTTTGGCATTCATTCTTCAAAGACAGCTTTGCAGTTCTCTATCAGAAAATGTCCTATGTTAGAGGCAATATGTTTCAGTTCCATTTCCCCAGGACAGCTTAAGTCAACTATGTTGGAAGTGGTCCAGACACTTTTCAAAAGAAGTAGATTGATTAGTCCTTAGTGCTCTCTGGGCTTGGTTCTTTTCTTGAAGACATTTCATTCATGCTAATAATGTGGCATTGATGATATTACTTAGTTTGAGTAATGAAATATCTGTAGGAAAACAACCAAGCTTTTATTCTTTCTAGCCTTATGTCCTTTCTTTTTTGTCTCTTTTAGAAGAATTCTATTATCTAGAATATAAAAGAAATCTATATAAACAAGTATATTATTATATAGGTAGTTCTCAATTTACAACAGTACATTTAGTGACCAAAGTTACAATGGCACTGAGAAAAGTGACATATGACCATTGCAACAGCCCCATGGTTACATGATTCAGAATTCAGACGCCTGCGACTGGTTCATATTTATGACGGCTGCAGTATCATAGGGTCATGTGACCATCTTTTGCAACCTTCTGACAAGCAAAGTCAATGGGGAACCCAGATTCACTTAACAATCATATTATTAAGTTAACAAATGCAATGATTCACTTAACAACTGTGGTAAGAAAAGTCATAAAATGGGGCAAACTCACTTAACAAATGTTTCATTTAGAAACATTCGGATATATCGTCTTCATGCTATGCTAGGTAAGGTAGTCCCTTATTTTTGCCCACTTCTTTTGCTTGCCTTAGAACCAACTTCTTCACTGCATATAAGAATCAATTTAATTCCAGAAGACAACACATTTCCAGGAAATTTTTGAGGAACTTCCAGGAAATTTCTGAGTTTTTCTAGGATTTAGCTTCCACAGGGGGAAAAAAAGATTCTTTTTCAATGTTATTTCATTCTCTTATAAAATAGTAGCTTTAGTCTTCAAGTTTCTTCAGCCATTTTCAAAACATTAAAAACACATTTGCTTAGAGAAAACAGAAGCATTGTGGTGAGATTGGCTGGAAAAAATCCAGCCAGACAAACCACTGTTGGAGGGTCTTTGGACCGGAACCATCGGTGCCTCGGATGACTAAGAGGAACAGGCAAGGTAAAAAAGGTTTTTTTAAAAAAAAAAACAACAACTTTAAAAGGTGTCCCAGCGAGGAAACAAACGGCTAATTGGCACTTGGGAATTTTAATGGAGGGAGAAGAGGAAGTTAAAATATTAAAGCCCAGAAAAGAAAACTTTATATTTGGATTTAAAATTGGATTTGGAGAAATTAAAACTAATACAACCCGAGGGAAAGTACTTTTTAATGAGGGTTTGAAATAATTTTGACAGTTTTGAAATTTGAAGGAAGAACAAAGAGGAGGTTAAAATATTAAAGCCCAAGAAAGGAAATTTTATAATTGGATTCAAAACAGAACTTGGAATAATTAAAAACAATAAAAGAAAAAGAATTTTGAGAGAAAGTAATTTCTATGTGGATTTGAAACACTTTCGCAAGCTGGATACTTTGTTGTTCTGAGAATTGTGGATTGGAGAGAGACATCTGCTGGTGGAAAGAAAGCACTACAATGACCAGCTTGGAAATTGAAAGAAATAACAACAGTGACCTTGATCACTACAAGAGCTGTGAGAAATTTTAAGGAGTATTTGTTTTATTTTAAGCTACTTGGTCTCGACTTCTAAAGGAAGTAGAAAACAATAGAAAACAATAAAGCTTTTTTTTTTAAGTTTTAAAAACAAAACTTTATTCATTCTTAAAAAACTTTTAAAACATACAAGTTTCTCTTAATCAAGAAACAAATTTACATATACAATACACAACTTCAACTACTAACTAATTTCTAATATTATATATACATATATACAAACCTACAGTGACATATTTCATTTTCTATCTATCTGACAGTGCAGTTTTTAATTATGTTAATTTCCTTTAAATTTCATCTCTACCTATTTATTTATTTATTTATTTATTTATTTATTTATTTAATTTGTATACCGCCTTTCTCCCAGAAGGGACTCAGGGTGGTGAACAGCCAAAATTAAAAAACATACAAATACAAAAGTTAAGATAATTAAAAAAATTAAATCATTTGCTTCCCAATTTAAAACCCCCAAGTCCATAAAATTTAAAATCCCAATTAAAAGCCATTTAGGCTAGGCCATCTTGGTGGAATAAATAGGTCTTCAGGGCCTTTGCCTTCTTCTGGTTTATTCACTGGTACCATCTATTCCATATTGTAAAATATTTTGAGTCCTCCTTATCCTGTAACTCTAAAGTTAATTTGTCCATTTCTGCGCATGTGTATATCTTTTGTATTAGCTCCTGATCGGTTGGCAATCGATTTGTTTTCCAAAGTTGTGCTACCGCTAATCTAGCCACCGTTATTATGTGAAGTATTAAATATTTTATATCATTTCTAATGTTCTTTTTAATTATGCCTAATAAAAAAATTTCGGGTTCTAATTCAATTTCATAATCTGATATTTCTGTTATCCATGTTTTTATCTTGTTCCAATATTTCTTAATTTCTGGGCAGAGCCACCAAGGTGATAAAAAGTTCCCTGTGCTTTTTTGCATTTCCAACAGGTCGGATTTACATTTGGGTACATTTTTGCTAACCTTGTGGGGGCCAGATACCACCAATACCACATCTTATAGTGATTTTCTTTGTAAGCTATCGATTTTGTCATGCTATAATTGTTTTCCCACGCTCTTTCCCATTCTTCTAGTTGTATACTGTGCCCAATGTTTCTCGCCCATGCTATCATCTGCCCTTTAACCAATTCTTCTGCCAAATCATATTCAAGTAAATATTTATAAATTTTCGAAATTAATTTTCCTTCTTTGGATTCTAATAATTTGCCCAGTCGATTTTGTTTTAAATCTGTTCTTCCCTCCTCCTGATCCTTCCTATATCTTGTCTTTATTTGTGAGTATGGCCACCAGTCTATTACTATTCCTTGTTCCTTTAGTTCTTCCCTAGTTTTCAGTTTTCCCTGCCTATCTAATATTTCTCTATATCTTAATATTTTTTGTTTTGATAATATATTGGGGTGGGTTATTGCTTCTATTGTTGATAGCCAGCCAGGAATTTTCATGTAGTGTTTGTGTTGGATTTGTTGCCATGTGTTGATTAAAGATTTCCTAATAGTATGGTTGTTGAAGTGTTTATATATTTTATTCCCGGTGTTCCAAATAAAGGCATGCCATCCCTTCATCAGGTCATGTCCTTCCAAGTTTAACAGCCTTTGATTATCCAAGGTTATCTATTCCTTGATCCATAATAAGCTTGCAGCCTTATAATATTTTTGCCATGCCGGGAAACCAAATCCGCCTCTAATTTTATCGTCTTGCAATATATTTAGTTTTATTCTTGATTTTTTCCCTTCCCACATGAATTTTGTGGTTATTTTATCCAAATTATCAAAGAATTTCTTGTCCAGTTTTATTGGAATTGTTTGGAATAAATAAAGGAGTCTTGGCAGTATATTTGATTTTATTGCTGCTATCCTCCCCAACAAAGATAGTCTTAATTTCCCCCATTTCTCTAAATCCTCTTTTATTTTCTGGAGTAAAGGTTCATAATTATCTTGTTTTATTGTTGTAGTTCTAGCTGTCAGATTTATCCCCAGATATTTCACTTTTTTAACTGCCTGTAATCCTGAATCTTTTACTAATTTCTCTACTTGTTTTGTTGTCATATTTTTTGTTATCATATTTGTCTTTTCTTTATTAACTTTTAGGCTTGCTACTTTTCCAAATTTTTCAATCTCTTTTAGTAATTTTGGGGTTGTTTCTGTTGGATCTTCTATGAAGAAGACCAGGTCATCCGCGAAAGCTTGGACCTTGTACTCCTCTTTCTTAATCTTTAATCCTTGTATTTCTTTGTTTGCCCTAATTCTAATTAGCAGGTTTTCCAAAGTTAAAATAAAAAGTAGGGGTGATAGCGGACATCCCTGCCTTACTCCTTTATTTATTCCAAAAAATTTTGTTGGATCCCCGTTTATCAAAATACATGCTTTTTGGTTCTGATATGTTGATGTTATCATTTTAATAAATTTCTCTCCAAAATTCATAGTTTTAATTTGTTGTTTCATAAATTGCCAATTTACTTGATCAAACGCTTTTTGTGCATCCAGAAAGATCAGGGCCACCTGCCTCTCTGGATGCACCTCGTAATATTCCAAAACATCCATTACCATCCTTAAATTATTTTTTATCTGTCTTGTGGGCAAGAAACCGTTTTGGTCCTGATGTATTTTATTGTGTAATATTTTTTTCAACCTATTACAATTATACTCATGAAAACTTTGTAATCGGTATTCAACAAAGAAATCTGCCTATAGTTTTTTATTAATGTGGTATCTGCCCCCTCTTTTGGTATTAGGGAGATATACACTTCTTTGTGTTTGGTAATTTTGCCTCCATCAGCGCTTCGTTATATATTTCTAATAGCATTCCGTTTAATAATTCTCCAAATGTTTTATAAAACTCTGTTGGTAGACCATCGGTCCCCGGAGTTTTATTATTTTTCTGTCTCTTCAGCACTTCTTTTAATTCCCCTATCGTAATCTCCTTATCTAATAGTTCTTTTTCTTCCTCTGTTAGTATTTGCACTCCCTCTCCTTTTAGATAATGTTCAATTTCCTCCGTTGTTACTATGTCCTTCTCACAAAGTTTTTGATAATATTGGACTATTATCTCCTTTTTTTTCTCTAAGCTCTGATAGATCCTTCCTTCATCATCTTGTAGCTTCTGAATTCTCTTTTTTTCCCTTTCCTTCCTCAGTCTGTATGCCAACCACCTCCCTCGTTTGTTTGCATGATTGAAGTAGTTCTGCCTTATATATCTTAAAGTGATTGCGTATTTCCCTTGTTTTAATATATTCATCTTGTGTTTTGCCACTATCCATTTTACCCTTATTTGTTCATCTCCTAGTTTTCCTTGCAATTTACATTCCCAATGTTGAATTTCTTCTCGTATTTTATTATATTCTTTTTCTCTTTCTTTTCTCCGTTTTGCATTATATGCTATTGTAAGGCCTCTTACATACGCCTTAGTTGTGTCCCATAAGTTTTGTAGGGAGGTGTGTTGTTTTGTATTTTCCTTGTAAAACAATTCTAACTCCTTTTCCATATAATTCTTATATTCTTTTTCTTTTATCAACTGTATATTCATTGTCCATCTATTTTTCCTTTTCTGCTGCCCCTTCCACGTCATCATTATTGGATTATGATCAGCCCAATCATTTGATAGAATTTCTACCGCTTTCTATTTCTGTCATTAACATACTGGATACCCATGCCATGTCCAACCTAGACCAGGACTTATGTGGATTTGAATAATATGTAAAATTTTTAATTTTGGGATTATAGAATCTCCAGCTATCTATCATATTTAACTCTTCCACCATATCTATAAAAGTTCTGGGCAATACATTTTTCTTATTTTTATTTTGCTGGCCACATTTATAATCTTTTCTTACATCTAAAATAGCATTGAAGTCTCCAATCAGACATACATTTTCCATTTTTTGATCCATAATTTTCTCATCCACTTTTTTATAGAATTCTAATTGTTTACTGTTTGGGGCATATATTACTACTAACAATATATTTTTGAAATCAAGTTTTAGCTCTATCATCACTATTCTACCTTCAGTATCCACATATCTTATATTGCTATCTATTCCTTCCTTAATATATACCACTATTCTTTTTTTCTCTTCTGCCAATGATGAATATGCTGTACCTAATTTCTTATATTGTATATATTTTATATCTTGTTTTCTTATGTGTACCTCCTGGAGGCACACTATATCTGATTTTTGTTTCAAATTTTTAAAAAAAATTTGGTATCATTTGGATGGCAAGTTGAGTCCATTTACATTCACTGATAGGATTTTTAGAGTTCTTTCCATTTTTTACTGACTTTCCTGTTGTTTCTTCTTTGTTTCTTCCTGTTCCTTTTTTTTTTTTTTGCCTCTTGTTTGCATTCCTCCTTCTTCCTGCATCTCTCCTTCGTCTTCTTTTCCTCCTTGTGGGGGAGTTTTTTCACGTTCCCGCCTCTGTTTTCCTTTGATATTCCTTCCTCCCTCTTCTTTACTACCATTTGTTGCCTCGCTGCCCGTCATTTGGTCGTATAGTTCCCTTGCCTTACTCTGTGAATCCACCTTTATTTTCTTTCCCTGCCACGTTACTAACATTCCTTCTGGCGTCGTCCATCTAAAGGGTATATATCTCCTATTTAGCAATGTGGCCAGGAACCAGTAGTCTTTTCGTAGATCTCTTATCGTTTTGGGAATTTGTTTCAAAATAATTATTTCTTTATTTCTATAGAACATAGGTTCGTCCTTTGTTATTTTGTATACGATATCCCTCACCTTTCTTCTTACGAATCTTATGTGTACCTCCCGGGGAAGTTTATTTTGTCGGGCATAATTGAACTTCATCAAGTTCATTTATTATTTCGTCCTTTTCTCTTTGAAGCAACTCAGCTATCATCTCTGCCATTATCATCGTCAAATCTTCCTCTCTCTCTTCCGCTACATTTTGGAAACGCAGGTAAAATGCCGCTTTTTCCATTTCCAACTGCGCCACTGTGTTCTCAAGTTCCTTGTTTAATCCTGTCATTTTGTATCCAGTGCTTCCAGTTTTTCTTCTGTCAGTTCAGTTTTTTGTTCTATTTCTTTTATCCTTTGGTCATTTTTTTTTAATAATTTCTTGTATCAAATCCATTTTTTCATCAATCTTTTGAATATCGTTCTTTACTTCTCTCTTTACCTCATCCATATCTTTTCTGGATTGCTCGTGATTCCTGGTCATGCATTCTTGCATTTTGGCCATGGTTTCTTGAATTGTTATTAATGTGGCTTGCATTGTTGGCATATTGGGTGTGCTGGGTTGCTTCTCTGACGCAAACATTCCCTCCAAAGTTTTCTGTGACACTGGGGAGGCCGATGTTCCTGCTAAGATTGATGTTATCTTCTTCCCTGTCTTCAACGTTGTTGTGGTAGTACTCGTCATCTCTTTCAAAATTCTATATTGTTTCACCAATATTTTATCAACTTTCTCCCAAATCACCATCCAAATTATGTATAATTTCTTTCTCTCTCTTTTCTTTTCTCTCGTAAAAATTCAATTCAATAATCTCTCATTCACTTAATCTCTTTCCTTTAAGCAGTTTTCTTTAAATAATCTTTAAATAATTAATTATCTCTATAAAATACTCCATAAAAATGTGGCAGAAATGTAAGAATAAATATAATATAAAATAGCAGTATAAATATTAATATATGTATAAATATATATGAATATGCAGCTTAAATAATCAAAGACTTATTCAATCAATCAATTCTTAATACTTAATATTTAGTATTCAATAATTAATAATTAGTTAATAATTATAATGCTTATAGTACTTAAATTCTGAGCAAATTTTGCTATAATTCTTAATTAATTCCAATAAATAAATAAATATCCAATAAATATCAGTAACAATTATCTATTTTATCTATAACAATCAGTAACAATTATCTATGTCTAAATAAGAAAGGACTATATATGAACAGTATATTTTCAAATATTCTATGAGTCTCGTTTGTTATATTTTCAACGAAGGAAAAGGCAAGTCTTTTTCTTTTTTACACTGGAGTCTTTTCCTATTTCAATATGGCGACCTCTAATCTGCACAGTCACAGTGTCTGCAGTTTTTACTTTGCCAAACTACCTCTCTCCTTCCTTTAGGGTAGCCAAAAAAGCAGGATACAAAGAATGTCTATTCTTCTTCAAATCTCCGCAGCTTAAATCCACTTCTTCTCACCTTCGTTTTCGCTGTTTTAGTATTTTAGTGTTTTTTATTCTTTCTCTGCTGATCTATGTTCCGTTCTCTTCCTTTCTGCTCACCTCTACATTGCCACCCCTTCACACTCTGAGGTCTTCTCTTTTCACGCTGCCCCTCCAGAAAAATACTCTCTCCTCGATTTGTGCCAAATTATTCCAAATTATTGATTCTTGTTTTCTGCTCACTCTCCACGATCTTGCACTGTACTCACTCCTCCGCTCCCGATGGTCTCAATCGGCTCGTCGGGCCTCCGGGCCAGCTGCACTCATCGCACCCACTGGCTTCTCCCGAGTCTGGAATGAGGGATCTTCGCGGTACGGCAGGAGATCGCACCTCTCCTCGCCTCCCACGAAGTTTCCCCTCCTTATCCCCGATCTCTCCAAGATCAGTCTCCACCAAAAAGGCACCAAAAGCTCAGAAATATGACACCAGAAAGAGAGCACTTCTCTCCTGTGCCGCCACGACCCTACGTCACTGCCGGAAGTCAACAATAAAGCTTTAAATTGGAGCGGATTAGACAAACATTTGTACTGGATACCATCTGGAAATTAAAAAGTGGCTATATGGACTTAAATCTTGATTAAATATAAGTTAAAATATCAATAAGTTTTTAAATTGACAATATGGAGTCTTGGATGTGTGAGGAGTTAATTGAGATGCTTAAAAACATGCGTGAATCAATAATGGCAAAAAAAAGTTAGAAACTTTGTTAGAACACATTAACAGGAAAAGGAGAATATAAATGAGAAGCAAGAAAATAATATGAAGGTAAAGGAATTAATGGTAAAAAGCTAGATGATTGCACTGGGATTTACAGTGGCAAAAAAAGAATGGATAGGGAGGAATATTTTCCAAAAAAGAATCAATCAAAGGGAAGAGAAGAAAATGGAGAAAGATTAGGTAAAAGCTAGGGATGAATTAGGCAAGCAATAGATCCAAAAGTTAGAGAAAGGATTCAGGAGAAAAGATATAATATATATAAAAATAAAAAAAGAAGACGAGAATAGGATGAAGGGAGAAAATTATTAAGAAGTGGAATTTTGGAGAGACCAAGAGAAAATGGTTAAAAGGGGAAGAATAGTGGAAAGGAGGAAGGGAAATAAGGTATATATTAGTAGATCTAAGGGAACGGTATTAACATTAGTAACTGTGAATGTAAAAAATAAATATGATGTATATTGTGTATTGTAAAATGAACAGCAGATGAAATATGAAGTGGTAATTTGATTCAATTATGAAAATAACCGAAATCAAGAGATAAAATTGAAATGTAAAAAAGTGTGATGGGGATTTTGAAACAATATGTTGTAAATGATGAAATAAAATAATTAATTGATGCTATAATAAGGAATTAGGAATTAAGGGAGGATAGTGATATTGCTTATTATGTCCCATATTCTCATTGCTGCTTCTTCTCAGCTGTGCCTTAGAATCTGTTTTTTATCCCGAAGCAAGTGATAAAAAACCAGCAAAGTAATGTGCTGAAGCTGACCAGACTAAGGACGCTAGCCAGATGAATATCTGGTAGGCAGATTTTTTTTTCCTATTTTCCTCCCCAAAAACTAAGCTGCAATCTATACTCTGGTGAGTCTTATATTCCGAAAAATAAGGTCCTTAGAAGAGATTAAGATAACATGTGGAAGGTCAATTAAGTTAAAGGATTTCAAACTAAAAAATTGAATAAGATGAAGTATATTCTTTATAGCCAAAAAATGTGATGGGGATTTTGAGAAGCCTGGATAGATTATAAAAATCAATATATAACTATGTTATAAGTTGTATAAGATGTGACCCGGTCAATATTCTGTTCATAAAATATGTAATATGTAAAAGAAAAATTTAATAAAACTTGTTCCAAAAAAACCCAACACATTTGCTTGGTTTGCCTGAATTAGTTACTCAAAATATACAAAATATGAAAAAAGACATAACTTCAGTAAAATACAAAATATACAAATACAAAATATACAAGAAGTAGGCCCATTCATATTCTGTAACACACTTGACCCCCAAATATTTGAAACATAGACCATCTATCAAACTTGATTTTAAAAAAAAAAACTTTGTAACTTCTATTAGATTTTATTATTTCAGGTTGTAGTGTTTACTGTTCCAATTTAATGAAAATGACATTTTTGCAAGATTGAAAGAGAAGAGTAGATCAATTTTGCTTATGTTGCTTATGATTATCACCGGCAATGTACCACAATCAAGATTCACTTTCTCAGTCTTTTATGAAAACTAATGGTATTCATGATTAGGAATCATGAAGGAATCATGATTAGGAATCAATTAGGAATCAGGAAATGGTATTTCCTCATTTCCTATACAGAGATGGGAAAGGTGAGTTAAAACAACTATGGATTACAAGATTCATCTGTTTTTTCATTGAGTTTTCAAATATGGCAATTTCAAAAAGCTTTAGCATGAAGATGACAGCATTTCCAAACTACTGTCCCCAATACCATTCTTAAGAGTTAAGGTGTTATATCTTTTAATTTAAAAATGTTCCTTGACTTATTTATTTCTTTGAGTTCCACTCTGTAAAAGTCAAATAACAGAATAGATTTAAATAAAATAAATTAGATTTACTTTATTTACGTTATATGAGGCTCCATTTGTCGAAAATAGCTAAAAGATATTGATGGCTTTTAATTGTTTACTTTTGACTGATGGAACTGGAGTTGAGCTTGATTGCATTTTAAGGCAAAAATTAATCCAGAGTTTAATATGTACAAATGTCTGAGATAAACATTCATCTGACTGCCTTTAATTATATTAAATTATTAACATCACAAAGAAGTTTTCTTAAACAAACCATTGTCCATCTGTTACGCAGTCAATTAGTAATGGCTATTCAGCGCTTTCAATTAAAACAGTGAATGACTGAATTGAGGATATTATATAAGTCCAGCAGTAGCATCTGTTTCATATTTGGTTTCTCTCATCATATTCCTGTTATGTTTATTCATTTTATTTATTTACCCATTTCTATATTCCAGTAGATTTGGCCAAATCCAATGAATTCCCCCAAAATATTATTTACCCCAAAACACATTCTGTGTCAATCCAAAACATAATTTGTTTATAGAGGAGGCGCTTGGTATGCATATCTTTAAAAAAAACTGAAATACGAATACTACAAGCTTCTTTGATTATGGCATATTTTTTGAAACTCATGTAATATAGTAAATTGATATTTTGTGATCAAACATTATTTTCATATTAATTCCTTTAAATTATGTAGGATAAATTGAGTCCATATACATCATTAAAACTTCAAGGGCACATTATGCCCAAAACAAATCTGATATAATGACTGGTTAAAATAGAAATAGGCAAATTGTGCATCATAAGGAAGTACTACAAATACTGGAAACTTTCCACATCATTGAATCCACTTGTCATCTACCATTTCACTGCCAGATTCTAGTAAATGTTAAGTCTCTGATGACTGCTCTAACTGTGATTCATGCATTATATTATTATTCAAAACTTGGCTTTCTTCCAGATCAGTTAGGGATGAGTTACATAGCATGTAATTATACATATGTGAACTACATCTGTTCCTTCTCTTGCATTCTCCTTGTCTCTCTCTTTGTATTTAAATACTAGTTTCTTCTGTGAAATCTTTAGTTCTTACTCTTCTGTGCCATGAATATTGAATCTATTTGCTTATATTTGTTCTTTGTGATTCTTGCCTCTTCATCTTGTTTCATGTTTACCTCTTTTCCCCTTTCCACCCATGTACACACCCCTATTTTTAGGCATAAACTATTCAGATTAGGGAAGGCTTTTTTGCAATATTACTACTGATGGATAAAACATCATGCATATGGATAGTTTAACTGGAATACATTAATATACTTTCTTTATACTTGGAAACAGAAGCATGCATTCCTATGAATAAAAATAAAAGATAAAAGATAAAGGTGAGTTCCTTAAATCTATATCTCCTTCAATTATTTAAAATGCTTCTTCCCAATTTCTTGAAAACTGAACTATTGACTTGACTAATCTGATCTCCTTTTCATTATTTTTTCAGTCTCACCACAATTTCTTAAGGACTGGAAAAGTGAAAGCATAGAATGTGGGAAACCTGGCTTGGTAGTAGAATAGAGTGACAGGAATGTGAGTGATCTTTGAGCCATCAGTGATACAGCTCCTACAAAGAAAAATGCTTTTATGGGTTGTATTAATAGGAATGCATCTGAATGCTCCAGTATATGCTACCCTAATCATAATCCATATGACATTCACCATAGTTCCAAAAGAAAAGTGACAAGCTGAAGTGAGTTCAGAAGCAAACTATGGGGAGAACTATCTGGGGAAACAAACACTCTTAGGAACTATTAAAAATCCTGCATATTTAGTTTAGGAAGAGACAACTGAAGATGCACCCAAATACAGGAAAGGAAACAGCATTGTTTTTATTGACTTAAAGGGCAAGGTCAAAAAATCTTTGTAAGTCTGCAAGAAAGCAGGCTCAGAACAGACATTATAAAAAATTCTACAAGTTGTCACTCAGTAGAACAGCTGTTACAAATTTCTCAATTTATATTGAGGATTTCACACTCATTAGTGTATTCCTTGAGATTTCAAAATCAGTAATTTTTGACAACAATAATCATTTTTTGCTTATTTGTTAAATTTATTTGCCACCCATCTCACCATGGAGCTACAGTAAAATGGAAAAAAATGATAAAAAATATAAATTTATTTATTTAATTAATTAATTTAATTTCTATACTGCCCTTCTCCTGCGGGACTCAGGGCGGTGTACAGCCAAGATAAAACATAGCATATAAAATTTAAAAAACAATTTAAAAAACAATTAAATAATTTTGGCCCAAATTTAAAACAACTCAATTAAAACCGAATTCAATTAAAAACTGAGAGGATGGGATATATAACAGTAGTAAATATAAACAGTAGTAAATAAAACAGTAGCAAAGCAATGAAACAATAAAAATAAATAATGAAACTACAATATGAATATATAAATAATAATACAGTATATTATATGAATACATATATTATATATTATAATATAAAATATAATATGGACTGAGAGAAAGCAGGAAGCATGGGGAGCGGTAGTGTCATGGTTGACTTGCTAGGCAGCCCCACTCACAACCAGGCACCAGAATGATATTGCAATGTAAGGGATGCTTGGGAGGGAAATGTGGAGTGCAAGTGTGCCAACTGGAAACTTGAGACAGACCCAACACCCCAATGTTACCGGCTAGGAATGTATGAGGCAGATAAACTGTTTCCAAAACAAAGCAAGTGCAAATGATTGATGGACAATGGGAGGTCCAGGGAGGAAAATTGAACCTTTTCCTATGCTGTTTGTGCACAAAATAGTTAAAACTGGCTTTTCTATTTCTGTACCCATATGAAATCCTCAGTAGATTTATACTTTTGATTAAAAAAAGTCCCAGGAATTTCTTTTGCTGTCTAATATAGTGGGACTGTTGACATTAAGTCAGTTCTCACAGAAATAGCCCACCTGGATCCCACCAGAAGGTCAACCCTAGATGTCAGCTCCTTTGCTGTCACTCATAGTATATGGACAGCTCTAGACAATGAATAATGCTGTTTGCATGTGAAATCATTAGAACTAGCTTTTCTAATTCTGTACCAATGTGGAATTTTCAGTAAAGGCATAGTCTTGGTAAAAAGAATGTCCCAGGAGTTTCTTTGGCTATGTAACCAATGGGGTGATTGACAGCATGGTTTGCTTAAGCATTACATGCACTCCAGGGCTGGGTTCTACTTACCTTTACTACCGGTTCGCAACGGGAGCACGTGCGCATACGTGCTTTCCTCGCATGGTTGAGCATGCTTCTGTGCATGTGCAGAAGCTTCTGTGTATGTGCAGATTGTATCTTATGATGTCTGGGCAGGTGGGCGGAGCTGCTTTTACTATCGGTTCTCAAGAACCAGACAGAACCAGGAGCAACCCACCACTGATGCACTCATATACCTATGCTCAGGTCTTCATTTCTTCCCCTGCTATTAATTAGTGAAGTTTTTTGGCTCAGCTCACCTATAGAGCTCATCTTGGATCGTTCCCAATTTTGGCTTTTTACAATAAGTCCTGTCCAAATTCCTCAGACAGTTTTTGTGCTGTGTTTCTAATGCATCCTGACATCTTCAATCAGCTATGATGAAGGTAGAGTCACAGACTGGCTCTTAATTATCTAGTGTCTGAATTTTGCTCATCTTTCCTATTCCCCCCCAATTTCACTCCAATGATGTCAGATAACTATTAGTCCTACTGAGTAACATCCCTTGCAAGCAAATTACCAATACATGGTCTTTTTCCACAAAAAGCATTAGAAAGGGGCTATGATCAGACAACATCACTCATTAAACAACATATTATGGATGACTCATTAAACAACCTGTTCTGGATGAGGAATGCCAGAGTAACCTAGGCAGAATTCCTAAATTGCCAATGGACCAGCATGTAATATATCTTCTAAAACCTGCTTTATAGCTCACGAACTTTGTTTGCTCAGAACATAGAAGAACCCTGGTTAAGGTGCAAGGCCCATCGTTTGGTGGTACTAGAGCAAAAACATTTTTACAATTCTCTATACAGAACAATTATGTCCATGTGAGCATGAGAAGAATTGAACATGTAGCATTGCTTGTCAGTTTTTAGAGGCATTTCAAAATATCTGTTGGAGTTGCCGGGTTGTGCTAGAATTTCTACATAACCTTTCCTATTGTCTGACAAAATCTCTAGCATAACATAAAGATTATGTTCAATTCCAGTCATGTCCAACTCTAGAGATCAGTGCTCATCTCCGTTTCTTAGCCAAGGGAGCCGGTATTATCTGAAGACATTTCTGTAGTCATGTGACTAGCATGATTATATGCTAAGGTACACAGAATGCTGTTAACTTTCCAGCGAAGTAGTACCTATTTAATCTACTCACATTTGCATGCTCTTGCTAGATGGGCAAGAGTTGAAACAGGAATGAGGTCTTGAACCTGGCCTATCAGCTTTCTTGCTGACAAGCTCAATGTCTTTAACTGCTCAGCCATCGCACCCCCTTTTACCATAATATATAATATAGCAAATTTTGTGTCAGTTTTTATCTCTATTTAGAATTAGTTTCCCTATTATTTATTCTTATAGGTTTGAAATTTGTATTGTTTTAGTTTTAACTATCTACTTTGGCAGTTCTGAGTCATTCTGATTAGTGGTGTACATTTTCATTGTTTCAACATATGGTTTATCTACTTGTTTATATTTACTCCTACAATTCCTTCTTAAAATGTATATATGTCTAATAAATACTGGAAAATATTAAATAGAATAAAGCTAATGGCTGAGTCATATCCGACACTTCTGTTTCTGTGGTCCTTGCATATCTACCAGTTTTTCATATCTACCATTTTAAAGAAGTAAACACATGAAAACAATAGAGTAACCCTTGAAACACTTTAATTCTATTTTAAAAGGCATAAGCAATTCTCCAAAGTCTGCTCCCTTAACCTCAGGTCATGAAAATTGAAAATCTTGTTCCACTGACATATGAAACATGGTAATTTCCACTTTGTTTTATTGATTCACATGCATTCTATGACACTTAATCCTTCCCACATATGTTATTGTACTCCAACTCACTAACATGAGGTCAGAATATAATGTTGCCAGAAACTCATTTTTAAACTATAGATTACCTATTTATTAATATATATTTTCTGTGTGTCAAAGCTATATTGTGAGGGGCTCATTTCATGTCTCCCTACTTCTGGCATAAACATTGTTTTTTCATCTACCAGACTCTTTGGCTATGTGCTTGTTGATACATTAGGCTGAGAACTCCTGACTGCTAGTGGCCACTTTAAGCTGCTGCAGATGCCGTCCTGTTACTGGAAAATGCCCTTCATTTTCATTTTGGTCATGTTTACAGGGAAGATGAAACCGTGTATCCAACACGTGATTTTCAAAGGGCTTATTAAGTTTTACATAAATGCCTTAGTAGTATGGGGTTAATACTGTTCTTGAAAAACAGCTAGGGCTTGATACTCAGAAAATTTATTTTAGTCAGGAAAGACACTCATTATATACCAGGTCTGGGCTGCAGACAATAGAAAGTAAAAGAGGGGACATTGACAGTAATATGCAAGAACTATTGGCAAAGGGGACCAAAGCATCATTCAGTCCTGTTGAAACAAGGTAATATTCAGAAGCAGACCATAATCTGCCTTCCTAATTCACTGGGGTAAAAGAGGAAGAGTGGTTTAACACAATTAGACTTGCAAGTTTTTGTTATTATAGGCAATCTTAATAAAATGTGACTCTAATCTTCCTGGAGAGTGGATTTTCTCATCTGGTCTACTTTATGGGAATGACATGGTTATTGTTACTGCATAGTGTTACTGTTATATGTTATACATTGTTTTGTTAGTAATGCAATAATTTCATTGTGTATATTACTGTGGGAGGGGAAAGGGGTATGTCAACTCAGTTCTACCTACCCACTTCTGGCTTCAGAAATACTAGATAACATGGTGATCTCTGCCATCATTACATGTGAGCCAATTACAATTGCAATCCACTGGTTACTTTCCAATGCTGCCAGCCACCTTTGTTGCTTGCTTGTAGCACTGCCATATCCATGCAACACAGTTGGATCTCGGTGCTTGCAACCTGTTAGTCAAGTAACTTAACAGGTGATTAGATATGCCTTCTCAAGCACCTGCCTACACTTGTCAAACCTACAGGAAGCAACACTGCAGGGAGTGATGATGGGTCATTGTTTTTTCACAAGCAGGTAATTAATTATTGTTGGAAAGGAAAATAAAGCCCAAGGGAATCCAGCACATTCTTTAATTTGTCCTGCATTAAATCAGTAAAGACAGCACAGTTGCTGTTCTCCTTCGTATAGTGGATTAAAGATCAGCAATGAAGATAGTACAATTTATGCTAGTATATTTTTCTGCCAGCAAAAGGAGTGAATAACAGAACTTTTGGACAGCCATCTAGTTTTCCCCATACCTATAATTAGTTCGACCTTTGGATACATTCCATTTAAACTCATCATTAATGATGGAAATACGAATAGAATAGAATAGAATAGAATAGAATAGAATAGAATAGAATAGAATAGAATAGAATAGAATAGATAATTTAAAGCAACATGTAATCAAGGGCCATTTGTTATTTGAGGAAAAGATAAAATCAGCTATCATCTTTCCCATGAAAATCCAGGCAAGCTTTTCTGGGCTACAGAACTCAGATCTGTACTTTCAAAGAAATTAGGCCATAATGTAATATTGTAAACAATATTATTTGCTCACTCTTAAATGTATTTTTTGTTTAGTCTCTAATACAGGGGTCTGAAATCTTAAACACTCAAAGAGCCATTTGGACCCATTTCCCACAGATAAGAAAAAACCAGGATCCCCAAACCTGGGTGGGCATGGCCAACTCAATGTCACTCACTTCTACCAGTCACATGAACCCCCCCTAGTGATGCCTACCCAGCCGGTCATTAGGGCAGAGAACTAGTTGTTAGAAAATACCGGGAACCCAAAATCCTTACGACATCTCTCTCTCTCCCCTCCCTCCCTCCCCCCTTTCTCTCCCCCTCTCTCTGTATCTCTCTGTCTCTGCCCTGGCTGCTTCTCTATTCCCTGTTGTCACCCTTACCTTCTCAGGCCAGGTGAGGAGTGACTGGGAGGGGAGGGTGAGGGGCAGAGCCAGCCACTGGTGGGATCACCTGACAGGGGGCCACAGCAGAGGGCCCAAAGAGCCGCAAGTTGCTGACCCCTGCTCTAATATAATCTTTGTTTCATTCCTGGGTATTAAAATGTATGAAGTTACTCTTTTTACATAAAAATTCTACTTTCTGGAAGTTGTAATGTACACCATCATGGATGGAGGAATGGTATTTCAGTGTGGCCTTACTAGAGTAGCATACAATGGTAGTATCATTTCATGGGACTTGATACTATCACTCTCTTAATGCAGCCTACAGCATCATTTCCTTGACTTTCTTCTTCCTTACATATTGAAAGAATTATTTTTGTTGTTGTTGTTGAAAGTCTTAGCTTATTCACCCTTGCAGTCTCCTGTTTCTTTCCTCTAGGTCATTGCTTTTTTCCAAAATTTTCTTTTTGGTCCTTTCTGAATAAAAGTTTACTTTAAGATAGTTAAAGTGCTATAACATTAGTAGCCAACTAACCTCATAATTTATGTGATAACTAAGTAAACTGAGCTGAGCTTTATTCACTTTCATTGTGATAACATATAATAGCTAAAGACTTAATATCTTTCTATATGTATTTCTTCTAGGTATTTGGTTAGAGCTGGTTTTCAAGTTTCCTCTTTATATTATTCTGCCCCTAGTTATATTTTACATAGTTTTGTTTTTTAATTTAATTTGTAAACTTTTGGAGTTTCTAGAAAATCTATCTATAAACTCTCTAAACATCAATTATATTGCATTTGTTAGACTTCAAGATTTCATAGAGCTGTCTTTTTGCTTTTATCTCACTATAGTTGATCTAAAAAATACTTGAACTGGGAATTTTAACTTTAATTTAATTGTAATGGAATTCATAAAATCTCATCACAAAAGAATGCAATGCTGACCTTCAGGAATTTAATTAATCTCTTCAGATTCTTGTTTCAAGTATGATTTAGCAGAGGAAAGCTTCCATTAACTTGGCAGCTAAGTAATAATCACTCTTGTTTATTAAGTGCAAGCAGAATTTTCCAGTATAATATATATTATGAACAACAATCATGCTCATTGAATTATAAGCAATATTAGGCTGCAACTAGCTATCAGTAAAATAATAAAATTATTCTATATAGAAGACAAATACTATAGCTTGCTCCCCATTTCAAACTTCAGCTTTCTGACCCTTTATAAAAAGTATTGTTTATTTTGTCTAATGTTAAGTAGCACATAGCTCAAAAGAAATATATTTTCATATGTTACAGAGAATTACTGGAATGCTGCATCATTTGTTACTCGATCTTCATATCTCCACTTCTCCACCTTTCAAGGAGAGACTAATGCTGACATTTCATTCTACTTCAAAACATCAGCCCCTGATGGAGTCTTCCTTGAGAATCGGGGGAATTCAGATTTCATCAAACTTGAGTTAAAATGTAAGTATGTCCACAGCATGAATTAGAGTATCAGATGAAAGTAAGATAAGGTTTTAAATTTTTATTATCATGCATACACTATGAACTCTATGAAGCCAAAAAAAAAAAAAAATAGCTTGGGTGTCCTGTCTTAAACTAGAATGTTTAATGCTTAATTTAATGTTCTTAATCCAGCCAGCTCAGAAGTAGGCCTGCTTACATAGCTATGCTAAATAATAATGCCACTTTCCTTTGATTTAAAAAACCCCAATGATTTAAGGAGATGGACATGATTCTCTTCCTTATAATCACACTACACAATAATTAGACTAAAGTTTTCACTTAAAATGATAAATTCAAGGTTGCACATTCTAATAGTTTAATATATTTATCTCTAGTCCATTTAGGGGCACAAAGGTATACTGGTGTATCTTGATCTCTTATGCCAATTGATCTCTCTTCTGCCCTGGTAATGAGGCCAATGAGTAGTGCTTAAAGTTACAGCTTTAATGTAAAACATTTACATTTACAATATTTACATATTGTAAATACATTTACATGGCTACGAACAAAGACAAGGAGGAGGGATTTTGCAACTACCTAAATACAGAGATTTACGAATAAAAAGGGACATTAGGACAGGGACGGTAGGCACGTTGGTGCGCTTATGCACACCCCTACAGACCTCTTAGGAATGGGATGAGGTCAACAGTAGACAGTCTAAGGTTAAAGTTTTGGGGGTTTGGGGAAGAAACCACAGTGTCAGATAGTGCATTCCAGGCACTGACCATTCTGTTACTGAAGCCATATTTTCTGCTTATCAAGTTTGGAGCGGTTTACATTAAGTTTATATCTATTGTGTGTTCGTGTATTGTTGTGGTTGAAGCTGAAGTAGTCATTGATAGGTAGAACATTTTAGCAGATAATTTTATGTTCTACGCTTAGGTCAGACCGAAGGCGGAGTTGTTCTAAATTGTCTAAGCCCAAAATTTCAAGTCTGGTGGCGTAAGGAATTCTATTGCGAGCAGAGGAATGGAGGACTCTTCTCATGAAAATATCTCTGGACTTTCTCAATTGTATTAATGTCTGATATGCAGTGTGAGTTCCAGACAGATGAGCTGTGTTCAAGAATTGATCTAGCAAATGTTTTGTATGTTTTAGTTTAGTAGTACAATATTACCAGAGAAGAAGCTACGCAAAATTAGGTTAACAACTCTTAATGCCTTTTTGGCAATGTTGTTACAGTGGGCTCTGGCACGTAGATCTTTAGAAATGAGTACTCCAAGGTCCTTGACAGATTGAGGGTTGTCTATAAGATCATGTCCATCTAGCCTGTATTTTATGTTCTGATTTTTTTTCACTAATGTGTAAGACAAAGCATTTGTTGGTTGAGATTTGAAGTTGCCACTTGTTTGACCAATCTGACACATAGTCACGGTCTTTTTGAAGGGTAGCAGCATTGTCGGTGGTGTTGAATAGTTTTACATCATCAGCGAAGAGAACAGTTGCTTTTAATATTATCGCAAATGTCATTTATGTAAAGTATAAAGAGTGTTTGTCCTAAAACGCTGTCTTGGGAAACACCGCTGTTGACAGATACAGGATTTGATAGAGTGCTTCCTATTTTGACCACTTGTTGCCTGTTTGACAGGAAAGCAGCTATCCATTTATGCAGGAGTCCAGAAATGCCATAAGAATTTAGCTTTAGAAGTAGTTTGTCATGTACCACTGAATCAAAGGCTTTACAGAAGTCTATGTAAATTGCATCTATTGGTTTGCCCGGATCGAGATGTGTAGTCCATATGTTTTTGCAGTGTAGTAGTTGCAGATTACAGGATAAATTTAGTATTGTCAGAATTTGATCTGAAGTGAGTAAGAACTTTTGGCCTCTCCTGCTTTATTGAAAATCCCCAATACGATCTGTGAAACAAGCATCAAGATCCCCAATACCATGAATTATCCATACATTTTCTCTAATTCACTCTCTCTCTCTCATTCACTAGTTCTTTTCTACTTGCTTGCTTTATCTGAGTCATCTGTCTTGTCTTCTAATGCTTTCACTTTTATGCATCCTTTTGCTCTTTCTTGTTATGTCTATCACTTTGTAAAGGGAACTATTGACAGACCTCTGTGAGTAGACTGCTTGCTCTCTCAACCCTGCCTTAGTAGTTTTTGCTCTCTGTTCCCTTTTTTGCCAGAAAACACTCAAAACTGCAATGTTAGCTAAGTTGCAAAAAGAAAAACAAATAAGGGACAGTTTCTGTGACTCCAGCTTCATCTGCACAGCTTGTAATTAGCTAACACTTTGATCAAATGTTTAACAAATGAGAAGAGAAGGGATAATTTACACAGAGAGCCACCATTTCTCTGAGGATTCAATTTCACAAGCAATTACCAGGACTGAAAAGTCTGGTTGTGCATACTGCAGGCAAAAGCTGCCAATAAAAGCTAGACATATGACAGCCTCAGACTGCATCATTACACAGTCACTGCCAAGTGCCAGAAGTTGGTCATACAGTAATGCTTGTATCAAGAAAAAATGGAACACAGTACTTCAACATCAGATCAGCTGAGTACAATGTTAGGCAAGGCATGAGCTGAAACTTCTGTCATTAGGACAAGTCCTTAAAGAGCTATTAGAAAAGCATTTTTGAAGGGTGGCTTCTGATTTAGATGCTTTTGTAGAGGTCAAAGCATATTATTTGACTTGCTGATTGGCTACCATGGGCATGGTAATTTGTCTCCCTACATTTCCTTTTTTTTTATTTTATGCAAGAGGGCCAAAGCCATTGCACTAATATGTGAACATAATAATTAAATATTTAAAGTGCATAAACATGATATTGTTTTCACAATATCTCTTATATATAAACAATACATCTATAAAAGATAGTTATGCTACATTAGTCTATTGGTTAATAACCCCTCAGCATTTACCATGTTAAATTTTGACCAAATTTACTTAAATTCTACACATATGATCAGGATCTTCATATATTTAAAAGAATGCAGACATTTTATTTACTGAGTGAAAGAAAAGTATTATAATGTGAAACCAATCTGCTCTGCAGAAGAGTTAATGAAGTTTGCTCTTATGGAGAATCCATTAATAAAGTACAATAAAGAGCTGTAAAACATTTGTTTGGCCCATTCATCAAACAATACTTCTTTCTACTTGTCACCTATCAAGGATCAGCTAGCAAAGATGGAGAAACATGTCAGGCAACATGTTTACATAATTTGATATGTTTATATTATAATTACTTTTACATGTCACACATCAAGATAGACTTCCATTCTTCAGAATTTAGCAGAAGATCTTGGCTATATTTTAGCATATCGAAAAGAAAGTCTAGGTTTCATTAATTGTAATTTTAGATAAATTTGCTTTCCAAATACCTTTCAATTTACTGAAATAATTTGGCTTCTTCTATTGCTGTCTGTAAGTGCCTGTTTTTCATTCGATAATAGTAATTTTCAATTGAGATTCCAGACATCTGCAATATGTGTAACAGCTGTTCTCATCACTCAGAATTCAAACATCAGATTAGGGACAAGAATTGATAGGAAATCTTCTCTCACTTCAAATTACTAGTACACTAAATTCCTTACTAACTAACTGTTGTTCATGCACAGTCAGCCAGATGTTCAGACTGGATCTGGCATTTTTATCCAGCTCTCGAGTCCTTCCCAAGAACCTGGGATAGTCAGATGTTGATGTTTGATAGTATTAGAAGTATCATTGCAGGATGTAATCTGTTCCAATTAAAGCTGCCTTTTGTAATTGACTGATGGTGAATTTGTCAATGCCAATGGTGTTCAAGTGATGTTCCAGTTGTTTTGGGATTGCACCCAAGGTACCTATTACTATGTACTATCTTTGCTTTCTTTTGCCAGTCATTCTATTTGCAAGTCTTTGTATTTGGTTATCTTCTCCAGTTCTTTCTCTTCTATTCTGCTGTCTCCAGGTAGTGCCATATCCACTATCCAGACTTTTTGCCTTTCTTAACAACAATTGTTAAATCTAGTATGTGGCAGGTGTCTCTTGGTTTGAATTCTGAAGTCCCAGAATACTTTAGCTTCTTCATTTTCTATTACTTTCTCTATTGTATGGTCCCACCAGTTCTTACAAATGAAGGTGAATATATGTGTCCTAGGATAATGTTTCAGGATCCAAACAAGAGGTTTTGTCTTCTGAGCTTTTGGACTCATACTGGAGCCCATCTTCCGGGAACTTCTCAGAGAAAAGCCAGAAGACAAAACCTCTGGTCCCAGTGACCCACCAGTTCTTGCTTGCAGGCAAATGATATTTCTTGCAGATCTTACAATGCACCATTGTTGCTACTTTGTCATGCAGTTGTTTATAGTCGGTCTATATTATTATTATTTAAGATTTAAACTTCAATTCAATTCACAGTCTGGGACTGGTAAAAACTTAATAGTTTAAATCCTAACCAAGAACCTAAGAACTGTTAAGTAATATCTGACTATATAGCCAGTTCCAAGTAAGGTGGGTTTTTTTGCAATCAAAATATTCAGGTCTGAGAAGTTCAAAATTTCCATGAGTCTAGGCAACCTTTGAGTATTGGTTCCTATTGGTACAACCATTGATTTCTTCCTCCACAATTGTTCAACTTCAATTTGCAGGTTGCAGTATTTTGTTATTTTTTTCTAGTTATTTCTCTTCAGTTCATGTCTCACCTGGTATTGCAATGTCAATGAACCAGACTTTTTTTCTTTTCCACAATAGTGATGTCAGGCATATTGTGGGCCAGATGTCTGTCTGTTTGGATTCAAAACTCCCACAAAATCTTGACCTGTTCATTTTCAAGAACTTTGTCAATTTGGTGTTCCCAGTAATTTTTGCTGCATTTGGACCCAAACTTCTTGAAGTTTCCAATGTATGATGATATTATTATTATTATTGGTTAATCTTTAGTGAGATTCACAGCCTTTGAGGCTGGTTAATAGCTCAGCAGCTCGAGTCCTAACCAAGGATCTAGGAACTGTTAAGGTATTGTCGGAGGATGTAAGCTGTTCTGAGTAAGGTGTTTTTTTGTAGATTCAAAATGTTCAAGTCTGGCAAATTTAGAATTTCTAAATAGGGGGGTAGCCCTTTGGGTATTGCTCCAAGGGCTCCAATTACAATCGGGACAACACATGATTTCTTTTTCCATAGTCGCTCAACTTCAATTTGCAAGTCCCGGTACTTTGTGATTCCTTCTTGCTGCCCATCTTCAATCCGTGCATCACCAGGTATTGCAATGTCAATGAACCATACTTTTTTCTTTTCAACTATTGTTATGTCAGGTGTGTTGTGGACCAAGTGCCTGTCAGTCTGAATCCTAAAGTCCCACAAGATCTTGAGTTTCTCATTCTCTAAAACTTTTTCAACCTGATGTTCCCAGTGGTTTTTGCTGTACTCAAATCCAAACTTCTGGCACAATTTCCAGTGAATGATCTTAGCAACACGGTCATGGCGTTGTAGGTAGTCAGTTTGTGAAATTTTGCTGCATCCACTGATCAGGTGGTCGACTGTCTCATCTTTCTCATTGCAGAGGCGGCATTTGCTGTTGGTGGTAACATGTTGAATTTTTGCCTTCATGTAGTTTGTGGCTAGGGCTTGTTCTTGAGCTGCCAAAATAAAGCTTTCTGTTTCTTTTTTCAGTACTCCTGATCTTAACCAGTTCCAAGTTAGTTTCTGGTCAGCTTTGCCTTCGATACTTTTCAAGTATTGGCCATGCAGAGCTTTTCTTTTCCAATTTTCAGCTCGCTGCTCAATTACTTCTTTCTTATATTCTGCTTTTGTTTTAGTTGTCTTTAAAATGTCTTCTTTATTTACTTCCTTAATCATTGGTTCTTCACTTTTCTGGATGTAATCATTCAAGCTGCATTTTTCTTCTTCCACAGTCTGCTTTACTTATAGGAATCCTCGACCACCCTCTGCTCTTGGTAAATATAATCGGTCAACATCACTTTTCGGGTGCAAGGCATGATTCATTGTCATAAGCTTCCTTGTTTTTCTGTCCAAATTGTCTAACTCCATCTGGGTCCAGTCAATTATTCCTGCAGAGTATCTAATCACAGGTATAGCCCAGATATTTATGGCTTTTATGATGTTTCCTCCACTCAATTTGGACATTAATATCTTACGAATTCGCCGAATGTACTTGGCTGAAGTTGATTCCTTGACTTTATTATGCATTAAGTCAGAGGCTTCTAAAATCCCCAAGTACTTGTAGCCTTCTTCTGATTTTACTGCCTTTATCATTTCTTCATTCTCTAGTTCTATTCCATCCTCTTCTATGATCTTGCCTGCTTTGGTTGCTATATTATTATTATTATTATTATTATTATTATTATTATTATTATATACTTTATTCATTAAACATGACTCAGTCAACTGAACATTCAAAAATGCATCACTTTTTATTATTTTTACATAATAATAATATGTATTATTATTAAGAAAATAGACATGAAAAGATTAATTAATTAATTAACAAAAATATTATTATTATTATTATTATTATTATTATCATCATCATCATCAGATTTGTCAATACTTATGGTGTTCAAGTGGTGCTTCGGTTGTTTTAGGATTGCACCGAAGGCACCTATTACTATTGGTACTATCCTTGCTTGCCTTTGCCGTAGTCGTTCTATTTTTATTTGTAGCTCTTTGTATTTTGCTATCCTTTCCAGTTCTTTCTCTTCTATTCTGCTGTCTCCAGGCACTGCCACATCCACTATCCACTGATAAGTCTGGGGTGTTATGTAGCAGGTGCCTGTCTGTCTGAATTCTGAAGTCCCAGAGCAATTTAACTTCTTCATTGTCCGTGACTTTCTCTATTTTATGGCCCCATCAGTTCTTGCTTGCAGGCAAATGATATCTTTTTCAGATCTTGCAATGCACCATTGTTGCTATTTTGTCATGCCGTTGCTTGTAGTTAGTATGTGCGATCTTCTTGCAGCAGCTTACCAGGTATTCCACTGTTCCTTCAGCTTCTTTGCATAGGCGACACTTACTGTCTGTTGCTATCTTCTCAATTCTGGCTTTGTATGCATTTGTCCTTAAGGCTTGGTCTTGTGCAGCCAGAATTAATCCCTCAATCTCTTTCTTTAACTTTCTTGCTCTTAGCCATTGCCATATCTTGTTATTATCTGCTTTCCCTGCTATTTTTTTAATGTACTGGCCATGTAGTGCTTTGTCTTCCCATTCCTATATTCTGTTCTTCATTTGGTCTTTCTTGTAGGCTAGTTTGGTCTCTCCAGTAGTCAGCAAGCCTTCCTGGCATACTAACTTCAGTGCATCTTCTTCATTGTCATTCAGATATTCTTCCAAAGCCCTTTTTTCAGTTATCTGATGTACTTGCAACATTCAATGACTTCGTATTTGCCTTGGTATGTAGAGTCTGTCAATGCCACTGTGAGAATGTAGTGCATGATTCATTGTCATTATTTTTCTGGTCTTCCTATCCATTGCTTTTAATTCTGCTTGAGTCCAGTCCTCTATTCCTGCTGTGTATCTAATGACTGAAATTGCCCAGGTGTTGATTGCCTTGATGGTATTTTCTCCATTGAGTTTGGACTTTAAGATTTTCTTCACTCTCTTGATGTATTCACCTCTAACCTTTTTCTTGATTTCAGTGTGCTTGAGGATGTCAGCTTGAAGGATAAGTATTTGTAGTACTCATCTTTATCCAGAGTATTAATGTTATTTTCATGGGTCATCTTGATTCCTTCAACTTTCACTATTTTTCCTTGTTTGATAATGAGTGTGACACATTTGTCCAATCCAAACTCAATTGCAATATCTTGCCTATATATATAAATAGTGCTGAGCAGCAATTCTATTTCAGATGTTCTTTTCTCATATAGCTTTAGATCATCCATGTAAACGAGGTGGGATAGTCTGACAGATGTTTTTGATATTTGATAGCCATGGCCTGAATTATTCAGTATTGTTGACAGAGGAAACAGTGCAATGACAAATAGTAGTGGTGATAGTGAATCTCCTTGAAATATTCTTCTCTTGATATTAACTTCTCCCAGTCTCTCACCATTGACCTGCAATTGTGTCTTCCATTGTGCCATCGATCTTTTCACAAATCTTTTAATGTTTCTACTGACTTTATTATCCACTAATGTGGCAGAGAATCAAATTACTTTTTGTAGTCAATCCATGCTACATTCAGGTTGGTCTTCCTTCTCTTGCAGTTTTCCAAAATAATTTTGCCAATTAGGAGTTGACCTTTTGTTCGTCTGCTATCAGGGCAATTACCTTTCTGCTCAGGTGGAAAGAGATTGTTTTCAACTGGATGCTGTTGGACTGCATCAGCTACTACACCAGTTAATAATTTGAAAGTTGTTGGTAAGTAGGTAATTGGCCTGTAGTTGCCTGGTGCTGCCCCTTTTGTTGGATCTCTCATTAACAGGTAGTTTTGCCAGATGCTAGCCACTCTTCAATTTCACCTCCTTGTAGTATATTGTTAAACTGATTGGCAATGAATGGGTATAAACTAGTTAGATGTTTCAACCAAAAAGTATGCAGTTCATCTTCACCTGGTGCTGACCAATTCTTGATCTTCCTTGCTCTTTTCTCTACCTTTTCTGCTGTTATTACTAGTTCTTTCATTTCAACCTCTTTTTTTTATTCTTATCCGTCTCTTTTAACCAAGCTGCATCCCTGTTGTATTTCTTGGGTTATCCCATATCTGCGCCCAAAACGGCACTGTTTCTTCCTTGTCAGGTACTGACTAATTCACTGCAGTTTCTCCATTGATGGATTGGTTGCAACATTTATGATTGGATTGAAATTGCAGGTTCTGCCTATAATTTGCAATTCAAGCTTCATATCTGATAATCTTCTTGGCTATATCTGTTATTTGCTGCTTTATTATTTCCAGTGCTTCCTTTATCTTCCTTGATTCTAAGTGATATTTCTTGATTATGTATTCTTTGGTCTTCTTGTTCTTCAGCTTCTTTTCTTTCATTTCTTCTAGCTTGCTTGATCTTAATTTGCTAATCTTATTTTCCAATCTAGAAAGTAAAATTAGCAAGTTGCACAGTTTAATTTTTTTTTCTCTGTTGATTTTGCATCCCAGTTATTCAGTTATAACTGCAGCTATGTTGTTGTACATTAGTTGGTTTGTTTCATGCAGTGAGTTGCTGCTTATACTTGATATTGCAGTATTTGCATCTTTTAATACTTGTGCTAGCTGTTTCTTTGGAAGAAGCTTTAATGCAGGCAGCCTTATTCTGATGTTTTTGTGCTGTTCTAGATGCTCAGTTATTCTTTGTTTCAGTTCTTTTACTTCTTTTGTTACAGAGTTTTGTTCTTCCTGAGGCAGAGGAGTGGGTGCCTGGTTTCTAAATGAAAACAATTGTGTATCTCTGTTGGATTCCTCTACTACCAACTCTCCCTGGTTTGCCTCTACATTCTGAATTACTTCTGGCAAGGCTTTGATTTCTTTGCCTTGGGTGAACCTTTGCAGTTCTTCCAATTCTGCTTCTGTGAATGCTTTATTTTGTATTTGTATTCTGTTATTTCTGATTTTGGATTTTGTTCTTTCCAGAACTGGTGCATTTGTTTCAAATATCCTCTTCTTGTTGGGCTTGCTCTGTAATAACAGATAGTTATTTCTTTGTTTTCAATCACTGTATACTTGCAATGGATAAACATCTTTTCTTCCAGTAGTTCTGCAGCTGCTTACCCTGGTTGCTCAGCCAACAATTCTGAGTCCTGAAGCTCATTTTTCACCAGATACCTAGTGCAGACCTTGTTAACCAGGGCAACATTCAAGCCAGTATGGCTTTCTGAAACTTAGATCTCGCCATATTTTTTACGGGAGAGACACTCTTTGTCTGATTCCTCTGATGAGACCTGTCCAGTATGGTTGAATCTGTGGCATAGCTCTCATCTTCCTCAGAGCACAGAAGCTCCACAACCACGCCAAGGTAGTGCCTCACTGGGGGATTATTATTATTATAATTCTGCTCAAATTAATCAGTCTCATTATAATTGTTACCATCGTGTCCTGAGCTGTGTCTTACATTGTTTATTGGAGTAATGGATGGATACCAATAAGTTTAAATCAATCTATGAAACTCTCTGTCTACTTTCTGCAACCTGAAGAAGGTAAAATAGCTATATTTACAGTACCTATTTATAAAAAGAGTACACTTTGCCCCTGCTTAAATCTGATTCTATCTCCTTTTTATATAACTTAGAATTTTCATTTGTAACAGTCACTCCGAAATACTTTACCTTTTTCACAACTTTAAAACCAGTTTCACATTTCAATTTCTTCCAATCTTACACCTTCATATTCTTAGTCAATATTGTCATTTTTAGTTTATTTAATTTTAAGCTCACCATTTCTCCAAATAGTTTAATCTTCCTCATAACATATTCAATATTCTCTAGCAGGTCTTGCACAATCAATACCAAATAATCAACAAAAGCATGAAATTTATAATTGATTGCTTTAATTTGTAATCCTGTTGTCTTGCCTAATATTCCTATTTAACAATTCCAACAGCAGAATAAATAAATGGGATAACGGACCGCCCTTGTCTTATTCCTTTCTGGATTTCACATGATATTGTTAAATTTCCATTCACTATAATCTGAGCTTTGTGGAATATATAAATGGACTTCAAACTCTGTATAAAACTCAATCTAAAATCCATCCTTTCAACTATTTTACACATAAATTCCCAATTCAAATTATCAAATGCTTTTGCTGCACCTACAAAATTAATGTGAACTGTTTGTTGCTACATTGTTGTAAATGTTCAATTATTTCCAACAATACTGATACATTATCTTTAGTTGTCTTTTGGGTAAAAAAAAAAACCATACTCGTCTTCAGGTATGTAATCCTGTAAACCTTTTTAAGTCTTTCAGCTTAAATAGATATGAAAAGATTGTAATTTTTACTAAGAAGATAAATTGGCCTGCAATTCTTCACAGAGATTAAGACAATTCCTTCTTTAGGTATTAAAGAGATCTAGGCCTTCTTCCATGAATCCAGCACAGGGTTTCTATGTGAAATAATTTTCATTAAGTCTTTCATCGGAAAAAGTAATTGATCTTCAAGGATTTTATGAAATCCACATGGTGATTTACCATGTGGATTTTATAAAATCTTTGAAGGTCCCAGGAATTTACCTGTCTTAGCTCTTTTAATTGCTTCTATTATTTCAAATGCACTTATTCGACTGTTCAGAATTTGCTTATAGTTTTCTTTTTTATTATTATTAAAAAGTTTTACAAAGAAAAATTTCCCCCCCAATATTCCCCCCACCCTTTTTCCCTCC
Organism: Arizona elegans; assembly: GCA_022577455.1. Lineage (NCBI taxonomy): Eukaryota > Metazoa > Chordata > Lepidosauria > Squamata > Colubridae > Arizona > Arizona elegans. The sequence continues at coordinate 89,570,715 of JAKOOJ010000004.1, forward strand.
CCACCACCCCTGCACCCCTTCCCCCCATCCCATCCCACCCTCCCCCCATCCCATCCCACCCTCCCCCTCAGACTTCCCAAAGCAAAATACAGGGTATTTCAATTAAGAATCATAAGCTAAATTAACCTAACTATTCTTAAACTACCAAATCCCCCCCGAAACCTTAACTCCACTATAGATAACGTAATACTTCTAAAGTTTAACATTCATTCATAAGCTATTTGATATTTTCTTGTCTGATACTTATTTTGAATATAATCAATCCATCTTCTCCTTTCCGATATATATCTTTCTTGTGTATAGTCCTTCAAATACGCTGAAATTTTCGCCATTTCCACTAGATTTGCTACTTTCAATGTCCATTCTTCAATAGTAGGCAAAGAGTCCTTCTTCCAGTATTGCGCTACCAACAGCCTAGCTGCTGATATTAAGTTTAAAATCAGTTTAGTCTCTAATGCTGTACAATCCGTAGTTATACCCAATAAAAACAATTGCGGAGTAAATTTCAACCTTTTTTTCAGGATGTTCTGCATCACCCACCAAATTTTTATCCAAAATGCCTTGATTTTCTTACAAGTCCACCATATATGATAATAATTTGCATCATCACATTCACATCTCCAACATTTAGCTTGCAAATTTGGCTACATACATGATACAAAATAAAGCTCTAAGCGGTTCTACCATTTCAGACTGTAAATTCTTGTATAAACAGTTGTTAATCCATCTGTTCCCGGAGCTTTACCTGTTTTTACCTGTTTAATTGCTGCAATAATCTCCTCAGAGGTTATTGGCTGATTCAATCCTTCCCTCTGTTCTAACATTAATTCAGGAATATTCTCTTCCTTTAGGTATCTATCTATATCTATGCCTTGTATTGAATCACTAGCATATAACTTTGTATAAAATTTTAAAAAACCTTTTTTGATCATATTCTGTTGATAAACTTCCTTACCTCTAAATTCTATCTTACCAATAACTCGTGATTTCTGTTTTTTCCTCAACATATAGGCCAACCACCTGCCTGGTTTATTAGCATTACAAAATGAATTGTGTTTAGCATATTGTAAACTAGTTGCCACTTGATCAGCCATTAACATATTGAATTGCCTCATAGTATGTTTATTGTTTCTTTTACTTTCTTATCTCCTGGATTAAGTATAAGTAATTGTTCTTTCTTTTTTATTTCCTCCTCTATCTCTTTCCGCTTCTTTTGTTGTTTTAATCTATGTTTATTATTCATATGTATTAAAGCTCCCCTCATATAGGCCTTACTTGCATCCCATGCCATTTCCATAGAGGTAGTTGCCATCTTTGGCCCCTCGAAGCTTCAAAAGCATCAGCTGAATATCCTCCTTCATCTTCCAACATATGTGGAGCCGATTCTATAGGTTGAGATAAAGTAACAACCAAGTCATCTGCAAATGCTCTTAATCTGTAATCTTGCTGTCTAATTACAATTCCTTTTATTTTATCAAAGTCATGTATCTTATTCAACAAAACTTCTAAAGTTAAAATAAACAGCAATGGAGACAAAGGGCAACCCTGCCTTGTTCCTTTCTCAATTTTAAAAGCATCTGTTAAACCTCCATTAACTATTATTTGTGCTGTTTGTTCCTGATATATTGCTCTAATTGATTGTGTAAAATACCCTCCAAATGCATTTTTTCTATTATCTTAAACAGAAATTGCCAGTTCAATCGATCAAATGCCTTCTCTGCATCCAAAAATATGAACGCTGCAGGGACTTGGTTGTTTTTTTCCAGATATTCCAATAGATTTACAATTTGTCTAACATTGTATTTCATTTGCCTCCCTTTTATAAACCCTGATTGGTCATTATGAATTGTTTGTTGCATAACTGGCATTAATCTATTCGCTAATATCTTGGCAAAGACTTTGTAATCAGTGTTACCAGGAAGCCAAAGTCCTTTCTACTTCTTAACATTTTTGGAGGGATCTCTTTCAGAACCACCACTTCTTGTCCAGCCACTTGAACCTTATTCTTGTAGGAAGCTTGTAAGATGTCATTTCTGATCCTCCTGGTTGTAAAATAGATCACCACATCTCTTGGCCTTTGTCTTGCCACCCAAGAGTTAACCCTGTAAATTTTATCAATTCGGATTGCCACATCTTCTGGTCTTTCTTTGATTATCCCTGCCATAGCTTGTCCTTTAGATTTTCCCAGCTATTTTCTTTCAGTCCTCTCAATCTCAAGGCAAATTCCATAGGTCTATATTGTAACATAACCAATTCATCATCCACCTTCTCTGTTTTAGTCATAATGTCTCCTACTTTATTTTCCAAGTTCAGATTGGCTTCATTGATTTCTTCTACTCTCTCATCCAGCTGAACAAGGTGTTTTGCCAATCCTGAAACTGCTAGAACAATGTCATCTCTTATTTCATTATGCTTTTCTTCAACAACATCTTTAATTGCCTTTATATCCTCCTCAAATTTTTTTAATTTCCCTTCCATAATTACTGTTTGGTTATTCATAGCTGCAGTTTGATTATTCATGGCTTCTTTTATAAATTCTTTAAGTTCATTAAAAGAAGCCTCCTGGCTCTGTGAATCAGCCAGAAGTTGTGCTTTCTGTATCACTACTGACACTACTGGAGAACCTCCGCCACTTTTAGAAACTCCTGGCTTAGCTTGCTTAGAAGCCATCTTTATTTTAAAAGTCTTTTTCCCTTTCACAGCCACAAAATCCCTTGAACAATTTTCAAAAGTTTATAGTTTATAGTTTGTCAAACAAAATAGTCTTTTCTCCACAAGCTCTCAATTCCCAGCAGCTTTAATCCACTCTCAGAGCACAAAATTCTCAATAAGCACTTTTGTTTCTAGCTTTCACTCTCACGCCCACAACAAAGGCGCCATCTTCCAGCCTCCAGCTCAAAGAGATTCAATTAGAAACAATGTAAACCCGGAGTTAAGCGCTGTTACTTGTAAATGCTTGTTCTCCTGTTTCTGCTCTGTCTTCGCTTGTATTCAGTCAAACTCTCTTTTGCCTGCAGAGTTGGTTGTGACGTCTGGTTCTGTTTAAAACAGAGTCGTCCTGGATCCGGAGCTTCGGTGGGCTGACCGGGGAGCTCTCATCCTCCAAGCCTCTGGAATTATTCCAGGAGTCTTACGGGGAGCTCTACCCACATCCACCAGCTCTCCTCTCCTTCTTCTCCCAATGGAGAGGTTTTCAAGCCACCAGACAGCTGCTTAACGCTGTCAAAGCAGTTTTTACGAGATCGCGGGGCCGGTGGTCCAGAGAGACCATCCACAATGCCGGCGGTGCCAACCGGAAGTCTGAATTTGCTTATAGTTTTCTAATAGTTTAGGAAGATTATATGATGTATAATCATCAATACTTTCCAAGGAGTATTCCTGTTTCTAATGTCAATTAGTATAGTAGTTCCAGAAAAGTTTTTCAGTATTCTAACATTTTAAAAATCTAATCAAGATATATAACTGGAATTGATAAATCTGCAGAATAAGTTTGATAATGTTTTTTATCAATCATTTTTACTTTTATTCAGAAAATTAAAATACAAATGGGAGGGAGGGAGGGCGGGAGGATTTTTTTCAAAAACAAGACAAAATTTACATTTATACTATTTTCACTACAGAGACTCTGTATTTCATCATGTTTCAAAAGCTCTTGTCTTTTTAAATCGAAATTTTGCCCTTTCTTCTTCATCTGTTTTTACTGTGAGAAATATCACTGTATGGCTCTCTGCATCTATCCTGTTTAACCTCCCTGTTTAATTTTGGTTGCTAAACTATATGAGACTAAACAATGCACCAACTTAAAGATAAAGCCCTTTGGGAAGCCTTCGGGGAAAAATGCTCTTTAACTTACAAATTTAAATTGGAAACTTTGATAAAATACCAATAGTCTTAAATCAATCTAAAGAGGAAACCTAGATATAAGAAACTGCAGCCAATCTAGATTTACAACAAGAACTTGGTTTGGATGTGTTTGAGAAGGTGCAAGGCATATGGACTTTACAACAGAATCAGAGTGATAAATTGGATTTTTCAAAGATTGGTGGAAATTTTGGGAATTGACAATATATCCAATTGGAAAACAACTTTGATTGGATTTTTTTGGGAAGATGGATCGACTTTGGAGAATGGATTCATTACATTTAGCCAGACAACAATTGTCAAGAGATATTATGTCTTTGTTTACAGAGAAACTTTTTGAACAACGGAAACTCACAATAAAGATTTATGGCTTTGGGAAATGACATACAACTGTTAGAAAACTCCCTGATCAAATTTTTAAGGAAAAGCTTTATTATTAGGAAGCAGATGGGGATATTTGATCCTGGAGAGATCAGAGATAATGGTTGTGATTTGTAACAAATAAGGAGCTGTAGTAGACTTTATATGAATTAAATACAATAATAGATTGTTACACAGGATTTTTGAAGTTTAATTCTGCTGTTGTTTTACTTGTTAACTGCTATGCTTTTATAAATAGTAGCTAACTGACAGGTAAAATAAGTTGCAAATAGATATAAAAGTTTATAAATTTTGGGCATGCTTTACAATGTGGGCGGGGGACTAACGTTGGAATATATTTATCAATATTCAACTAGGGGAATAGCAATAGCACGTAGACTTTTATATCGCCCCCATAGAGGAGCTTTACAGCACTCTCTGGGCAGTTTACAAGGTCAGCATATTGCCCCCAACAATCTGGGTCCTCATTTTACTGACCTTGGAAAGATGAAAAGCTCAGTCAACCTTAAGCCCTCTTAGGATCGAACTGAGTTTGTTTGCCATACTGCATTCTACCAATTACACCACCAAGACTCCTGGGTTAATATATGTACCATATATGTATTTTTGTCTTTTGCCCTTTTTAATGCACTTGTTTTTCAATGTTTTGTTCATTTTATTTTATTTTTTGTCTTGGTTTGATAATGCTTCCATATGAACACACACATTTTGATTTAGTCAGCCTTTTACTGCTTGTGCACTCTGTGATTCAAATATTGCATATATAAAATTTATAAAAACTGAACATGTTTATTAGCTAAGTTTGATTCTGAAACCATTGGCATACTTATGGCATTCCAAAATGGATCCTCAATATCAATTCTTCTTTTGATATTTTTTAAAGTCACTTTATTGCATGGCATTTTGAGCTTTTATAAAAGTTGGTAACATCTCTGTTGCAGGTTATCCTTAGCTTGAATTTGAGTTGTTTAATATGATTTCTGTAATGTCATTCACCAAAATTTCTGAAGGTTCAAAATCAACAGAATAACAGCTCCCTGACAGAGCAGGAAATCTATAATTATATCATACTTCAAAAGGGCTTTCATTTATCCTTGAAATAAAGAAGAAAAGAAAAAAAATTGTCAAAGAAAATTCATCTCATCTCTGTACAGGCTCTTCTTATATCAAATACTTTGCACTAAAAGAAAATGATATTCAGAAATATAGCTCAGTAACAGATTTTTTTTAAAAAAGAAAAGTACAAATAAAAGAAGAAATGGAACCAGGTAGTTTTCTGAATGAAATAGGAGGAACCCAAGAATGGAAATGCATGTAGTCCTCGACTTATAACACTTCATTTAGTAGTCATTCAAAATTATGCTGGTACTGAAAAAAGTGACTTATGACCATTTTTCACATTTACGACCTTGCAGCATCCCCATGGTCATGTGATCAAAATTCAGTTGTTTGGCAACTGGTTCATATTTATGATGATTGCAATGTCCTGGAGTCATATGATCACCTTTTGCGACTTTCTAACAACAAACTCAATGTCAGATTCACTTAACAACTGTGATTCTAATTTAACAATTGCAGTGATTCACTTAAAAACTATGGCAAGAAAAGTCGTAAATGGCTTGTCTAAAAAAGTTGAGCCGGAAAGTAAATAGTGTCAGAGGTGTATATCATAATCCTAGTCATACACACAACTAATTTAAATACCTAAGTACACAAAAAAAAGAGAGAGAGAGAAAGAACTGTCTATACAATTAAATGCAAAATAAAATGCATGCATTTTTAATATATATATATATATATATATATATACAAGGGAACTAAATAGCTGGCAGCTAGGAAATAAAATATCAAAGTTTCTGGTGTAGATACTTTTAACCATTCTGATAGAGAAATAAAAAACCTCAATCTGCTATATAGCACCCTATAACAATTCCTCTGACGATATATATAAAAGACTGTAGCATTCAAAAATGTTTCAATAAATCTTTCATAAGGGACTGATTTAGACTTGCAGTTCTCTGAATTCCTATTGTAATTTTAGGTCAACAGATAATGTAAAATACAAATAAGTTACACAAAAAAGATTCTTACCATGGTCAAAAATCAGGATTTAGGCTAAAATACCAAGCTTAAACTAGGAAAGAGTTATTGAATGTTGTATATAGAATTATGCTGCATGCTATACTGATTTAACATAATAGGGAATATTGATCTAAGACATTCCTGAGTCTTTTTACAATGCTATTGGTAATGGATTTCAGTTATTCAACTCTCTTTTATTTATTTTTTTCTGTCATCTTTGATTTATGATCCCCAATGATAAATTTAAATGCTCAGAATATACCATGAAACAGTCATAAAATTTGCCTTGATCTCATCATTATACACTGGTTGTATAATATGAATAACAAATAATACTTCTCAGGAAGGTTATGAACAGAAAAAAAAACTGGGAAGGATTTGACAACAAGCAACTTGGCAGAAGAGAAAGACCCTGATCATATTAGAAAAGGTTTCTCGTTTTGAAGATAGGGTTTATTTATCCCGGGAATGCCAGGATAAGTTAAAAGCCCTTGTGGCTCAGGTGGAAAAAGACAGAAAGGTGTCCCCCTTGCTTCTGTCCCAACTATTGGGCAAAATGGTTTTGGACATTTCTATTGTTCCCTGGGCCCGTTTACACTTGAGAGGCCTCCAATGGTTTCTTTTGCCATTTCAGAGGATGGGCAGGGGCATGTCGTCTGCCAGGATTCCCATTCCCAGGGAGATAATCATATCCCTCAGATGGTGGCGGTCTCCAGCCATTTCCAGGGGCTGTCTGTTCTTCAAACCCCAGTGGCTGGTGGTTACTACCAGTGCCAGCATGTTCAGCTGGGGAGCCCATTGCCGGTCTCAGGTGGCGCAGGGCAAGTGGTCAGCCAGAGAAGCATCTCGAAGCATCAACTGGCTGGAGTTATGAGCGATATTTCTAGCCCTTCGGGCATTTCAACATCTTGTGTCCGGTTCCCATGTCCTGGTACTCACGAACAATGTTGCAGCCAAGGCTGACATAAATCGCCAGGGAGGCACCAGGTCCAAGTCCCTGATGTTGGAGGCCAAGAGAGTGGGTCTCTGGGTGGAACATCACCTTTCCTCCTTGAAGGCGGAACACATATCAGGAGTATCAAATGTGCGGGCAGATTGGCTGAGTCAACAACTGATCAACCACTCAGAGTGGTACCTACACCCTCGATTATTCAAAGACCTGACGATCCAATTTGGCGCCCCGGTGGTTGACTTGTTCGCAACCCCGGAGAACACTTACATTCTGCGGTTTTACTCACGGTTTCCAACACAACGAGCAGAAGCAGTGGATGCTCTGCGCTCCCAATGGCCCCCAGGCCTGCTTTACATGTTTCCACCGTTTCCCCTCATTCCGAGGATCCTTCAGAAACTTTTTCAGGAACAGGCGGAGGTCATCTTTCTGGCACCTCATTGTCCAAGGAGGCCATGGTTCGCAGACCTCGTGAGTTTGTCGGTGTCTCCTCCCTGGAGGATCCCATGCACCAAGGATTGTCTCAGCCAACGGGCGGTGTTACACCCAGAGCCCCAGTGGTTACAACTGACCGCCTAGCAGTTGAGTGGAACGCTCTGCAGCGCGTCAATATCCCCGCCACTGCAAATAGGATAATACAGGCTTCTCAGCGGCCTTCCATGGACCGCATTTATTCAGCCACTTGGCGGGCCTTTTGTAATTAGTGTGATCTCAAGGGGTTCCTTGCTCTTCAAGCTTCTGTTGTGCAAGTTCTGATGTTCTTACAGGACGGTCTAGACAGAGGGCTCTCGCCCAATACTTTTCGGAGGCAGGTGGCAGCTATTTCGACGGTCCTGACTTATGGGTCTCTTCCTTCCTTATCACAGGATCTCTTGATACGTAGATTCCTCCAGGGAGCCGCTAACTTATGCCCTCCAGTGTTGCATAGGTATCCCACTTAGAATCTTTCTCTAGTTCTGAACTCTCTTACAGGTGCCCCATACGAACTTTTAAGATCTGCCAGCCTATAGCTCCTATCATGTAAAGTGGCCTTCCTAGTGGTGATAACTTCTGCAAGAAGAATTTCAGAAATTGCTGCACTGTCGATGAGAAGCGACTTGTGTGTGTTCCATGTAGATCACGTGGTCCTTAGACTGGACCCTACCTTTGTACCTAAAAGTAACACTCCGTTTCAACGTTTGCAGGAACTTATTCTCCCAGATTTCTGTCTTCGCCCTTCTCATCCGCGGGAACGGCGGTGGCACAAGTTAGATGTCTGGAGGGCCCTCCGGATATATCTCAAGTGTTCGCCTCAAGATATTCGTCGGACAGAGTCTTTGTTTGTTTCCTTTCTCCCTGTTTCCTTAGGTGGCAGGGTATCTTCTTCGACCATCGGTCGTTGGCTCCGACAGACAATTGCCACAGCTTACAAACTTCACTCTTTGCCTAGACCTGATAACTTGACTGCACATTCGACATGCAGTGCGGCGACGTCAACGGCTTGGGCTACACAGGCTTCATTGCTGGAGATCTGCAGGGTGGCTACCTGGACTTCCCCTTCTCCTTTTATTCATCACTATAAGTTGGATAAATTTGCCTCAGCAGAAGCTGCATTTGGGAGGAGAGTGTTACAGAGGGTACATGTGGAGGGGGAGTCCTCTGACCAGACTGGGCCCACCCGTAGTTAGGGACAGTGAACTTTGGTATGTCCCAGGCCTGGCTGCTGTCTCCACCCACAATGGAGAAGGGGCGTTGGTCCTACCTGAGACGCACCTTCTTGTTGGGTGGAGACAGCAGCCAGCCCGACCCTTCGTCAGTCTGGTCTATGATGTTAACTTTCTTTTGCTCCCATATGCCAAGTCTGTTTTTACGTCTTCGCCAAAAGCTGGAAGCCCCTAGCAACAAGGGCGGGATTTAGCTTAAATGACAGACTCAGTCCATCAATCTGAACCGACGAATACAACCCAGGCCTGGCTGCTGTCTCCACCCAACAAGAAGGTAGGACCAACGCCCCATCTACGGTAGTTAGATAGATGCCAGTGTTTAGGCCTGGGATGCATACCGGTGGTTTTCTACTTGTTTGCAAGTCTGAACATCTGTTAGCAATGCACAGATACAGCTCAGCACATTTGTTTATAAGCAGCAAGTCATTATTTAGTTTACCTAATCCATGTTTCTGTCTGTCTCCATCCAAAAAAGAAAGAAAGAAAGAAACAGGAAAAATTGATACCTTAAGGCATGTTATTTTGAACACAGTGCATCTTAGAATGCCAAAAACAAATGAAGTCCAGTGTTTTAAAAACAAAACAAATAACAACAGTTAGTCAAAGCAGTAAATGAGTTACTTCACAGGGGAGTTTCATATCCAAAAGATTAAAACAGAAAGAATATATCTTTAGCATGAAATATTTTATAATAGATATTTGACGATGTTGTGCTTTTGTTTTTGTTTTACATCAAAAAGTAAAATGTAGAAGTTAATTGCCTTCTTGTACAAATACTTAGGATGCATGGTTTCCCCCTAATTCTTAAATTATTGATTTTAGTTATTAATTATTAAAAATGTAACTCATTTACCAGGTAAAATCTCAAATGGTTATCATCAAGATTCCAAAATTAAACTGTGTTGAAACGTGTCACAGTTCTTATGCTCTGATTTGTTAAAATGTGTTCATGGACTTATTTACTGATCTAGTGCAGGGGTCAGCAACCGGTGGCTCTGGAGCCACATGTGGCTCTTTCGGCCCTCTGCTGTGGCTCCCTGTCAACTGATCCAATCACTGGCTGGCCCCGCCCCTCCCCTCCCAGTCACTCCTTGCCTGGCCAGAGAAGGTAAGGACAATGGCAGGGGATGGAGACTTGCTCCATATTCCAGAGTGGGAGCGAAGCACCGCTGTACTTGCCTTTGTGCAGCAACAGCATTTTGCCTTTGTCACAGTACATTTGCACTCAAGGCAGCCCTCACCTCCTGCCACTTCAGGCTCGGAGTTGTGAGCTACTTCAGGCTCAGAGCTGTTGCCACTTCAATGGCCTGCCCACTGTGCCTTGCACAGCACAGTGAAATTTAGCGTGCTTCACAATGGGGGAGACGGGGTCCCCTCCTTCTCCTGGAGCCCATTACTATGTGGAGCCACAATGCAACCCTGCCCCACTCTCCCTCTTGCCAAGGGAAAGAGAAACAGAAAGAGAAACACAGAGAGAAAGAGAAAAAGAGACAGAGAGACAGAGACAGAGAAAGAGAAAAAGAGAGAGAGGGAGGGAGGGAGGGAGGGAGGGAGAGAGAGAAAGGTGAACAACATACCCGAGGCCAGGTGTGGCAAGAGATGGCCGGGAGGGATGAGGTGGGGTCGGGCAAGGCAAATAATCTAACAACCGGTTCTCTGCCCTAATGACTGGTTCAGTAGGCATGGCTGGGGTTCATGTGACTGGGTGGGAGTGAGTGACGTCGAGGTGGCCACACCCACCCAGTCACACCAGTTGTTACATTATTGGCTCCCGTTGTTTCTTTTCTGTGAGAAACGAGTCCAAATGGTTCTTTGAGTGTTTGTTTCAGATCCCTGAAACCTACTGTACTGTACTGTATTGAGTTACAAAAATACTTTTAGGAAAAGATGTAAGGGTAATCTGGATAATATTGCAGATTTCCATGTGGATAAAGTGGCTGTTTTATTTTTGATGTGGATTGTGCCTGTCTTGTAATGCTGCCTTTAGAACTTGTGTAACCTGAGGAAGTAGGATCAAGGGATGATCCATGCTTTCCTTTCTTCTTCAGATGGCATATTGTGTTGGTTAAGAGATAGTAAATGCTTATTTAAGGGGGGATGATTAGTGGGACTGTAAAAGGTTGGCCTAATATGGCCCTAGGTTCTGCCACGGTTTACCTTTTCCAATAAGCAACCAAATCAGAAGATCATTTAAAACCAATTTATTAGAGTACTCTGATAAAGTGGTGTCTCCCTATGAAAAGGTGGAACCAGGAAAAATGAATTACATTTACTTTTATCGGTAGCACAACCAAAAACTTCAAAGCAAAAATTGATTAGTTTAGAAATAGTAATCTCTTTAGTTGCATTACAAGAATCAAGTCATATGTGGCTTAGGGCCAGGGTATTTACGAGACCGCCTGCTGCTACCGATAACCTCCCACTGGCCAATACGCTCTCACAGAGAGGGCCTCCTCAGGGTGCCGTCGGTCAAGCAATGTCGGCTGGTGGCCCCCAGGGGGAGGGCCTTCTCTGTGGGAGCACCCGCCCTCTGGAATGAGCTACCTCCCGGAATACGGCTGATTCCGGATCTCCGCACTTTCCGTAAGGCCCTGAAGACATTTTTATTTCAGCAAGCCAGCCTGGCCTGAATAGATTTTAGGGGTTTTTAATTGTATTGCTAGGGGTTTTAAATTGGGGCGGCCGTTTAATTTAATTTATTTTTAATTATTTTAACTTTTATATTGCATGTTATTTTAATTCTTGGCTGTTCACTGCCCTGAGTCCCTTCGGAGAGAAGGGCGGGATATAAATTTAATAAATAAATAAATAAAATAAATAAATATGTGAGCATAGCCATAGAAAAGAGCATTGTATTCTGTGTAAAAGAAAAAAACATCAAAATGAATATGGATAAAATACATTCTCAGTGCTTTCCAAGGTTTTGCTGGACTGTTTTCTTTGTTCATGAAGGCTTGAAAACGGCTGAAAAGGAAACTCTTATCTACAATATATTGAATGCTTTCCTGCCTGTCCTGGTTTCTGAAAGAGGCTTTTCTTGAAGGTTATGGTTTATGGGAAATTATTAGCAATATAGGTGAAAAACAAATTTAAAATACAAAAAAGCCCATGTTAGTTAGCCAGTGCAACAGTACTACAAAATGCATGTTTCAAGTATTACAATGTCCATCCTGTGTGGCCTCATTTTGAGGTTGCTGTCTTGATTGCTAGGTCTAATTAAGCTTGGCTGCGTGGCTCAGTGGTAAGACGCTGAGCTTGTTGATCAGGAAGTTTGGTGCTTCGAATCCCTAGTATAGGTCTCCTGCATGAGAGAGGGTTGGATTAGATGACCTCCAAGATCCCTTCCAACTCTGTTACTGTTAATTGTTATAATTTAAGTGCTGGTTATCATCTCTGAGGCCCAATAAGACATAACACTGGTAGATAGCTGAAACCTTTTCAAATGTGAGTGCCTATATGTTCTGAACATAGAGGAATGACCTGATGATGATTACTTCAAAAGTCTGTAAAGTATAGGCAAGAGAAGAAAGGCGTTCTCAGTTACAGTCCCTACATTTGGACTCACTCCTCCTGGAATATCCTTAATCCTGATTAAGTTCTAACAATCATCATGTTTAATAACTAAATGACTAAAGCCATTTTTATTACCTGAATTCATTGTTATATGGATATTGTGTTCAGTAGATTATCTTTTGTTGTACACATTCAAAATCTATGCTGTAAATTCATTAAAATAAACATGATTGCAAGTAGAGATTTTTTTTAAAAAAATCACAAATTAGCAGAATCTGTATTAAATTTATATTTCTCTAACCTTCTCGCATCAGCTGCCACAGATGTATCTTTCTCATTTAATGTTGGAAATGGCCCAGTAGAAATTATTGTCAAGTCACCCCATCCGCTCACTGACGATCAGTGGCATCGAGTGATTGCAGAGCGCAATGTCAAAGAAGCCAGCCTGCAAGTAGATCAATTCCCTAGAGAGATCCGGAAGGCTCCCACGGAAGGTCACACTCGACTAGAACTCTATAGTCAGCTCTATGTTGGTAAGCAGAAACTATATGTTGAACTGAAAATGCAATACCTTTTCTTTATGCCTGTGGTCATACTGGTCCTGGTCATACTGTAAAGACTTCACATTTATTTACTTATTTAAAATATCTATCACCCAATAATTCCACAACTCCTAAATCTGTTCAAAATAGAACACTAATCCTAGACTTCAGCTTTCCTAGATAGAACGTTTAATAAACAAAACACAATAGATGAAAATACTATTTTTGCTCCATTCCCATCAGACAGGATTCAGGCAAGTTTGCCCCTGTAATCTTAGTATTTAAGCTGGTTGATGCGACAAAAGTTTCCTTCAAAATACATTTGGAGTTTTGAATACAGATACTAGCATTTTGGTTTTTTTACTTGAAAAATGTTGTGATAGCTTGTGCAATTTAAGAAATATAAAAGGTGGTCTAAAAATCAGTTACAATTAACAACTAGTCCTACTCTTATGCATTGTGTAACTCTAATCCATATGCCACCAAATAGTAGTATTTAAATGTATCTATCTCATGTTAGCCAAAACAAAGTACTTTATGGTATGGCTAGCATTTGGTTCTTTAATTAAAATATATTATTATAACTTTATTGTCATTGTACATATATACACAGTATACCCATACAACAAAATTCACATAACACCCAAAGACCAGGCCCAACACACATAACAATCCCCAAACACCCCCCTCATCCACCACAAATTCCCCACCCCTGAATCACTCAAACATCCACACAACAGGCCAAGTAATACTTTTAGATAGATAGATAGATAGATAGATAGATATATAGATAGATAGATATAGATATAGATATAGATATAGATATAGATATAGATATAGATATAGATATAGATATAGATATAGATATAGATGTTTTCATAGATTTTCACGGGTACAGGTATGCAAGTCTTGGTGTATTCGGGTTTTTTCCAGTGTAAGATTGAGAGTATCTTGGTGATGTTTCGACGAGGTCCCACTCGTCATCTTCAGGCTGGTGTCTTCGGCTTCATGTCTGTGCGAGCATGATCGGAGATGCCGTCTCTCTATAAATACTGGTGGGGAGGTGTGAAGTGCTGGCTCTGTTGCTGTAGGCAGATTGGTTGGCTGAGTTGTTACATCTTGATTAGTTGATGGAGTTGATGTTTGCAGATTAGTCAATTGTTTCGTAACATCCTGTGTGGGTGAGGTCCTAGCTGTGTGCCCATTAGTCTTTTGTGTTTTAACGACCTGGGTAATGTGTTGTGTGGTAGCATCCTGAGCTCTATTGTTGTGACATCCTGAGTCCTGCGCTGCAACATCCTGCGTAGTTGGCTGTGTTGTGACATCCTGAGTTTTGATGTTGTAACATCCTGAGTTCTGTGATGTATTGTCTTGAGCAGATGGCTGTGATGCAATATCCCGGTTTTTGGTTTGGCTTCGAGTCTGAAGTCTTGTCATGTACTCATGGCATGTGTTAGTTTGCTTTGTGTGGGGATCGGGTGGGGGTGCAGCAGCTGGCGATGTCACCGTGGTCCGGCCCCTGGACGGTGGTTGCATTTCGTCTATGGGATGAGATTGGGTTTGAGTTGACTTCCGGTGGCTCCGCGAAACGCCGACAGAGCTCCTTTTAGGAGCTCCAGCCCCATGACTCCGTATAGCCCCTAGAACAGCGAAAATCAGCTGTCTAGTGGATTTAAAACTCTCCCCCAGGGAAAAGGGGGAGAGAAAAGCAGAAGGGTCTGGGTAGAGCTCCCCTAGACCCTCAGGCTTTTTTTTTTTAAGCCTGGGGTTTGCAGGGTGAGAGCTTGCTGAAAGCCCTTCAAAGCTCTGGAGCCGGGACGAGTCTGCTTAAAGCAAACCGAAGTGTTGCGACCACACCAGCAAAGCAACTAGAAGGATTATAAAGAATTTGGATTTAGGACTTTGGATGCTGGCAGAATTAATCCAGGAGACTAAAAATGATTTTGAAGGAACCAAATTAATCTCCAAAACTGAACAGTTCAACAACAGAGTAATTATGGAAGCCATTGAAATAGAGGAACACCCCCATAACGTGAATAAACGTGATGATACATCCTGGCTACCAGACATCTGGAAACTAGCCCTAGTCAACAAACGAGCCCCAGCCACAAACATTGACACCAGACCCAGGATAACACAAGACACCACCACCAATCATCCTCACCAGACTCAAACCCAACCTCTTTTTAGGAAACAAAAGGTTTTTATTTTTATATTCAAACAACCAAACATTACATTTTCCCAACAATGTCTCTTTTGTCCTCCAAAGGCACGTTGTCCTGATTTTCTTCCTCTTTTCCAAAATGCAAGTATTGTACGCTAACTCCGTTTTTAAAAAAAGATGGTGCCTTAGGGCGTGAAAGTGAAACTTATAAGTGAAAGTTCTTGTTAACATCAGTAACATTGTTAAAGCTATCGGGTAATTCAAGAAAAAAGATTTAAAGAGGAAGTGGAATGGAAAAGACTATAGTATTGATTTTAACTAACTTATATCCCTAATTTGCCTGGAAATAATTGGAGTTAATGACCTGATAGCCGAATTAATACAAACATAAAGAGACAATTGAAAAATGGCTGAAATTAAAGATGGATTATATGAGTCAGCAAATTTACAAGTAGTGACTGTGAAGGACTTAAAAGACTTTTTAAAATCTTTTACTGCTGAGATAAGACAGATAATTAAAAGAACTATTCAAGATTTTAAATTGGGGAATAATAATGACTTGCTGGCTGGAAAAGAGGAAGAAAATCAGGACAACGTGCCTTTGGAGGACAAAAGAGACATTGTTGGGAAAATGTAATGTTTGGTTGTTTGAATATAAAAATAAAAACCTTTTGTTTCCTAAAAAGAGGTTGGGTTTGAGTCTGGTGAGGATGATTGGTGGTGGTGTCTTGTGTTATCCTGGGTCTGGTGTCAATGTTTGTGGCTGGGGCTCGTTTGTTGACTAGGGCTAGTTTCCAGATGTCTGGTAGCCAGGATGTATCATCACGTTTATTCACATTATGGGGGTGTTCCTCTATTTCAATGGCTTCCATAATTATTCTGTTGTTGAACTGTTCAGTTTTGGAGATTAATTTGGTTCCTTCAAAATCAATTTCATGTCCTGTTGTTTTAAGGTGCTGGAAAAGGGAGGAAGTTTTTTCTTCTTTTCTGACTGCGTTCTTGTGTTCTGCGATGTGTGCATTTATTCTCCTATTGGTTTGTCCAATGTATATGGCGGGGCAGATTTTGCATGGTATTTCATAGAGTCCTTGGTTTTCTAGCTGGATCTTGTCTTTGGGGTTTCTTAAGATGTTGGCTATTTTTTGGTCAGGGCAGAAGGTTGTCCTGATACTGTGTTTGTGGAGAATTTTGCTGATTTTATCTGTGATGCCTTTGATGTAAGGGAGGAGGGCGATGCCATTGTCCTGTTCTGTGTCTTGGTTCTTGGGGGATGTCTCCCTTTGGATTAGGTTGGTAATTGTGTTTCTTTGGAATCCGTTAGAGATTGATACATTTGTGAGAGTGTAATTCAGTTTTCAGGTGGTCTTTGTCGGCTAGGCATTTGGTTCTGGAAATGAGAGTCTTGGCTATGGAGTTGATCTGTGCAGGGTGGTGATGTGATTGGGCATTTAAGTAGCGGCTTGTGTGTGTTTTTTTCTGGGAGATGGTGTGTCCTAGGGAGCCATCGGGTTTTCTGTAGACTAGGATGTCCAGAAAGGGGAGTTGGTTGTTAACTTCTATTTCCATAGTAAATTGTATTTTGGGGTGTAGGTTGTTGAGATGTGTGAGGAAATTGTCCAGTTTTTTCTTTCTGTGTGGCCAAATTATGAAAGTGTCATCTACATATCTGAGCCAGAGTTTTGGTGTATTCGGGTCTTTTCCTGTGTAAGATTGAGAGTATCTGGGCGGCGTTTCGGCGAGGTCCCATTCATCATGTTCAGGCTGGTGTCTTTGGCTTCATGCTTGTGCGAGGAAAGTGTGATTGGAGCTGCCGTCTCTCTATAAATGCTGGTGGGGAGGTGGGGAGTTGCTGTGAGCGGGTTGTTGCTATGAGTGGGTTGGTTGCCTGTGTTGTTACATCTTGATTAGTTGATGGAGCTGATGTTTGCAGATTAGTCGGCTGTTTCGTAACATCCTGTGTGGGTGAGGTCCTAGCTGTGTGCCCATTAGTCTTTTGTGTTTTCTCTGTTTTTAAACAGCATAACAAACAGCTATCATATGGCTTTATAATTTAGTTCATTTTTTATGTGATTCCTGTCACCAACACACGTCTGATTTCCAGCTAACTGTACCAAAGAAGTTTCCAAACCGGCAGAAAAGGGACTTAAGAAATGCATTTCTTTTTTAGTTAGAATGCAGAACAAATAATTGAATATCAGACGAAGGAAAACAGATAGTTCACTAAAAGCACTAATTACGAAACTAAAGCTTAAATCTTTTGGACACATAACTTGGAAGCAAATCATTGAAGAAGAACCAGATTCTTACAAAAATTGAAAGAAACTAAGAAAGACTCAAGACCATCCTGGTTAGGTACCAGCAATGTTGACACAAGCATAAGCACACATGATTTCAAGAAGCAGTTATTAATAGAATTCTGGCAAACTGATGTCTATCAAATCATGAAGGAAGTAGCCAAATAACAAACTATCACTTCAAAAATTAGCATAATCCTCTGAAGCAAATCACTAATCCCCCAAGGAAGATGAGTTCTAGACACTGATCCAGTTCTTTCAGAAAACTACCTAAATTTGAAGAAAGGGAGTAGTTTCAACAGAATAGTTATCTTGTATAATTCTGTATAATGTGATGCAGCAGCTTTATGTACATGTTGATGAAATCAACAATTCAAATACCAGAAGCTTGTATCCCAATATCCCCAGTAATGACAAATGCTAGCTAAACCTGCTGATGAAAATCCTCAGTCTTGTTACAGTTGCTCATTATATCTAAATGACTGGGTATAACCTAAAAGAGAAAGGTCTGCTTCAGTACTGAACAATTCACAAATTTATACTTAATAAAAAGGTTGTTATATAAGATCATTTTTTTAGCTCTTAGAGATCTATGGAAGAAAAAAATAAAGAACAAATCTAATGAATAATGACTATACAATTGGGGAAGCTATGCTGCCATTTCAGCTCTGTTGATCTGGTACCTGCCAAGATTCTGAAGGCTTATACATCATTTTAATTTATTTCATTGCTCCGCTTCTATTAACATAGGAGAAAATGAATTTTCTGTCTTACTCTTTTCATCATTTCACACAGTGCTGATTTTATCCCTCAACATATATCTGCTTTCAGGAAATCCACTTATGTGGCTGGTCAATTTTTTGATTTGGTGCTAGGATAACATAATACACTGGTCCTTGCTTTACAGAGCTAATAGTGTAGGAAGTTAGCACCCACCCCTCTCCTAGAAAAATGGAATATTCTAGGAAATATTAAAAAGGCAGAATATTTCCCCTAAAAGAGAAATAGAAATCTTAAGACAGAAACTCAGCCCCAGCTCCCAGCCCCCAGCAGATACTTTGATTATTTACAAGACAAAAGGCTGGGCCAGTTTATCTACAACACAAAAGACCTTCACCTTCAGGACATAATAGAATTAGCCCTCTACCCATCTTACCACATGGTACCTGGGAAGATTATATCACCCAGCAAGATTCAATCAAGCATGGGTGTCTGACAAATCAGGATACATTTCTTGCCTCAGGAACAGGAAGCAAGTTCAAAGCCCAACAGAGGGTATAAATCCCTCTCACCCATATGCTCTTTTTGCCCAGGACCTCAAACCGTGTCCATCATTAAACCACCTTTCCAAGCAGTCTCCATGTTTCCAGTGTCTTTCTTCCCACTTGGAACTGAACCCAAATGGACATTTCTTCCAACAATAATATGCAAATAAATTGTTTGGGATATCTTAAAAGCTGTGTTATACTGAAATGTACCAACTCTTCAGTTCTCAAATAAAAGACTTTGCTATACTCTATTCTTAGAAGTGAACCTGAAGCCTTCCACACAGAAATAAATGCTATAAATGAGACCCTAAACTTCTCATATATGTCGAACCTCACTAATCTGGTTTTCATTTACATTTGGCTGCTAAGAAATGCATGACTTCTAAGAAAAATATTTTAAGCATTATTTTTCTAGGACTGAGCAAATGTCATAAAGTTTGAAAACGTATGATATTTATAGATGCTGTAGGAATCAAATCTTATTTTCAAAGGGTAAGTGAAACTGGACACAGAATATAAGAATAATAAAAAGGATATCCTCTATGGTTATACCACTGCTTATATTTGTTGTCAGGTGGATATTTTAGGATTTATTACATATCTTTTAAAACAATTAAGATATCTAGGAGTACTTGATTCACAATAAACGAAAAGTACTTGTTGCATGTCTGACAAAGAGGGATCCATTGATTCTGGAAAAAGCCAAATGGATTGGTTTGGGACTACAACTGAGGAGGTTTGCATATTATAAAAGTAAATGACAAAAATTAACATTGAAAAAACAATCAACTTGTTAAACATGTTACTCTTTCTTTCCATATACCATTTAATATATGCGTGTTATATTAACTTTTTCACCTTTTGTTCCATAAAGAAATTCTATAAACAAAATCTACACTATGTTTCTATTTAGTATTTGAAAATAGTAGTACATTATTATTGCATTATCATCATCAGATCATTATTAGATCATCTAATAATTATTGATAGCAATCTGAGATCATGTTGATTTGGGTTATTATTACTAAATGTGCTAACAATGGAATGTAAAGAATCAATCCAACAGCTGTTGGAGGAATAAGTTTAGAAAAATTCCCATTATTCATGTTGAACAATAAGGCATTTGCAGATAAACTGAGCATTTCTTTTATCTGCTTCTTCCTTTTGCAAATTATTAATTGCAACTGTTATTTTTTAATACTGCTGCATTTAATTAATTTCATTTGAATTCTGTCTATTTCTTTTTCTAGACTTACTTTAAGACCTAAAGGTTACACAGTCACTATAAAGCAAAAAAAATAAATTTATCTCCCTTTCAAGTTAATGTGCTCTCCTATGGTTTGCACATTTAGAAAAACAATTGAGAACAGTTCTCTCATTCCAAAATTTAATGGAATTTTAGAGTGAGAGATCTATTGAAATAAACATCCTTCCACCCATATCTCTGGGATGGCAACCAAATAAAATTCCATTTACAAGGCTTTATTTGGCTTCTGGATTTCAGCTGAAACTATTCTTCATGTTTCATTAAGTTCATTAATTTTCTGTTCATTCGGTTCATTTTTCATTTGACATTTTATGTTCCTCAGGTGCTGCAGGTGAACAGAAAGGATTTTTGGGTTGCATTCGCTCTTTAAGAATGAATGGATTGACTCTGGATTTAGAAGAAAGAGCAAAAGTTACCCCAGGTGTGAAACCTGGTTGTTCTGGCCATTGCACGAGCTATGGAATACATTGCAAAAATGGTGGCAAATGTGTTGAAAAATATAATGGATATTCATGTGACTGCTCCAAAACAGCTTATGATGGTCCTTTCTGCAGTAAAGGTAAACAGCTCATAATGTTAAGCTAGACATACTTTCTGAAAAATAAATGGAACTGAAATATGCTTATTCCTAAATCACTGAGAACAAGAATGCATGATCATTGTACTGTTTCCAAGAATAATGCAAGGATGTTACTGTTTTCCATTTATTAAATCTTAAAACACTGTGAAACAAAGTACACTCATAACTTTTCCTAATCAGTGTATAGGAAACATGGCTGGCCATTATCTGCAGAATCACCTTTTTAAATTCACAAATTTACATGGGAGAATATATGGAAAATATATATTTGAATCTATCACCATGAAAATAGAAATGAGAGAGAGAGAGAATTTAGCAAACAGAAAAACCTATTACTTTGCATTTAGAGAAACTTAGTTGAGGAAATAGACATAACAGTCCTACCCTGTTTCCCCCAAAATAAGACATCCCCTGATAATAAGCCCAATCAGGCTTTTGACCACATGGCAGTAAGGTCAAGTGCTTATTTCAGGGTTCAAAAAAATATAACACAGGCTCTTATTTTCGGGGAAACACAGTATTGGGAAAAAATGACCGTGAACATTGTAGTTCTTGATTTTAAGGAAAGTTGAAAGCAAGCATAATCAAATGTATATAGGTAGTCCTCAACTTAAAATCATTCATTCAGCAATGATTCAAATTTTCCATTGCATTTTTACAATGAGTGGAGAACATCTGCACTTTATAGCACAGAAGCAAGACAAGAGAAGGCCCACTCCCACATACCAGACAAGGGTGGGGAGCTTCAGAAAAGCCTCCCTTTCCTGCAGATCTTAACAACCACCAAGTTGGGAATACAAGTTGGCTACTTTGATAGACAGGTTGAAATCAAGAGGAGTTCAGATACTTTCAGTTGATTTCAATTAGTTCTGTCCTCCATGTTAAAAAAATAAATATTTCAGAAATTTCTTTCCATGATGGGTCAAGACAAAACATCCATGCAAAAACTAAGCAAAGAAAAGGAGAAAAGAATGAGTCTGTCACTTCTGAATTGCCCTTCTAGCAATTTTGTTTGAAAATAAATATGAGACAAATGTCAAATGATTTGGTTCTGTAAAATAAGTCATATCCTATCAAGTGGATTGTTGGCTTTGTGTGGCTTTGGTATCCATAGCAGAACAAGCTATTTGCTTTGATTATGACTTTTAAAGTTTATTTATATTTATATATAAAATAAATTATTTTTAAAGTTGCTAAACCCTAAAATTAAGTTACAACAGATGCATTTCTAATAACTGAAGCTGCGAGATTCAAAATGAATTTTACTCTGTTCTTTTGGGTATCCATGATGATATTATGAATTGGAATATGCTGCGATAGGCATAGGTACCACTTTGGTGGGAAGGTAATAGTGTTCCATACACCTCAGCATATAGTCATGCTGGCCATATGACAAGGGAACATAGCTGAAGATGGTTTTAGTACATTATCTCTCACAGCAACAGACTCTTGTTTTCAGAAAGTCCTATTCGAACTGGTTGTAGAACAAGAAAGTAGTTCTCAGGAAAGTCCTGATTGTTCTGTAATGCACAGTACTATAGTGTCTTTTGGTTTGGATATACTTTAGGAGTAGTAAAAAGGAGTCTTAAAGTTGCCATAACTACAAGAATAGAGCAGCCAAATGGAATTCAATATAACTTTCTTCTAGAGCCTTTTAACAAATAGAGAGCAGTTTAATCAGCTGCAATTGTTCTTTTGCTGATCTGAGAAATTGTTATAAGTGCTGAAATAAGTCTGCAGACCCAGAAATTGCTTTCTATCCCCAGGTATGTTTTCTTTTCATCCTGGCAGCAGTCCAGCAACAGTTAATAGCTTTCTGAGGAGTGCTTTTGTATTCATTGTTGCATTGTTAGTGGCTTTCTGCCTAAGCAGAGAATGAACTCCATAGCTTGAAATTAATGTGCTTATTTTTACTCAAAAGAGAACTGTCTCTAAGGACAAGGTCACGACATCATGTTTCTCCATCTTAATTAATGTCTTGAATCTGAAAAAAGAGTGCAGATGTAGCCTTTCATTAGAAGAGATGCATTTTGACTCTAGCAAGCTTTCATTCACTTCCATTCTTAACATTTTGTGCACTTGACACCTTTAATTTTTTTTTGTTTCCTTGTGATTTTAATTATTTATATTCTGAATTATGATTGTATGACTTTCCTATAGTACGGTAAGTACTAAATGAAATATAATTGAATTGGTTACCAATTAAATTTCTTTGAATGGTCTTATTGGGTTCTCATTCTGAAAAGAAAGTAGAGGTGAATATATTAGGTTCCTATTTTCTCTTTCAAAAGTTTTCTAAGAGTCCCATTGCTTTCTTTTGAGTTTTTTTTATTTGTTTATTGATAAGAAATCAATAAAGACAAATAAAAAAACTCAGAAGAAACCAATGAGACTCTTAGAAAACTTTTGAAAGAGAAAATAGGAACCTAACATATTCATACTGACATATTAGAATGGCATATTATGTTATTCTATCTTCATAAAATTCAGGAGTTCATTAAAAAGTCCTTCAAAGAACTGTAGGAGATATACAAAGGAAGAAAAAAATGGCCCAAATCACCATTATACTTTGTAAATTAATCATGTTACTAAAACTACGCAATGCTTATGAAGAAACAGAAACACTTATGCTCTCCTTTGGATTTGGGTAAAATAATTGTAGAATAGATTTTGGCCATTGTGAATATGTCTTGACTAAATATCCAGTATGATAGAATATGATTTCACTGGGATTAGATTTACAATTTTGTGCTATTCTAATTAGTTTTTCACAAGATGAAAACAGCAGTGTTTTGGATATTATACAAAATAGAAATGTAATGAACACACTGATAAAGTCCAGGAAAGCATCCTGATCTTCAGTGTGTTGCAGAAAGCTACCATGTTTCCCTGAAAATAAGACCCTGTCTTATATTTTTTTGAACCCTGAAATAAGTGCTTGGCCTTATTGCCATGCGCTCAAAAGCCCAATTGGGCTTATTATTAGGGGACATCTTATTTTGGGGGAAACCGTATTAGGGTGAGAACTACATGGATAAAAATGGCTTCTGATTCTAGGAGAGAGATCCTGTGACAGATTAAGATCAGTTATTGCTTTTTTCTAGAGTTTAAGCCGTTATATATACTAATTCTTGATTCCATTTTCTAAGGCTAAGGATCACAAAGTATTTTGGCTACTGGTTTAATCAGAGAGCAAGAAAAGAGATAATGGGTGGAAGCTTGTCAATGAGAGGTCTAGCTAGAAATAAGGAGAAATTTTCTGGCAAGAATAGCTTGCTTTTCTGGGTGCTCCATCACTGGAAGTTTTCAAAAATAGACTGGACAATCATTTGACTGGGATGATATAAGGTTTCCTGTCTTGAGCAGAGGGTTGGTGTAGAAGATTCCAGAGGTCCCTTCCACCCCTATGATTCTTTGTTCTATTATCAAGAATCCATTACCTTTTATAAATATAAATTGAGAATTATTATAGAGGGAGAATAAATGGTAGAAATAACTGTTTTTGTGGTAAATTACTACAATATACTGACACATTTAGAACAGAAAAGAATAGAATAGAATAGAATAGAATAGAATAGAATAGAATAGAATAGAATAGAATAGAATAGAATAGAATAGAATAGAATAGAATAGAATAGAACAGAACAGAACA
Source organism: Arizona elegans (assembly GCA_022577455.1). Taxonomy (NCBI): domain Eukaryota; kingdom Metazoa; phylum Chordata; class Lepidosauria; order Squamata; family Colubridae; genus Arizona; species Arizona elegans. The sequence goes on from JAKOOJ010000004.1 coordinate 89,594,971, forward strand.
GAATAGTTCTTTATTGACCAAGTGTGATTGGACACACAAGGAATTTGTCTTTGGTGCATACTCAGTTTACATACAAACAACAAAGTAAGACAAGGTAATCATAAGATATCAATAATAGAAGGTAATAGGAAAGATGAGAAGGATAATAGTAATACAACCCTATTACATGGGAAAATATCCTTAGACATAAGACAGTATTGTGAGAATTATATGTTCAGATGATTAATGGCATGAGGGGGGAAACTGTCTCTGTGTCTAGTTGTTTTGGCATGCAGTGTCTTTGGAATGCATCCAAAGGGGAGGAGTTGAAACAGTTTATGCCCAGGATGTATGGGGTCTGTAGCTATTTTCTATTTTCTCAGACCTTTACCTGACTTGTGCAGTATTCAGGTCCTCAATGGAAGGTAAGCTGGTTGCAATCATTTTTTTTTTCCTATGGTCCTAACAATCTATTGGATAGACAGTACCTGCTCTGTTTGGTTGCTGTATCAAACCAAACAGTTATAGACATACAAATGGCAGATTCAGTAATTCCTCTGTAGAACTATATTAGCAGTTTTTTGGACAGTCTGAGCTTTCTGAGGAAGGACCTACATCATCTGATATTATGGCTTTTTAATGATGGTTCAAATATTTGGTGTCCATTTCAAGTCCTGGAGATTATAGAACCCAGAAGCTTGAAGGTCTCTACTGTTGATACTGTTTGTCTAATTCTGTAAGAGGTGGTAGAATACAAGGGCTCTCCTAAAGTCCATTAACATCTCTATAGTTTGAATGTATTCAGCTCCAAATTGTTCTGGCTTCACTACACAGCCTGTTGTTCAACCTCCAATCTGTATGTAGACTCATTGTTGCCTCGACGAATGACTGTTGTATCATTTGCAAACTTCAGTACTTTAACAGAGGGATTCTTCAAGATGCAGTCATTGGTATACAGAGAAAAGAATAATGGAAAGAATACACAACTGTGGGTTTTATGTGTGTTACAGTTTTAAGTGTGTTCAGCTCCAGATTGCTTCGGCTGCACCATAGGACTAGTTGTTTAACCTTCCATCTGTATGCAGACTCGTAACATCTTGAATGAGACCAATTACTATTGTATTATCTGCAAATTTCAGTACTTTAACAGATAAGATGCAGTTATTGGTATAGAGAGAAAGACAATTAATAAATGGAACAGCTTACCTCCCAGAGTTATAAGTGCTCCATCACTGGAGAAAATATTGAACAATTATTTGTCCGGGATGATGTAAATTCTTTTGCTTTGGACAGGGGGTTGGACTAGAAGACTTCCAACATCCCCTCCAACCCTATGATTCTACTCTGTTCTACTCTAAAAACATAAGAAAAGATAAGATTGGGGAATAATGAATTTGAATAGCTTTTTTTTAAGTGTTTCCGAAACAATACAATACAGTACAGTACAATGATCTCCTCTTACATTGAAACGCTAAATGTCTATAATAAGGCACATTACTATATGGCACTTAAATCATTGCAAACATATTTTGTTACCTATTGAGTGTCACTTAGCAACATGGCCTTTCAAACTGATGCTACCATCATATCTCCCCACAACGAGTGGATGGAAGAAGATTACAAAATGTTTCCCCAAATTATCCAATTGAGTGAGAAAATAGTCCCCCCAAAATATGAAGTCACAGAATTTTCTTTTCCTGTGTACAGTGTGTGTCCTGGTCTTCAACAGCAGATCATTTAGATTCTTCAAGAAGTTTGTGGCAGAATCAATGTGAGTTAGCAATCATTTAGCAACAAAATTACTGAACCAGAATTGAATCAAGTTAATCTTAAAACAAGAAAGGTAAGTGGTAGACCTTCAAGAATATAGTAAATGCTAAACCCTTTCTTCCAACAAGAGTTCAGATCTGCCCAAACCCTTTGGTGTCTTCTGAGCTTCAAAGGAAGGCAGAATCTTCACATGAAATCCTCAGACCTAAAGATCAATGATAATCTTCCCAGACACTTATGCCAAGCACATAAGCAAACTGTGAAATTAGGCTCTTGGGCTGCATTCTGCAGGTTTAGCAGTTAGGTATCCCGGTGCTGTCTTAATTTGCACCAGTAAATTGATATGTTGTACGTCACATACGGCATTGCTGGCCTTGTATAAATTTAACATTAAGAGCAATTTCATTCCCCAAAAGCAGCTTGAAAACTAATCAGTAATCATTTACTTCTCTGATCTGATAAGCAAAATTGACTCATCCTGAATTGATGAAATCCATCATCTCTGTGTGTGTGTGTGTGTGTCTCTCTCTCTCATTATCATCATCATTTTAATTAGTGTATTTATTATTGAGCCAAAGATCCCTAGAAAGGTAGGTTCAGCCACTAGATACTGTTTTTCCTGTTGGCCAAATTGTCTCCAAACAGATTTTGAACTCTAATACTGTGAATAATAGCTTTCTATTATCCTCAGTATTTATAAAACTGGGATAATAGTCAAAAGAAAGGAGAAGAACTAGGTTTCCTGAAGATATGCAAGCAATAGGATCCTTTTCCAGCTTTTCTGTCTGCAATGGATTTAGAATAGGTGTAGAAAGCCTAGAATTTATATTGATGAGTAGTAATTAAATTAGCCAAATTTGCCATTTTGATTTTACCTAGGATTCTTTGAATATGATTTGAACTGATTTCAATAAACCTAAAGAGAGCTTGAGAAGGATTCCATGGATGAGAAACCTCAGAGGGAAAACAACCCAAGAAGCTTGGAAAACTTTGAACTGTGATTATAAAAGCCCACTCTAGCACAATTTCAATGAAGAAGAAAAATAAGAGATCTCAAAGACACCAGCATGGCTGCACAAAGAACTGTCTTATAAACTGAAAGACAAAAGTGATAAATATAAAAAATGGAAAGAGGTGCACATAACTAAGGCAGAATATCAACAAATAGCCCAAACCTGCAAAGGAAGGAAGGAAGGAAGGAACCATTTCTTCTGTTTCTGTTCAAAGCTAGTGGAAACAATGGCAGGATTCAAATAATTTAACAACCGGTTGTCTGCCCTAATGATTTCTTCCAACAACCAGTTCACCAAACTGCACAGAAAGTTAACAACCGGTTCTCCCAAAGTGGTGCGAACTGGCTGAATCCCACCACTCAGTGTAAGCTATAAAGCAAATAAATAGCATGCCAGCATATCTGCATTTCTGCACCCATATGCTGTTCCTAATAACTCTGGCTATGATGTACATTGTTTTTTGTTGTAGCAACAGTAGGAAAGTGAAGTATTGGCAGAAGTAATCTCCCACTGGTGGACTGTTTTCAGACTTCTTAAATTCAATTCCTCCCCCTGCCTCCTGACATTTAGCAATCTTTGAGCTTTTGAGGTCATGAAAGTTGATCAACTCTTCCTTCCACAGAGGGACTAAGATGTTTGTGTACAATAATACTGCTTCAATTTGTCAGTGTTTAACCATGTTACACAATACATAACACTCAATCCTTCTTATAACTAACATACATATTTTAGAGAAAAGCATTAGCTGGAATCAGTTTTCCAAATGGCTATAAATTTATTGCTTATTATACTCCCATTGCTAAACAGATGCCAGTCTTTGCCCTGTGATGATACTTGGAACAAATCTATTTTCCAACTGCAGTTTAATAGATTGGTTGAAATACAATCTAGGCCTGGGGTGTGAAACTTGTGGCCCTCTGGCCAGATGTGTCACATGCAGGCCACGCCTACCCCAGCTCCACAAAGAGGAAAAAAACATATGAAATGTCACACAATGGCAATGTGACGTGATGAATATGACACCCGAGTTCTAGGCAGACTCAGATATTTATATACATCAAATTGTACAAACACATTTGTAATGCTTTTATTTACCGAATGGTTCATTCAGATTTCCTGTGTTTAAGGCTTTTGCAGTGTCTGCTTCTATATTAGGAGGATATTACTTGTATCAGCACAAAAGTATATCTCATTAGGAATAAAAAGTTAATCTCATTTTTTAATTCTTCATTTGCTTAAATTTCCTAGGATAGTCACGCTTGCTGTACATTTTGACAATGTGTTTCTGAAAACTGGATTGAACTGGAAAGCAATAAATAACAGACTACAAAGAATACTGAGTTATGAAAAAATGGTATTGATTTAAATTATTTTGTTATAGTGTTGGAAGGGACCTTGGAGATCTTCTAATCCAATCCCCTGCACAAGCAGGAGACCCTAGACCATTTCAGACAAGCTATTGTCCAGTTCTTTAAAATCTCCAATGATGAAGTTCCCACAACTTTTGAAGGCAAGCTGTTCCACTGGTTAATTGTTCTCACTGTTAGGAAGTTTCTCCTTGACTCTAAGTTGCTTCTCTCCTTGATTTGTTACCATTCATTGTTTCTAGTCTTGCCTTCTGGTGCTATGGAAAATAAGTTGGTTCCCTCTTCTTTGTGGCAGCCCCTCAAATAGTGGAATCCTGCTATCATATCACCCCTAATCCTTCTTTTCTCTAGACTAGCCATATCCAATCCCTGCAACTGTTCTTCATATATTTTAGTCTCCAAACGCTTAATCATCTTATTTGATATTCTCTGTGCTTTTTCTAAAGTCTCAATATCTTTTTTTTGTAATCTGGTGACCAAAACTGGATGTAGTATTCCAGATGTGGTCTTATTAAGATTTTATAAAGTGGCACTAATACTTCCTGTGATCTTGCGTCTGTGCCTCTGTTATGCAACCAAGGATTGTATTAGCTTTTTTGACTGCTGCCACACATTGCTGAATTATATTTTAGCGATCGTCCACTAGGATTCCAAGATCCCTCTCACAGTTACTGTTTTTGAGCCATGTTTCATCTAATTCAGGAGGGGGGTGCGGACCTGGCAGGTATTACGGAGACCTGGTTGGGCCAGGAGGTGGGGTTCCCCTCATTGAAATGTGCCCACCAGGTTTCCTTGCATTCCATCAGCCGAGGTCACAGGGGAGGGGAGGGGGGTAGCGGTTATCATTAAGGAAGGTCTGAAACCGAGGGAGGCCACTGTTCCTCAGACAACCGGCTGTGAATCCCTCCTTGTGAAATGGGGCCACGGGATTCAGACGGGTTTGCTGATCACGTACCTGGCTCCCTGCCACGTGGCAGCCGCCCTGCCCGAGCTACTCAACGTCATCGCCGCAGTGGCGGTTGATACCCCCAGGCTTATGGTCATGGGGGATTTCAACCTACCGTCCGTGGGCGAGGCGTTGGAGGTGGCTTGGGAGTTCAGGGCTTCCATGACAGCTATGGACCTGACCCAGTTAATTCATGGCCCTACCCACACGGGCGGGGGGGGGACACGCTGGATCTGGTTTTTGTCTCTGGACAGTGGTTGAGTGATCTTGAGATAGAGGATATAGTCACAGAGCCCTTGTCATGGTCTGATCACTCTCTCCTTCATCTCAACCTTCGAACCGCTACACCCCACCGCAGGGAGGTGGAGCCGGTAAGATGGTTCCGCCCCAGGCGCCTGATGGAACCTGATAACTTCCAGATGGACCTTGGGCCATTTCCTGAGGCTCTGGCACACGCCTCAACTGGAGACCTAGTGGCCGCCTGGGATAGGACGGCCACTGGAGCTCTGGACCGGGTCGTGCCTTTGCGGCCTCTGACCCGGCACCGATCTCATTTAGCTCCTTGGTTCACTAGGAGCTGAGGGAGTTGAAGCACCAGAAAAGATGCCTAGAGAGTAGTTTGGAGGGCCAGTCTTTCTGAATCTGACCGGACACTGGTAAGATCTCATATTAGGAATTACCTAGTGGTGATAAAAGCAGTGAAATGTAGCTATTTCGCTGCTCTTATTGCATTATCAGATAATCGCCTGGCCGCCCTGTTTAGGGTGACCCGCTCCCTGCTCCACCAGGAAGTGTGGGAGGACCCCTTGGAGGGTAGAGCCGAGGATTTTGTTCAATATCTGTATGACAAAATCACTCAGATTCGGGAAGATCTGGACTCCGACTGGGTAGTCTCAGGGGGAGGGACTGGAGCAGGTCTTGAGAATGTTATCTGTGATGAGTTTGATCCTGTGACCCGTGAGGATGTGGACAGGATTCTGGGTAGACTAAACACGACCACTTGTTTATTGGACCCGTGTCCCTCCTGGTTAGTGCTGGCTTCCCGGGAGGTGACAAGAGGCTGGCTCCAGGGGATTATAAATGCTTTGTTGGGTGAGGGTGACTTTCCTGCCTCCTTGAAAGAGGCAGTGGTGAGGCCTCTCCTCAAGAAGCCTTCCCTGGACCCGGCAATGTTGGTTAATTATCGTCCAGTCTCCAACCTTCGTTTTGTGGCGAAGATTGTTGAGAGTGTGGTTGCGCAACAGTTCCTCCAGCACCTGGATGAAACGACGTATCTGGATCCGTTCCAGTTGGGCTTCAGGCCCGGGTACAGCACGAAAATGGCATTGGTCGCGTTGGTTAATGATCTCTGGAGGGCTCGGGACAGGGGGTGCTCCTCTGACCTGGTCCTGTTAGATCTCTCAGCGGCTTTTGATACCATCGACCATGGTATCATGCTGCACCGGCTGGAAGAGTTAGGGGTGGGAGGCACTCTGTTGTGGTGGTTCTCCTCCTTTCTCTCTGACCGGTCGCAGTCTGTGTTGATAGGGGGACAGAAGTCGACCCCGAGGCCCCTCATATGTGGGGTGCTGCAAGGGTCGGTCCTCTCGCCTCTCCTGTTCAACATTTATGTGAAGCTGCTGGGCGAGGTCATCCGTGGTTTCGGGGTGGAATACCATCAGTACGCTGATGACACCCAGCTGTACATCTCCATCCCGGATCACCCCAATGATGCTCTTGAAGTGATGTCCCGGTGCCTGGAGGCCGTACGGATCTGGATGGGGAGGAACAGGCTCAGGCTCAACCCATCCAAGACCGAGTGGCTGTGGTTTCCGACGTCCCGATATAGTCAGTTGGCGCCATCACTGACTATTGGGGGCGAATCATTGGCCCACACAGAGAGGGCTCGCAATGTGGGAGTCCTCCTGGACTCACGGCTGTCTTTAGAAGAGCATTTGACGGCCGTGACCGGGAGGATTTTTCATCAGGTCCACCTGATTCGCCAGTTGCGTCCCTTTCTGGATCAGGACTCCTTACACACGGCACTCATGCCCTCATCACCTCCCGCCTGGACTATTGCAATGCTCTCTACATGGGGCTCCCCTTGAGGAGCACCTGGAGGGTCCAACTGGTGCAGAGTGCGGCCGCGTGGGTGGTAATGGGAGCGACATGGCACTCCCATGTAACACCTCTCCTGCACGAGCTGCACTGGCTCCCGGTGGTCTTCCGTGTGCGCTTCAAGGTTTTGGTTACCACCTTTAGAGCGCTCCATGGCTTAGGACCTGGTTACCTACGGGACCGCCTACTACCACCAATAGCCTCCCACCGGCCAGTACACTCTCATAGAGAGGGACTCCTCCAGGTGCCGTCAGCCAAACAATGTTGACTGGCGGCCCCTAGGGGGAGAGCCTTCTCTGTGGGGGCACCTACTGTCTGGAATGAGCTCCCCCCGGAGATACGGAGGATCCCAGATCTGCGCACCTTCCGCCGCGCTGTGAAGACCTTTTTATTCCACCAGGCGGGCTTGGCCTAATCTTTTCCCTCTTTTTAATATGTAAATTTTAATCTGTTTTTAAATTATTGGGGTGTTTTAATTTGTCTGGGCCAAAATGGTTTAATTTGATTTTATCTGTTTTTTTAAATTTTTTGTATATGTATTTTATTGTTTGGCTGTTCACTGCCCTGAGTCCTTCAGGAGTAGGGCGGTATACAAATCAAATAAACTAAACTAAACTAAACTAATCGGTATTTGTACTTTCGGTTTTTCCTGCTTAGGTGTAAAACTTTGTTTTTCTCTACATTACATTTCATTTTGTTGGATAGGGCCCATTGTTCAAGTCTGTCAAGATCCTTTGGATCCTTAACTTATCTTCTGGGATACTGGCTATTCCTGCCAGTTTAGTGTCATCTGCAAATTTAATGAATTCCCCTTCTATTTCCTCATTTATGTCATTTATGAAGATATTGAATAAAATTGGGCCAAAGACCTTGTGGTACCCTACTGCTAAGTTCCTCCATGTAGATGTAGTACCAATCAATCAATCAATCAATCAGAATGGATTTACAAATCCATTTAGTGGTGATGCTGTTTATCTCACATTTTTCTAGCTTGCCAAGGAGTAGATTGTGGTCTACATCATCAAATGCTTTACTGAAATCTAAGTATATTATGTCTACAGCATTTCACTTGTCCACTAATTTAATCACTTTGTAAAAGAATGAAATAAGAGATCATGGTTTGGCATGATCTCTTTTTGACAAACCCATGCTGGCTTCTAGTTATAACTTTATTTGCTTCTATACATTTGCAGAACTGTTTTAATTCTTTTCCAGAATTATCCCAGATATTGATGTCAGGCTGATTGGTCTGTAGTTTCCTTTTTTTTTTGAAGATGGGAACCACATCAGCTCTTTTCCAGTCCTCAGGTACTGGAAAAGGTCCCAGTACTCCAGGATAATTGAAAAATGTGTTACAATGTTTCTGTGATAACATCTGCCAACTCCTTCAGAACTCTGGGATGTAATCCATCAGGGCCCAGTGATTTAAACTCATCAAGATCAGATAGATGTTCTCTTACAATTTTCTTGCTTATTTTAATTTTTATTTCTAGTCTTTCTTTTATGATTACGTTATTGGTAGATTGGTCTATAATTTCTTTTAGTATAAATACTGATACAAAGAATGAGTTAAGTAGCTATATTTTGTCTCTACTACCCATTATTTCCTTGCCATCATCTCTCTTTAGTGAACTAATTGTTTACTTGACTTTTTTCCTTGTTTCTTATATGTTGAAACTTTTTTACTACCTTCAACATTTGTTGCAAGTCTTAGTTCATTCTGAACCTTAGCTTTCCGGACTTCATCTTTGCAGATTTGGGCTGTATGGTGATATTCTGCCTTAATTATGTCTCCATCTTTCCATCTTTTATACTTATCCTTTTTTTGTCTTTCAGTTTATTGGAGAGATTTTTGTGCAAGCATGCTAGTTTCTTTTTGGATTTTTTCAGTGTGCTGGACTGGATTTTTATGGTGATATTTTTCAGAGTTTCCCAAGCTTCTTGAGTTGTTTCCCCCTTTAAGATTCCAAAGATTCTATGGAATCTTTCTTAGGCTCTCTTTGAATTTGTTAAAATCGGCTCTTTTAAAGTTTAATATACTCATTGAATTATGTTCTATTGCTTGTGTTTGCATTAGATTGAATTCTAATATGACATGGTCACTCTCCCCCAAAGTTCCTGCAAATTCAACTCCATTTATAATTTCTTCTCTGTTAGTAAGAATTAGATCTTCTACTTCCCTCCTCTACCTTTTGGATGACAAAGTTGTCAGCTAGGTTGTTTGGGAATCTTTTTTATCTCCCAATTGATGCATAATTTGTCTTCCAGTTGATGTTAGGATAGTTAAAATCTCATTACTACTTTGGTGTGTTTCCTACATACATTAGTTAATTGGCCTGTAGATACAACTATAGCAATGTCATTCTTTTTTCCTTTTATATTGATCCATATTCATTCTACAATAGGAGGTTTTCATCCTTGATTTTGTGCATTTCTGTAGATAGATAATGAACTTTTATTTTTAATGCAACTCCATCTTCTCTTTCTTTAGGTCTGTTTCTTTTGAATAGTTTGTATCCTTCCATGAGTACATTCCATTCATGAGTTACATCACACCAAGTTTCAGTAATGGCAACTATATCTCACTTGCCCTCACATACTAATATTTCAAGTTCATCCTGTTGGTTTCCTAACTTTGAGCATTAGGCATTTGATTCCTTTATGGATGATTTTGGGTATGTTTTCTATATCTTCTATTTTGTAACTGGGTTTTCCATCTTTCCCATCTCTCTCTACCTTGTTGTTTGGTTGGCTGTGTTTGGGTTTCTGTTGGAATTAAGTCCCAAAGATCCTAAAGATTGTCCTAGTGATCCTTAAAGATTGATTACCCTCACCCTCATTTTGAATTTAAAGCTTTCCTGATAAGTTGAGCCAGTCATTTTCAGAAAGCATTCTTCCTGGTTCTTGTGAGGTACAACCTATCCCTTGCCAGAAGCCCTTCAGGGAGGTAGTGCAGATCATGATCTAGGAATCCAAAGTTCTCTTGGAAGCACCAATCCTTGAACCAATGATTCATTTCTAAAATCCTTTGTTCTTTCATTAGATGCTGACCTATTATTGGAAGTACAGTACAGATGAAAAAAGCCCTTGTGTTCCTAACTTCTTAACTTCCTTGACTAGATGTTCGTAATCTCTTGATATTGTTTTTAGGTTCATTGTCATACCGTGTCATTCATCCTTACATGGAGGAGAAATCTGTGGGCTTGATTATTTTAGTAAGGCTTTCAGCTACATCTTTGATTTTTATTTCAGTAAAACAACATACTTCCCTATATTGAATATTCAGTCTATAGACTGCTGGTTCTGTTCTGAGTGTTGAATCTGCTATCACCAACACTCACCTTTTTTTTTCCTAGGGAAGTTTGGGGTACTTTATTTCCTCTCATAGGAGCACTTAATCTTTTCTAAGTGCATTTGATGTTGTCTCTTTTCTCAGTGTCTGCATGCTGTCTTCCAGTGGGTTGCTATGAAATTGATTGTTCAACTCCAGTGGGACTGCACTGGAGTGGACCAGATTAGACAGCAGCAGGGAGCATTGTTTTTGGTTGTGGGGTTTTTTTTTTCTATGAGTTACATATTTCCATATGTCTTCCTGTAAAGGTTCATAATACAGGGTTATTTCTTTTAGAAGTTGTTTGTTGCTTATTAAGTTCGATTTGGATATAGCCTTCTTGCTCAGTTTGTAGTTTCTCATTTTGTAGTTTCAGAGTAGTTAAAGTTTCCTCTAGATGGTTATTTTTTCTTCCAGTAATTCAACCAGTTTACTTTTGGTACATGTATAGTTTGAGTCTTCCATGAGTATAAGTATATGCATGGAACATATTTTACAAATCACAATAATGTCAATTTCTGTTTCCATGACTATGTTTGTTTTGCTACTGGGATGGGGCTGCTTAACAAGGGAAGGGCTGCTTTTTCCCCACAAGGTGTGTTGAAATCTCAGGCTACTTTTTGGGAGATGCTTTTCTCTTAGCCCTCAAATTCCTGCCTTGATTTTAAAAAAATAATTCCTATCCTCCGTTTCCTCCCTACCTTCTTGTGCTCCATGTTTGACCCTTTCTTCCCTGCCTTTCCACTCCTCCTTATTGCCTGCCACTGCCGGGGTCCTAGGGTCTTCTTGCCTTCTTGCTCTTACCTGCCTGGGTGTTTGGGATTGATGGACTTCGGGGGCCCTCAGCGTGTCTCTGGCTGTGGTGTTCTGTTGCCTTTGGGCCTCCGCCACCAACCTCGCTGCCACTGCTGTGATGGTCCACTTCTACCAGACATGCTAGTCCTTCACACTGTCACCCTCGCTACCCCTGGTTGCCTACTTCCTGCCATGATGGTTCACCATGCTGCTGGTCTGCCATGCTGCCTCTAGATGCACTGCCTCCAACTGCTAGCTCTCAGCCACACTGGCCCCAGTCTCCAGTCTTCCATGCTCTGCAGTCCACTTTAACCCACAAGTTTGCTGTGCTGGCTCCAGCCACCTCTTTTCTCAGCTGCTAGTTCGTTGGCTTCATCTACCTCTTTTCCTATGTTGGGCTGCTTAGCTGGGCTCCTGGGCTTTTGTTCTCCTATAGCCTCCAGCTGTCTCAGTCTCAAGCTGCTGGGCTGAGTCTCTGGATAGCTGGAGTTGATGAGTGGGATACTGAGTTGCGCTGGGCTAGGCAGATGGCCCTGAGTCAATGGTTCTAGGAGTTGTTGGGTTCAGCTGCAGGGCTACATTAATGATTCGGCAAGCAGCCTCTAAGGTAGGTAGATCACTTGCTGCACTGCTGCTTTACTGGTGCTTTGCTGATGTTTTCTTCCTCTCCCTCAACTTCTTATTTTCCCTTTTTCTCCCCCTATTTTTCTGTTCTTTTTTTTCCCCCTCTCCATCTGCTTTCCTTCTTAATTTAGTAACTTGTCTCCCTGTGATCTGAAACTGCCTCCTCTGCTGCCACCATCTTAAAATTATTTAAGATTTTTATTCAATCTTCAAAAATACAAATTAAAAATATTTAAAATTTTAAAATATGTAAAAAAAAAAGCTATTTATTTAATAGTTGAAACTGACTACTGCAACTAAACAGTAAAGCAATATCTTTGCAATCATCTTTGATTCTGGATGGGGTGGCACTTCCCCAAAGAGATCCAGTTTGCAACATGGGTTCTTCTGGACTGGTGAGTACCGCTCAAGGAGCAGGTGGCAAGCGCAGCTAGAAGAGCCTTTGCACATTCATGTTGTGTGCCAGTTGCTGCCTTTCCTGGAGCATGATTCCCTACGCTCAGTTGTTCAGTCCCTAGTCATCCCACGGTTGGACTATTGTAATGTGGTCTACATAGGACTACCCTTGAAGAGCATTTAGAGCAGAGATGGTATTCAGCAGGTTCTGAGCAGTTCTAGAGAACAGGTAGCAGAAATTTTGAGTAGTTCGCATAACTGGTAAATATCACCTCTGACTGGCCCCACCCCCATCTATTCTCTGCCTCCCAAGTCCCAGCTGATCGGGAGGAATGGAGATTTTGCAGTATCCTTCCCCTGCCACTCCCACCAAGCCACGCCCACCAACACATGCCACGTGCACCAAGACACGACCACAGAACCAGTAGTAAAATATTTTGAATTCCACCACTGATTCAGAGGCTACAGCTTGTGCAGAGTGTGGAGATGCGGGAAGTTTAGGAGGGGGCAAGAATGGGTCCTGTAACATCCCTGCTCTGCAAGCTGCACTGCTTGCCGGTATGCTTCTGAGTGAAATTCAAGATGTTGGTGACCACCTTTAAAGCCCTTCATGGCATGAGTCCATGTTACTTGAGGAACTGTTACACCCCACTGGGATTGATTCGTCCCACTCATCCTGGCAGAGGTGGGATGCTGCAGGTCTTATCAGCCCAATTATTCCAGTTGCTGGGGTCTTTTTCTGCTGTTGCTCCTGCCCTCTGGAACATCTCCCCCTCAATGATAGATTAGCCCCAATCCTCCTATCCATTCATACCTGACATTGCCAGTTGGCCTGGTGCCCCAGTGGGGGAACAGCAGAGGTGAGATTCAGCAAGTTCTCATGGGTTCGGGTAAACCAGTTGTTAATTTTTTTGTGCAGTTTAAAGAACTAGCTGATTTTACCATTGGCTGCCCCCCTTCCCCTGAACATCCCCTCTCAGCCACTCCTTATCTTGCCTCGCTCGCCTAGAGTCACACCTGCAGTCCAGCTGCTCTCTGGCTGCTCTCTGATTCCTCGCCCGCTCCCAATCCTTGCCCACTTGCCTGCTGTCACCACTCACCTGGACCACACAGCCCAGACCCAGGTGCTTCTGCTTCTTGCCTGCTTGCCTGCCATCACCACTCGCCCAGACCCAGCTGCTCCCACTCCTCGCCTGCTTACCTTCCATCATACGACTCATTTTTGGTAAATTGCTCTGAATTCAGGGGTTGTGAGACCCCTGCTCCTTGCTTGCCTGCCATCACCACTTGCCCAGACCACGCAGTGACCCAGGCTCAGCTGCTCCCACAGTGAGAGCACCATGCTGGGGCTGAGTCTGCTGCGGTACGGCAAGGTGCGAGCATGCAGCCCCGGGACATCTGCAAACTAGGAGTGTCTCCACCAGGCTCTAGCTCCATTGGGGCAGGCCGCTCGGGCCGACGGAGGCGCATGGAAACTCTGGAGCCCCTCATGGTCTTCAGAATGGATCCCCAGGGAGGGCTGTTTGAGAGCCAGGTCCAAAAGGCACCTGAGCCTCACCATCCCCTCTCCCCAAGACAGCCCAACTTACTTTCCAGCCCACAGGGCTTACACTGCAGCTGCCCATGAAGATAATGCCCCTCAGCCTAGGACAAAGTGAAAAGGCCCCGATCTTTATACAGAGAAAGGGGAAGGAAAGGTTTTTCGATGCAAGAGCATCATTCGGGTATGCCCCTCACTACCCGTCTCCACCTGTTCATGGCAGAACAACTTCTCCACCACGTTAGCCAAGGGGAAGCAGCTGGAGAAGGGCGGGAAAGCCTTGTGCAAAAATGCACAGGCCAGGGAGGCAAGTTGGCGATTCCATCTGCCTGGCTCACGGAAGGCTTGCTGGAGGCTTGCGCAGTACCTCTGGAAGCAATGGAAGACAGAGACACTGGGGGGGGGGGGGGAGAGAGGCAATCCAAGCTACCTGGATCATCGGAACAAGCGTCCATTTAAGCAAGTGTCCAGCAAGTGTCCATCGGTGCTGGTGTTTGGATCGCCATTCCATGCCTCTATCTCCACCTGCTGCTGTTGCCACCCTGCAAGCCTCCCACAAGCCTCCCATGAGGAAAAAGACGGTAAAAGCAAAGCAGCTGGCTGTGGAGCTGCCTGCTTCAGGTAGCGGCCCAACAAATAGAAGCCCTGTGCTCAGAAAGAGAAGGGCGAAAGTCACCCTGTGCTGAGGCAGAGGCCGAACAAGCACCAGCACAGGGCTTGCTGATCTCATCCGGCACGCGCGCACACACACACACACACACACACACACACACACACACACGTCCTAGCAAAAGCAAAGCAGAAGCAGGAAGAGGCCATGCGGAGCTTCTCCAATGGCCTTCACAGCCCTGGTGCTGCTCAGGGGTGGCTTCGCAGGGGTGGCTTCATAGGGGTCACACAGTGGCGATTCCGCAAGCGAAGGTCTCAGGGTCTGCTCACCTAGCATGGTTGAAATCTGAAATCTGACTACCATTTCAATCAGCCATTCCTTTGTTATTACTTTTACACACCACATACACACACACACACACAATCAAACAAACACAAACACTAACTTGCTTTCTGGCTCCATTCTCCGCTGTGTATGCAGGGCAAGAAAAGTAGTCCATGGGACTATGATAAAAAAAACATTCAGACCTTCCAACTTCTCATGAAAAGAAAAGATCTCGCGAAGTTGGAAGGACTGAACAATTTTTTTTACCATAGTCCCACAGACTACTTTTCTTGCCCTGCACATGCAGCGGAGAACGGAGCTGGAAAGCAGGTTAGTGAAGGGATGTGGCTGCCTTGGAGGGGTGTGGGGCGTGAGGGACCTCTGTCTGTATTTGTGTGTGTCTGCAGTGGTGAAATGTAAAATTTGTTACTACTGGTTCTGTGGGCATGGCTTGGTGGGGAGGAATGTGACTGGGTGGGTGTGGCCAACCTTTTTTTCTTTTTTCTTTTACTTTTAAAACCATTTTTTCTACAACCTCTTTGGCCGAAGAAGTTGTAAAAAATGCTTTTAAAAGCCTCTGACAATCCCAGCTGAGTTGCTTGATCGGCAGAGGCTTTTTTTCTTTTAAAAACATTTTTTCTACAACCTCTTCAGCCAAAGAGGTTGTAGAAAAAATAGTTTTAAAAGCCTCTGATGATCCCAGCTGAGCCGCAAGATCATCAGAGCCTTTTTTTTAACCTTTAAAACCTTTTTTTCAACAAAGAGGTTGTAGAAAAAATGCTTTTAAAAATAAAAAAAAGCCTCTGATGATTGTGTGGCATAGGTGGGCATGGGGGGGGCGCAGGGATTTTTGCTCCCAGTTCTCGGAACCACCCATTGCTGCCGGATCAGGCGATCTGGTCCGAACCGGGAGCATTTCACCCCTGTGTGTGTGTGTGTGTGTGCGCGCGTGCGCGTGTGCATGAGTGAGTGAGTGAGAGAGGGAGAGGGAGAGGGAGAGGGAGAGGGAGAGGGAGAGGGAGAGAGAAAGAGAGAGAACATAGCCACCAGCCCTGATAGCTTTCCCAGGTTGGATCAGATCTCTTTCTCTCTCCCCCTCTCTCTCCCTCTCTCCCTCCCTCTCCCTTCCTCCCTCTCTCTCTCTTTCACACACACACACACACACACACACACACACACAGGTTGGAGCTTTCTTTCTTCCCTCCCACCGACCTCCTGCCCCAAGACTCCTGGATTCCCTCCCCAACCCTGCTTGGCCCATACAGGCTTATTTTCCGCTTAGGTCTTATTTTGGGGAAAATACAGTATTAAACGCCTCAGTCTGCTGACGATCTTAACTGGGGTTTATTTTGGGGGTAGGGCTAACATTATGAGCATCCTGAAAAATAATGCTAGAGCTTATTTTCCAGTTGGTCATATTTTCATGGAAACAGGATAGATAGATGATAGATGGATGGATGGATGGATGGATGGATATTTTTGCAGTTTTTGGACCCCAAACAGAAAAATAAATGTTTAATTCCAAATGAAATAAATAACATTTCATTTCAACTGGATTATTTCTTTAACTCCGTCCATATAATTTGATTCAGAAGAATTCTTTAATTGATGAATATGAATATAATGAGAACAATTAAGCCTTACTGAATTCGTTGAAAATGGAACATTCAATGTATTTAGTTAAGAATGCAATTAAACAATGTAACAAAAAGGAAACAAAGATATATTGTCAGCAAATCAAATTCATCAAAAACTTCACAAATCAGGGTTTTTCCCCCGTCTCCCCACCCCTGCTCTTATGCTTTCTCTCTGTCTGTCTGTCTGTCTCTCTTTCTCTCTCTCTCTCTCTCTTTCTCTCTCTCTCTCTCTCTCACACACACACACACACAAACATACACATACAGCAAAATCCAAGAGAGTAGAAGGTAATCTGCAGGTAATCTTCAATTTACAACAGTTTGTTTAGTGACCATTTTTCACACTTCTGACTATTGTAATATCTCCAAGGTCACATCATCAAAATTCAGATGCTTGGCAACTGACTCATATTTATGACTGTTGCAATGTCTTGTGATCATGTGATCACCTTTTCTGACCTTCTGACAAGCAAAGTCAATGGAGAAACCAGATTCAGTTAACAAATGTGTTACAAACTTAACAACTGCAGTGATTCACTTAATAACTATGGCATGAAAGATCATACAATGGGGCAAAACTCATTTAACAACTGTCTCACTTAGCAACAGAACTTTTGGGCTCTGTTGTGGTTATAAGTTGAGGACTACCTGTATTTTCTTTAAGCAATAAGTTCCAGTAAGGAGAGAAGGATGTCCATGATTATTTCAATTATGTCTTCTGCATCTTTTGTGTATTAGAGTGGTGCTCTTGAATTCAGCACTGGTTGGACTTGGTAGAATTACAAGATCTGTTTGCAAATTACCGTACTTTTCGGAGTATAAGACACACTTCCCCCCCCCTAAAAGTGAGTGAAAATTGCAGTGAGTCTTATACACCAAATGTTACCAAAGCCCTGGCCACCCACTGGCCCCTACCCTTCAGCTGATTTCAGCCTCCATGCGTCACATTTTTGGCCTCCACACACTCCATTTTAGACCCATTCCAGGCTGCAGGATTGCCACAGCACATCACCACTGATCGCAGCCTTTGTGCATCCATTTTCAGCCTCCACACCTCACGTTTTTGGGCTCCGTCCACATTGGCAGCAGCGGTGGTAATGATTGCCTCCGCCTGGAACCGGCCAAAAATGTGATGTGCGGAGGCCAAAAACGGGGCTTGTGGAGGCCGAAAACACAATGCGCAGAAGCCAAAAATGTGATGCGCAGGGGCGGCAATTGCTGGCAATGTGCTGTGGCTATCCCCGCATCCTGGAACGGGTCTAAAACGGAGTATGCAGAGGCCAAAAACGCAACACATGGAGGCCAAAAATGTGACACACAGAGGCTAAAAATGCAATGCGTGTAGCTGGTGATGGGCTCTGGCGATCCCCGCAGTTTGGAACAGCTTATTGGTGGTATTCCAGGAGGCCGATCCAACCGCCAATTAGCTGCTCATGCTGAATCAGGCTGCGATAATGTACTGAAGCTGACCAGGCTATTTGGTGTTTGCCGCGAGGATGCTAGCCAGATGAATACCAATGGATGTTGGGAGGCTGAGGCAGATTTTATTTTCTTGTTTTCCTCCCCAAAAACTAATGTGTGTTATATACTCCAAAGCGTCTTATACTCCAAAAAATACGGTATTTCTCCTATCATATTTTTGTTCGTTTTTTCCCGCATTTTGTTGTTTTTTGAGTCTTGAATCCAGAAACCTAGACCACAATTCTGTAACTCAGGCCTGCAAATCATAGGAGCATTCACTGAATCTTTGTCAGAGTTATATTCTCCATCTATACAAAATAACTTTTTTCACATTCTTATACTCTCCAAAGGTCTAGAATAAGTGATCAAGATTTTTCCACTGAGATCAGGTGCCAGACTGACCACCCAAACCTCTTTTTTGCCACTTATACATCTCTCTCTCTCCCTCCCTTCCTTCCTCCCTCTATCTATCTATCTATCTATCTATCTATCTATCTATCTATCTCAAAATACCATTGAAACATAAAGTGGGATTGGGTTTGGCTCATGTTTGATAGTACTTTTATGTTTCTTAGACTTTAATTTTTAATAAAGTAGCCAAACTGGGGGGAGAGAGAGAGAGAGAGAGAGAGAGAGAGAGAGAGAGAGAGAGAGAGAGAGAGAGAGAGAGAGAGAGAAAGAAAGAAAGAAAGAAAGAAAGGAGGGAAGGAGGGAGAGGAAAGGAAAGAAAGAGAGAGAGACAGAAAGAGAGAAAGAAAGAGAGAGAGAGAGAGAGAAAGAAAGAAAGGAAGGAAGGAAGGAAGAAAGAAAGAAAGAAAAAAGAAAAAAAATTCTTGAATAGTTTAAATAAATTTTATTGTTTCTGCTGTAGAAAGATACCTATAAATTCACCCATAGAGAGCTCTGGTTGTTTTATCAGACCTCATCAGAGATACTCAAAATGCAGTTTTTTCCCTGAAATAGGATAATGGCAAAGCATAAAACATACTAGAATTCTGAAGAAGTGTCCTTAAAATGTGTATACTGCTCATTTTACATTATCTTTACTTAGCATTTATCTTCATATTTTTACTCTTTTCAACCATTCTGAAACATAGCAAATGAAGACTAGAAGCCACAGCTAACTTTATATATTTGCATTATGCATCTATTGTAGATAAATTTAAAAACATACAAATTGAAAGCCATTCAGGAAGTGTAATCATTATAACCCCAGCCTCATAAAATGTGGAGATACTAATTTATTTTAACAAAATGGGGACTTTTTAAAATGTCTGTTTACTCACCAAGATATTACACCAGGATGTAATTTGCAAGTAAAATGGTTTATGATGAGAGGAAAGAAAAGAGAAATATACCAATACATTGCAATATAATGTATGAAGCTGTGAATCACATTTGCCCATGTTTTTAAAAGCAGCACCTGTCATATGCTTATCAGAATATGTCATTTTACTTAATATTGTGTGTTTCTTCTTCTGCCAGATGTTGGAGCCTTTTTTGAAGAAGGAATGTGGCTCCGGTATAATTTTTCATCTGTAGGAAATAATGTGAAGGATTCAGGAAGCAGAACTCTCTTGAGCTCCAAAGAATCAGAGAACTTTGTATCAGACCTCAATCTCAATAAAGAAGAAATCAGTTTTAGCTTCAGCACTAGCAAAGCTCCTTGTATCCTCCTGTACATCAGTTCTTATTCTCAAGACTACATGGCAGTGTTAGTGAATCTGGCTGGTAAGTAATTTGTCCTTTTTTTCTGCATATTTTACCTTTCCAGCATACTACAAAAAATTGATGGTACTTAAAACTGATATTTGAGAACATGTTTTGTATATAAGACACAAGCACCCAGGAAAGACCCATAGTTACCAGGGGTGGGCTTCAAAAATCTCAGCAATGGGTTCACTGCCCCATTGTTGGTGGGCGTGGCCATGGTGGGCATGGCCTAGTCGGCTTCCTGCACCATGGCAGGGAGGAGTTTTTCACCCTCCCCAGGCTCTGGAGGCTTATCTGCAGCCTCTGGGAGGGCAAAAATGGCCGCCCCAGCCCTCCAGAGGCCAGAAACGGCACATTTCCAACCTTCTGGAACTTCCAGGAGGCCTGTTTTTCGCCCTTCCAGAGCCTCCGTGCGAGCCCTGGCATCCAAAATGGGCCGCATGGAGACTCCTGGGAGGGGCAGGGAGGGGTTGGAGGAACCAGTCAGGCGGAGGATTTGGGGGTTTGCCAAACTGGGAAGAATCCTAACTAGAGGATCGCCCGAACCCATGCGAACCCCCAGCAGCCCACCCCTGATAGTTACCCTTTGTTTACTGCTGAATGACATAGTTGTCTCTGTGGAATGTAAAATATCTCTTGGATTTCAACTCATTATAATAATCAGCAAGTGACAGTACAATGCCAATCTTGCTTGATTTCAGAAGCTAAGTAGGATTGGGCCTGATAATCAGAGGCAAGACAACCTTCTAGAAATTTTAGACCATACAAGTGGCATGTGGGATTACCACTTCTATAAGGCAGCCAAAAAAACCCTGCATGGATTCAATCACCAAGAGTTCGTCATGCTTTAGGTTAACTTTACATAATATTCTATAATGATGAAGGGTATAAAAACTTAAAAGTAGGATTTTTAATGGACTAATCTAAGAACGAAATAAAAATTACTCAATTATTTATTACTTCGTTCTGTAGGAAATTTACAGGTTCGATACAAACTTGGAGGTGCTAAAGAACCATACAACATCAATGTAGATCACAGGAATGTGTCAAATGGACAGCCACACAGTGTGAATATCACACGGGTAGGAAAAGACATAGTTCTCCAGGTAAATGCATAGCAATGACTTTATAAGGAATTAAGCTGAATAATAATATCACTGCTAAATTTTAAATATCCTAGGAAAATTTAACTTGCAAATTTACAAACTAAATGGAAACAAAATGTGGATAAACCTCAAGCAATCGATGAATCAATTATATATGAAACATTTATTCCATCTTTAAAATAGAGGATAAAGAACATTGATAATGGATTACTATTACTAATTTCCTATCATTTTTTTCATGCAAGAAAGAATTTGTCTTATGTTTATAATTGCATCATAGTACAATTGAATATCAAAGAAGGAAGATAAAAGATGTGGTTTATTTATTCTACAGGCCTTACAGAAGTCTGTTTAAAATTTTGATTTTTATCATTATGTACCATTATTTTTTAAAAAGCCTTAATATTTGACAATGAAATTTATGTAGAACTTCAGAGCAATTGTTTCATTTTGCTTTATTTTATGACTAGCCCCTTTCCTTCCTAGCCTGTTTCATGTTTTCTGAAAACTAAAGGTCATTATTCTAATTGTGCCCCTTGTCAAATTTTACTTAAAATAAATATTACATTTACTACACAATTATTCATTAGATTTAAATCCCACCTTTCCTACAATCATATGACTGTGATACAGAATCATAATGTGCATGGCACTACCATAGTAGAAATTTATTACTTTTTATAGTAATAGCATATATTTAGACATTTTTGCCGAAGGAATTTCTAAATATATATTCATTATGTCCATAAATATTTTTCTTAGATCATGTTTCTCTTTTTAAAACAGTCATTAAATGTAATACATTTTAAAATCTCAAACTATAATTACATTTATTTGTTTATTAATCATTTTATATCACTCAAAAGATTCTGAATGGTGTACAATAAAATTATTAATGATGAATTTTAAATGACATGTCTCTGCAAGTAACACATCCATATAGTATTTTTTAATTGTTAGTTCTGCCCTTAAGGTTTATTAGAAAAGCTATACCAAGAATGGGAGCTGTGCAAATCTTTCCCTTCCATTGATTTACTCCTTGAGAGCCACAAGATGGCACCATATCATAGCTTCTAAAAAGATTCCTACCAGCAAAACAATAACTTCTATATTTCCAGGCCAATCAATCACTTTCCAAGTGCATTTTCCCAGAAATGCTGAGTCTGGCAGCCATTTCATACGGAGACAGGTTTTTGTTTTTTTTTTAACTGTTGAGCTTGTGAGATCTATGATATGCATATTAATTGTCTGTATACACATTAGTACCGGCTGTGTTTCATGGAAATTACTATTTCCTTGGCAAAAGATACCCACATTCCTGAAATAGTGGCAAATAATAAAATTCACAGTGATATTCCTGTAAACCCAATGGACAAATTTGCTTGCAGTATCACTCCAGTGCACTATAATAAACCAACTCTAATAGTCTGTATAAAAATGTTACTGTGGTAAAATCAGGGATAAAACAAGAACATCTGAAAGCAGAGCAGTGCATATCATCAAGGAAGATCTACTTCAGTGACTTTATTAGCCTGCAATCTTCAAAGTTTGACATCTTTGTTTTCATGTTTCTCTAGCTGGACCTTTATCCCCCAGTAAACTACACTATACCAGGATCATCAAGCCTTCAGTTCAGCTCACTGAAGTCACTCTTTCTAGGAAAAGTAATAGGTAAAAATCTATTTCAGAAATTGTTTATGTTTATATGGATTTTAGCTTTAATTAGTACATTATTCAACTCTTTTTAATTGTAAGTTACTCAGAGTTCAGAGTTAAACTCCAAATTGAAAAATAAATAAAACAAATACATACAATGCTAATTGCTTCTCTGATATACAGTAAGTCCCATATATGATCAGATTTCAAAAAAAATGAGTTCAGTTTTTATTATTTGTCTTCATCTTTCATATCTTAGAAAGGCCTTCCCTATTAAAGTAATTGTGATATAAAAATGGAAGTTGGACTTAATTTTTTTAGCAAATCTGAAAGAGATGGATGATTAAAAGATAAATATAAATAAATTATGAAATCAGGTTCTATCACTGAACCACAGAGGCTGACAATGAATCACTTCAGTATTCTCTGAACCCTGCTGCAAGACAGGAGGGAAAAAATTGGCAGGAGGAAAAAAAATTGTCATCATTACTTTTTCTCCATCCTTTAATGGACAGATAAGGACATGTATTTTTTTTCCACTGGAAATCTATTGAAGCAGAGGTTGGTAGGCAAATTCCAACAATGTCTAGAGATGTGAAGGAAGAGGAGGAGGCAGTTTTTTAGGGTTTCTTGTATTCAACATTATTTTTTAGCAAATTGAAATTTATCTTAAAGTTCTGAATGATTTCTGGTATACTCCAATTCTCTACTTCCAAATTCTACCTCCCTCCAAAGAATTCTTATGTCTTACTTGTCAAGCACTTACAAAGCTCCTTTTTTGATAACACTAAAGCAAGTGACCCGTGTACAGATAGTCCTCGACTTGCAACACTTGGTTTAGTGACTGCTCAATGTTACAACAGCACTGAAAAAAGTGACTTATGACCATTCTTCACACTTATGAATGTTGCAGCATTCCCATGGTCACATTATTTACATTTGGATGCTTGATAATTGACTCACATTTATGACAGTTGCAGTGTCCCAGAGTCATGTGATCCCCTTTTGTGACTTTCTGACAAGCAAAGTCAGTGAGGAAACATTCACGTAACAACCGTATTACTAATTTAACAACTGCAGTGATTCACGAATGGGGCAAGAAAAGTCATAAAATGGGGCAAAACTCACTTAAATTTCTCATAGCAACATAAATTTTGGGCTCAGTTGTGGTCATAAGTTGAGGACTACCCATAGTCTATAAGAATTAGGTTTGATCAGGAGATGTTTAGAGCAATGGGAGTAGCATCAGATGCTAAAGCACAACGCTTTCTGTACTTCCTGGTCCTCCTGCCCTATGTTTAGAAGTAAAATCAAACTGCAGTGTGGTGGTTTCTATATATGGAGATGGAGTTTACCTTTCTATCTTACTCTTTGCATTAAGAAGCAAAGTATATTAAACTGGTCCTTTAGGAAACATTGACTGACTTGGAAGACTCATCTGTCTTCAAAAGACAGTTGCCACAGACCATTGCTTAGCTATGAAAACTAGCTAGGTGACTTTCAGCCAGTCATCTCTTTCAGCCCAATTCACCTCCCACGTTTGTTATTGTGGAAAAAATAGGAAGAAGAAGGTGTGTTGAAGTTGAGTTATGTGTAAAAATAATAGAGGTGGGGGAAAATAAAAATAATAAAATAATTTCATGAACTAATAAAAGGCCTGGATGCTCTGCTTTTTGAAGGTTCCTGAGACAATTAAAATTAATTTTGTAAAGATAACTAGCCTTTTCTTTTTTGCAATTTCCTTACTTCCTTTTCTCATCTATTACTTAGTTAATGAACATTTGAATTAGAATTATAAATGTGATTAGATGTTTTTCCTAATTTAGAAAGCCATTCCCAATTTATGGAATATTTGCCCCTTCTGGGCCAAAGCATGGCTGAGGAAACAAGAGAAAGAAAGAGAAACAGATGTATTCACTGAAACTCTAAGCATCAGCAAGAACCAGCAGGATCTTCCTGGAAAGAACAGCTTGTCATAATTTATGCATCCCTTTTCCATTCTGAGGTTGAAGCACAAAACTGGGTGCTCATCAATTTCAGTGTTCATGCCCGTATGGCTTTAGAAGAAATTTCATGAAACTATAAAGCTGGCAAGAGCATTACCTCCACTTTTTTCCATCAACTTTTCCGATTCCCTCCTCTCCAAAATGTATAGAAGTCTGGCTTGAAATTGTAAATTTTTGGTGGTGATAGTGGTAGTGGTGGCATTAATGGTAGTGCCAATGATGCTAATACCAACCTTAGGAAAATTTGATTTTGTGTAAGTTTGTACAAAATAAAAATCAAAAATTATTTGAAATCTATATTATATAAATGTGAAAACCACTCACGCTGTAATCACAAAATCTCCAGAACTGTAAAGCCTGCAAACTTGAAATTTGCCACGTATGTTCCTCTTGGCTTCTAGGTGCTCACTAAGAAAGGATTTTTCAAAATGACCATCAGAGCATTAGTATTTCCTATATTATGATTAACAAGCTCTGATGCTAAGGAATTCTACTCTCCCTCCCCACTTGAAAAGAAATCTGTTCCAAATGCAAAACACAAGCAGAAGAGAAGAGTTTCACTTTCAGTTTTACTTTCACAGCAGGAAGCATCTTTAATACAGAATTCTTGAGCTAAGCCACGGCCAGGCTCCTTCCTGTCTCCTTCTTGCTCACACGGCAAATACTGTTTCACTTCCCAAACAGCCCTCTGATGCTAATGAGTTCTACTCCCCCTCCCCACCTGAAATCTGTTCCAAATGCAAAACACAAGCAGAAGACAGGAGTTTCACTTTCTCTTTTACTTTCACAGTAGCAACCAGGGGATGAGGAGAGGAGAGGAGAGGAGAGGAGAGGCTTCTATGGGGCAAGGCTGAGGGAGAGAAGGGGAGAAGAGAGGAGAGGCTTCTTTGGGGCAAGGCTGAGGGAGAGAAGGGGATAGGATAGGGGAGGCTTCTGTGGGGCAAGGCTGAGGGAGGGAAGGGGATAGGATAGGGGAGCCTTCTGTGAGGCAAGCCTGAGGGAGAGAAGGGGCACAGGATAGGATAGGGTTCTGTGAAGCAAGGCTGAGGAAGAGAAGGGAAGAGGAGAGAAGAGGCCGATCATAACTACTCATTAGTTTTCAGGCTGTGTCGATTTATCAAGCCCGATCACATAGTTTTGTAGCAAAGCACAGTTATCCAGCTAGTATAGTTCATAAATGTACTTCATAATTATTGTTCTTCATAAAATTATGTGGAAGTAGAGGTCTGAATTATATCTACAACCGTTTTGAAATATGATTGGTTAAAGCACTCTCACCTGCTTAAGAAAATTATGAGTCAAATAATAAAAATAGATATATGTACACATAATATTTATCACAATCATAATATCAGTGATGATAAGTACAGTAAATGATAGCTTGAGAAACCTGTGCTCAGGTTTTCTGATTCTTTAATTTTTGTTAAAGTGCAGCTATGAAAGTTCCTGGATTGTTATCTAATTCTGGCTCTGAGATGAAAGTTGAAAGGCATGTGGACAATCCATCTCAGTTGGAATGAGGAAAAGATGATCTTCCTAGAAAAGCTCATGACCGTTAGGAAAACAAATGCTCATGATAAACATGAAGCTAAGATGATAGCTGCAAAACAAAAACAGTGCCACAAAAACAGAAAGTAAAAGAGATTGGATATACCAACACTAATTCCTGAAAAGGAGGTCTTAGATGCTAGATGAGTAAGCAGTTGACAGACTAGAATGTCAGAAAACTGTATAGCCCTTTGGTATTATCAGTTAAGGTGTGGCAGAATATTTGCACTAGGAGAAGGAAAGAATGTCTGATGTCATTGCTTAGGGCTTCCAGGGTCCAAGGCACATTTGGCTGCACTCAATAGAGATTAAATCCTGGCACATCATTAAATCAATCTGAGTACACTGGCTTCCAGCTGCAAATAACATATGCATGCATACTATAGAAAACAAATCTGTACTGCAATTAAGATCAAAGAGGTTGTTATCAAACTCAATCAATGATAACTGAATTGCTTTTTTCCTAGCTTCTGAAGGGCTGCTATTGAAGCTATTCTTACCTATCCTAATCATTATACATCTAATAACAATACAGATTTGTTTCACATCTACAGTGTAGATGTAGTATAGTTTCTAATCTAAATCTCCAACTGGAAACTTGTGAACATCACTCAGATTGATACAAGTTGTAACAACAACAACAACAACAACAACAACAACAATGTAGGGTCGAAACATTCAGGCTGATTGCCTTATAGCCAAATTTCACGTGGAAAATCCAAACAAGCTGGGTGGGGGGGTCGTGTCCCTCTACATCTGTACTCAAATTGTTTTGCTTTGCGCAGATCGCCCTCAGGAAGTGAGGGGAGCCGAATGTCAATTTGCAAAGCTTTCAAGTTACCATGAGCAGGAGGGAGGGAAACCTGATGGAGCTGATTGATTTCCCTAACTGAAACTACATTTCACAGATACTTTTTTACCACAATCAATAGGAGAGTTTTGGGTTTCACAGCCAGCCAAAGTGGAGAATGTGATTTATGACATGGCCAGGGAGGAGGGGAGAGACAGGGTCATAGGAGAATGTAAATCTATGTGGGATTAGTTCTAACTGCATTCGAATATTGCAGAAATGGTGCTCCTAATAAATGACTGTATTTCTTTTGACGTTTGGCTCGTGGCTCATGAATTAATTAGGGCATCTTTTGGAAACTTCACAGTTGTTTAATATCCTTATTAATTAAAATACCCTTGTTCATTAAAAATAGTATTCTATCCAGTGATCCCTTTACCTCTGATAAGTTATTGGCAAATGAAAATGCTCCATTTTACATAAATTGAATCATGGTGGCTACTCTCTGGAAGCCATGGTAGCCTTAAGTTATGATCAAGCCAAAGTTAAAATAAGGCAAAAAATAATTGATATAGAAAGTCAAGAAACTAATTTGTATGTGACAATCAAGGCCCATCTAGATGCTTAACCTTTAACCTTACTCTAGCCAGATATCTAAAGGCAAATTGAAAATGGATATTTATTATCTGTTACCTTGCCTGCAGAAAAAGAACAATTGTATGATTATTAACAAGATCATAGTATCCTATTATTTCATGTCCATCAATTGTTCTATAATAAAGTATTGTTATTCTGTTGTTTACATTGTTGATATTCTTGTTGGGTCTTAGCATAAACATTATGCTAACTTAAAAGGATAACAAATTCCTTTTAGGTTTAATTAGTCTTCCTGGTTTTATAAAGATTAATGCTTATAATTCTTGTATATTTTATTACTCTATTTATAGTTGTAGATGCGTTATTATATTCTATAGGAGTCTTGGCTTATAATGGTAATTGGAGCTAGGAACTCTGTCACTAAGTGATATAATCAGAAGAGATAATATCATGAGACCACACTGACTTGTGATGGAATTTCTGGCACTCCCAGAATATCTTGTCCTGCTGCAACTTCCCACAATCACAAGATTGCCATTTGCAACCTCCTACCAGCTTCCCCATTAATTTTGCTTGTTGGAAGCTGGCATTGAAAGTAATAAATGATAATTATGTGTCATGGGGACACTGCAACGTCATAATTAATAATGTTTATAACTGACAATCACATGACTGCAGGGACGCTGTGACAGCCACAATTACATGAATCCATTGTAAGTAACCAACCATAGTAAATATCCATCACACTCAGCAAGTAGTCCTTAATGGAACTAAATGGAGGGAAGCATGCAGTGGGTTAACTTAAGGTTCTGTCCAAATATCCGCTGCAAAGAATTGAGATGGAGGCTGACAATCTTGAAGAGGTTGTAATTGATTAAATTGTAACTGTTTGTAAAATCCAGATTCACTCAAGATTCAGTTTCATTGAGAAAAGATTCCTATAGATGGCATTTTTCTGTTTCCTTAGCGGATATTCTTGCAACATAAGATGCTATTACACTCCAAATGATTCAGATTTCCAAAGAAATTCACACTATCATGCAGGAAACAAAAAAACAACTCAACATTTTTTTAAAATTCCAATTTGGGCTGAGTTCCCAGTTTTCCATTTTTTTCCATAGACCGGTCAGCCCCACCCCACCACACACTCATTAACTGATAGGACAAAGGAATAATGCATTTCCATTCAGGTATACTCAGGACATTTCCCTAACCAAATTATTTTTCCTTGGATGCAGAAAGTTTCTCTTGACAATCCAAATCTCTTTATGGGATCACTGAAAGGTCCTTCAGAACAACTCTCCAGATTTATTATATGTGTTTAAATTTTCAAGCTTTTCTTAAATCTTAAGCATTAAATGAGCTATAAAATGTTAACTAATTTTTTAAAGGAAAAATTCTAGACAGGTGCTTCAAAACAAAAACACCTAGAGCAGGGGTCTGCAACCTTAAATATTCAAAGAGCCATTTGGACCTGTTTCCCGCTGAAAAGAAAACACCGGGAGCCACAAAACCCTTCCCGTGCCTGACTATTTCTTGAGCGGCCACAAAACTAGCATATGTAGTTGAATTAAACGTTCTGTTGTCTTCTGAAACTTTTCTTTTCTTGGATTTAACCAGGGTTGGCCTATTGGTGGTTGAAAAGTTAAATAAATTGCATGCTGGTGGATGTCACACATTGGTGGTTGTGACGCATATTTTGAGTGACAGGGAGCCACACTAGAGGGGTGAAAGAGCCACATGCAGCTCCACATCCGCAGGTTGCTGACCCCTGACCTAGAGGCATAGTAAAGTGAGGCTACTGTGTACGATCTGCCTTATGTGCCAGCAGTCCATAGTAGCTTTATCTATTTATTATATGCTCACCATCTCACCATTGTGACTGACAGCTTTATAATGTGGACCCCTGAAATAAGCATTACAAAATTCAATATACATAGTGACCTGTGCTATGCTCTGTTCTATCTCTTGAATGATATCACTGCCTACTTCTCAGAATGAAGGTTAACAACAGATAAAACTTTATGGCTGAGATGAATATAGAGTGATAAATGAAATTAAATGACTATTTATCAGGGCAGAATTCAGATCTAATCCCAGTGCTGCAGTATTCTCCATGATATAGTGATAATCAGCCTTGTATACAATATTTAATACCATTCGTATAATTAAAGATTCAATAGTAATATGAATAAGCACAACTGTTACCACTTCAGCCAAGACCTGTTTGGAAAATTGGGCATCAACTGTTGAATATTTTATCAAAATTAATGCATTAGCATTTAGGTTCCGATTTTAACATTTCTACACCATGATCTTGGCTTGGCACAAGAATAATATAGTTATGTCTGGAAATGCGATCTGATTATCTCTACATGAATTTCCTCAGAAATTTCTTAGCAGAGCACACAATCAAGGCAAAGTAACATTTTCCTTCTTATTAAGGGTCAAATCAGCAAAATGCACAATTACTGTATTTCTAGATTCCATCTTTTTATATATACTGCATGTCAATGAGAATGTGTCTATCAATGCAAAAAGAAAAATTAAAGCATACAATTCCATGTTTGAATTCAAGAGAACACTACTAGAGCTTCAACAAAACAACTCACTGAAAATTATTAAAGCACCAATGAATTTAGTAGGGGCTATCAAAAATATATCCTGCTCTTGTTCTCAGCAGATATAATTCTAATAATTTGTAGGACACATCTTATTTATCAATCTATTTACTCTCCATTTATTTTCCAAGTTGAGTATCATGTTGACTGAGTGCTCATAGGACATTGCATTCATTTACAATGTAGCAAATTCAGGGTTGGGAGTTGTTAAAATATAAAATATAAAAAAGGAAAATAAAACATATGTGAAACATATTAAATCAACCCAACTGTCTGGAGACAGAAGAAGGGAGAATGGGCTCTTGTAATCTCCATTTCCCAAGCTCTTCCTTGGATATCCAGATATCCCCCTCTTATTTGGCTTCTGAAAAGCTGTAAAGACCGGGTTCTTAAGGAAGGCATTTGAAGATATGGTGGTTTAGCTTATCATTGCAAGATGGCATTGTCATGATTTCTGGAGTGAGATTTATTTGTTTTTTTAAAAAAATTGCAAATGTATGGTATTCTGTGGTCTATTCTCTATAAAAGTCTAGCAGAATGGCAGCCCAAAGAAATAAACAAATTTCGCAAAAGGAATCCTAAAGCATTGTTAGGTTGAGGACCGGAGACAAAATCCACGTTTTAAGGCTAGGGGTCCCTGTTGATGCCTACCAAATATTTTTAAACATTAAGAACACATACTCTCTCTTTCTTCCTCTATGTCTGTGTAAGAGAAAGAGAGAGAGAGAGCACCATGTTAGTCTATCGTGGTGAAGAAAATAGTGCTACAAAACCAGGGGTGAAATTCATTTACCTTTCCTACTGGTTCGCAAATGTGCATGCACCATTGTCCACACATGCACAAAGCCTTCTGCGCATGTGCAGAGGCTTAAAATGTCGCAGAAAAGTTATGTTATGACATCCATGCGGGTGGGCAGAGCCTCCCGCAGCCGCCGCTACCAGTTTGCCTGAGCCGGATAGAACCAGCTGAATTTCATCCCTGTACCAAACTCCTGATTTTCTGTCTCTCTTTCTCTCTCTTCTTATATAATTTGAGTTTGAGTTAGTTAAAGCATTTAAGAATCCTTGTATCACCTCATTTTGATTTATAATAACAAATTGTTCCTGGAAGAATCCATGCTGTGTAACAGCGATGATAATTCATAATTGACTTATACCAATGTGTGAAATGTGGGTTTCCTGTGGGAATAAAAACTTATACTATATCATAGCAATTTCCTATCGTCTTTCTGCCAAATGCTTTCTTCCAATTGTCACAGTTCTGTCAGAGAAATTAATTCTACATCTAAATTAATATTGTAAGTAAATTGTTGAGATAATACCCTGTTTCCCCAAAAATAAGACATCCCCTGATAATAAGTCCAATTGGACTTTTGAGTGCATGCACTAAAATAAGCCCTCCTGAAAATTTATTTAATTATTTAATTATTTATTTATTTAAGGACTTGGGAACGGTGAACAGCCAAGATTAAAAACACACAATACAAATATTAAAATGCATTAAAACAAAATTAAATTTATCTTTGGCTTCCCCAACCCATAAAATTCCCCAATTAAAAGATTTTTAACCCAGCTCGGCTTGCTGAAATAAAAAAGTCTTCAGGGCTCAGCGGAAGGTCCGGAGGTCCGGGATCAGTCGTATCCCTGGAGGTAGCTCATTCCAGAGGGCGGGTGCCCCCACAGAGAAGGCTCTTCCCCGGGGGGTCGCCAGCCGACATTGCCTGACAGACGGCACCCTGAGGAGGCCCCTATCTGTGGGAGCGTGTTGGCCAGTGGGAGGTTATCAGAGGCAGAAGGTGGTCTCATAAATAACCGGGCCCTAAGCCCTTCCTGAAAATATTTAAACACATGCACAACGGTCCCCGCCATTTCCTCTGGTTGTGCCCCAAAATAATAAGACCTCCCCAAAAATAAGGCCAAGCGTTTATTTTGGGGTTCAAAAATATATATATAACAGGATCTTATTTTCGGGGAAACACAAAAATCAACCAGCAGTATTTTGAACTAATAAAATGTGGGACTTAGAGAATCTAAGAGTTCAAATCCTTAACTACTGTGGAACTCATTGAATGATTTGGGGGCAGTTATCCTCTCTTAACTCACAGGGCTGATGAGGGTAAAGCACTAAAAGTACTGCCTTGAACCCTTACTATTCAATTCTAAATAGTAGAGATTTTCTACCTTTGTGGTTATACTATATCTTAATATGTCACCGTAGCAGCTTCATGTATCTGCAGGGCATAGTTGTTTTAGATATTGTCTAACTTGTACAATCATCACAAGTTTATATGATATTACTTCATAGTGTATCTATGCCCAGCAACTGAAAAAAGTGATTTAGTGGAAGTAAAGTTCTCTCTTCAAAACATTAAAGCAAATACCTACTTTGTAAGGCTGGCACCAGTAGTGGGATTCAGCCAGTTCGCACCAGTTGGGGAGAACCAGTTGTTAACTTTCTGAGCAGTTTGGCAAACTGATTGTTGGAAGAAATCATTAGAGCAGAGAACCAGTTGTTAAATTACTTGAATCCCACCACTGCCTGGCATGGCTGCTGTGAAGATCTAGTCATCTACATGTGTGTACATGCACAGCCACCTTGCTTCCCTGGTGGTTTCATCAGGGAAGATTACATAGACAAATACTTCCAGACATCTGCAGCCAGATTATGAAGCACCCAACCCCACATCAATCTTGCAAAATATGATTGCTGTAATATTTACAGAGGGGTTCTTCCTTACACTTACACATTTTATGAAATATACCTTTCAAATGTTTTGCCCAGACCTAGTTCACAGTATCAGTTAGGGATCTGAAACTTTGTTCAAAATAAGTAGTAAACTTTCTAATGCAAGATCATAAATTTATTAAAAATAAAAGGACCATTACAATATTCTGTCTAATTTACTAAAACATTATATTTTTGTTTCACTCCCAAGTTATTTATTTATTAAATTTGTATACAACCCATTTCTCTACCAAGCAACTCTCAATGGCTTACAATATCATAAATAACAGAATAAAACAATTGCAGAATTAAAACATTAAATCATCAAACATTAACAGTTAAAAACATTAAAATTATTATTAAAACATATACAAAGAATCAATGCACCAACAGGACAGAGATGGGATCTTCTACAAGTCTAAAATTTGGAGAAGTATACTACCCAGGGGTGAAATGCTCCCGGTTTGGACCGGCTCAGGCGAGTAGGTAGCGATGGCGGCGGGCAGTTCGGAGAACCGGTAGCAAAAATCCCTGCCCCTGCCCCTCATGCCCAGCTGAGCCGTGCGATCATCAGAGCCTTTTTTTTTCTTTTAAACGGCTCTGACCAGCCAAGCTCTGACAATCCCAGCTGAGTTGCCTGCTAATCAGGCAACTCAGCTTGGATCGCCAGAGCCATGTAAAAGAAAAAAAAATCTTTTTTTCTCCCCCCGCCCCGTCAAGCCTCTAGCTTGCTTACCTTAGCTGCTGCTCCCAATGCGCTTGCTGTAATACCTGCAATCTATTGCATCAGCAAGCAACTGAATCTCCCTGCCTGCAATCATCAGTGAGCAACTCTATCTGCAACTTTAAGACTTGTGGACTTCAACTCCCAGCAAAGCTGGCTGAGGAATTATGGGAGTTGAAGTCCACAAGTCTTAAAGTTGCCAAGGTTGGAGACCTCTGTTCTATTGGGTAAGTTTTTTCCCCCTTTGGGAGCTTTTAAAAAAAAAAGTTAATTGGGTTTTTTTTTAGTTGTTCTTTTTTTAGAGCTAGCCATTTAAAGTTTAGGAAGTTTTAAATTTAGCTGCTTTTATAAAAATAAATTAAAATAAAATAATATTTGTGCAGCTTTCTGAGATTTAGTTTGTTTCTGTAGGGTTTCACTCTAACTACACAAACACACAAAATCTCACAAAGCTGTATGTGGAATTTTGTGTATGTAAAGTGTGAAAGTTGGTTTTTTGGGCTTTTTGTGGCTTGTGAGGTTCCTGCTTGTTGCAGGGGCCATTTTGGGTCTAGCACAGCTGCTTTTACATTGTGGGTGAGCCAGTTGTGTTGTGTTGTGTTGTGTGTGGGTAAAGTGTGAAAGTTGGTTTTTTGGGCTTTTTGTAGCTGTGTGAGTTTCCTGCTTGTTGCGGGGCCATTTTGGGTCTAGCACAGCTGCTTTTACATTGTGGGTGAGCCAGTTGTGTTGTGTTGTGTTTTGTAGATTAAAAAAGGGCAAAGAAGTGACATTGACTTGGCCACGCCCACCCACTCACCTTACCACCAAGCCATGCCCACTAATTAAGCCACATCCACAGAACTGGTAGCAAAAAAATTTAGATTTCACCCCTGATACTACCGCATACTGCCTTGGTAACATCACACTTGGAATACTGCATCCAGTTTTGTTCACCACAATGTAAAAAAGATGTTGAGATTCTAGAAAGAGTACAGAAAACAGTAACAATGATAATTAGGGGATTAGAGGCTAAAACACATAAAGAATTGTTGCAGGAATTGAGTATGTCTAGTTTAATGAAAAGAAGGACTAGGGGTGATATGATAGCAGTGTTCCAATATTTGAGGGGCTCCACAAAGGAGAGGAAGTCAATCTATTTTCCAAAGAACCAGAAGGCAGGACATGAAGAAATGGAAACTAATCAAGGAGAGAAGCAACCTAGAACTAAGGAAAAAATTCCTGACAGAACAATTGATCAGTGAAACAATTTGCTTCCAGAAGTTGTGGAGGTTCCAATACTAGAAGTTTTTAAGACAAGATTGGACAACCATTTGTCTGAAATGATAAGAAATGCTCAGACAAGGATTTCTTGTCTGAGCAGGGGATTGGACTAGAAGACCTTCAAGGTCCCTTCCAACTCTTTTATTTTATTCTGTTACTAGCCATCTTCAAAATGAGATGCCTCTATCAGGACTCCAAGCTAGTGGTGGGTTGCTCCCGGTTCTGTCCGATTCTTTAGAATCGGTAGTAAAAGCAGTGGGAGACTCTGCCCACCCATCCAGATGTCATAATTGACAATCTGTGCATGCAGAAGTGCACGCACTCTCACGAACAAAGCAAGCGTGAGCGAGCGCTCCCATTGCGAACTGGTAGTAAAGATAAATAGAACTCACCTCTGCCCCAAGCCAATTGGCAGAGTCAGGCTCTTTCAGAAGGCTGAGAGGATGAGAGCAGATCATACCTCGAGGGGCATGATATTCCAACTAGCAGGAGCCATGGCAGAAAAGCATCTTCTCCACTTTTTCTGCTTTTAAAAAAGGATATCAGGTTTTCCTGTTGAAGTAGACTTGATTGTATTAGTTGTATTAGTAATAATATTGGTTTTATTTTTTTAAACTTAAAATGCCTAAATTTACTATCTTAAGCA
Organism: Arizona elegans; assembly: GCA_022577455.1. Classification (NCBI taxonomy): domain Eukaryota; kingdom Metazoa; phylum Chordata; class Lepidosauria; order Squamata; family Colubridae; genus Arizona; species Arizona elegans. Next base: position 89,630,253 of record JAKOOJ010000004.1, read on the forward strand.
TTTCTGGCATCCCTTTATTATTCCATATGTTTAGGAATTAGGGTGAAGTATGTTAAAATAAATGGTATTTGAACTGATTGTCTTTCACTTTTCAGTTTTTAAATAGCACTTTGGGGGTGGGGGGAAATCAGCTCAAGAAAATGGTTTTTATTACTTTAAGACTTAATTACTAACAATAGAACCATTATTAGAAAGGCACAACAAAAATGTTCTTCCTGTGTCAATTTAGAAAGTTCAGACTGCCCCAGGTCTGTTGATACAATTCTACAGAGGAATGAGTGAGTCTGTCATTTATACTTCTATAAGTACAAGTATAAGTTTGGTACAGCAACTAAACAGGACAGGTACAGACTTCAGCAAACAGTTAAGACTACAGAAAGAACAATTGCAACCAGCCTTGCCTTCCATTCAGGAACTGTATACTGCATGAGCCACAATGAGGGCTGTGAAAATATCTACAAGCCCCTCACATCCTGAATGTAAACGTTTCAACTCTTCCCTTCAGGAAGCTGCTAAAGGGCATTGCATGCCAAAACAACTAGACAGTTTTTTTCTTTTGTGCCATCACTCTGCTGAATACCTAATTCCCACTGTTTTACATCTAAGAATATTTACCCATGTAGTAGGCTGTATTACTATTATCCTTCTCATCTTTTATGGTACTTCCACACAAGCAGGCATCTTTGGATCACGTTGCTTGAAATTATGAAATTTTATATTGTATAAAAAAAACAGTGAGCCAAAGTTAAAGATATGAATTAGATTTTTACACTAAAATATAGTTGTGGATATAGGCCTTCATTCTTTTTAATTCTTTAGTTATGGTTTATATAAGAAATGAAACACAATGGAAAATATTCTAATTTTTCTGTAATCAAAAACAACACTTTCAGTTTTGGAATCCAATATAACAGCGGAGACATTACAACAGGGGTAATCTTGTGTACTTGTAAATCCGTTTTTCCCACCCCCAAAAAATTGGCTGAACACAAAACATATAGATCTGATACATTTCTAATTTCTGTGCTTATTTCTTGTGGAATAATGCACAACACTTATTTTTAATGGAAATAATATATTGATTCTCCTGTTTAACAAAAACTCAGAAAGAGATACCTAGCTTCTAATATGTTTTTTGCTTGTTTTGTTTTTTGTGCCTTTGATTCAGTTTTTGACTCCTGTTGATTGCTGGTCAAGTTCCTGCAGTTTTCTTAGCAAAGTTTTTCAGAAGTGGTTTGCTATTGGGCCTCTCTCAAGAGTCACTGGCCCAAAGTCATACATCTGGCTTTACGGATAAGGAGGGACCAGAACTCCTGATTTCTGACCTGATCGTTTAACTACTACACCAAACTGTTTTTAACCACTCAAAACTATTTCAAAAATATAGAAAAAGTTCCAATTTCCACAATGCTTCTAAATATGCTTTCCCACTAAAATTCTGAAATACTGAAGTGTTGCTTTTGATTGTAACTAAATCTTCTAATCAGATATGAAATGTCATGAATAAAGTATCAGTTTTCTTTTCCATCTAATTGTTAAGAAATGTATGCATGTATATCTATACCTAAGGGACAAAAATCCAATCCACGTTTTTCACTTTTCCTATGCTGCATCCCCCCCCCATTGAATTTCTACTACAAGAAATAGTATTCCAATTACTTTAAAAATCCAGCCCAGATTTGCCATCAGTTCTTCACCTGCATTTCTCTATACTCAATATGTCCATGTGCTTGTGAGTGTGTGTGTGTGTGTGAGAGAGAGAGTGTTTCTGTGTGGCTTAATACTGGCTACAGTCATTCAGCAGGAAATTCCTCTTGCCAACAAAAGATTTATATATAAAGGTTTTCCAAGACTTGGCTATTTCCACACGAAATAAGTGATTACCAAAGGAAGAAGCAGTGAGTAGAGGAAAGAAAATCAGGTAAGAATATAGGAAATTATTCTCAGCTGTTCTTGTTTTATGAGCCCTTTCTTGCTCTCTTCAGATCCTAAACTGCTACCAGCCATAGCTTGTATAATTGCTGTTGTACATGCATTTAGTTAAAAAAGGCTTTCTTCCTGATATACTCTTTTATGTGTGCAAAGCCTTTTTAGGTTATTTCATTTTTAGCACACAAAAAAAATTTTTTTGTTTATGCTCTTCCCCAAACTGCACCTTGCAGCTAGAATTTGTTTTAACAGAACATAGGAATAAAATACCAAAAAAGATGCAATGTGAATCTCCTAAATCAAAATCACAGGCTCTCTGAGCCTTGAAGACTGATGTATGTATTGTTGTATGAGCTTTCATAGAAGTAAATCAGCTGAGGTGGGTCTTTGGTTTAAATAAATTGAATCATATATACCTTGGCTAACTTGTTATTTATTAAATCCTTCACATGCATAATGTAGAACATCATCCTAATTTGCTCAGAAAATGAAAAATTTGTTCAGGTGTTGCTCACAGGAACAAAAGGAATACAGCTGCCACAGATTCTCTCCCACCTGTAAGGTTTCTACACTAGAAGAATATGTAATGAGGTGATAACACATTAATATGTGTGTTAGTTTTGTTTCAGTTACCAGAAATTAGCCACTTTCAAGTGCAATTATTTTGGATAGGCATTCCAACATTTGACCCAAACTTTAACCCAGAAGATCAAGACGAGAAATAGACTAAAATAGTCTAGTAAGAAAATAACTAGCTAAAATATCCCGTTATACATTTTCTCAGGAAATACGTCTTAAATGTCCACAATTACATGTCAGATTTTTAGAAAAATCCAGTGTGTAGAAAACCAGAAACACAGACCCCAGTACTGATGAAAACCAATAATCTTATGTTGTAACCATTTTTACAATATATACATCCACTGTGTGCTAGCCTAAATTTCAGTTCAGTGTCGAAGTTAATGCTATAAAATGTGATTAGGGTTACTACTTCAATGGTCTTAAAATAGATTAGGTAGTGACATGCTAGATGGAGTTTCCCTATTAGAGGCAGGAAAGCTAAATTGCTGAGTTCTTGAGAAAACAAAAGAACATGGCAATGAATCTTCCCTCTGCTTTGTAGTTTTTCAACAGTCAGCAATTGTTGAAAATATAGTTCTGAAACAATTGGATTCATAGACCTTGATTCACTACTGTTACAAACTTAAATTATCCCAAGCCTACTGTACCCTTTTCCTGCTTTGTCCTCATAGGCCTCAACTCTATGAGGCCTCTATCAGTAGGGTAATCAGTAGGGTAAAAGGATTTGCAATTATGCTGGAAGACTAGAAATCTACCTATGTCTTCTAGAGAAGGTAAACATTTCATACATTTCCCCTCTATTGTAGTATGAAATATGGTGTTACAGAATGGCCATGGCAGACAAATATGGTGGAACAAAAACCAGGCATTTCATTCTCTGAAGTGTTTTGCTTTGAATATTAGCATTTGCCACTATCAAATTGCAATCGATAATGTAAGCGCTCTGGGGGGGACGGGGAGACAAAACATTATTGCAAACAGCAGCAGTTGAGCTTATACCACTCAGAACCAATCATGGGTAACATTTTGTACATTATTCTCCAAATATATTTACTTATTTACTGTTCCACAAATGGCACTGGACACATTTTTCTCTCATTTCTTTTTCACTGCCTGATGTCTTATGATTGTAGCCATACAATCCATTGAAGAGACATAGCAAATTTCATTGTTGAGCTGGCTAGTTTAATCTACTGGGTAAGGAACTAAGGAACTAAAAGATAGCTGTGAATGCAAATGTATATATAACATCAGAGACAGATTTATAGTCATCGTTAACATCCATATTAACTGCATACATGTACTTAAGAAATTTCTGAACCATACAATGTAACTAGGGCAAATAAAAGCAATTGAAAGTATTTTTTTCCTTCAAAAGTTTCTAAGATGATTAAACTACCACCTTCTGGGTAATATCTGATAATTTAAGCAACATAAATCAAGATGAATTATTTTAACAGTGAGAAGGTAAGTTCATGATCCCAGAAATCCCAGAATTAGACCATTAATTTAACTGACATAAATAATCCTACAATTTCAGTCTTTTAACTGTAATTGTAACTGTTGTATGAAAGTACAGAAAATTGTAAACCTTAGTGCCTTCATAAAAACTAAAATTTTGTTACGACCTTATTTATTAATTACATATTTATTAGACACTGCATGATATTATATTTAATTAGAATTTTGATTCAATAATTCATAAAAGCTAAATTTTATTTTAAAATTATTCAATTATCCTAGAAAGGCTCTGGAGCCTGGAGCAAGTGAAAAATGGGCCTTCCCAACCCGCCCCCCCACTAGAGGCCCTCCAGAGGCCGGAAACAGTCTGTTTCCCAACTTCCGGTGGGCCCGGAAGCCCCGAAAATCAGCTGGCTGGTGTGTGCATGTGCACCAGAGCTGAACTAGGGCAATGCTCACATGCTCACCGATATGGCTCCGCATGCCACCTGTGGCACACGTGCCATAGGTTCGCCATCATGGCTATATACTGTTGATATAGAATATTTATATTATGTTAAATAAAATATGCTGTATTTTTTTATCTGGCCTAACAAACATTCTTAATGAGGAGATGAAGCATGTTCAGTAGCAGATAACTAGAAATGCTGATATTTGTTTTCTTTCCATTTGGCTAGTAATTTTACAAGGAAAACCACTGATAACATGTTTATCCCTTGATAAAACATTCTTAACATTCTGAAAATCCATCTCATCCTGGGCACCTTTTTTTTGAACTATTACCATTTAGCAGATGGTACGGGTCAATAAAAACAAGGACAAATAGGCTGAAAAACAGCTTCTATCCCAGGGCAATAACCATATTGAATTCTATGGTATAGTGCAATATCGGGTTTTCAATTTCAATTATATAGAATGTAAAGGATGTATGTGTTTCTATTTTTATAGTTATAATGTACATTGAAGACAGCATTTAATTTCATTGTACCATGTGCAATGACAATATACTATACTATACTATACTATACTATACTATACTATACTATACTATACTATAAATTTGGATGAAATCTGAGGGCAGAATAACTTCCTTCTGGGTCAGTTTTCGTTTAAGAAAGGTCAACGTGTGTATCTCTCAATATTTAGAAGGATAACTGTTATGAAAATGGCATAGCATCACCTTGTTTAAGAAAAGCATTTTAGAGAGCAGCAGCAGTAGCTTTTAAGATAAAATATATTTTAAACTTGGGTGGGGAGAGAAATGCTTTTTTTCCCTTCTGTTCTGTTTTCGGGAAGGAAAGACAGGTCATATGAAAATGGCATACATCATAGACATATCCCAAGTTAAAAAGAAAAACTGCAACAACAGAAGCACATTCTAGGAAATTATAAACAAGACTTGAATCCAGAGGGGGAGTGGGTGTGCTGGTGGGTAATAGATACAAAAGAACAAGTGGTAGCAAAGGAAAGGCTATATTTTCTGAGCATGAAATATTAGTTTCTTTAAAGTTTAACTTTTCTGCTCCTGTAAGGAACGGACAAAAGAAATAGGGAGACCGAATACTAGCACTGTTTTGTGGTATTTTGACATCCTTCCCTGAAAGACTGTAATTAGAGGCACCGAGAAATATCACTCATCATGTGTGCAAACTTGAAGTATCAATCACAAAATGACACATTCTTCTCCCCATCTTTGGGCAAAATGCAGGGCTGGAAATGTAATAATGATACAATAATGAAGAACTACCTGGTAGGGAGCACCATGCCTATCTGATCCATGGTAGCACAGTAGTTAGAATGGAGTATTGCAGGCTAACTCACTGCTCACTCCAGGAGTTCGATTCTGAATGGTTCAGGGTTGATTCAGTCTTCCATCCTTCTGAGGTTGGTAAAATGAGGACCCAGATTGTTGGGGCCAATATCTGTAAACCACTTAGAGAGGCTGTAAAGCACTGTGAAGTGGTATATAAGTCTAAGTCCTATTGCTATTGCTACCTGTCACTGCTTCTATCTGACCAGAAACGTAAGATATTTTTTCCAGATTGTCTCATTTTGTGCTATTATTTGTTGTATACATCCTATGAGATTTAGCACAAATTTTGCTCATTGTCACTATTATTTGTACTATTGTTACTATAACAACATATGTAATATTATTCCATGTTTTAACACTTTTTAAAATAATTACAACCTATATATTTTATTATTGGGCTTTCTGGCCCAAAAGCCATAGCAAAGGGTTTATTTGATTTGACATAATAATGAGAGAACAAATATTTGCACAAGTGGCTCCACAAACAGTCCCCAGCACCAAGATGTCTTCCAGCTTCTTCAAGGCGAAGAAAATTAGGACAATCATCTCTTCAGGAGCCCTTTCTTAACATATTAATGATAGGTTGGAACCCTTAACATCACACTTTATCAGTCTCATTCAGTTGGATAGAATCTTACCAGGGTTAAGGTAAACCGATTAGGGCATAAACAGAATAGACATCACTATATTGAATGTTATGCTGTTAGAGTTCTATTGACTCAGGAACTGATATGTAGTATTTTAATTCAACTATGAAGAAGAACTTTTGCATTATGGTTTTGTTTTAATTAAGAAAAAAAATATTCTGATGGATTGTTTTTCCTCTCTTTGTGTGCATGATGAGAAAATCCCATTAATATATTCTTCACTGGATAGAAATGAGAAAAAGACATCAACTTTAGAAGTATGTGTTATAGAGTTTTCTAATTGTCATCCATATACTCTCTCTGCTTTTCCCAATCATGAAAATTGGAATTGTTGCTGCATAATGATGCCTGAGGAGCCTAAACAAGCTGGACAATATAGTTTGTTGTATATTTTAAATCTTGTATGCATGATCAATCATTGTAGCAAAAGCAGTCACATCAACTGATTTAAGAGTGAAATTATCCTTTGTAAGTATCTGCATTCAAAACACTTTTAAAAAAGCAAAATTTCGTTTTTTTAAAAAAAATTGCAGCTTTTTTTCTTGAAGAATAAATACTATAAACATATAGTGTTTATATATGTTTATAGTATTATAGTATAGTTTATAGTATAGTATATGGGGAAATTGCATTCTATATATATGAAGAAATTGAGGAATGGTCACTTACATAAAGTTCAACAAATCTGAAGACAGTGATAGTGCCAATTGATTACTACTTAAAGTATTATATTAAAGGTTTCTTTTATTTGTTTTCATGTTTTTAATAATTATTTTTATGTTTTGCATTGATCTTGTTTTATAGAAGATAAATCTTTCTGCATTTAATGTATATATGCTATTTGCAAAAAGAAAAAAATTGGAAGGTAGGTTATCTAAAAGGAAAAAAAAATGAGGTTGTAGAATGATTTATTCTTAGGCTTATAGTAAGGTAAATTCCAAGAGATAAAAAGTGTTTTGATTGCAGGTTATCTAAAAGGGAAAAAAATGAAGTTGTAGAATGATTTATTTTTAGGCTTATAATAAGGTAAATTCCAAGAGATAAAAAGTGTTTTGATTGCATTCACAAACATTATCTTTGCAAGATCCTATGGTACCGGTGAAGCTTTTGTGCTAGACAAATTGTTATAAACTCATTTCTGTTGTTTGTTTTTTCCTTAGAACTCAGAAAGATTGATCAAGACATTCATAAATATAACACACCAGGATTTTCGGGTTGCTTGTCACGTGTGCAGTTCAACCAGATTACTCCACTCAAGGCAGCCTTGAGACAGACCAATATCTCCTCTCACATTTACACAGAAGGAGAACTTGTAGAATCCAATTGCGGAGCAAATCCGCAAACCATCCAACCAATGTCTTCTGCAACAGACCCTTGGCATCCAGATTCAGGTACAATGGGAATGAAATGATAGCAGAAACATTACATATTTTTAAGATCTAAGACAGCTTACAAATATAGAGCTTTTTCCTCTCTTTTGTTATCTGTTTCCACCATTTTCTCTCTCTTTTTCTCTCAAAAATACACACTGAGTTTTTGTAACTATTACATATATCCTTTCATAGCTATTAATAATTATATTGCTTTTATTTTTCAGAGTCTTTTAAGTGCTAAGCAGTAAGACTTTTAACTACTGCCCTGATAAACATTTTATTTTTTTTTATTTTTGTCAAAGGGATAAATGGAACTGACAAAAGAACTGATACCTAAGAATTTTGCCTAAACATGGACATGTGTAAAATTCTAGCAAGTATATAGGTGACATTTCCATTTCCAATGAAATCCATTATTGAAATTGGAGTCAAACTGGATATTATATGAGCACTTTGGAATTCACACACCTTTATTTTATTTGTGAAATGAAGAATAAGAGGGTGCTTTATGTAGTACTAATGAAAATATTTTAGAATTGTTTCTATGCACAGCGCTGCTTTGGTCTAGAAAGTATCTCTGTTTTCTTGACATTTAGGTATTGAAACAGATATTTGCAGAGTTAACATCTAATCTGAATTATAAAATGCTAATTCTATGTCCACATTGTTACTTTGCTGAAATGACAATCAGTTTCCCAAAATATTATCTTGTGTGTTAGCTGTTACTCATTTCATTACTGATAACTTTGCTCTGTTATCATGATAACTTTTCACATTAATGATAGAATAATAAGACTACTCAAAACTCTCTTTACCTTATTTTTCTTTAAATTTAACTATAAGTTTATTTAGAAGTGGGAATAACGCCAGGAAGAAGAATAATGCTAGGAAGAAGATCAAGAATTTTTTTTCATGCAGTCTTTTTATTGCAAAAACTGAGATCAAGGCTGATAACTTCCAATTGCTTCTAAAATATTTGAATTATTTAGTGTACTTCTTAGGGATAAGTTTATGTCCATATATATGCACATCAGCAATTCTATATGTATTCATTGACTATTTAATGATTCAAAAAGTGCTGGTATGGCCTCAAACTATATAAATCTACAATTGGAAAAAACAATGTTTGTCCACCATTTAATTTCTGTTTTGTTGTATGAATACAGTATAAGGATCTGCTAGATATACTACTTCAGGAAAATCAAAATAAGAAAAAGAAAAACTGCTAATTATTCAGGAAACAAAATAATAATAATAATTATTATTATTATTATTATTATTATTATTATTATTTATTAAATTTATATACCGCCCTATTCCCGAGGGACTCAGGGCGGTGAACAGCGAAAGATAAAAATACATGTAATACAAACATTAAAAAACCAATTAAAATATACTAAACACTCTGGTCCTAGATAATTCAAGACATCCCAGTTTAAAACAAAATCAGAAGCAATATAAAGGGAAAGTTAGGCCAGGCCGGCCTGCTGAAACAGGAATGTTTTGAGGGCACGGTGGAAAGTGCGCAGATCCGGGATCTTCTGTATCTCTGGGGGGAGCTCGTTCCAGATGGTGGGTGCCCTCACAGAAAAGGCTCTCCCCCTGGGGGCCGCCAGTCGACACTGTTTGGCTGACAGCACCCTGAGAAGCCCCTCTCAATGGGAGCGTACTGGGCAGTGAGGGGCTATTGGTGGCAGAAGGCGGTCTCGTAAGTACCCCGGTCCTAAGCCATGGAGCGCTCTAAAGGTGGTAACCAAGACCTTGAAGCGCACCCGGAAGACCACCAGGAGCCAGTGCAGCTCATGCAGGAGGGGAGCCTCATGGGAGCGCCATGCTGCTCCCATAACTACCCGCACGGCCGCATTCTGGACCAGCTGGAGTCTCCGGGTGCTCCTCAAGGGGAGCCCCATGTAGAGAGCATTACAGTAGTCCAGGTGTGAAGTGATGAGGGCATGAGTGACCGTATTTAACGAGTCCCGATCCAGAAAGGGAAGCAACTGGCGAATCAGGCGAACCTGATAAAAAGACCTCCCGGCCACAGCCGTCAAGTGCTCTTCTAAAGACAGTCGTGAGTCCAAGAGGACGCCTAAGTTGCGAACCATCTCCGTGGGGGGCAATGACTCGTCCCCAATAATCAGTGATGGCACCAACTGACTATATCGGGACATCGGAAACCACAGCCACTCGGTCTTGGATGGGTTGAGTCTGAGTCTGTTCCTCCCCATCCAGATCTGTACAGCCTCCAGGCACCGGGACATCACTTCAAGGGCATCATTGGGGTGGTCCGGGTTGGAGATGTATAGCTGAGTATCATCAGCATACTGATGATATTTCACCGCAAAACCACAGATAATCTCACCCAGCGGCTTCACATAAATGTTGAACAGAAGGGGCAAGAGAACTGATCCCTGTGGCACCCCACATACAAGGGGCCTCGGGGTCGACCTCTGCCCCCCTGTCAACATGGACTGCGACCGATCAGAGAGAAAGGAGGAGAACCACCGCAACACGATGCCCCTCACCCCTAGCTCTTCCAACCGGTGCAGCATGATACCATGGTCGATGGTATCAAAAGCCGCTGAGAGGTCTAATAGGACCAGGATAGAGGAGCAACCCCTGTCCCGGGCCCTCCAGAGATCATCTACCAATGTGACCAATGCCTTTTCTGTGCTGTATCCAGGCCTGAAGCCTGACTGGAACGGATCTAGATAAGCCGATTCATGCAAGTACTGAGGAAGCTGTCGCGCTACCACACTCTCAACAACCTTCACAACGAAGAGAAGGTTGGAGACTGGATGGTAATTAGCCAACACTGCTGGGTCCAGGGAAGGCTTCTTGAGGAGAGGCTTCACCACCGCCTCTTTCAAGGTGGCGGGGAAGGCACCCTCCCTCAAGGAAGCATTTATAATCCCCTGGAGCCAGCCTCGCGTAACCTCCCGAGAGGCCAGCACTAGCCAGGAGGGACACGGGTCCAATAAACATGTGGCCGTGCTCAATCTGCCCAGTATCTTGTCCACGTTTTCCGGAGTCACAGAATCAAACTCTTTCCAGGTAATATTCTCAAGACTTGCCTCCCTCCTCCCTCCTGAATCTACCCAGTCAGAGTCCAAATTTTTCCGAATCTGAGCAATTTTGTCATACAGATATTGTACAAAGTCCTCGGCTCTACCCTCCAAGGGGTCCTCCCGCACTTCCTGGTGGAGCGGGGAGCGGGTCACCCTAAACAGGGCGGCCGGGCGATTATCTGATGACGCAATAAGAGCGGAAAAATAGTTACATTTTGCCACTTTTATTGCCACCAGGTCGGTCTTAATATGAGACCTTACCAGTGTTCGGTCAGATTCAGAATGGCTGGCCCTCCAACTGCTCTCCAGGCGTCTTTTCCGGCGTTTCATCTCCCTCAGCTCCTCGGTGAACCAGGGAGCCAGGTGAGATTGACACCAGGTTAGAGGCCGCAAAGGCACAACCCGGTCTAAAGCTCCAGTGGCCGCCCTATCCCAGGCAGCCACTAGGTCTTCAGTCGAGCCGTGTGCCAGAGCCTCAGGAAATGCCCCAAGCTCCGTCTGGAACCTATCCAGGTCCATCAGGCGCCTGGGGCAAAACCACCTCATCGGTTCCGCCTCCCTGCGGCGGGGTGCGGCGGTTCGAAGGTCAAAGCAAAGGAGGGAGTGATCTGACCATGACAAGGGCTCGATTGCTATATCCGCTATCTCGAGACCACTCAGCCACTGACCAGAGACAAAAACCAGGTCCAGCGTGTTTCCCCCCATGTGAGTAGGGCCATGAACTAATTGGGTTAGGTCCATGGCCGTCATGGAAGCCATGAACTCCTGAGCCATCTCAGATGCTTCACCGACGGATGGCAGGTTGAAATCCCCCATGACCATAAGCCTAGGGGTATCAACCGCCACGGCGGCTATAACGTTGAGTAGTTCAGGCAAGGCCACTGCCATGTGGCAGGGAGCCAGGTACATAACCAGCAGGCCCATCTGCACCCCATGACCCCACTTCACAAGGAGGGACTCATATCCGGCCGTCTCAGGAACAGTGGCCTCCCTCGGACCAAGACCCTCTTTAATGATAACTGCCACCCCCCCGCCCCTCCCCTGTGACCTTGGCTGATGAAATGCCCGGAAACCGGGTGGGCACATCTCTACGAGAGGGACCCTCCCTCCTGGCCCAACCAGGTCTTCATAATACCCACCAGGTCCGTTCCCCCCTTCTGAACAAGATCACAAATGAGGGGGGCTTTATTTACCATGGACCTGGCATTGCATAGCATCAGCCGAAGGCCCAGGGCCTGAGGGTCTGTGCCACCTGGGGAACGAGAAGGGCATTGGAGGCCGGAGCGTGCCACTGCTAGAAGACAGTGAATGCGCACTCCCGCAACTTGATGTGGCCCCCTACTCCCGCCATATCTGCCCCTCCCACCTACAGTACTTATGTAATGTCTATCAACAGCACAAGCTCTAACCCTCTCCTTGACCCCGGATTCTGCATCTCCTCCGCCGCGCTCTTCAGCTGGACTAGACCCCATCCCTCGCGGGTTAATCCCTGAACCCATACAAACCACCCCCCCTCCTGGGAGGCCTCCCAGCCTCATTATTTACATTGGAAACCACCTTCCTCCCAGATCCCCTTAAAATAGAATTTGAAAAACTATCTTAAAAACCCCAAAGCTTCCGGTTCTTAGCATACCACCTCTCGGGGTTCCAAAACCCATCCTCGAGGGCAGCCCTAGATAACTGGGAGGGCCAAACTTGCGAGAGGGGGGAATCTCGCAGTGTTAGGAGCTGTTATTGAATACATCAGAGGTGAGATAAAATGATCTAATAAATTCCAAATAAATTGCAGGTAGTCCTCAACTTAGAACAGTTTATTTACAGTGGCCTTAGAGAGAGTCCATATAGCCTGTAAAGCACTTCCAGGCAACATAAAATCTTGTACCACACCTGCTTAAAGTCAGATGAAGTCACATTTTAGGTGTTGGGCAACCAACTCACATTAATGACTGATTGCAGCATGCCATGGTTACATGAATGCAATATGCAACTTTTTTACCAGTTGTTTGCATTTTTTGCCATTTTGGGGGGGAAATGCAATTTGTAACGACCACCCCAAAATGGCTATAAAATTGGATGCCTTGATTTATGACTGCTATAACTTACAACTGAAATCCCAGTACCAATTATAGTCATGAATTGGGGATTACTTGTAAACATAATCAGCCATGATTCAAACACATTCATAGTGACTATGGTAAAGACAAGCAATGAGAGTTTGAGTGCCTGATGTGTGTAACAGTGAATCCAAAACTGGTTATTCCCTTAGTCTTACTCCCAGTTGTCTTACTTCAGGTGTTTTTTAAAAAGTATCATAGTAATTTTAACTTCTTTATTCATAAATTAATAATTTAAACCACAAACTAGAGACATAGAAAAAAGGTTCATGGGCCAGTTTGTATTCTTTATGCATAGCTATGGAATTGTTTTCATTGGAGTTCAGTTTGGGGGGGGGGGGAAACCACAATGTGTTGGACTGACCACAGAATGAAAGCAATTATATATCGGCTCTCTGTTGTAAAACAGATGTGGTATTAATCTTTTAGACTAGACTAGAAAATAAGATGTTTCCTTATACCAAGTCAAACCATCTCCAAGATCTACCTACTTGAAAAAGGACTACCTTTTGATAGTCTTGGGAAATATCCTTTGACATCAATTGCCATGTAATCTTTTTAAACTGGAAATAGCAGTTGAGCCATCATTTTCCTAAAACCAATGTAGCATTTATTTACTTCATCCCACCCACTGATAAATGTACCTGCTCCAGGAAGAACAAATAGAAGGAAATATATGGCATTTCTGGCAGCAAAATGCTTTGGCCAGCACTGAAAGATATAATATATAACAAAGGCCATGATGAAGTCCTTTATTAACATCTTGTATAAACAGGAAGTCTGTAGAAGATCAAAAGCTTTGCAAAAGCTCTCAGGAGGCACATCATTATTTTTTCTTATTGTCAACAGCATCACAAATCCAAACATATACTATTGTGACTAATTTCTTCATGAAAACATATTTAAGCTTTAACTTTCAATTTATTGTTTGGGAGAAAATGTATGCTGTATTACCTAGTATAGCAGTCCTCAGGATTGTAAGTATACAGTTACTCAATTATGAATTATTTTATTTCTGCATGTCATGAGCTGTATGAGAAAGTAGCATTTAGAATAATATTGCTAGTTCTATATGTTTGTGTCTTCCCATCTTTTTGTGCTTTTCTTTATATGTCCCTCTTTTTAAAAAAAATTTTGATTTTTAATTTACTTTTTTGATGCACATATTTTCTCATTTTAGATGATGAAATGCTCATTACCAAAGAGTAATCTGCTATTATTACTAGAATATATTTCCCTTCATCTATTTGTTTTCAACTTCTCTTGATGGTTTATATCTTCCTTCTTATATTCCTTTGTAAAATCTTTCTCCTGGATATTATCAAATTCTTTTTCCCATTGACACAAACAATTGTTTTTTCAAATGTGTCCTTTGGGTTCCTTTTTTTTTTTTTTTTTTTTTTTTTGCTGATTGGAGTAGTTTTATTGTTTTTTCTGTTACTGTTATTGGTGTTCTTCAAGATTAATTTTTGTGCCTCTTTTTATTTTCTCTTGCATTTTCCATATTAATCATAAAACTATTTATTGAGAAAATGGGGAAATTGTGTTATTTCCATCTTAAGAATGTTCATCAGATCTAATTATTCTTGACTGATGAGATCTAAAAACAGTTGGGTGATGCCCCAGATCAGTATAATAGTTTGAGAGATTTCCTACATCTACTCTGCTTCTTACTCAGGTCCAGACTGCTATATATTTTCCATCAATTTTCTCCCAAAAATTTCTCTTGTGTTGTGTGCTCACAGCGGTGGTTTTCAAATCTACTAATAAATCAATTTGGGTGTCTTGTGGACCCATAGAGTGCAAGGCTGGAAATCTCAAAGTGCCTTTTTCAGAAGTCATTTAGCATAGATATATAGGGCATCTTTGGCGCCCTTGCCCCAAATGTTGCCCCAAATGGTGACTTAATCAACCAAGAAATAAAAAACCTACTACAAATTCCAAGCTAGATGAAATAGAAGGCTGCTAAAGCAGTAGTTCCTATGTCTCCGTTTCCTGGACATTCATGCTGAAGTTTTCATTCTCTATTCAGAGGCTGCTGGAGAGATGGAAGACTTTGTTCTTTTCTATTCCATGGACTTCTACTAAATTCTCCCCAAAAATTTATCTCTCCAGTAAAGAGAAATACTGATGTCTGAGTCCGTAGAAAGTGAAAAGTAATGTCTCATTCATGGAATTGCAGATGGTGCACGGATGTGGATTATGTGATCAAGTCTACAATCTGGCAAGCAAGCTACATACATAAAAGCATTTTCTTTATGTTTCCTAATAATTTTACACAAATCCTCTGTATCCATCAATGAATATAGTACATTTGTGTACTTAGATATGGTGAACACACAGCTTTATAACTTCTTTGAGCCCCACAATGGTTTTCATATTCCTGCTAATTACCAAGGGAACTAGCTTTTCTTTCTTGTAACAGGTAAAACATAAACTTGTTCATAAAACTTTCATGGAAGGAATAACTTAGGCAAACAGAGGCAATAAAGCAATCATCTTCTTTGAGGTCACTTCAGGGAGCCAGGGAGGTTATAACTGCCAAACAGTTAATAAGAAAAGGAATTACAAGCAAACAGTGCAATAAAAGTAATCCAGTACTTTCAACCACAATCAAAACTGGAATTTCCATCTCTAAGTGATGAGGTCATAAAGCAATGACTTTGTTGCTTACTGACCACAATCCCAACAGTCCCTGTTGCCATTGTTAAACCAAGAATTAACCATGAATAGAAATTGGATATTGGACATTGCAATATCTAGAATTAGCAGAACAGAAGAGAAAGAATGGAGAAAATCACAACATGAAAAATCTGTGGCAATAGAGGCAAAGGCATGGTAAGATTGGTATCCAACAAAAGTTGGAAAAAGCCCTGAGGGTCAGTAGGGAGACAAGACACAGTCAAAGCCTGTGTTCTTATCCTGCCAATGAGTACAGATTCCTCTCCATAGATTGGAGCAGAAGGGCAGAACTGTACCAGGATCTGCTTCAATGTCAAGGGGCACAACAGGGACAATGGGCTGGCAGGAGACAGAAAGTTGTCTTGGAATCCAATCCAGTGTCAATGGGTGGCATATAAATTAAATAAATAAATAGAAATAGAACAGCTGAAAAAAGCAAAGGTTTTAGGTGCCTTGGGTGCAATTACAAAAGATTTGGAGCATCACTTGAAGATCATTGGTATTGACAAAATCACATCAGTCAATTGCAAAAGGCAGCTTTACTTAGAACAGTTTACATTTTATGATAATATATTTAATATAACAAACAAAAATGTGTGCCAATCTCATGTCCTTGGAAAGGGTTTGATAGATGGACCAAAATGTCAGATCCCCTTTAAATATCTGGCTAACTATATGACTGGTGATGATGATGATGATGATGATGATAGGAGGAGGAGAAGAAGAAGGAAAGAAGGAACTGAAGGATTCATTTTTGCTGCCCAAAAATAAGCACTGCAGACCAGCTCCATGAAAGCAAAAATTCAACATGTCAATAACAACAGCAAATGCCGCCTATGCAGTGAGAAAGATGAAACAGTGGATTATTTTATCAGTGGCTGCAGCAAAATCTCACAAACTGATTATAGCATCATTTTTCCAAAATCATACATTGGAAGCTTTGCCAGAAGTTTGGGTTGGAATGCAGGAAAAATTACTGGGAGTACCAAATTGACAATATTCTTGAAAATGAACAGGTCAAGATCTTGTGAGACTTTCAAATCCAAACAGACAGATATTTGGCCCACAACACACCTACATCATTATTGTGGAAAAGAAAAAAGTCTGGTTCATTGATATTGCAATACCAGGTGAATTGAAGAGAAACAACTAGAAAAAAAGGAACAAAATAGCGCAATCTGCAAATTGAAATTGAGTGATAGTGGAGGAAGAAATAAATGGTTGTACCAATAGTAATATGGGCCATTGGAGCAATATCAAATTAGATGAACTAGATAACTGAAATTTTGAATTTATCAGACCTGAATATTCTGACTTTGCAAAAAACCACCCTGCTAAGAACTGCCTGTATACATAGATGTTACTTTAACAGCTCTTAGACTGTTGGTTAGGACTTTAATTTAATTAATTTAATTTAATTACAGTCCCAGACTGTAAATTGAATTGAAGATTAAATCAATAATAATAATAATAACAACAACAACAGTAGTAGTAGCAGTAATGAATAATCTGAAGTTGTATGGAAATATTCCACCTGAAATGGAATTGCTGCTCAACACTGTCCACATATATAGCCAAGATATTGCAATAGAGTTTGGATTGGAGAAATGTGCCACACTCATATCAAACAAGGAAAATAGTGAAAACTGAAGTAATCAAGATGCCCCACGAAAGTAACATTAAGAGCCTGGATGAAGATGATTACTACAAATACCTAAGTATCCTTTAAGCTGACAACATCAAGCATGCTGAAGTCAAGAAAAAGATTAGAGGTGAGTACATCAAGAGAGTGAAGAAGATCTTAAGTTCAAACTTAATGGAGGAAATAATTATTATTTGGGCAATTCCAGTCATAGATGCACAGCAGGAATAGGGGACTGGACTCAAGCAGAACTAAAAGTAATTGATAGAAAGACCAGAAAAATAATGACAATTAATCGTGACCTTCATCCTTGTAGCAAATAGGTTGGCAAATAGGTGGGCATGGAGGTTGCAAGCACATCAGATGGTTGAAGAAGAAAATAGGCCTTTGAAAGAATATCTGAGGGACAATGAAGAAGATGCACTTAAGTTACTATGCCAGGAAGGCTTGTTGATTACTGGAGAGACCAAACTGGCCTACAAGAAAGACCAAATGAAGAACAGAATATAGGAATGGGAAGACAAAGTACTGCATGGCCAGCACATTAAGAAAATAGCAGAGAAAGCAGATAATAACAAGACCTGGCAGTGGCTAAGAGCAGGAAAGTTAAAGAAAGAGACTGAGGGATTAATTCTGGCTGCACAAGACCAAGCCTTAAGGACAAATGCATACAAAGCCAGAATTGAAAAGACAGCAACAGATAGTAAGTGCCGCCTAGGCAAAGAAGCTGAGAAAACAGTGGACCACAAGAAAGCTGCTGCAAGAAGATTACACAGACTGACTACAAGCAATGGCAAGACAAAGTAGCAACAATAGCATTGGAAGTTCTGAAAAAAATATCATTTGCCTCGAGTAAGAACTGGTGGGACCATAAAATAGAGAAAGTAATAGAAAATGAAGAAGTTAAATTGCTATGGGACTTTACAATTCAAAAAGAAAGGCACCTGCCACATAACACCCCAAACTTAACAATTGTCGATAAGAAAGACAAAAAAGTCTGGATAGTGGACGAGGCAGTGCCTGTGGACGGAAGAATAGAAGGGAAATAACTGGAGAAGATAATAAAATACAAAGACCTACAAATAGAATTAGAATGTCTGTTGCAAAGGCAAGAAAAGGTAGAACCAATAGTAATAGGCACCTTGGGTGAAATTCCAAAAGAATTGAAACACCATTTGAACACCGTAAGGATTGTACTACACTGTAGCCTACTGCCCAGATGTTATCCAGGGGTTTCCTACCAAAGTACTAATAAGGTTGCATTTTTCTTAGCTGTCCAAAGTCAACAAAGTTCTGTTATATGCTATGACAGGGATTTGTTTACAAAGATGTAAAGAAGATCATGCAATAGTTTAATACACTTAAGATTTATTTCTTTTGGAATTCAAACTAGGGCAATCTGCATGATCTTTATGGCTTGGGGCCTAGTTATTTAAAGGAGCGCCTGGCTGTTGTGGTTTCTGCCCAAGCTCTATAATTGGACAAAGTTGGCATGTTCCATTAAACAATACCACTTTATATCTTCTCTGTCACAGAAAAATCTCTATTAATCTGGCCCCACCATGGACGCCTTTTAAAACCCCCTGAATATTTGGCTGTTCCCCAGCTCTTGAACTAGAGTCAGTGGGGGCCTTGTGTATTTTATTGCTGTAGAAAGGTTGTGCTTCTTTCCAGATGCTTGGGATTTTGAATTGTATTTTAGGAATTATTTAATTAAGGGGTCCTTGGTGCTTTCTGAACTTGGTTGTTTTCTTGCAGACATTTCTTTACCCAAACTAGGTAACATCATCAGCACTAGTTCTACTAGCATTAGTTCTATGACTAGAACTAATTATGTTACCTAGTTGGATAATAAAACATCTGCAAGAAAACAAGCTCATAGACCACCGAGGACCCTTCATTTCAACCATGAGTTACAAATATTCTCTTTTATTGGTAGTTATTTAATTGCACATAGCCTACATCATTATAGGTTTGGGGCAAATAACATAAAATATGTTCTTCCTTGTCCCATCCTATTGCCAAGATTGCTGTACCTTCAAAAGCCAAAGTTCCATGAACCCATGTCTTGTTCCCTAAAACTTTCTTAGCCAAAAGGAAGAGAGGCTTTGCTGCAACTCTGTTATGGTCAGCTGGAGAGCAGGTGCACACATGAGGGAAAAGTGGGGATAGTTGCATGTCACTGTAAAACCATGCAGAAGTTATTGCTATGGTTTGGAAATGAAATGCACAGCCATATGGAAGAGGGCTTAATTTTCTGTAAAGAAATGTCCTACCTTGCAAAATAAGTTAACTACTGTTTTTTTTCCACACCACTTCAATTTGGTTTGTTGGATACTTATTTTTTGGCTGAGATTGTTTCACTGAAATAAAACTGATCAATTTATTTCTGTTAAACAATAGAATTTGAAATTATTTTGGCATTATATAAATAAAATAATAAGAAACCAAGAAAGATGGTGATGGCATTAATTTTGATGACAACCCATCAGGCTACTACAAAAGGGACTTATAACAAGTCTAGGTGGCTCAGTAGCTAAAACACTGAGCTTGTCGATCAGAAAGGTCAGCGGTTCGAATCCCTACTGCATGAGCAGGGGGTTGGACTAGATGACCTCCAAGGTCCCTTCCAACTCTATTACTGTTACTTATTTAACAGCAGTTCCCATTACATATATAGGTTTACACTTCAGAATTATATTACAAAAATCTGAAAAGTGAAAATTTTGGTGTGAGATTCTAATTTCACTGTAGGCTCAAAACATGTTAACAAAACATATTTTAAAAGAATTGAATGGAATAAATTTTTCATTATACATTTATCCTTCTTGGCTTAATCCTTCATGATGACTGAAAAATACCTGCATTAAACTTGCACATGCTAATTGTATGTATAAATGAAATGTAGATACAGTTTCTGTGCAATAGAACAGTAAATGGTCAGAATGATGTGTGAGGCTAATGAGCAACTTGAAGCCCCTGCTTCAAGTGGGAAATGTTAGTGAAGTTGGCAGCCAGAGCATAATATGCTGGTCTGGAATGCAGATTCTTAAAGCTGAATAAAGAATAAAGGGAGTAATTATTATTGGTTCTTCCCTCCCTTAATGCTAAATATGTAATTCCAAATGAGCTGATCTTATCTGCAACAAACTTTGGTGAATAGTTTAATAGTGACATGTTTTGTTACTGACTTCAAACAAAAGATTGATCAAGTTTGAATGTAATATCAATCAAATGGAACAAAAGAGACAATAATCAAGGAAGAGATAGCAATAGCATTTAGACTTATATACCGCTTCATAGTGCTTTACAGCCCTCTAAGTGGCTTACAGAGTCAGAATATTGCCCCCAACAACCTGGATCTTCATTTTACTGGCCTTGGAAGGGTGAGTAAACCTTGAGCCTGGTGAGATTTGAGCTGCCAAATTGCAGTCAGCAGGCAGTCAGCAAAAGTAGCCTGAAGAATGATTGACAATAAACATCTATTTTTTATTCACTCTATACCACGGCTGTCAAACTTGTGCCCTGCAGGTCAGATGCGTCATGCGCTGGCCATGCCCACACCTGTTTTAGCAAAGGGGGGAAGTCGCAATACATCACATGACGACGACGTGACAACACGAGTTTGACACCCCTGCTCTAAACAATCTGTCCTAATGGTTTTGCTTTGTTAACAATGGTATTTAATTCTCTATTTATCTCTTTCTGTTATATTCTACTGGCTAGAATTCTAATTTCCAAAACCCTAAATCATATCATCAAGAGGATAATAAAATAAAGAGGAAAGGTTTTTTAAAAATAAGAAATAAAATTATTGGAAATAAATGCTGTATACAGTTATAAGAATGGAATGTTTTGCAGCTACTTTTTGTGCTATGTCAATATTTTTCTGTGAAAAACAATGAATTATCCTAGTATGGAACCAGCATGTATTTGTCAGTCCCCAATGTTTGCCTCCCTGTGATAAAATTATTTTGGAGGGAAACATTCACTTTATATACAATATATTTGCTTCCTGAAGAGCCCAAAGGCATTCTATTCCTGTTCTACTGCTATCAGGCCAATAGTTTAAAAAGTCTCACTATACTGTATAGGTACCAATTCTGCTGCTATAGCAGTGGGCAGGGATATTCTGACTAATTGGGTAGCAAAAGCAAGAAGAGGAAAAAGGATGCACCTTCTCCCAAGCAAAAAAATTGGTTACTGTTTGCCACCCAGAGTCACTTCTGGGAAAGAGGGCAGCTATATCAATTTAATAAATAAAATTTTAAAAAATGAAGAGATAAAACAGAAAATATGTTATTCCAGGCTCTCTCTCCATTATGGTCCTTATGTCCTGCCAAGGACAACTCTGACACAAAGGAACTATTCATCCATTCTAAATACTTTCTTGTAACTTTAATTCCCTATCATTCCAATCCCAGAAACTTTATATCTTTGGCAACCTTTCATTTTGTTTCCCTTGTCTTCTACTCCTTCAGACATTTACTGGTTACCCCCTTTTGCTTAAGAAGTCATACTGTTTCCTGTCAATTCATTGCTGGAGCTCATTTGGGTATCTGTAAAAATGCTAACCGGTTTTTCATTAGGTCAATATTCAAATTACTGAGCCACAGAAATAAAGAAAAAGAACAGGTATGTTAGTAAAATTCTGTTTTTTCTGGAAGCCAGAGAAGAAATGGACATGTCTGAATGGAAGGGTGTACACCACAGCAGCCAATCAGTCGGGAGATAGCCAATCCCTCAGAAGTTACATCTCCAGGCCTTCTTTCTTTGAAGAGATAGCACTACCCTCCAGTCATTTCACCCTGATCACATCCAATACCCTTCCCCAAAATGAAAAGAAAAAGATTAAACATTAGAAACTAATTTGGACATATTATATTTCTCCAAAGCTGATCAAGAACCTTCAGTCCAACAGTCAGGTTTTAATCTATGCGCAATATAATGAAGAATCCTAATAAAATTCATAGTATTCTAAAGAATTATGGTAGAAATATAAGAGGCATTTTGCTTCTTTTATTGCACATGATAAATATACACATTAGAAATCTAACTATAGAAAAGATGGATAAAATGTACTGTACATAGAGCACCAAACAAGGAAGAAAATATTTAATTAACACAAGGGCCTAAGAATAAAGTTCTAAACATATATATATTGGAGTATATTGGAGTTATAGAAACTGACACCAAATCCCATAACTCAATGACTCAAGGTCGTGCTTCATACAAATTTGCTTTATGCAAGCTTTTTAAGGAATGTAACTCTAGCATTAAGCAAGGGAAGTATGTACTTTCCAATAACTAATCTATAGTTCAATATTCTCTTATCTATATACCTTTAGTTACTAATGTCTGTCACTGTGCTTGCTGTTAACCTATGGTCTTCCTTAAAACCTGTAGTGACTTGGAATGACTGACAGTCCACATGGAAGTAAGGACATTTTACTGCCCAGTAAGTTTATGGCAAAATTGAGACTCCCCCTTTAGGAATTTCCTGTGGATTAACTGAGTCCATTCTGGCCTTCTGGTATCTAATGCCATATTAGAAACTTTGTTATTTCATATTTCTATTTCCTTTATGCTTCTAATATTACTATTCAAGGATATCTTAATTTTAGTTCTGGCCTAGACTGATACAAACTTTGAAAAAAATGCAACCTAAATGTTATGCTTCGCTTTACATCAGGTGCTGATCTTCCTTACAATGGTCAAGTAATAGGAAGTGGTGTTAACAGAAATTCAGCAATTATTGGAGGTAAGGAAGCAGTATATATCTATTTGAACTGACAAATAAGTACATTCAGTTAGTTTAATATAAGTTTCAGTATGAGTACATAGTTACCTAAGATTGATCAAATTATTTTGGAAAATTTTATACCTCTTTGAATGATCATAATATGCGAACATTCCTTTTATAATATTCAAGTATAATCTAATAATTAAGATGCTGGGCTAGAATTAGATAGATTTAAATCCATTATCAATTATGTAAATTTACTTAGCAAATTTACTAAGCCACTATCAGTCACCGTGATGTTAGGGAGACTTTCTTCATATAAGGTGCTGATGAACAATTCCTTGTGCTTAAACTGAGAGGTAAAAAATGAAATAACATTTTAATGAACTCATTTTTATTACTAAGTAAAGATATAACAGAATGTTTAACCTCATTCAGCAAAAGAATGTAATTTCCAAATGGATTAATTTCATGGTTGGTTTTTGATAGCTTGTCTCAAGTTGGAATGTTTCTGCAAAGTAAATTCATCATTAAGCCAATTTCAACCAATAATAAAGTCTCAGATTCAGAATCATATCCTTACCTTTTCATATATTGCATTGAGCAGATTTATCTTCATGCTTAAAGAGAAGCTAAATAAACAATGAGAGAAAAAAACAAACAAACAAACAGGTGAAGAGCCAGAGATTGTTTTCATTAGGCATATGTAAAATTAATTTGGGAATAAAACAGTCTTTCCAAACAAAGGAACTGTCAGCAACTAAAATCAATTAAATAAAAAAATGGAGTACTTAAATCAAGAAGAATGAATATTGATAACAAATATTGCCTTCCTTTTACAATTTGTAATCCTAGGTTAACAATAATATAATCCAATTTAGGTGGAAATTCTATCCTATTCTTCCATCTGTATGATGGTTATTAACGTTCCTACATTAAGTCCCATTTCTTGATAGTACCCATTTCCCCATTCAAAAACCTCTGGTAGAGTAGATTAAACTTCATATAACGAATCACCTGCCACAATGGGATGAGATACCATCAGTACACTGATGATACTCAGTATCATTTATAACTTCATTCCTGGTGACCCAGAGATGCTGTCACCCAGAGATGCTGTCACTGCTCAGTCACAGCACCTGAAGGCTGTGGAGGTTTGGATGGGTGACAAAGGAATTGGCTGAACTGTGGTAAGACTTAGTGGCTTTGGGACCATGGAATTTCAGGTTCTGGGATTTAATATCACTAATCTCTCCAGACAGAACTGTGGCACACCTTGGGGGTTCTCCTGAACTTGTATTAGGCATTCCTAATGGCAGTCATGGCTAGGAGAGCCTTTGCTCAACTTTTTGTTCTGTGCCAGTTACATCCTTTCCTGAATCAGGAGTCCCTGTGCTCAGTCACTCAAGCCCTGGTTATCTCCTGCTTCGACTATTCCAAAAGTATTCAGAAGCTATAGCTGGTGCAAAATACAGCCACACAGACAATTTTTGGAGACACTGGATAGTTAATGTTTCGCAAGCTGCACTGGTTGCAGGTTTACTTCTGGGTTCAAATCAGTGGGTTGGTTCTTACCTTTAAATCCCTTCATGGCATGAGTCCAGGCTTTCTGATGAATTGTCTCATCCTATGGTATTGGTTCATTCTACCCACACCACCATGCTGGGAACCCAATTGGTCAAGGAATTCTGGCTGTTGGGGTCCAGAAGAAGAATGTTTTCTGTTGTGGCTGCCATTCTCTGAAAACTAGTGCCATCTGAGATGGTATCAGTACCCACACTTTTGGCCTTCTGAAAGGGCTTGAAGGTTCTGCCAACTGGTGTAGGGTCCTAATGAAGACTTGTCATTCTGGAGGTGGTTAATGGAGTAAGAAAAGACTCCACCTCTTCCCCATACACATTTTGTTCCCTTCCTTCCCATCTTGTCAATTCTAACACAATGTTAGTATTAATATTTATTGTGAAATGCTTTAATGGTTTATTTTCTGATTTTTCATAATTGTAAGGTACATAGTTTTTCTTCTAGATGGGCAGAATATAAGTTTAATAATAAATATAATAACATTTGTGTAGATATATAAACACAGTGTTCCTATCTCATCTGAGATTCTTCTTTCTACTCTCTGTGATCATAGTTTAGCTCATTAATCACCACATTCTTTCTTTCTCTTCCCCTTACACATACACAGATATGTGCATGCATGCATGTAACTTCAAATGTATTATCATCACAATTCATCAAGGGGCCTTTTAGATGAGGCAAGTTGACTATGGAGATTTGATGAGAGATAGCAAAATGGTTGCAATGATGAAATGCAATTTCATCACATCTTTCCCATTATGCCTAATTCTGAAGGAGAACTATTCAGATCAATTGGGTCTGTTGGTTTCCTGTTGTGGCAACTGCTTGTGGGACTTTCTAGTGCTTCACTAGACACTGTGACAATTTTCAGACTGAGGTGGTTAGGCAAGTAAAGTAGTTGTTTTCAGCGTAATCCATCATCTTTCCTAAGTACAGGAAGATGGCTAACATGTAAAGAACTGGATTGATTATCTCAAAATATTAATATTGCACTTAATGTACATAATTCTCACTGTGTGAAATAAAGAAATTATTAAAGTATATGAACCACAAATTCATACACATTTTGTCTAGTTGCCACTTAAGATATATTAATTTATTAATAAAAATAATTAAATCTCATTGGTGAGATTTTTCATCATAAGGTGGCTTGACAAAATAAATACTTCAGCAATGTCAAATTTAGCAGAAATGTTTGAAAAACTGCAAGTATGTTTAATTACAATATATTATTGAATGAATATTTCTTCCCCCCTTATTTTTAATTTGTTAAACTCTCACATTTCTCTTAGGTATTATTGCTGTTGTGATCTTCACCATTCTCTGCACCCTGGTGTTCCTCATTCGATACATGTTCCGCCACAAGGGAACCTACCATACCAATGAAGCCAAGGGGGCAGAATCTGCTGAGAGTGCAGATGCCGCTATTATGAACAATGATCCCAATTTTACAGAAACCATTGATGAGAGCAAAAAAGAGTGGCTTATCTAAAATGAAATGGGAAGAGGAAACAGCAGGGGTTGGGGTGGGGTTGCAGAATATTTTTTTTCAACAAGCTCTCTAATGGATTCTTGAGCACTTCTAATTTTAAAAAGAAGAAGATCAGCACAACTCAAGGTGCAAGTGACAGACAAACATTGAGACTGCAAGCCCAAACAAATAGAAAAGAATATTGGTTTATCATGAATTGCCCTTTTTATACACATCTAATCCACGAAAATAATCCAAACAGTTCAGTAATTTAAGCAGTTCATCATTGCCAGTAAATACTGTTGTCAATCTGTGCTTAGAGGTGTTTAAAAATACCTATCACTACAGGGATCATTTTGCTTTTTTTAAAAACCCTTTTAGAATATAAATATTTCTCTCCAGACAATAAGATATCTGTTTCTGAAGCTTATGAGCATTCTTGTCTAGCCTTTTAGCATCATGTTCTAAAAAGGATGTGATAATAGTTGAAACATACATTGCCATTTGATTTGATTTGAACATTAAAGGTATCAGACTGCAGGGTACTTTCAAATGGCTTTATAGTCATTTACCCTCTCTGGAAAATTCTCAGAATTCTCTGTAATTGTTTGAAAAAGCCAGGAATCCCAAGTGTATTTTCTTTTATTGGTGTAAACATGTCAGTCACTTTTCTTATCTGAAATCACATACAAAATGTCCATAATCAGCATTGCTCCAATTTCTGAAAATGAGAATATTGGGGTTTCACAGAAAGCTTTTGTCCCACAGAATATTCAACATTGCTGAATTATAAATTTCACAGGAAATAGCACATTTCAGCGGCAGTCAATCTGTGGGGAGCGTTCACCGAATTATTCTCTTTATGAGAAGCCATAACTATGAAACTATCTTAAAAATCTACTTATAATAAATGGCCCCTGAGAAAGCAAGAACTCGGGCTTTAAGACATGCCTGGATAAAATCAGATTTCTATGTTTTTAATAGGCCATTAATCTGTTAGCCCTTTGAAATCTCCATCTGATTTGGGTATATGATAATATTGTGAAGTTGTTATCAATAATACAAACATGCTGTTGTTTTCATTCTTGTAGTCAAAAAGGCACACTTTAATGCACAAAAAACCTTATTAATTTTCTTGGTGAAACTCTGTTACAACTCTTCTGACCTGACACCACCATATGACATTTCGTCCACTTGTGACATAACTGATTCATATATTTACATAGATACATACTAGGAAATTAGAACCAAACTTATATGTTCATTGAAAATGGTTCTCATAAATTCACATTATAGGCATATTGCTATTTAGCAAACAAATTTAATACACAAAATATGATTTTTCTTCTTTAAATCTTCATAAATCCTGGTTTGAAATAGATTTTTGAAAGAGTTTTCCCTTTAGTGGAAAAGCAAAAATGAAAAGACTGAATAATTCTATTACCCAGAGCTCAGAATTATACATTCCAAAGCATTTTCTTATAGGCAGGTTTGCTGAATCTGTTATTCAGGGATAAGAGTCACATTGCTGAATTAAAATGTACATATCCATGAAAGAGAAGGCTCTGGAATCAATTCACACAAGTCACATGCATCTATGTTTTAGCAGATACAGTTATGTGAAAAAGTTGACCCAGATCTAATATTGTGGCATGAGCTTTCTTATGAATTGAATGTACACTGGGCCATTTTGGATTATCAAATTATGACAAGGGAGATTACTTCTATACAACAAATGTTAATCCATTTATAATTGGTTTAATCAGCAAAACGTAACTGCTGATACAGAATTGTAATTTTCCAAAAGCAAGTTCACTGAACTACAATTTTCTGGTTTCTTGGAGGAGTTTCATAGTGGTTAAATGGGTATGAATCTGATTCAATGTGGTGGGTGTTTTTTTTATGTCCATTGTTGATCAAGAAGGTTCTTCGCTGAGACTTTTTGAAGTCTTTATCATATGTGAGGGTTTATTGCTTTGTTATATTAACTCTTTATCAAGTATTCCTCTTCAACAAAAGATGATTAATGAAGTAATTGCAGTGTGTTATAATAACAATCAAATCGTAATGTCACCGCATCAATACAAAATACTTTCAAATATACAGTCACAGTAATAAAACTTCATACAAGAATACAGCATAAAAAGAAGAGGTTTAGGCCAATGGTGATGATGATAATAGCAATGATGATATTTTTATTTTTTATTTATATCTTGCCTCTTATTATTTTTACAAATAATTCAAGGCAATGAACATATCCAGTGCATCTTCCTCCTTCCATTTTGCCAATCTCAACAATAACCCCATGAGGTGACTTGAGCTGAAAGAGAGTGACTGGCCCAAGTTCACTCAGCTGGTTTTCATAGTTAGGGCAGGACTTGAACTCAGTCTCTTGCTTTCTAGCCTGGTGCCTTAACCCCTAAACCAAACTGGCTCCTAATTATACAGTAATAATTGCATAGTGAATACACCAGATGGAGATCAGTTTGCCTAGAACCCTTTATGGAGGAATAGCAACATCTGGAAGGCAATTTTCAGCAGCTGTAACAAAATTACCAAAAGTCAGCTTATGGTAATTGGTGTTCAACAGCAAACATTCACATGCCTGAACTAGAGTAAACATGCTAAATTCCACATTGCTGCTATTTCTAAAATCTTACTCCGTCAATTTTAGTATTTTATAGTGAAGTGAAAGGAGAATTATTGTTCTGGTGATGTGTCCAACTTTTCCTATCTGTGGTTTAGTCTAATAAGTTTGTAGTCCTTGACTTACAACCACAACTGGACCCAACATTTTTGTTTCTAAGTGAAACATTTGTTAAGTGAATGTTGTCCCATTTTACAACCTTTTAAGCCACAGTTGTTAAGTGAATCACTGATGTTAAATTAGTATCCTGGTTGTTAAGTGAAACTGGCTTCTTCATTGACTTTGCTTGTCAGAGAATCGCAAAAGGTGATCACATGATCCTGGGACACAGCAAATGTCATAAATATGAACCAGTTGCCAAACATCTGAATTTTTATCACATGACCATAAGGATCCTGCAAAGGTTGTAACTGTGAAAACTGGCCATAAGTCACTTTTTTCACTGACATTGTAACTTTGAACTTCAAATGAACTGTTGTAAGTCAAGGACTACCTGTACATGTTTAGTTCCCGGAGAAGCAAGTGTCCAAATTATGTAGTTAGATCCAACACATCTCTACCACCAAAATTTACAAATAGCATTAGCATGTTCAGTTTTTCCATTATTCACCATAGATGGTATTTCCATAGGGCTTCTAGCTCTGAGGTAAAAGTTGTCCACAAATAAGTATTATAAATTGACTGTTGCATTTCTAAGTTATCAAAAAGCATTTTGATGAACATCAAGAACTAATAGAATGTTACACGTGGCATTGAAAAATCTAAAATGTAATGTTATATCTTGAAGTTCACTGAGTAACTTTGGGTTTAGGACAAAAAATTATAGCTGGTACCATATTACAATGTAACACTGGGTCAAAGAGGTTCTAATGATGTCTCTGAGGGATGGCATCATTTCTGATGTACTTGAGTTGCTATGTTTTGCCATTGCATATGGCTGATGCTGGTAGCTACAGAGAATTACCATCCACTGATATTCTTGCTTACTAACTGACACATTACCTCCTTTTACAATATGATGTTGTACAACCCACTTACATGACCAGTTAAGACACACATGTGTCTTCTGCACAAAGTTGCTTATTTGTCTTTAGAAATTCCAACTGCTTCTTGCATAGTTATAACACATTTAGGTAACTAATTTTGTTTTGGATGGATGGACCTGAGCGCCTACTGGCTGGATGCCCTTCCTGATGCTACGTGGAGTTTGCAGCAGATATTTTTTCCTTTGCACCTGGGGAGAGAGAAATATCTGCCACTATCTAGAATTGAACTTCAACCCTTCCAAATGGGAGGCAATTAGCATCACCGCTAGGCCACTACGCCCCTGTGATCATAGTGATACCTATTAACACATATCTACTGAAGACACATGGCTGAACTACTGACTTCAGTGGAACAGGAACAAAAAAAGATTGAGCCAAAAAATAAATTAAGATACATGTCCATAGCACTGTGGGAGTTATTGCAATTAGAGCAATAAATGATTTCTGCAAATTATGTCTTTAAAAAAGTATGGACTGTCCCAGCCTCATCCTAGTAGTTAGTCATATGAGTTTTCTTCCTCTACTTTTTACTTTACTTTTTATTATAAACTGTTTTATGGCACTGGCTCGCTACAAATATTGCTGGGAAACTAGTTCTGCATTAGAGATTAGGAGGATACAATTAGAAAAAATGAAATCACCTAGAATTAAATCTGTCAAGTTGATAAATAGGAAATGAATGTAATGAGGGCAACTGAAGCAAATATAACAGCAATGCACATTATAATTCTGTTTAAAGTATAGTAATTACTCCTAAACTTCCATCTACGCTTGTAATTTCGCATGTGTACATTTTGTGAATATTTTAGATTTTGGGCAAGGGAGAGGGGAAGGATTCCTAAATGACTGTTCTTTTGTAACATCACAAACCTCTGAGTTTCTTAAGGGAAGGAATGCCTTTTAAATCAGTTGTAACACTTCTATCTCCTCTTTGAAGAAAAAGAAAAGAGGGGAAAAAACAGGCAATTAGGCCTAAAAGGAAAAGAAAAAAAAAGGTACTAAGAGTGATAATCACATAGACAATGATTTGTTTCTCTGTAAAACTTGGTAAGATCAGGAATCAGAGGTATATTTATAATGATGATTTTATGTAATCAATCACTTTTTTAAAATGACTATAGAAATGGGGGAGAAATGCACTCTACTATATTAACATCATGTCCTAACTTGGCAAAGTCACGATGTTCTGGCAAATGGGCTTTTATGGCCATTGATCTTTTCATATCAAGTGGTATGCATGTATCATGAGTGCCTGATGCTAAATCTCAGAACCCACTTTGCGTTCATCTTCTGAGAAGATGAGTACAGTCAGACACTATCTGTTCATTTGAAAGTTCAAGATTAACATGCTAATATGTCATTTATTGTCAAAAAAAAGTGAAAGACAGAATGAGAGGACTTTGAATGAATGAAGAAGAACACTAGGTGACAATGGGTAGGTCACTACAAAAATCACCCAGACCTGCTAGAGCACCAAATAAGATAATCCCTAGACACCTATTCCAAACTCTCACAAATTGCAGATGGAATGTGAGCATAAATCGGGATTCATTTTATGTTTTGTAAATAGCATATCTAATATTCCTTCCTGCTCCTCTTTTCTCCTCAACAGCAACCCTTAGAGGTGGGTTGGGCTGAGAGAGAGTGACTGGTGCAAGATCACCCAGCCATCTTTCATGCCTAAGGCAGGAGTAGAACTCACAGTCTCCCCGTTTCTAGATTGCAGCTTTAATCATTAGACTAAACTGGAGTTTCATTTATTGAGAAATGAGAGAAAAGTTTTAGATATTGAGTTTCTTCAAGCGTAAAACTTAGTGAAAAATGGTCAACTCCTGCTGAATGTTTTATGCAAAAAAAAAACAAAAAACCAACTTTCCAGGAAAGATAATAATGCATGCCAAACCACTTCACTTCATTCAAAAGTACACTGAAACTTTACTAGTTTTTTGGTAATGAAAATAATCAGGGCAAAGTGTTGGTAAAGAAGGAAGACTGCAAATATGCTGGCTTCCATTTTATTGCTAAATGTATAGATATTTTTATGGAAATGTTTATAAGTGTCCTTTGCATTGTCCTGTTCTAGCTTCTTATTTTGCACAGTGACTAAACATAGTTATTTAGAAGTACAGAATAGCTGCAATTGTAGACCAGAACATCAATTCTAGGCTACAAGGGAAATATTTCTTATGAGAAGGCAGGCTTGCTCACGCACCAGCAATTTGCATGTTCTGAATTTTTCTTTAATCTCAGCCTTTCCTTTTTTAAGTTAGTGCTTGCCCCTCAAACTCAGACTACCTTTCTGAGGAATCCAGAAATAAGATAAGCCCTATGTCTAGTGCAGAGGTAATGTCCAGTGGTGGGTTGCTATCATTTCACCCTGGATGGGGTGAACCAGTAGCGGCGGGAGGCTCCACCCACCCGACCAGATGCTTCTGCGCAGAAGCATCGCATGAGCACACGCCCACAAGTAAACCGGTAGCAACAGGTTTTGAAACCCGCCCCTGGTAATGTCACATTCCAGGATTCAGGTATAGTAGATTCATTATAGAAGCCTTCTCAGGCATTCATTCTATACATATGCATAATAAAAGTGGGTTCCTTTCAATAATGAACTAGGATTTTGTGAGGCTAAGGTGCTTTTAATCCTTGCTTAGTAACACTAAATATTTGCGTGGGGTGGGTTAAAATGTACTCTATACTTGAAATAAGTATTTTTCTCAATGAGTTTTCAGACAGCCATTTCAGTAGCCTTTTTTTCCTGCCATCTTTTAGCCTTTTGCTTTTCTCTTTTGTCTAGTATTTACAGAACAATGGTGGGATTTTTAGAATTCTTGTCATCTGCTAGCTATAACATGGACTATATATTAATAAAATGATAATATGTTGAAGTAGATCTGGATCAGTTGTGCCTGGAGTCTCTTAATTCTGATGAATATAGAATGATGGGCACATTTAACACATTAGCTTACTTTTCCAAAAATGTTTGAGATTCAATTGTTTTTTCAATGATACTGTCATGAAGAACTGATAAAGATTTTTTAAAAATTAACTTAAGATCTGACAGATTTTTCTTTTAAAATCCCACATTTTCAGCATTCTTCAATAAAAGATCTAATAGGTTTATTTCTTTTCTTTAAGGGAATAAATTCACATTTATGCCCTCTTTATCTATCAGAAAGTTTCTGTACCAGAAATGGAAATAGAATGTGGCCTCTTCATACAACTAGATTTAAGAATATTAGATATCTTGGATTCCTCCAGTTCTAGGCATGTCTTCCTATCAAATGTTTGTTCTGTTATGCTATAATAATCATGCCTACTTCAGTACAGAAGAATGATAAAAACTATCTCTTTTAGGGGAATGGTTTGTAAATTTATAAAGAGTGTAACTCTGTAAGGCCTTATCTTGGTATATGTAAAAAGTACATTAAAGGAGCCTTGTCAGATTGAGTATATCTGTGGTGTTGTTTTATCTTTTCTTAAAAATTTTCTTAAAATTGCTTGCCATAATATTTTAAAGTTTCAATAAAAAATATATAATACAGGAAAAACAAAAGTTAAAGAATTAGGAAAAAGAAAGGGAGAACTGCTAAAAGGAAAAAGTTATAACTTTCAACTTTTTTCAATACCATAAAAAACAAAACAAAAAACAAATACAACCTCAGAGAAATACACCCTGAATCTTTTCCTTTAGATTTCACAATATTTCAAGCTATTTCTAAATTAACAAAATTATTCTGTCAAAACATAGAATCAAAGTTTCATTTTTTTTCAGTATGAAGCAAAAAAAGTTCAAAAGCTGTTTCCAAATGGAAACAAAACTAGCTAAGTTCTTTTTAATTAGTTTTACCATCTCTGCTTTCTTGTGTCTTTAAAACAAATGGGTAACAACCAAAGAAGTATGTTAGAAGAAAGCCTTGTTTTGTATTTAATCCAGGCTCTTAGGATGGCACACTTAACAGGAAAAAAAAAAGTTTTAAAAATCCATTCAATCTAGAAGTATCCGAAGCATATTGAGGTACTCATTTCTATCTGGGACAACATGGGTATCCTACAAAGGAGTTTTTAAGATCCACAGATTACTATAATTTAAATAAACATCAAGTGTCCGTCTGCAAGTAAATAAGAACTATTGTGGGACTTGTGCCAAAAAAAATAATTGTGATGTCCTGTTTATACAGGATATCCACAGAGAAGAGCTAAAATATAGAGCATGTGGCTAGTAGCAGAGAGGCCCGACTGACAGTATGGCAGCATGGTCTTTGTGAAGCCTGGTATCCAGATTTGGTCCACAATATCAGAAATAAATAACATAAAAGTAATAATTGTAGAGCTCAGCAACCGTATGGCCACTTCAGTATATAAACCACCACTAATTCAGATCAAGGGTGATGAATTTAATATGTTTAATAAGGATGAAGTAAAATGTATTACTGTAAACTTTAATAGTTACAGAAATATCTGGGGGTATCTGGATGATGACAGAAATGAGGAGGCTGTTATAAAGTGGGTGGGTTTTAATACCTGGCTATTTTACATGCAAAAAAATTACCAGCTTCATTTAACAGTGGAAGGGGGTGCAGGGGATATAACCCAGACTTGATATCTGTAGCCAACTATATAATCCAGCAATGTGTTAAAGTAGTTTGAATGAATCCAGTGAATGCAGGCCAGCAGTTAATTACTTCTATAACTGAAGCAGTGGTGGGTTTCAAAATTTTTTACTACCGGTTCTGTGGGTGTGGCATGGTTTGGTGGGCATGGCTTGGTGGGCATGGCAGGGGAAGGATACTGTAAAATCTCCATTCCCACCCCACTCCAAGGGAAGGTTACTCCACAATCCCCATTTCCTCCTGATCAGCTGGGACTTGGGAGGCAGAGAATAGATGGGAGTGGGACCAGTCAGAATTTTTACTACCAGTTCTCCGAACTACTCAAAATTTCCACTACCAGTTCTCTAGAACTGGTCAGAACCTGCTGAAACCCACCTCTGAACTGAAGCTAAGAAAAGCTAAGAGAGAAAGATGGATTAAAACAATAGAGGAACTGGACATGAGCACCAATAGCTACTCCCTCTAGAGTCCACTCCAACTCACACTAGAGATTATGCCAACATAACTGCAGGCCAAATAGCCAGTCAGCTTCTTAAGAATGACAACCCAGATAAGGCCACCAAACCAAAATATTAAAATTAACAGAAATGAGGAGCATAAATTGACTAATTTATTGTTCCCCCTTTATTATGGAAGAACTGAGAGAAGTTATAAGGAAGAGTAGGCTATGGAAAGCTGCTGGTTTGGATGACATTCTTATTGAACAGATAAAACAATTTGGACTGAAAGCTATTAGAAATGTTTAATGAATGCTTGGAACAATGTAAGATTTCTAGTGTCTGGCAAAAGGCTATTGTAGCAGTTTTAAAAAACAGGTAAAGAGGCCAATAACCCTAAGAATTGCCATCCAGTTTCTCTCTTGTGCCATACTATTTGAAAAAATGATATAAAATTGTCTCACTGTAACTGTAGAACCCGTTCTCAAACTGCAGCAGGTTGGATTTCACCTTGAAAAAAATTGTGCCACCCAGATTCTGAATTTAACTCAGTATATTAAAGATGAATTCCAAAATATAACAGGAACTCATAGATCTCACAGCCACATATAATACCACCAACCTTAGAAGATTGAAGCAGAAAGTTTATGATATGAAGAAAGATTTTAAACTTACAAATATCAGATCTGCATGTTTTTTGTGGAGTTTCAGGGAAGGCAAGGTAGATGGAGGAACCAAAGGAACGGTTTACCACAGGGTAGTGTATTGTATTCAATTATTTTTAATATTTACATGAATGAACAGCTCCTCTCTGAAGGTAATAATAATTATATGTATGCCGATGATTGAACAATGGCTGCACAGGGCAAAATATTTGAGAAGATGGAACATTTAACTGAAGCCCTGGTAGAACTATATCAATACTATTGTGATAACCAATTAAGACCAAATCCAGCAAAAACTCAGGTATGTGCCTTCCAATAAGCAGGAAAGGAATATTATTAAAATATTGCTATAGCCATAAAATATTTAGGGCTCTAGATAGGGCCTAACATATAAACAGCATTGTACAAATGCTAAACTGAAGGTCAGTGGATGAAATATTCTCAGAAATTAATGAACTCTACCTGGGGTGCCAGATAGCTCTAGTACCCTGGATATTGACCTAGGGTGCAAAACCAAAAGTCCTTAAGACAGCAACTTTGATTCATTGTTACTCAGCAGGCGAATATGCTTGTCCAGTCTTGACTAAATCAGCATGCATGCTGGGAAAATAGATATTGCTCTGAATGAAGTTAGCAGAATTATTACTGGGCGCCTTAAAACTATCCCTCTAGTAAGATCTACCACCTAGCTGGCATTGCCACACCTGTTGTTCGCAGAGAAGAAGCACAGAGACAAGCTTAAATCATCTAAATCTAGGCATCATCCCCTCTATGGCCTACAACCAGCTCGTCAGAGATTAAAATCTAGAAAGCACTTCCTTTGATCAAAGGAACACTTCAAAAAATTTGAAAGCAAAATGGACCTATGGAAAGCAATAAAGAACCAACACTGGATGGAACCAATGGAGTAGTTGGCATCTGGGTCTGGCGAAAGCTGGGAAATATGGAAATCATTGAATAGACTGTGCATGGGTACAACAGATCCAGAGACACTCTGAATAAATGGAGCTATCTGGTGTCTTCTGCCCTTTGTAATTGTTGTAACAAAACCAGACAACACATATTTATACCTGTCCCTTGTACCCTGATCAGTGTACATTTGAACACTCCATGGCAGTATGACAGAATGCAATTAATGTTGCTAGTTTCTGGGCAATCTTTATTTAACTTCTACATGTTTTAATCTTGTATTTTATATTTTAAATTTTATGTTGTATAGTATGCCTTATTTTAATTGTGATGCTTCTGACACGAATAAACAAACTTAACAAAATTATTCTTAAAAACTGCATTCACTTTGGCTTTATCATACCAAACAAATCTCAAATCATGATTCTTCAATCTAATAGCTCTTTTTCTTCAAGGTCACCCTTTCCTTCATCCAAACCAAAAGCAAGTGGGAAAATATAAGTTTGTATCTGGTAGACCCAATTTTCTATTCTCTATTGCATCCTAAAATAATTTATATTTAATTCTTGGTTTTTTTATCATGTAAACTTAAAAATATATTTTTGCTATTGTTTAAATGGACATCTGTGACCAATATGGGTAACATCTGGAATAAGAACATTTTAGCTAAAATATACATTTTAATTATATATGTTTTTCCAACAAAGATAGCTGAATCTTAATATGTCATTTTTAATGTCATTCCAGTCACATAATTGTCTTGAAATAACTAACAATGCGTATTAGTTAATGTACCTCCAAAATATTTAATCTTTTTCTCAACTTTAAAATCTGACTTTCTCATTTATGTTCTTAATTTTTGTTTTTCGTTTAACTTAAAACCAGCCAGTGCATCAAAATTATTCAGTTTCTTCACTAAATATTCCAATTCATTGTTGGGTCTTATAAAATCAAAATTAATTAATTAATTATCAGCTATTCATTCAATTCTGAAAATCTGAGGTGTTCAGATCAGGAAAAGTTATTTTCAGTTCAGCAAGGATTAATGACTTGATGCTGATGCAGGATGGCATAAAAAGGTTTCTTTTGCTGATTATTTTTCTATATCTTTCAGATCCTCAGTTGAATTAGTAGACTGTGTTTCATTCCCTCTCATTGTCCCTCTCAATCTCACTTGGCATCTTTAGTCAGTGTGGGCTGGTCCAAAATGAAAGTTAAATTAAAGGAGAATACAGGTCTGCCTTACTCCTCTTTTGATAGGGACTACAGTATATCAAGTTGTGCTGTTGGATATTTTGCTGCTCGAACAAAGATAACTTTTTTTTTCAGCAACAAGACTGTAAGTAGGAAATCAGGTCCTCTGCTTCTGAAATCACTTGAGAAATGAATTATTTATGCAAGGCTTTTACTATGTGCTCCACAGTAGTAAATCTATGGCTCTTCTTTTTTGTTTTTGCAACATTTAAGAATGTCAACAGTGTACTTGTGATTTTGATTGTACTGCAGATTTCCTTGTTAGTGCTTTATTTCGTTAGCTGCTGCTCATAAAGATTAAAGAAATAAATGTTACTAGGTTAAAAAAAACCCCAATCTTCTATGAGTCTTTTTTACTTACAATTCATAAGTCCCAATGAAAAAAAATCTGTTTCAACTGATTCTTAATCTTTAAAATTCTTTTATATCATTGTATATATTTGGCTTAAGAATTTTCTAGCTTTTTTACAAGTCCACCATATGGGATAAAAATGACCCTTCATTTTTTCCACATTTCCAATGTAACGTCCCAAAAGTGCTTTTTAAAAGGCAACTGGACTTTGTTTTTCTTTGAAGAAGTTTCACTTCTCATCCAAGAAGTTTCTTCAGCTCTGACTGGATGGTGGGGAATGGAAGGATTTATATTCCTTGCAGACAGCTGGTCATTTGCATTCTTTTAGAGAGTCCTTGATGCCACTTGGAGGTCTGTCCTTAGGGTCGCCTGAGTAGGGCAAATGGATGTTGGGCTTTCTTGGCATTGCTGAAAGGACCACGCTGTAGGTACTTCCTACATAATGAATAGATGCAACAAAATTTATAGTTAACTACAAATGTTAAATTTAGTTAAAATTAATGTGCACAGAAAATATTCTATCAACTGTTTTTATCCATTACATTTAAAATTAACATACAGAAATACAGTATATTTTTAAATTCAAATGTGTTGAAAGCAGAATTCCAAACTAAGTCATCCTTTGAAACATTTCACTGCCAATTCCTACATTGCATTCTTTTCTGGTTTTATGTATGTATGTACGGTATATATGTATGCATGTATGTATGTATGTATGGTGCTGCTGCCCATCTCGTCAGAGACCATTATTATGCTGTTTTACAATCAGAAATATAATATTGTAGCAGGCAATCCAACATCTACATGTATTATCTCTGCTTTATTGGAATTCCGTTATTTATTTAGGGGTAAGTTTTATAATTTGGTCAGCAAAGAAATTACTAGGCATGCATAGCACACCAGTTTCATTTTTGTTTTATTCAGTATTTTACATAATATTCTGCAATTTTTTCAGGTTTAAAAATTAGAAAATAACATTTATTTATTTATTTTTATTTAAATTGCATGACACCCAATATTCAACAACTTTCAGTGTCTCGCAACATTCAAAACAAAGAAATTACAATAAAACCAAATAAAAAGAAAAAAAAATAGATGGCAAAAAGACAAAAGCAAGGAAATAAAGCAAGTCACAATCTCCCTCACCAAAGAACTTAATTAACATGTCTTCAACATTCTTCCAGCCAACAAAAGTGTGGAAGTCATCTAGAATTTAGAGGGAATTTTATTCCAGGAGCTGAGCACTGATATAGAGAAGATGCACTTCTGAGGTTGCCATCAATGATATTGGTTAATCAACAGAAACCAGACCGAATCAACCCTGTGACCAGAGATATTATAGGAAACATATATTCTATAAGGTAGCCAGGTCCTAAGCCATGTAGAGCTTTAAGCATTCCCTGCTCTGAATGACATTCTTTAGAAATAAACTTAGAGGGTACACCAGGTTTGATTGCCAAATCAGTTACAGACTTGATTATTGTCTATTTGTTATTTGTTCATCAGGAAACAAAGTGCAAGAAATAGCCCTTAACAAAACATTAATTTGAATCCACTGTCATTATCAGACACTATTTTGTCATATAAAATCCCACAGTGGGGGCTTGGTATTCATCTTCAGAACCAGGAAGAATTTGTTAAACACCTGTTGTATAAAATCACTATGAGTTTTCCCAGTTAGAACCATTGCAAGTTGCTAGGCCTTATAAGATGCCTAGGGATGTGTCTTGCCAAGTAATATGGGGGTGATTTGACCTTGCTGGACCTAAGAAAGTGGACAGGGTTCTCTGCACTGTCAATGCAACCATCTTCAATTAGATCCATGTCCCTCCTGGCTGGTGAAAGCCTCCAGGATGGTGACCAGCAGGTGAAAAAATGCAATGATAAATTCCTCACTTCAAGAGGGGACATGCCTGGGACTTTTTAAGGAGACACTGGTTTATCCTCACTTGACTTCAGCTACCTGGACAATTTTATCCAGTCTTCCATCTCCCCTTTTGTGGGAAATTGGTAGGAAAGGTGATTGCTCAGCAGCTCCAGGGGATCCTCAATGAAAGATTTCCTGGATGTCTTTCAGTTAGAATTCATGGCAGCAAAAGCAGTCTTTTGTGGCTCCTAGGATAGCTTCAAGTTATTGGTCTGCTTCTGAGTGCAATTGAAGGTGTTTAAGTTCTTAGGTCCAGGCTCCTTCATGAATTATCTCATCCCGCTAGGACAAGCCAGTCCTATTCATGCAGGCAGAGAGGGCCTCTAGGGATCCCATCAAAGAACTCCAACTATCAGAATCCAGAAGAGCTGCTGTACTGCCCGTCATTTAGAACAGCCTACCCTCTAGAACAGGAGTGTCAAACTGCGGCCTGTGGCCCAGATGCATCACGAGCAGGCCACGCCTATCCCAGCTCCGCAAAGGGGAAAAATGTTGTGATACATCATGACAGCAATGTGACATCACGAGTTTGACACCCATACTCTAGGGGGGTTCTAACAACTGCCCTTGTTCTTACCCTAGAACTGCCCCCACTCTTCCATAAGAGCCTGAAAACTTGACTCTACTATTGGCCAAGGGACCAAATGAGGGAGTCCATGCTGGAAGTGGCTGGTGGATTGATGGTAGACTCCACCTACAACCACGACCCCGCTTTCTACTCTCCACCCATCCATCTTTTTATCATCATGTATTCCCCTTTTCTTTTTCATTGTTTATTTTATTGTTTCATTATTTTGCTTCTGTTTTGTTTATCCTCTTTTCTTCCTTTTTATTGTTGTAGGCCATCTAGAATAGCCCCATAGCAAGATAAGTAGCAAATGAATTTAACAAACAAAATCATCCCTGAAACACCATAATAAATCCAAATGTTCTTTGGAAAGTTTTATACATGTATGTATTATGCATATATGTATCTGTCTATCTACCTATCTATTATACTGTTACACATGGTAAATATAGCTATAAATCAGTCCTACTTTAAGAAGTGTATCATGTGAGTCAAAGCAGGCAAAAGGATAGAAATATACTAAGGTTAATATTATTTAAATACTAGCAGAGCATAATGAACACATACATTAATTTATATGATTGATACAGGAATGCTTAAATACATTCAGATAAAGATTAAAAATTATGTATTGTTTTATAAAGGTTTTCAGCTGATAATTACAACAGAATATTGTGAAGTGTTTAAGGAAATTTTTATATTAGGTTTAACAATATAACACTGTCCCATTCTGGGCCCAAGGGGCAGTGGAGTGGCAGAGCTCATTAAGGCTGACTAGCCCAAACAGGCCAGCCCCACCTCCCAAGAGGAGGTGCACAGTGTGACAAGCACCTGTACTGCATGTGTGACAAGCCTCCATCCACATCCAGATTATTGCCCTGCCGCTGTCATTCTCTGGATGACTGCTTGGGATATCAGCCAGCACATCCATAAAAAGGCTGGCCTTCTGCCTGCAGCTTCCCCTACAGAAAAGGAAGGGAGTAAGCCTGAGAAATACATTTCTAGGAGGCAAGGCAACAGAAGTCTGAGAGAGGTTGGGTGACAGCAAGGATCCTAAGAAAAAAACCTGTTCACCTTGCTTCTATTGGTACTTAAAGATGTACAGCGCTAAGTTGTGCCTAAAAGGTAGCAGAAGAAAATAGTCTCGGCCCCCAAAGGAAGAGGTGATACTCCTGAGCCAGCCTTAAGACCTTTTATAGGATATATTCCCCTTCCTCCCAGCCCAGCCCAATTCTAAATTTATTTAGAATGATAAATCGTTACAAAATACAAATCCCTTCCCAGCAATAAATGTAGAATTCACATTCAGCATCATCACATCATCCCGATACCTGGATGAAGTTGTCTATCTGGATCCGTTCCAGTCGGGCTTCAGGTCACGATACAGCACGGAAACGGCATTGGTCGCTTTGGTGGATGATCTCTGGAGGGCTCGGGACAGAGATTGCTCCTCTATCCTGGTCCTATTAGATCTCTCAGCGGCTTTTGATACCATCGACCATGGTATCTTACTGCACCGGCTGGAGGGGTTAGGAATAGGGGGCACCATGCTTTGGTGGTTCTCCTCCTTCCTCTCTGACCGTTCGCAGTTTGTGTTGGCAGGGGGGCAGAGGTCGACCTCAAGGCACCTTATTCGTGGGGTGTCACAAAGGTCAGTCCTCTCACCCCTTCTGTTCAACATTTATGTAAAACCGCTAGGCGAGATCATCCGTGGTTTTGGGGTGAGTGTTCATTAGTATGCTGATGACACACAGCTATACATCTCCACCCCAGACCACCCCAATGATGCCCTTGCTGTGATGTCCCGTTGCCTGGAGGCCGTGCGGATCTGGATGGGGAGAAACAAGCTCAGACTCAACCCCTCCAAGACCGAGTGGCTGTGGCTTCCGGTGTCCCGGTATAGTCAGCTGGTACCATCACTGACAATAGGGGATGAGATCTTGCTCCCCACAGAGAGGGCCCGCAACTTGGGTGTCCTCCTGGATTCACAGCTATCTTTAGAAGATCATTTGATGGTTATGGCCAGGGGGGCCTTTTATTAGGTTCGCCTGATCCGTCAGTTGCGTCCCTTTCTGGATCAGGACGCCTTGCGCATGGTCACTCATACCCTAGTTACCTCCCGTATGCACTACTGTAATGCTGTCTACATGGGGCTCCCCTTGAAAAGCACCTGAAGGCTCCAACTGGTCCAGAATGTAGCCGCGCGGGTGATTATGGGCGCAGCTCATTACGCCCATGTAACACCTCTCCTACACGAGCTGCACTGGCTCCCGGTGGTCCTCCGGGTGCGATTCGAGGTGTTAGTTATCACCTTTAAAGCGCTCCATGGCTTAGGACCTGGGTACCTACGAGACCGTCTTTTGCCACCAATAGCCTCCCACCAACCAGTTTGTTCTCACAGGGAGGGACTACTCAGGGTACCGTCAGTCAAATTATGCCGACTGGCGACTCCCAGGGGGAGGGCCTTCTCTGTGAGGGCTCCAACCCTTTGGAATGAACTGCCCCGAGATACGGAATATCCCTGATCTCCGTGCTTTCCGCCGTGCCCTCAAGACCCTGATGTTCCAACAGGCGGGGCTAAACATATGAACATGTGAATGATTTTTTTAAATGTTATCTAATTCTGGGTTTTATTTAATTGACCAAACTAAGTAATAATTTTAATTAGCAATTTTATGATGTTTGTGTGTCTATATTTTTCTTGACTGTACACCGCCTTGAGTCCTATGGGAGAAAGGCGGTATAGAAATATAATAAATAAATAAACAAACAAACAAACAAATAAATAAATAAATAAATAAATGTGGTTTCTCCATTCTTCCCCTTGTGCAGTATTGTGAACCCAGTCCCCAAACTTTGAAAGGAAACTCATTAAAAAAATGAGAATGGTGATTTGTGCAACTGGATGTGTGCGCTTCCTCCTCTTCTTTTCTCCCTTTCCCCTCTCCTTTTCTTCTTTCGTTTTCCCCGTTTCTCTGGATTTATACAAATGGGGTGGAGGATGAGCTTGTTCCCGATTCAATGAGATTGCTGTGAAAGGACTAGTACTTTGTACGGGTATACAACTCTAAATAAATGTAGAATTCACATTCAGCACTCAGCATCCTCACATGCTCAGCATGGTTTCTTCATCTTTCCCTTTGTGCAGTGTTGTGAACCCATCTCTCAAATTTTGAAATGAAACCTCTCAAACTGAAAATGGAGAATGGAGCATTCATTGAAATTATAAAAATATAATTTTTATATATTTATATAGGAATGAGCAACCGTTTGTGCAACTGAGGAGTCAACCTCCTCCTCCTCTTCCCTCCCTCTCTCTTTCTCAGGTCAGCCTAATCCATGGGGTTGTTGTTTAGGAAATTACTGTTACCCCCTCCCTTCTTTGTAGGAGATGCTGCAGAGGCAGCCCATTCATGAAGCACTCTATCTGACACCCCAAGCAGTCATCCCTAGAATGGCAGCAGCAGGGTCACAATCTGGACATGGATAGAGACTCATTGCGGTGGATAATCTGGGTGCTCACCAGGGTGTACTTTCATCCTGGGAAGCAGGAAGGCACCTGCTGGGATAAGCTAGTCCTAGTTATGAGCTCCACAAACCCACTGCATCTTGGATCTGGAATGGGACAATGTTTCTTCTAGTGAGGGGAATTGTCTCTTTCCCTATCTGCTTGGTCTGATTGTCCCACAGCAATGATTCCCCTCATCACAAATTGTCCTTTTCCCTACATTCCATCAGCCGGCACATGAAAGGTTTCTTCTGGTGGGGTGCCAAGTTGTCCCCATGTCCAATTGGCTGTGGTGACTTGTTCTGTGCTTATTCGGCTGCACCCACTTGTCCACACCCACCATTCATGCCAAGCTGGTTGCACCGAGTCATCTGCACTG
This sequence comes from Arizona elegans, assembly GCA_022577455.1. Classification (NCBI taxonomy): domain Eukaryota; kingdom Metazoa; phylum Chordata; class Lepidosauria; order Squamata; family Colubridae; genus Arizona; species Arizona elegans. Next base: position 89,674,661 of record JAKOOJ010000004.1, read on the forward strand.
ATCTAGCCATGCCACTCTCTGTGCAGACCCAGGACACAGCCCACCTGACCACATTCACCCAGCAACAGTAAGTTGTCCCACATCCTATGGGAAGGAAAAGCACTGGTTAATGAAGCTACAATTTTTCTTCTGAACATTATGATAGAGATGAGTCTTATGTTATATTATAAATTGAGAGAAAAGATTGTCGGTGTTTACTTGATGCAGAACTTGCTCTTTGTTGACTGTGCATCCTAGGAAAGTCTTGCAATTTTGAATTGCAAGAACTGCAAGAATAATTGAAATAGGGAAAAATGAATTTGATGTTATTATTTATTTATTTATTGGTTCGATTTATATGTCGCCCCCGATGTTGGTGAAATCTATGAATAAAGCACACATTTCTTTTACCTGACAAGTCCGTAAGCAGAGAGACACCAACCACTATAAATCTTAGGTTTAAACTGCTCTTTATCATTCAACTTTTCTATTAACTTTACTGTTTACATTTCCAATAAAGCCTTTTCAATTACCTCCTCTGTTTACAGATAATCCTGAATCATTTTGGTGTTACTCCTCTACTGATATTATATTTTTAAAACCTGCTGAATCCTACCTCAGAGATCCGAAGATTTAACTCTAATGTCACAAAATGGGGTCACAAAGCTTCACCAGCTAAGCTGCAGTCCAGTTTATTTAAATCATTTACTTGGATTATATTATATACCTGAACACAGAAGAACTTTTCACTGCAAGGGTGGATGCCATTTTTCAGTTGCTTCTACCTTCTATCAAACTCCAGGTGACACCCTTACAAGGAACTCTAGATATTTGTAAGCTTTGGATAACAGCATTTGCCAGGCTGACTAAATATTTTGTGATTCTGACTAGTAAAAAGCAACCTATATCCCACTAGTTTTTAACTCTTGGTTTAAAAGGGTGCTCGAGAGCTTTGACTACTACTATTTTTCCTGTTCTAATATCATTCTTTTTAATTAATTTTTTTTGTTCCTCATGAATAAATTTTGTTCCATTCTTCAAATGTCAAGCTTTAGCCACTTATGAAGTAGAGATTCCAGCTACTCCAAATGTGACACTGAAGCAGTGTACAACTATGAATCTTCAACTCTGTTTTCTGAGATTACAGAAGAAGTTGCCAAAATAACTGTTTGCAGACTATAAACCTGGTACTGAAACCTTGCTCAAATCTTACTAATAAGCCTCTACAAAATCCTGATTTTGCTGAACAGGCTGCTAAATAAGCTGCTCAATTACCTTTCAGTCTTTGTACCAGTATTTCAGGTTCCCGCTGCTATTGCCTATGAGAATTTTATTAATGTTGAGACCACGACTTGCAATGTCACTACAATGCTTCTTGGATGGTTTTTAATTGACAACCTCATGTGCCTCATGTGTCAGCAACTACATGTGAAAGGACATCATGTTACTCAAATTATTATAGATTTGGCTTATTCCTATAAATGTGAAAATGTCCAGGAACTTCATCTAGGCCAAGAATGCACAAAGGGGGTTGTCACTGCCATTTCAGTGCATCCATGGTTGAGAGGAATGAACTAATTACCAAATAGTTCTATCCTTACAGAAGCAGAACAGAGGGCACTGCAAGGCAGTACAAGCTCTACATTCCTCTGAATAACTAAAACCTTCCTTTCCAGTAGCAAAAATGTGTGCTGCTTAAAAGTTCCAGCACAAGACTCTTGATTCAATTTAAAAGATCCTTCCAGATTTTTGCAAATTCAGTCCTTGTGGAAAGGAAAAGCTCCTTGATTTTTCACAGGCGGAGATTGTTAGACTCTTGGAACTTGCCTGATGGAATTTTTTAAAAAAATCTGGTTACTGAACTGATTACTTTTAAGGAACCATGACTTTTGCTTCTGTTGCAAAAATTTAAAGAAACTTACTTGGCATTATTATTATTATATTGTACTCACTATTGGATTTCAATGTTATCTTATGCAATTGTTTATTTATATTTGCCTGCAACAACTTTTTAGTTTCTGCTCCACAACACACAGATCCTGTGTAGTTTCAAATGCTAACTACATACTTGCTAAATATAATAGTGGTTCAGCAAACTAAAAATAATTTTAGAACCAAATGAGGGAGTTGTTATCTGGAAGTCTAGGCTTCATTAGTAACATTTTAAAAGATGATATTAGGACTTTTAACATGACAGTTTAGGTATTTTATTTTTAACTTCAGGAAATCATGTTTTTTCCTTCTTTGTCAAGGCCATTTCTTTTGGTATGTGAAAACTTACTGTTTCAGCACTAAACAACAGAGAACATCTTTGAATAAGCTTTCAAAATTTTAAAATACAAACCCATCTGGGAAAGAGTAATGTAATATTTAAATTTGTCACTTTTGGGGAACACTACCTAGAATCAATATTTTCTATTGTTCAAGTATCACATGTAATCAATGTCTTTTATTGTTTGATCACCTGCTTTCGGATGTATCACATATATCAAATGTACACATCGTTTATTTGTGTATCCTATAAAAAGTCTTGATACATCTTAATAAATACTTTTTGCTTTGCCTGAATGATGATTGTAGTGGTTCATATTTTTATTGGACAAAGAAGCCCCTTTTTAAGGGTAAAAGTTTTCTCTCAAATTCAGGGATCAAACTCTTATCACCTATATGCCAAACTCGGAATTTGTAGACAACATGCATAATAAGAAACTTACAAACAGGTTTAGGGACAACAACTGAACCAACACCACTTGTGAATATTTGGTACCCAATCTTAATAATCCAACAACTGGTAATCCATAACCAATTTAAATTATTTTTAAAACTTTACATTTATTATAAGGCAAGAACAGAGCATGTTATGGTTGCCTGATCTTTATATTTTTCTAGCCCTCAAAGAACCATCTAAATGTTACTATTTTAAAGCAATCTTATATAAAAACATACTACTGCTATGTACTCCCTCCATGGGAACAATTCCTATAGGCATCTGTAATATTTGCTTCAAAAGGTGTCTGAGGATGGTCCTTATTTTCTTAAAAATAAGAGATAATGCTTTACTGAGGAATCGAAGGTCTAGTGGCCGTTAGCATGTCATATAAATCCTGGAATAGCCATATTGATCTATCCCCAAAGTATTGCGTTGGGAAACTAATAATTAAAAATACTGGCACAGTAGGCAATACTTACAAAGAAAATTGAAGTGTCACAGAAATAGTGTTTTGTTCTCCTATCTTCGCGATTTCGAACAGATTTTGGACAGGCTATGCTTAAAGCGGTGTGAGCGGGGCTGTTTGGTTTACCGTCTCAGTTTCAAGAGAGCTCTAATTAGATGATATGGGCCTTATTGTTTGAAAATGGGTGCCTTATTCCGCTTTAAACCGGTTTAATTATTGCTGGGAACACAGAGATAAATGGGCAAAACAAGTTTGAGCAACAAGATGAAATAGGTGCGCACATCTCTGGCAGTTCATCTGGAAAAGGGAATCTGTCCCATTAAAGGGCGAATTAACTGTTTCCTTTCTCTCCTGTTCACTTATGGCAACGGACGTAATCCGGAACAATTAACGATTGGCTGGAAGTGGGGAGGGGCGCATGGAAAATGTCTGAGGAGGGGCCGCCCTCGCGCCCCATTTAGGAGATAAAGCCGAGCCAACGAGGGCGGATGACGCTGGTTCTACGGCGGCGGAACCGGAAGAGGCGGGCTCGCGAGGGTGGGTAGACGAGGGTGCCGGGGCCTGTCTGGATGATTTTCTGACTGCGGGACGAGCGATGTGGGGGGTGAGCAGGGGCGAGAGGGGCGGGAAATCTCTGCCCTGTCTGGGAAGGGAGGGGACGAAGACGGTCGCAGAGCCACAGGTTACGAGGAGCCATGAAAGTAGGACGGATGTAGCAGGCCCGGTCCCAGGTTGTGGCGCAGCGAGGCTGAACCGGGTCAAGTGAGGTTGAGCGTGCCGTCGGGCAGAGCGGTGGGGTGTTGTTTCGGGTTCCTCTGAACCGGCGGAGGGGGAAAAAGGAGGGGAGCCTAAGGACCGCCTGGCTTTATCGCGCCGCGGCCGCCTCTCCTGCTCTTCCATTGTAGGCCCCTCACGAAGGCTGGCGGCGCAATGTGACGACGGCGTCGTCGGCGTCGTCTTTTGCCGGCAGCCGGCAATTAGCTCCGCATCACCTTTGGCCCGTTTTTCTAGCGCATTACAAAGCTCCCAAGAGTCACGCAGCAGAGCGGCCTCTTCCTTTTCTTCCTCTGGGCCCTGACCTCAAACCCCCCCCCCTTTTTTTTTTGCGCGCCGAATGCCGCCGCCGCGTTCCCTCCTTTGTTGCAACGTTTTTTCACTTCCACCTCGCTGTGATCTTGCTTGGTTACGACTCACCCGTTGAGCTTTCCCCAGCTTCTCAGTTGCCGTTGGCCTGGCGTGTTCCGCCTTCGAATGCGCGGCTGCCCTGCCCCTCCCGCAAATCTCATACGGTGGCCCTTTCCTCGGGGCTTGTGGGTGTGCGGGAGATTCTTGCCTGATCCGTGTTCGGCAGGCCAGAGATTGGTGTTGAAGTGGGCAAATGCGTTGTTCAAGTGGGCAAAAACCTGAAGTTTGCTGCCAATTGAGTTTATAGATATTTATACTAGTAAAATTTTTACAGCTTTAGTTTTTTTCAGCCCTTCAGGATTAAATAGTGGAGGACCCAAGAATGTAAGTTCTTGTCTGGAAAGTAGGCAGGTGCTTTACCTCTGCACCAAATTTCTATCCATTAGTGAAGCACTGTTAATTTATTTATCCCTTCATTGTACCTGTTTAACTTTTTAACTATTGACATACATATTGTCTTTTTTAAGTTTTCTATTTCACTCTTGGCCACCATAGTTTTTTTCCCCCTTGAGTTGTTACACTATCTAATGACAAATAGCATTTTACTTTAGAGAAAAGTATGACAGTTATAGCTTTTAATTAAATTTCTAAGTAACAAAAGCTTTTTTAAGCAAACTGTTGTAAAAGCCTATCTTTTGAAGTGCAGTTGAATTTCATCATATGGAAATTATTGTTGGTACTCTTATTTGTCTAGGTAGCATAGAAAAGTAGCAGGGTAAATTAATGATTATGAATGTCATTTTAGTTACGTTATGTGAAACCTATAGTCATTTCCTGCAGCTCTTGGAATGTGAGTGTGGATTGAGAAAATAATTTTCTCACAAAAATATATGCATCATAGAATGTAATTTGCCTACTTGTGATTTGCAAATATAAAAATAAAATAAGCCATTGTAGTTTGCTGATTGGTTCTTAAATAAGGGAACTGCCTTATTAGTTGCTGTCTCTCAAGCTAATTCTATTGTCCCAGGTTTAAGTTTCAAAGATATGTCCATTCTAATCTATATTAGTCTAAAATATATTAATATATCAAATATATTAACTGGAGAAGTAGCAAAATGCATTACTTAAAAGCTTGTTTCACTTCTAAAAACTAAAATGACTTGGTGCCCAGTGAAATAGTTACAATAAATAGACAGATTTAACAATATAATTTATTATAGCAAGACTATTTGGCTATCTTGGGCTTCTATATTGATTTTGCTGTAAGTGTAGAATGTACTTTGGAAAAATCAGGATTCTCCAAAAGGAGAGAGAATTTATAAAAGTACATCTATGGTAAAGCAGAAGTTGTTGACTTTGTGCTGCTGTGATTGATATGTGGAGACTTTTAACCCATGAATAAAATGACTTTTACTAAAGATAAGGTTGGGTAACGAATATGTTTATATAATTTTCATGTATATATCACAGGGATTCTTACACTTGGGTGATCTGTATATTGAAAGGAGGAGCTGAATCCTAGAGTGAATTTTCCCTTCGTTTAAACTTTGGTATCCAAGCCTGACCACGGTGGGGTTTTTTAAATTTCCATTCCCACAAAGTTGCTTTCAACCCTAGTATGGGGGGGATGCCTTGAATCCACAGTTTGTGAGCCTCTGTGATTAAGAATTTGCTATTTTGGAGCACATCTGTCACAATACTTTAAACACTAAACAAATTAATCTAATTGTAAACTTGAGTATTATACAAAGCCTTAATTAACAAAAGTGGAGCCATCTATTTAGGGAAGGAATATTATTAAAGGAATAGTGTAAAAACTTATCCCTTGAAGTTCACTATAAGTGAATTTTTTTTTTACTAAAATAGTTTTCTAAGGGATGTGAGTAATATTGTTTATTTTTAACATGAGATTAATTAGACTAATTAAAAAGACTATGCTATTAAAACTCTCGGGTCTGTTTCATTGTTTCTGTATGCCAAAGAATGCTGGCTTCCTTAGGGTACTCACAGGAGGTGAAATGGAGACGTGCCCCTTTCTTGACATTGTTTCTCTGCAAATAGTAAACTCGAAAATACTTTGAGCTGTTAGGACTATTATTTCTTAGTAGTTGTCCTCCATAAATGTATCTAAACTTCCTTTAAAATATCAGAATTACTGATGATTGTCATATTTGTGGATTAATTATGCTTTCTGTGAGTGACTTTTCTAAATTTTATTGTCTTTTCTAAAATATTCTGGAATTTTTTAGTTCAGCTTCATTAAAAGATCACTATTCTTAATGTTATAACAGAGTAAAGCATTTCTTCTCAACCACTTTCCCCTTTCCAGGCATGATTTTATACACTTCAATCATTAGTTTTTTTTATAACCTACGTAGCCTCAAACCTTCAAGACTTTTTAAAAAAATAAAATATTTCAACCTACTCATTTTAGTTGCCTGCTTCTGCATTTTTCTAGCTCTGTGATGTCTTTTTTTTTAATTGGCAATCAGAACTGTGTATGGTATTTCTGATGAAGATGTACCATAGATCTGAATAAAGACAATACCGTATTGGAAGTTTTATTTTTAGTTGCATTACTAATGATCCCAAGATTGGAATTGGCTATTTTCACAATTGCTGGACAGTGAGTTAGTTTCTTCATTTATCTGTCCACTCTAACTCTTGAACTCTTTTCTGCTTTTTATAGAGAGCTGAGATCAATGCATATATGAAGTTAGCAGATATATATTTGCCCTATTTTCTAATTGATTGAATATTCCCACATTTCACAAAGATTCTTTTGAAGCACTCACATTAGTTTTGCCTTTTATCATCTTGAGTAGTTTGGCAAAATTTACAAATTTAGCTGACTCATTGCCTCATTGATTTCAAGAGAGAACTTTAAGGAACTATACTATTTACTCTTATCTATTGAGGAGATTGCCTATTGCTTTGTGATCTTAACTTTTTCATTTTTAATCAGTTAACAATCTGTAAAAAGCCAAGTCATTTTATTCTATAGGTTTACTGAAGAATCTTTTGGTGAGAAATTTTATCAAAGGCCATTTGAAAATCCAGGTTATAAAATAGCATTTATATACTGCTTCATAGTGTTTACAGCACTCGCTAAGCAGTTTACAGAGTCAGTATATTGCCTCCAACAATCTGGGCCCTCATTTTACTGACATAGGAACGATGGAAGGCTGTCAACCTTGAGCTCGTCAAGATTGAACTCTTGGCAGTGGGCAGAATTAACCTGCAATACTGCATTCTAACCACTGTGCCACCATGATTCAATGCCACTTATACTTATATGCCACTCAAAAGTTGCTCAGTGCCACTTTCACTCATATGCCTATTAATACCTCAATTTTTAGAAATTTTACTGCTGTTAATATTCCCATATCTTCTTGTACTTTTTAAAAAAAATAGATGTCACATTGGCCATCTTACAATACTCTGGCATTAAGCCTTATTTGAAAAACAAAGCTAGGTATGTATTTGTATGCAGTGTTTTTGTTAGGAAGTTTATAGTTTCATATTTATTTTAGAAATCTTTGGTGGATGCCAAAAATGTTGATGATTTATTATTAATTGTAATAAACTAGTAATAAAATACCAGATTCTGCAGTGCTTCACATTTGAAGGAAAAAGGATATTTGGATAGGCAGTCATATATGTAGCTTCTGTCAGTAGCTTCTGAAATCAAACTTATCTTTTCCTAGGATTGTATTGTAGCTGCATAGGAAGTTAGCAAATTCAGAGAAAAGATGAGGCTGTTTTTAGAAGTTGGCAGTATATCCTCATGCTCTCATACAGCTGCTCAGTAATTTCAAAGGAGAGAGTACACTTAAGGGAGAAATATAAAGTATTTAGTTTCTGTCTATTGTCGTTATATGCTTGAGCATCTCTTTCACTAATTTCTTATTGCCCAAACCTTCAGTGGCAAATTTTCTGCATTAAGTATTCATTGAAGAAATATAAAGCTTGTACTTGTTACTAGCACAATAATGATTGGCTAATGTTGGTTAAGTATTATAAGTTGGTACTAGGGAAATTGGTCCTCTGAATCTAATAATTATAATTTACATTGGTTGTGTTATACTGTCTGCTTTTTCCCCTGAATTTTTCCTTAGAATTGGCTTCTAATTTTCCATGTTGCTGAACACTAGAATTATACTGACCTTTTAGCTTGGTAGATTTATTCATAAATTGTGGAATATATTCCACTTGAACCTACAGTTAAATATGGCACTGTTCTGTTGGCAAATACTTAACGAGCAGTGTAATAGCATTATGATTATAGATTCCAGTGATTTGCAGCATGAACTTGATTTATGATTTCTGGTTTTTCATTTTACAAGAAGTAAAATTTCTTAGGTGTGTATGAAGTCATTCTCTGATAAAATTATATAGCTAGCAAGAAAGCACCAGAGTTACAGTCAGCAATGATAGGACAACTTGCAAGTAGCAGTAAACAAGATTTTTTAAAAAGGAATATGGATGTGAGATAATAAACTTGTCCTCAAAACACCACTTTTATATTAAAACATATTTGTTGTGTTTTAAGTGCCGACCTATAATAAATCCTAGAATACAATTTGCATTTATCAAGTCTATGTAAAATTTAAAAGAAAATATTACTGTCTGGTTTTCATTACTTAGATCTTGGATTCTTTTGAGGTAAACAACATGCACTGTATGGTTAAACCTATATGCATGGACCAGGTTTTGGCAGTAATTAATGAAGGTGGCTTTGAACTATAGACAGTCCTCAATTTATAACAATTCATTCACAGCCATTCAAAATTATGACAGTGCAGACCAAAGGGACTTGAGGCTTGTGTTCAAAAGTTAAGGCCTTTGCATTGTCCATGGGGTCAGGTGATGAAAATTTGGTGACTTGCCTTTTTTTTTTTTTTGCCCTTAACAATCAAACACAGAGGTGCTGTAATTCTTCTCATCCACTTCTCCTCTATGCCTAAAGTTCCAAGGAGCTCCAAAGGCTGGCATGAAGTATCCACCCCCAAACCATTCCCATACAAAAGATCAAATATGGGAAATGGCAGCCCAATCACAGACAGAAAGCTGACAGGCCACAGCAATGGTGCAAGCTCAGTTCAGTTCAAAACCCAGCTGGTATTCATTTACATGCCATGGAGTTTCTGCTATTTTCTTTATTATCATTTCAGTCTCATCTATGTTGGTCATCTTTGTAGTACAGGTACTTTAAATAGCATTTTGGGGTTCATTATTTATTTATATAGTACTAATGTTTTCTTAGGGACTCTACAAAAAATAGAAAGCATCACAGTTCCAGCCTGCAGGCCTAAAGCCTGAAACTTTGAAAGCAATGGGAAAAACATTAAAACAAATATTAGGCACTAATTCTTTGCAAGTGGTTCTTTGCATCAGAATATTTATTGAAAGAGGCAGTCCTGAAAAACAAGGTCCCAGCAACAACTAACGTAATAGAGAGGCAAAACTGTAAAGAGTAAAATTTTCCTGTAAACATAAAATATAATTGAAAAATTTAAAATATTCTTGTTCAAGAGTTGCTTTTGGTGGGGAATGGCAGCCTGATACTTTCTAAATGCTACAGTTAAAAAGCATGAACATGGTATATTAGCTGTTATGAATATACATCATTGTTGAATCCTTAATGTTGATCCATCAATGTTTCGATAAAATGGCTTAAAGCCAACTAACTCACTGCTATGGATTTACATATTAGTGCTAGGATGCTAAAACTTGCAGGGTTTTAAATGTGAATTGGCTATTTGATACAATATGTATCAAATTGTACTTTGAAGCATATCTATATATAAATGTGAAATCCATCAGTAACTTCTTGTGTGTATGTAATTCCTTGAAAAGATGCACCTGATCTCTCAATAGAGGATATGTGAGCAACCCCAGACAATCTGAAGAATCTTTCTGTTTGGATTTGATAGGTTGCACTACCCTAATTTTATATAAAAATACTATTCATCTGATTACCACATTTATTATTTTTGCATTATTTAGCATCTGACATCTCTGCTTGAAAAAGAAGGTTATTACTGTATAGCTAGTCCTTGACTTATGATCAATCAAAAAATGGGGTTTTATGGCCCAGTTTTGATAGTTTTAGGACCCTCTTTGATCACATGACCAAATTTTGGATGCTTAGCAACCTAATCACGTTTGTTTGCAGCATCCCGCATCACATCATCTGCTTTGCCAAAATGCATCATTTCCAGTTTTTAGCAAAACTGCATTGATAGTAAACCATTGATTCAGTTAATGACTGTGGATTCATTTAACAACCTTTGTGATTTACTTAATGACCATCACAAAAAAGATTATTTTACAACTGTTATGACAACAACTATTATGGCTTGCCTCCAAGCCAGTCGAGGACTACCTGTATATTAGTAACATGACTTTATAGTGCTATAACAATACAGTCAAGTCTTGATTTAACAGATCCTCATTTATTAAACTTTAGATTTTTTTTTCTTCTGTTCAAATCTAAAACAAAACTTTAGATTTTGTTTTCTTCTACTTAGTCATCTTCATTTCTCCTGGACAAGGCCCTTAAGTTCTCTAAGCAAGGTTTTTAGAAATGGTTTGTCATTGTCTTCTTCCTAGGGCTAAGAGAAAGCAACTATCCCAAAGTCACCCAGTTGGTTGTTAACTTAATGTAGGATTATAAATTGTGATTTCAAGCAGATGCCCTTGACCATTTACATTAAACTGTTTCCCTAAACTTTGAATGCAGTGGAATAAATTTATACCCACCCACCCCGAAAATATTGGTTTCTGAATCAGTATTTTATTCTAATATTTTTATACTCATGTGGCTTTACTCACTGTCCTGATGGGAGAAATAAAAAAACTGTATCCTTCCTCATCCTCAAAAGTGAAAAACTGAAAGAAAAGATTCCAACCAAGTGATATGTTGCATGTTCTCATTATTTCCTCACCTCTTGTGTACCACTTTTGAAATGTTACTTCTTGTTCCTTGCTAGTTGCCACACAAGGACTTTAGGCTTTTAGCTCCTTAACTTGTTATCTTCATCATCTCCCTTTCAAACCATTGAGTAGCATTGCACTTTTCATCCAATCTGCCACATGTTGTTTGAGTTGGCTAGGAAGCATCTTTTTCTTCCATCCCCTTTTATGTGTCTCTTGCCAGAAAGAAATACTATTCTCCTCCTCCCTCTGTCCAGGTTTGTGTATATGTATTTTTTTATACATGCATACATGAACCCATTATCCTAAGTAGTCTTTTACTAAGAAAACTTTTGTAAGTCTCTCATGGTTTATTCGCATACGATGTTACGGTTTTACAATGGCTTGTTTTATGGTAGCTATTGCTAAATTTAAGTTCTCAATTGAATAAACATCTGTTTTCTTTTTCTCCTCCTTTTTCTCCTTACAGAGGCTACTGTGAGATAATAACAGCCTTCATATAAAAACATTTTTTCTGCGTGACTGTGATAGAATTGTAATGTTGATTTATTTCTACCTCTGATGGAGGATTAACTAGATTTCTCACTGCTACACTGGAAGACTTTGCAGAAAATTTAAAATGTCATCAAATAGGAGTCAGAATCCTCATGGACTTAAACAGATTGGCCTTGATCAGATATGGGATGACCTAAGAGCTGGCATTCAGCAAGTTTATACAAGGCAAAGCATGGCAAAGTCCAGATATATGGAACTCTACACGTATCCTACAAGAATTCCTAAATAAGTGGCGTTAATGGTTTTGTCATCATACTCTTCTTCTGTTTCATAACTGAAGCAATGTGAGGTTTGGGATATTAATTTTTAAATGCATTACTACTGTCTGATTTTGACTGCCATGGTATGCTTTCTTCAGACTGTTGTGATGAATAGGGATTGTTGTTGGTATAAGTATATGCAGTGTGCTTTTGGGGCAGTTGCAGTGTATACCACTGGTTCATATTTAAGTGATTGTCCACTAGGACTCCAAGATCCCTCTCGAAATTACTACTATTGAGCCAGGTACCACCTATACGATACCTATGCATTCGGCTTTTCTTGCCTAAATGTAGAACCTTAATTTTTTCATCATTGAATTTCATTTTGTTACATAGGGCCCAATGTTCAAGTCTGTCAAAATCCTTCTGTATCTTAAGCCTATCTTTTAGAGTTTTGGCTATTCCTGCCAGCTTTGTGTTGTCTGCAAATTTGATGAGTTCCCCATCTATCCCCTCATCTAAATCATTGATGAATATATTGAAAAATACTGGGCCTAAGACAGAGTCTTGAGGTACTCCACTGCGTACTTCCCCCCTATATAGACACAGTTCCATTAAGGACTACACGTTGAGTATGGTTCGTCAGCCAGTTACAAAGCCATCTGGTGGTGTTACTGTCTAACCCACATTTTTCTATCTTACCAAGTAGTACATTGTGGTCTATTTTATCAAATGCCCTACTGAAGTCCAAGTAAATTTTATCCACAGCATTTTTCTGGTCCACTAATTTTGTCACTTTGTCAAAGAATGCAATAATATTTGTCTAACATAATCTGTTTTTGACAAACCGATGCTGGCTTTTGGTTATGACTTTGTTTGCCTCTAGGTGCTTGCCAATTCTTTGCTTGATTATCTTTTCCAGAATCTTTTCAGGTATGAAAAGTCTGTAGTTTGCTGGGATCCATTTTTTTACTTTTTTGAAGATGGGAACTACATCAGCTCTTTTCCGGTTCTCTGATAATTCCCCAATGCTCTAGGATCTTTGAAAGATATAGTTCAGTGCTTCTGAGATCACATCTGCCAGTTCCTTCAGAACCTTCGGATGTAATCCATCCGTCCTGGTGATTTGAACTCGTGGACAGGTGCTTTCTTACCATTTTATTGCCTATTTTAACTTGTATTCCTAATCTGTTTTTTATTGTGCTGTTTTGATAGGTTGTTTTTTTCCCCTTTTGTAAAAATATATGCAAAAAACGAATTAAGCATTTCTGCTTTCTTATATTGCTTATCACCTTCTTGTCATTTTCTCCTATTAATGAACCAATCATTTCCTTGACTTTTCCTTTTTTTTTTTTTTTACATATTGTGAAAGAAGCTTTTTTGTTATTTTTTTACTTTTGTTACAAGCCTTAGTTTGTTTTGAGTCAGTTTTCTTGACTTCATCTTTGCACGCTTGGGCTATTTGCTGATATTCTGCTTTAGTTATGTATCCCTCTTTCCGCTTTTTACACTTTTTGTCTTTCAATTTATTAGCGTTCTTAGTGCAGTCATGGTTTCTTTTGAGAGCTGTTATTTTTCTTCATTGAGTGGGCTTTTATAATCTCACTTTTCAAAATTCCCCAAGCTTCTTGGGTTGTTTTCCCCTTGAGGATTCTCATCCATGGAATCTTTCCCAAGTTCTTTCTAAGTTTATTGAAATCAGCTCTTTTAAAGTCCAAGACTCTAGTTTGACTTTGTTCTGTTGCTTGTGCTTGCATTTATAATGTTGAATTCCAATATTGCATGATCACTCCCCCCCTCAAAGATTCCTATAACTTCTAATGTCATCTGTCATTTCATCTCTGTTATCATGTGACTTAACCCACTTGGGCAAGTGACTTGGGGTGATGAACAGTCATGAAAACAAAAACAATTACAACACTAAATATATATGGCAGTCATACATAGAGATTTTGCTTATTGGTAATCATGCAAAGAGTAGAACTAGAAACTTGTGCAATTGCAAGACAAAAACACCCTTGACATAATGTGATTTCCAATATTATTTGTACAATTTACTGTTAAGAAACTTCTCTCAAATAATCAGTCTAAATTGGCTATATTGTAACTTATGAATCAAGAATTCCAGATTTATATCTCTGCTGTGACTTCTCATCTTGGCCATTGTTTATCCTCACCATTTGGTTTAATGGTATAAGAATACTGATAATAACTTTTACAAAGAGTATAGTAAGAATTATAGAAATCATTGTTGAATCCAAAGCAGTTCATTGAAAATTAATGGGGCATGAATTAGCTGATTTGGTGATCTAATTTCAGTGATTTATTATTGAGGATATGTGTGTGTGTGTGTGTGTATAATGAAGATATGCATTCAGTATTAATTTACTGTTTAATTGTAATATGTAGCATATAGCATATCCTTAACTTTTCCATCAGTCATGTTTATAACTACTGCACTAGTGTACATCAGTCTAATCAAGCCCGAGGAGCTGGTGTAACCACTTCTAAATCTAAAAAAGGCCAAACACCTGGAGGAGCTCAGTTTGTTGGTTTAGAATTGTACAAACGACTTAAAGAATTTCTGAAGAATTACTTGACAAATCTCCTTAAGGTAAGACAATAATTTTATCTTTTGGAAAAAGGACATTTCTCATTTTTTGGAAAAGGGACACAAGCCTATAAATTCTATTTTAGAATCTCTATAGATATTTATTTAGCTTATGACATTTATAGAAATCATGCAATGACTTACACAAATTTAGTTTAAATAAAGTGTCAGCACACGCGCGCGCGCACACACACACAATTAATGCAGAATATAAAATATTAAGATAAAACCATAATCCCATAATACGGAGCCATAGAATTGCAATGGGATAGATGTTATAATTTGATACCTATAGAAGCTAACCATCTAACTGCTTCTGGTGTGGCTGCTATGAGATCATCCGAGGTATCCTGAAATTTCCTGAGACATTTTGAACTCCATAGAGATTGATAATGAAAATTAAAATTCTATGCTGACCAACTCTATAAAGGAGAAATCAGAACTTTGAGATTGGAATATTTCTTTTATCCATTTTACGCACCTTTAAAGCGCACCAGTAAAATAGTCAAGGGAACAAGCAATAAAAATAAAGAGAAATGCTGCTTAAACAAGTGAATGTAAATCTAATTTTGCAAAGTGTATGGAAGCTATTGTAATACCAAATTTAATTCATAGTGTTTAACCAATAAACTCCTAAATATCTTGAAGATACTATGTTTGAAAATGTGCTGTCTCATACAGGTAATCTGTACAGGTAGTCCTCATTTAACAATTTCTTTAGACAGTGACCATTTTCAATAATGGTAGTGCTGAAAAAATAACCTTGCAACAAATATTTACAACCTTCACAGAATCTCTCAGTCACATATTATCCTTTACAGTTAGGATGTGCTGGTTTGTTCCTGACCTCTTTTATATAGTATACTTTATTTTATACAGTAATCAGTATATTTTCTTTGCTGATTTAATTTTGTTACTAGGGTTAAAGTGTAATTCTCCAAGAAAAAAAAAAATCCTGAACCCAAAATCACTGCAGCTTGTCAAAGTTCGGTTTTAACCTATTTCTCTCTATCCACAACTCTACAGCCTCCAAGCAACAAGAAAGGGCAGTCACAGCATCACTTAACTCTCATAATGTATAGAGATGTACAACTGAATATCACAGCATATTGATAATATCTTATCCCAATGGTCTCACCCAATGATTTTACGTAGATGTTAAACAGGAGTAGAGAAAGTATCCACCTTCGAGTGACTTTGCAAAGCAGGGACTGAGGTTTAGATCTCTTGCTCCCAATTGACCTTGACTGGAAACAGCCTTGAAGAAGAGTTAAATCAGAATAACATGTGCTTCCCAATCCCAAAGCTGTTCCAGAAGTTTACCATAGCTGATGGTATCAAAAGCAGCTGAGAGGTCAAGCAGAGCAGGGATAGATACATTACCTTTTTCTGCTTCTTCTGTATATAATAAAAAAGTGGGACCAATGTTATTTCTGCCCCATTTGTCTGCCTGAATCCTGACTGGAAGGGATCCAGATAAACCATTTTCTCCAAGATCCTCTGAAACTGCAGCACAACCACTTTCTGAACTGTTCTGCAATAAGGACAGATTGAAGACAAAACTATCCATTAGACTAGAATCTATTAATGGTTTCTACAGGGGACGAACATTAACCTACAGAGGGGGCAAACTGTAATCTCCAGACCCACACAGGTAGACTTGATGAGCAGACTTTTGCTTTAACCTACTCTTTATCCAGAATATTTCTCTGAACAATTTTTGCCAGTCTAAGGGTTAGCCCGTTTTATATAATACTGCCTTGTCCCCTGGCTCTTGTGATTAGATAACTGTTTGTTGTTTAGACTACACATTTTGTAATATAATGTTATAATGTATACTTAATACACTGGTTTTTGGACTCATACTTCCTTCTTCCAGACCTTATTTTGAGTTGGGGAAAAAAAAACAGGAAACAATGTTTCCTGATTTAAACTAATCAGAGTTTTCACTTTCTCCAAATGTGAATGATAGGGAGGATTAGTCAACTCAAGATCAGGCTCTGCATTATATATTGTATGCTTAAATTTAAACTATTGATGATTGGTTTTGTGTCATCAAGTCAACTCCTAACCATATACTTAGATTTTGTCCATGACATGACAATCTATCCCTAATCTGTTCTTTCAGCAGTAGTTTAATTCGAAGATTGGTACAAAATTGTATCAAGCATTACTTTGTCCTCCAATAAACATTTTCCTCAAATCATCATTTATTTTGTCTCATTGTATCAGTTTTCAGCAAACCATGTTTCTAGTGGTCCAAGTCTTTAAAAAAAATAATTGGGATATGTCATAAAACATGAAGTATGGAATTATTTTTCCTTTAATTTATAGATATTACTTCTAGAAGCAGGGCAATGCTATATAAGAAAGTTGAAGAGTAAATTTTAAAATGTTAATGGTATATTGTAGAAAAATTTCTTGGTCTCTTGTCTGAAAAATTTCAGCCAATATTGCAAAAAGAAAAGACTAGTCTAAAAATTGATTATTGAAAGAAAATGTAGTTATGTTCTTTATATGTCAAGGTGATATATTGTGCTTCTTCTCTGACACACTGACAAGGGAGAAACAGAGGCCTATCCAGTAAGTCACTAGACGAACAAATAAAGGGTCAGTTAGGTACTATTTTGCTCTTGAAAACAGGCAAAACTGGAGAAGAAATCCTGCTTGTATTTAGCTTAAGTTCTGTTGATGAATTGTCTCTTTCAGGATGGTGAAGACTTGATGGATGAGAGTGTGTTGAAATTCTACACTCAACAATGGGAGGATTATCGGTTTTCAAGCAAAGTGCTGAATGGGATTTGTGCCTACCTCAATCGACACTGGGTTCGTCGTGAATGTGATGAGGGCCGGAAGGGAATATATGAAATTTATTCAGTAAGTTGTTATAAAGAGTAGTTATGTTCAGTGGGAAAAAATTGCAGTTTTGTTTTGAATGGGAGATAAAATGTGTGGATTGTTTTCTTTTTTATCCACTTGACTTCTCTTTTGCTTAAGTTTTCCTCCTGCCTATAGGCGACCTAAAATAATCTTTTCTGCATATACAGGACATATTTTAGTTTCAGATCAAAGCTAAAGAAGGGAAAATCCATATTTTAGTTTCAAATCAAACTGAAGGAAAATAGAGATAAAAACAGATCAAATTATGAATTGAATAGAGCTAAATAGATGCTTGCTGGAACAAGAACTCTGTTTTATTATATGCTATAAAATGAAGAACCTCGTTATATTTAATTTTAAGTGAAAAGAGAGTACATTTCTTCCACCTCTATATGCTAAATGACTTTTTTCCATCATAGAGGGTTGAAGAGCTGAGACTCTTACTCGTCTTCTGCATTTTTAGTGGAATCATTCAAAAAGTGTTTGTGACATAATCAGAAGGCTGTATTTATTATTTATTTTCTTAAAGTGTTGTTTTGTGACTTACTTTCATTTTAGACTTTGCAAATAATCTAGCCTTTATCCCTTTTTTGGATTAGCCGTAAATCAGTTCCATTATTTTACAAGGTTTAAAGCAACTTTATTTGGAGAGTGACGGGAGGAGCCAGGAGGTTAGCTGCCAGAGAATGTTTGCCGTAGCTCTTCTCAGTTTTATTTTATTTTATAAATTTTTAGTACTCCCACTGGGTCCCTTTTATTTTACTAATATTTTTTGGATGAGATAATAGCGAAGACTACAACATAGATAAGGGTTTTTTTAGGTAGGGCTGATAAGACATGGGGGAAAAGAAAGAAATGTCATGGTATCAGCCTGGGATCTCTCCCGCCTGTGAAAACTGCAAAACAACCAAGAATTGAGGAGTACTTTGCTGGAAAGAGAACTGTAAGTAAAACTGACACACACACACATTCACACACACACTATCTTCAACAAATTTGAGAAGTTAGAACAGGACCTTCAAAGTGACTTGACAAAACAATAGCTATTAAACTTTCCCAATCTTGTGGGGGAGTGGGGAGCAAACTGACAGCCAGCTGTTCTCACAAACAACTAGTCCAATTACATCCTGTATGGAGTCTGAGATAAAATCTAAAACGGCTAAGAACAACAAGCTAATTCATAGTACGGAGAGATTACCATGGGAAAATACAACTGAGTTTATAGCAAAGCAATGCCTTCTCAGAGCACAAACTTGTTTCAATATTTGAGCAGCTAATAGCCATACAACATGATTTGAAGACTTGGTTAAATCCCATATTCTGGATAAGTCTGTGGGCAAGGAGCAAAGAGCGAAGGAAACAGTTAAAGAACCTGCTAAAAAGCTGCAGCCTACTCAGAAAAACTGGCTTTCTCCTGACAAGGCAGTATATTAATAGAGAAGTTTCCTTGGAAGCCAGTAAAGTATCTCCCCCCCTCCCCTGATTACATCAATTACATTGCTCACTGCAAACACAACAGATTGCTCTTAGAATCTATATGAAAAGACTTAATTATGGACACTGGAATACCACGTGTGCAATACTAAGTTCCCTAAGCCAGCTTCTTCACTGCCATTTGGGGGCAAATTGATCTCCATGCTGCAGAGTGGCTCCCTGAGGCCCCAAATTGGAAGTGGATACTTTTGTCTTTCAGGCAGCTAACCATCCCGCTGATGCTATTTAAGATGAAGGCACACCTAGTCTCCTTTCAAATCTTTCCCATCAGTTTTCTGTGGGGAAATGGTTAAACCAGTGGTGAAATCTAAACCCTTAATTGTTAACATACAAGCTCCCAAGGTTGCTGTCTCTTCCTCATTTTCAACCTTGGGAAAGCGAGAGAAAGAAAGGGGGAGTCAGTTAGTCTTATTCGGTGAAGATGTACTTAACAACACAGAAGCTGGCCTCATTAATGTTTTTGGCTCTCTACCAAAGAAAGAACAAGACAACATACTATTCAAGTTAGAAAATTTAAAGAAATCCTTGTTGGTCATAATCAACACAGCTGAGCTGTTTATAGATCTGGTCTCCCCAATAATTGAGCCTCTAACTCCCTCCCCTCCCCCCCTCCCCCGAGGACAAGGGATTGCATGAATATGAGATCATGGAAAACAAAAGCCAGGATCCACAGAGTCCAATAGAGGTCCCGGTAGAAATGGAGAGATGCTATCATCCTTATATGAATATCCTATGATAAATTCAGCACCAAACTAAGAGATAGAGGGAAGACCCACGTCACTGCCACCATTTCGAAGTTGAATATAGCATGAATTAATAACTACTTGCCCTACACCTTGAGAGGAGGCACCTGAAAGGCAAGCTCTGTTAGCTGATGTTAAAGCTTCTTACTCCAAACAAGTTCCTCAGGAGTCTACACTATTAAATGAGACCCTCCTCCTTTTAGCGAAGGCCAGTTTCATTTGTGACGACATCTCAATCCAATGTAACAACCTTACAACTTCCCTTTGTATGAATCATATTACCTGATGAACTGCAAATGATGACCCTCTTACCCTTATAATCTGGAATATAGCAGGTTGGACTGTCCCATCAAAAGACCAACTCTTTTTTGACTATATATATCACAATTTGACATCCTCTTCTGACAGGAAGCCTGGGCCTCTGCAGAGATACAGTTAAATGGTTATTTGACTAACTCTGTCCCAAGTAAGGTGGGTAGGAGAGCCAAAGGGGGTATTGTGACACTAGTTAATACATCCCTGAATTTAAATGTGTATTACTGCCTAATGTGTATTAGAGCTGATTGTCCCAAAACAGAATAGCATTCTTCAGAGCCAGATTTTACATCCTCCCCTCAGCACTCCTCCAAGGCAGGTATAACAGGACACCAAAAGTGGGACGAGTATGTATATGTGATAAAGGAGAAATCAAAGATATCACACATGTTTTATTGCACTGAGAGTTATATAGAATTTTTAGGTCAATGCATGTTCCCTTATTAGAGAGATTACCAGGGAGAGCAGACAATTTTTATGTAGACTCTCTCCTCCAGGACCTGTATCACACGTGCAGTAGCAAAATTCTATGCAGCTGCAATGACCACAAGGAAAATCCGATTACAGAAATAAAGATGTTTACTGCATCAATTTCTTGTAGATATCTTAACAATTTTTAGAGAATCTGTATTTACACACATACTCACTCTCCCATCATGTAACCAAGGGTAAGAATTTGATACCATGTATTTTATTATTATGGATGTTATTACTACAACAACAACAACAACAATAATAATAATAATAATAATAATAATAATTTCTTTTAATACTATTATAAACAGTGATAATTTTGTCTATTGCTGGTCTGTGACCGTAATAAAGTTGTTTATTATTATTTATTTGGAGGGTTGTTTTTTTTTCCAGCCTTTGATAAAATGCGGTAATTTAGTTGTGCCACACTGTGGAGCCCTGCAATGTTTTTATCAGCATTGTACTGAAGAGTAAACCGTGTCGTGATTGTCTGACTAAATTTATATAAATTTTATATAAAAATGTACTTTTGATCTTGAATTTACAGAAATGGACCTGTCTAAAAGAAGGGTTGAAGCTTGCCCTCTTGTGTTCTGGTTCATATCAACAATATTGTAAAATAGAACAGTTGTGAGATTTAGGACCTCTTCATTAGTGGCTCTAATGAACTATTAATATCCTTTCAGTTTCCTGGTGTCCCATGACAGTGTAGTGGTGTTCCTTAAAAGACATGAATTTGAATATTGTTCTCGAAGAAAGGAATTTTTGAAAACTGGATGATATGCAATGTTATAGATAACCATGAATACAGGAAAAAGCATTTATAATATATTTCCTTTTAAATCCTAGCTTGCTTTGGTGACCTGGCGGGACTGCTTGTTCAGGCCACTAAATAAGCAGGTAATATTTCTATTGAAGGATTTATTGGCTTGGGTTTGTGTGTGTGTGTGTACGTGTGTGAAAATATATCAAAAGCCGTATTAGTGGAAAGGGACTATGACAAATAGTTTTAAAAAAAATTATTCCAACTCTGTCTAGAAAAATTATGAATAGAATAAAAATTAGTTTATTGTATCACTGTATTCCTGGGCTGTAACTAATTTAAAACCAAATTTGAGAATTTGGTTAATGGTAATATGATGAAAAATATTTATTCTGTGTATCTAAGATAGTTAGATTTCATTGTACATTTATTGCCTATGATTTAATACTGCAAATTATAAGTTTTATCTCTATTTTAAAATGCATCTAAATAAAAAGTGTAGAAATGGAGAAATAAATTAATCTAGAGATTAAATAATTAAAAAGATCAAAAAGTTTAACAGGAGACACCCACATAACTGGTGATACTATCTACTGGGAGTACAGAATATACTTATTAGTTTCTAAAACTGCTATAGTGTGTAATGCTTGGGATAGGAGTGGAGAAGGCAATTTTAATTGTTTGCCCTAGGCATCTGGTGCAGCTACTGGATTTCCAGAAGGTTCTTAGAGAGTTTCCTAAAAGTTTGGAGAGCAGTTCAATTTAGACCCAAAGCAATCTCTAAATCCCTGAGAGGATTGCTTCTGAACAACTTCTCTGTTTAGTAATCTTGGTGAGTCATTGCTTTTCTGAGGAATTCCAAAAGATGAAATGCAACAAGAAATGTCCAGTGCACTGTTGATGAAAGGGGAAATCTTCGTAGACATGGTTATTGATACTAAGCATCATGAGCATGCAAGGGGAAACTTTCCTTCCCTTAATGCAGTCATTGAATGCTATATGACAATCTTTTTAAAGGTTAATCCAAACCTTATAGATAAGGACAGGCTGCAAATACTGATACTAAGATACAATGATATTAGCTGAATCAATTTTTAGATAAACCTCCCCCCTTCATTTTAACTTGGATGGATAGTATGAAGTGCTGAGCAAAATGTCCTGCATTATTACCTGTAAGGAGTTTGATCTTGTGGATCTTGAAGAAATGAACGAAACATTTTTGGAATAGGCTACAAATCAATAACATTTTTCTGTAAAAGGGTTAGATTATAAAAAAAAATACTTACAAATATTTATTTTTGGGCCAAGTGGAATTGCATGGGAAGAGCCACTACCGCTGTGCCCTCCTTCTGGCCATTTGACATTCCAGCACAGTACAGTGGTACCTCATCATCATTAATTGGTTTCAGGAGGAGTGATGAGTACCAAAAATGTTGAATACCAAACAAATATTTCCTATAATGTAGTAAGTCACAAAGCAGCTGACATTGACACATTCTAGTTTGGGCGTTGAATACTAAACATATGATTACAAGACAAAATGTGTTGAATACCAAATTTGATGAGTTTTGAAGCAGTTGAGTACCAAGGTACTGTTGTAGGTCAGCGGATTCCAAATTTGCAGCTTGGCAGCTCATCTTGGGGGAGAAGAAAACTGGGCTGTGTGTGTGGAAGGGTGGCAGATACGTGCAGTTGCTGCAGGCAGGAGTGTGCATGTGTGCAGCTCACCTTCCACAAGTTGCGCTGCGGGCACAAGTGCACACAGGCCTGCCACTTGCACGGCCTGTTTACAAATAGGCCCCGGCCCAGTAGTCGTTGGAGGTTGGAGACTCCTGCTGTAGCTTCTCTGTGTGGTGGAAGCAGTGTCAGCACAGTTAACTTTGGAGTCTCTGGCAGGCCTGAATGCCTCAATGGCATAAAACATCTATAGGACAAGGTGTATAGTAATTATTAGCAGTACTGGACTTCCAGCAAAAAGGACAGCCACCCAGCATGCCTATTGTTGTCTTGCTGTCAACTTTGGGCTTGTCCTCTGGGATCTATCATCTTCCATCTGTTGATTACCTTGCAGGGTGTACCAAAAAATCTAGAGGGCCAGATTTGCTGTGTGAACTGTAGTTTGCAGACCCATGAGATAGGCTATCCATGGCTAGCTCCCTTACTTATCTGGCAGTATGTAGAGCTTAAAGAGAATAGTAGCTTGGTTCTGAATTATTGTGAATTCTTCATAATGGGGGGGGGGGATTTCTGATGTCTTTGAAGAAGCATTGTGTACCTTCTGTATAAGGAACCACTCTTAGATTTAATAAGTTTAAACTGCTGTGACTCCAGCCTTCCCTGGAAGAGAAGATAATGAGTCAGTAGTTCTTTTCAGTCAGGGTTTATATGGGCATGGATTAAAAACTGAATTGTTTGCTCTTATTGTTAACCTTTTGTGAGACTTAAACAGGACCTTTACTTTACTTTACTTTTATTTGATTTATATACCGCCCTACTCCCGAAGGAGTCAGGGCAGTGAACAGCCAACAATAAAATACATACATACAAAATTTAAAAAGCAGAAATAAAATCGAATTAAATAGTTTGGCCCAGACAGATTTAAAACCCCAATCAATTTAAAACAAATTTAAACTTTGAATATTAAAAATACTAAAAAATATTTAAAAATATTAAAAATGTTTAAAAAAAGGGAGAAAGTTAGGCCAGGCCCACCTGGTGAAATAAAAAGGTCTTTAGAGCGTGGCAGAAGGTGTGCAGATCCGGGATCCTCCGTATCTCCGGTGGGAGCTCGTTCCAGATAGTAGGTGCCCCCACAGAGAAGGCTCTTCCCCTGGGGGCTGCCAGTCGACATTGTTTAGCCGACGGCACCCGGAGGAGCCCCTCTATGAGAGCGTACTGGCCGGTGGGAGGCTATTGGTGGTAGTAGGCGGTCCCGCAAGTACGCAGGTCCTGAGCCATGGAGCGCTTTAAAGGTGGTAACCAAAACCTTGAAGCGCACCCGGAAGACCACCAGGAGCCAGTGCAGCTCGCGCAAGAGGGGTGTTACATGGGAACGCCATGTCGCTCCCATTACCACCCGCGCAGCCGCACTCTGCGCCAGTTGGAGCCTCCGGGTGCTCCTCAAGGGGAGCCCCATGTAGAGAGCGTTACAATAGTCCAGGAGGGAGGTGACGAGGGAATGAGTGACCGTGCGTAAGGAATCCCGATCCAGAAAGGGATGCAACTGGCGAATCAGGCGAACCTGATAAAAAATCCTCCTAGTCATGGCTGTCAAATGCTCTTCTAAAGACAGCCATGAATCCAGGAGGATGCCCAGGTTGCGCGCCCTCTCCGTGGGGGCCAATGATTCGCCCCCAATAGTTAGTGATGGCACCGACTGACTATATCGGGACGTCAGAAACCATAGCCACTCGGTCTTGGATGGGTTGAGCCTGAGCCTATTCCTCCCCATCCAGATCCACACGGCCTCCAGGCACTGGGACATCACTTCAAGGGCATCTTTGGGGTGGTCTGGGGTGGAGATGTACAGCTGGGTGTCATCAGTGTAGTGGTGGTACTTCATCCCAAAACCACGGATGATCTCGCCCAGCGGCTTCACATAAATGTTGAACAGGAGAGGCGAGAGGACCAACCCTTGCGGCACCCTGCATATGAGGGGCCTCAGGGTCAACCTCTGCCCCCCTGTCAACACAGACTGTGACCGGTCAGAGAGAAAGGAGGAGAACCACTGCAACACAGTGCCTCCCACCCCTAACTTCCAACCGGTGGAGCATGATACCATGGTCGATGTTATTAAAAGCCGCTGAGAGATCTTAACAGGACCAGGACAGAGGAGCACCCCCTGTCCCGAGCCCTCCAGAGATCATCTACCAACGTGACCAATGCCATTTCCGTGTTGTACCCGGGCCTGAAGCCCGACTGGAACGGATCCAGATACGTCGTTTCATCCAGGTGCTGGGGGAACTGTTGCGCAATTCTGTCGGACCTGCTAGTCCGACAGAATTATTTTGTGTTCTTGACTATAGTGCTCTTTGGAACTCTTGCAAGAATTGAAGGTTGGAGATACAATTTTACAGTAATTCTTTTCCTTCTTGAGCAGATAGTAATTTATGACCACAATTGAGCCCAAAATTTCTGTTGCCAAGTGAGATAGTTGTTAAGTGAATTTTGCTTCATTTTACAACTTTCTTGCCACAGTTGTTAAGTGAATCACTGCAATTGTTAAATTAATAGCACAGTTGTTAAGTCAATCTGGCTTCCCCATTGACTTTGCTTGTCAGAAAGTCACAAAAGGTGTTCACATGTCCCTGGGACATTGCAGTTGTCATGAATATGAGACAGTTACCAAGCATCATGTATTTTGATCAGGTGAGCATAGGGATGCTGCAGTACTTCTAAATGTAAAAATGGTCATAAGTCACTTTTTTCAGTGTTTTTGTAACTTTGAATAGTCACTGAACGAACTTTGTAAGTCAAAGTACCTATAGCTCTAGTTGATGCATAAGGATGTGAAAAGACCAAGATAGACCTAAGATCCTGAATGTGTTTGGAATGCCATAGGGCTCACTTTATCCTCTATCCTTTTCATCATCCACATGAAGCCACTAGGAAGTCATTTGATGCTTTGGAGTATAGTATCATCAATATGTTGTTAATATCCAGTTCTATTTCTCTACCATTTTTAATAAATCCAGTACATAATATTTAATAGTTAAATTTTAATGTTAAACCCCAGTAATTAAAAAAACTAAAATGAAAACATGCTATCTCATAAAGAGCTGTATGTATTAACTTGAGGTCTATTGCAATACAGTCTTGATAATAATAGGCCATAATTAAAACATTTGAGTTCTCATCAATGTAGCATTAATAAAGGTCTAAAAATCTGCATGGGATTTTGAATGGCATGTACTTCAAAAAATAAATGGGGTGGGGACCAAAAGTAAATTTTATTTATTTATTTGAATATTTTTTAAACAGTTCAAACTATTCTTCCCCTGTATTTTATATAAAATTATTACACCAATATATTAATTTTCTTCCATTTTATTAAACACAATATTTGGTGCAACATTTGGAAGGGTTAGGGTTAGGCTCTAGAGATCACATCTGAGGGTTTTGGACACTGCATGTCACCCAGGGACCCAAAACATCCTATTTTCTTTGTTAAGATCCATTATATTATTCGAGTGATTAATTTGTATATTTGTTGAATTCATATTTTCAAAGGTAACAAATGCTGTGTTGAAGCTGATTGAAAAAGAAAGAAATGGTGAAACTATCAATACAAGACTGATCAGTGGAGTTGTGCAATCTTATGGTAAAATTAATATTAATGATTGTTGCTATTTTTTGTTTTTCTTTTTTTATCCCATTATAAAGATTAAAACTTGGTTTTTATTTAGTCCCTTCTTGTTTCTTTTTCTTTTTTTGTATATGTTTTATTGATATTTTTCTTTAATAAACATAAACAAACTCAGTATCTGAACAGCATGTTGTCTGAGTACAATTAGTTTTGAATAACAAAGACGATAAGCATAATAGTATCCATAATATACATATCTTTAATAATAAACACATAGTAATGCTAGGATTAGTTTATCCATACTAGAAAATGTTCATTATATAATTAATAATTCTCTTAATCTTTTTAGTTTCTAACTTCTATTAGTTAACCATTGGTAAAACAAGTCCCATGTTAAAAAGTATTCTGTTTCTTCCTTCTCCTTCTCTGCTCATTCTAATATTTTTTTATGACACTTTCATCTGAAGGGATCTCCTCGTTTTTCCACTGTTGTGGAAACACAATTCTTGCTGTTCTCAACACATGTAAAATTAGATATGTATTCCCTTTATTATACTATTCTGGTAAAATACCCAACAAAAATATTTCTGGTTTTAAATCAATATGTTGCTTACGATCTGGAACGAGCTCCCCCCGGAGATACGGAGGATTCCGGATCTGCGTACCTTCCGTCGCGCGCTTAAGATGTTTCTATTTCATCAAGCTGGCCTGACCTAAATTTTTCCTCTTTTAAATGGAAATTTTAAATTTGGTTTTAATTTATTGGGGTTTTAAAATGGCCCAGCCAAATTTATTTAATTAGTTTTATCTCTATTTTAAATTTTGTATCTATATGTTTTATTTTATGGCTGTTCACCACCCTGAGTCCTTCGGGAGTAGGGCGGTATACAAATTTAATTAATAAATTAATAAATAAATAAATTAAATAAATAAATAAATAAATTTTTTCTAACAATGTACCATTTTCAGAGTATAAGACATACTTTTTCCCCCATAAAAGAGGGTGAAACTTTGGGTATGTCTTATACACCGAATGTAGCCCCACCCACCCACCGCCGCAATGGAAAATGGAGCGCGCGGAGGCAGCAATAGGCTATGGCAATCCCTGCAGCCTAAAACAGCTGATCTTCGGGAGGCTGATCCAATTGACAATCAGCTGCTTGTGCTAATCAGGCTGTGTGCTGAAGCTGAAATTGAAACAGGCTCTTTGCTGCAAGGAGGCAAATTGGTGGGAGGCAGAGGCAGATTTTTTTTCTTGTTTTCTTCCCCAAAAAAGGTAGATGTGTTTTATAGTCCGGAGGGTCTTTTACTCCGAAAAATACGTTATATATTTTAGTCCAGTATTTTTTTGCCTTTGGACTGTACGAACCTGGTATCTGATTACATTTCCAACATTTGGTGGACATGTTTTCAAACATCTTTGCTAGTCTTGCTGGTGGTAAGTGCCACCTATGAAACATTTTATATAGATTTTTCTTATAGGCAGCTGATATTGTCATCTTATAATTTCTATCCCACAATTTCTGCCATTTATCTGCCATATATAGTATATCCATAGTTTTTGGCCCATACTATCATTGTTTCTTTCACTTGTTCTTCTTCCATTTTAATACTCAATAAATAGCTATACGTTTTCTTTATTAGTTTTTCATCAGTCCCTAGTAGTATCTGATCTAATTCTGTTACATCTTTATAGAAACCATATATTTTTGCATCTTTCTCATATCTTGATTGTATTTGCACATGCGGCCACCATGCTAAATCAATCCCTTATTTGTTCAACTCTTGCTTAGATTTAAGTTACCCCTTTTCATTCAAATTCATTCATTTGAATATTGCATAATTTTTCCCAAATTAAGCACCATTTGGATGTATCGGTGTCTCCATCGTGCAGAGCCAGACTGGTATTTTCATATAATTTTTTTCTTTGATTTTTTCCCATACCAACAGCAAAGCATTTCTAACATAATGTCTTTGAAAATATCTATGTATTTTGTTTTTCCCATACCAGAGAAAGGTGTGCTATCCCAGTTGAAGATCATGTCCCTCCAAAATTAATAGTCTGTTATGTCTCAGATTTATCCATTCTTTCACCCATGTAAGTGCAGTGGCCTGGTAGTTCCCAGTCTGGCAACCAAAAATATCTGGTTGCCAGACATTTACTGGTTTCATTTGTAAATCCATTGTAGCATCTTTTTCCATATCACTCTTATATTCTGGTATTTTAAATCCATTTTCAGATCTACATCATCTTTTTCCATATCACTTCTTAAAGAATCCAAATCCAAATTTAAATCAGCTTCAGTCTTTTGTTTTATTCAGTAAAATGTGTTGTTCTTCTGTATCCTCAGATAGTATTAGATAGTCTTGTTAGTGATTTCTGAGTACACTGCTCCCAAACATCCTTACTTTCTTCTCTAGTCAAATAGTACAGGAAGTCCTTGACTTAAAACAGTTCATTTAGTGACCGTTCAAAGTTACAATGGCACTGAAAAAAATGACTTACTACTATTTGTCACACTTATGACCTTTATAGCATTCCCATGATCAAAGTACTTTAAACACCCCATAGGGATATTTTCATTCTTTTATGTCCATCTTGTTCCTTAACTTTCTTGTTTTTTCTTGTTCCTTAACTAAAATTAACATCTAGACCACTTTTTGCTCTTTTCCAAAAATTAAGGCTTTACGGCTCTTTCATCCAGGGTTAAAAGAGATTTCCCCCAACTTAATTAAAGTTGCCTTTCAGAAGGTTCTTAACATTTAGAATGTCAATATTAACAGCTTCCTAAAGTGTTTAAGAGATGAAATAGATGAACCCAATGTCCAATTTGAAGGTGCTAAACCCTGTGTCAAGGTCCAACTAATGAACTCAAGCAAATCAGAACTCTGAGACTTGGCTTCTTCTCAAAGGCCTTCTTTAATGAATATATCATGCTGGCACAGCTTCAATAGAATTTGAGAAGGAGCCAAGTCTCAAGAGTTCTGATTTGCTTGAGTTTGTTAGTCGGAGCCTTGACACCCTGGCTTAAACAAAATGATTCTCTTCCCCACAGCTCTAAGAACTCTCAAATCTGATGGTAATTGCTACTTAGTAATAATCCTCGTCCTGTCCTTAATCCAGAACATATTCCGAGTAGCCAATCCCTTCATGGACTCCTCTTTCTGCTATAATCATCAGCTTTGTGAAAGCAGAGCTATCTTTATTGCTGACCCTGGAAGTCCCAATAGAAATCTTCTCAACAGCAACTGGGTCATAAAACTTGTTCATTCCTGTATTCAGAGGTAAACAAACAAAATGCTGGAAAAAGAACAAAAAACCCTATTTGTTTTGCTACAAAGGCTTTCCCCCTCTATATTTAATAAGATAATAAAACAATAAAGAAAAAGAATGCGAAAACCATATAACATATATATGGTTTCTTAGGCATACATGGATATAGATGTTTACAATTTTATATGATTATTTCAACAACTTACCATGTTTTACAATAATTGTCCTTTCATAATCTATTATCTGCAAACAGGTTATTCATAAATCATGAGTAACATCAATCCACTGGATAATTGGGGCCATAATTCACCCCCTCCCCATGTTTCCAGAAATAATACCACTGAAAATTCATTTTCGTTGTCTAGCTGTCAATTTACATGTAATAATTCAAATGAAGGTGTGCATCTAAAATATTCAAGTTTGTCTCAAAATCAAGTTAATGTTTCATCTCAGACCTTTCAGATTTTATAGAAAATATTTTGGACTTCTCAGAACTCAACTAAATCATCATGTTGGTGGAGATATAACCAGAAATAATACTTTGTTAAAGCACACTTTTTTTTTTTTACTTCTGCTTGTGAACCATCTGTGCAGGAAGATATGAAAAAAAGATCACTTCCTTTGCTTTCCATTCAAGTATCCCCATTTTCTATGAGAAGCATAGACTAGGTTTAGATTAATACAAATCTTGAATTATCTAAATCAATAAAACCAGAGAGTTCCAAGCAGGTAGTTTTTGAACTGAAGTATGCAGTTTCTGATTTTCCTTAAGCAAGTGGGAAAAATCATGTTTTTTCTGCCTTCTTGATTTCATAAACTTGAAAAATTACACAGAATATAACATCTGGTAAGTAATTGAGAGAATGAAAATTGGGGATGAGAACTGCCTATCCTTGGTCTAAGGTTTGTGGAAAACTATACTATGTAGTGAAGGTCACATGATGTTTTTCAAAGGATTGAATTGACTAGTATCACTTCTCAAGTTTCTTGTTATATTTTCTTTTGTTAAATGTAGATTTAGAACCTATGGACTTCCGGTTTGCTCTTCGTAGCCACCAGACGGTCCCTCGGGACCGCCAGCCCCTTCGCCTGTAAAGAGCCGCCTGTACAGCGGAAGGGCGGCTCGAAAAACTCCATTTCCAGGAGGAAATGTGAGCAGAGCAGATGAGTGTAGGTAGAGCTCTCCGTAGCCCCCAGAGTTTTTTTTTTACTTCTGGGGGCGAGCGGATGACGCTCCCTATAGCACTCGCCGTTTGCTCCGGGCGTTGGGAGACCTCTGCTTTTTGCAGAGCAAGGCTGCGAAGACAAGCTTTCCAAGATAATCAACAGATGAATCAAAGAGGATGAGATCTGGATCAGGATCTGGACCCTAAATTGCAAGTATTAATACTGATTTTGCGAAGGATATTCAATAAAGTAAAAAAGAGCTTTTAAAATGGCGACTGCCGAAACTGGAGCAGGGAAGCTGAAAAGGGAAAATCCTTCCGTCTCTTATTAAGCTACAAAGTAGCGGAATAAATGCTCCTGGCTACATTTGAAGAAAAAGCTATACTTTTGTGTTTTCTCCTTCCTGGAGATTTGATTTGATACTGATCCTGTTTGGAAAGAGGTTTTTTTTTTTTTTTTTCTTTTCTAAAAAGTTTGCCTGTGTGGAAATATGGCGTTTAGGCTTATAAAGCTGGATAAACAAGCATTAAGCAGGAAACTAAAGAACTGGTGCAATTAAAGTTTGATATTTTGCATCGAAAGATTTTAAAAGTGGCTAATGGTCTCTCAGAATTTATGATTAGGATGGATACAAATACTAATCTATTAGAGTCTAAAGTGGAGGAAATTGAAGACAATTTGGAAAATAAAATAGAAAAAATTGAGAATGATTTGATAAATACTCAAGACAATAGTTTAGAAGAAAAACCTGAAATGGAAGCTGATTGTAATGTAGAAAATATACAGCAATGTATTGAAAAGGAAGTTTTATTGATGCAACATAATTTTACTGAATATGCGATCAGACTGAGAGGATTACAGGAAAATAACAGAGAGGATTTAAGAAAAATATCTTCTGAAGTTCTGGCTGGGATTTTAAAGGTTCAACCTGAGGAGGTACTTTGTAGGATCGATAGAGTTTATAGAAGAAACTCCTGGACTGCAAAGCAAAGGCAATTGCCTAGAGACCTGGTGATTTATTTTGCAGATAAAGATTTAAGGAATAATATTGTGCAGAAATCCTTTAAGTCTACTTTGCAATTTTTTGGAAGAAAGATTTGGATTTATAAAGAGCTCCCGTCTAAGATATTATTGGAAAGAAAGAAATTTGGCTTTTTGGTGGCTGAGCTTAAAAAAAGAAATATCCTATTCAGATGGAATATTCCAGTTGGTATAATATTGAGATATCAAGTAGAAAGATATCAATTAAATACTGTTGAAAAAGCGGAAGAATTTTATCAAAAAATTTTAAAAATGAATTTAACATCTTTACGCACTACACAAGACAAGCAGAAGGAGCTAGAAATAAAGGAAAAATATCGAGTTATAGAGGCCTTTGCAGATGAATTGCCTTTGGATTCTTCAGATACCTCAGATGGATTATTTATAAATAAGAGAGAAGTGGCATCGGATTCTAACGTAATGACTCGTCAAGTTACAGATAACCATGGAAACCAACCAATTGATATACAACTTACAGAAAAGAAATATGAGTTACAAAAACAAAACCAACAGGACCAAGTTATAAAACAGAATGAAAATCGACCAGTTGATATACAACTGGCAGGAAGGAAATCAGGATGGAGATCCAACCCGCAAAAAGAAAGGAAAAAAAAAAAGAAATAGGTCTCACAAAAATAAAAATTTCTAAACTAAGCAACAGTAAAGCCAGTTATTTTGAAAAAATACATGACTGAATATATGAAAAGATGGATGAGGCGAAGTAGTGGTTGATATCATCCTGAGGAGAACGACAGATCTCTGCAATGCTGTAATTTTGGGATGTGAAAAGGGCCTATGAATTGTTGGATTGGAATTATCTACTTTTTGTTTTTTGTTTTTTTTTATGGATTAACGTATTATATCTATGCGGAGCTATAAGGCAAGAGAGTTATGCTGGGGCATGCAGAAGATCTGGTTGTTACCCCATTACGAGATGGGAATTAATAATCCTGAAGAAAGCCACTATTACAGATATGGATTACAATTACAAAGTCACTCGGGTGGTTGTTTTCTTTTTATATATATATATATATATATATATATATATATATATATATATATATATATATATATATATATATATATATATATATATATATATATATATGTGAAGATATTTATTATTGATGGGGGCAGATGATAACTGAGGATTTTGAATACTCTGTTGCAACTGGGATGCTATGTTACCCTAATCCAGATGATGGAGTCGGCAATCCAGTGGAAAGACATCAAAGAAGATATTATATGGATTATAAATTTAAAGTCATTGATTTTGTTTATATAAGGGAATATTTTTTTAGTAGGATGGGCAGAAGAATAAAGATATTAAGAATTGTTGTACATGGTAATCTTGTAGGAAAGTGGGTGGAGACAGGCTAGTGTATTGATTGTATAGATTAAAAAAAGGGATGTTTAAGAGATATATATATGGGAGTGGAGGAAATGGATAAGAGTAGAATAAATGTAAAACTAGAATTCATGGGGAAGGCTGTTTTGAAATGTTATATTAATATACGCAAAAGATTAAATGTTAAAGTAGGATTTATTATATAGTTTTAAAGTGGAAGGTTGTTTTGAAATGTTATATTACTATATAGATATAAGTATGGGGAAGGGGGAAAAAAGGGCAGACTATCGATAAATTGGGAGTTATAATAATATTACTGTGTTAGATCAGAAGTTATCATATAGTGTTGTAATGGAATGTTATTTTGAAGTGTTTGGTAAGAGGGGGAAGTAATATTAATAATATTACTAGAAGTAAGGGTCAGTATTTGGAGGGGGGAGTAAGGGGATGGTAAAATATTATATAATCTTATGTATTAGGTTTTTATTTTGAAGAAGTCACAGGGGGGAAGGGGTGGTGAGGGGGGGTTAGGGAGGAAGGGGGGAAAAGGGGGAAAAATTTGTAATTGAAAACTTTTTCAATAAAAAAAATGTAGATTTAGAACCTATATAGCAAGTAAAATTTTAATAATTTCAAAGGTATTTGAAATTAAATTTATCTTAATGATTCTTTTGATAAAGCACTTCTATCATGAATAAACCATGTCTGGAACTTATTTCTAAGTAGATATACAAGGGATTAGACTGCAGTTCTTGAAATAATGGCCACACTTTTATTTTGTTTTCAGGAAAAAATACATTACTTTGTTTCAGCAGCCTTCTCTGCAGTGGTTCAAATTTAACTTAAAAAAATACAATTGTGCATTTAAATAATATCTTAGTTATTTTATTATAATTTGTAGCCTGCATGTAAATTGTCCTTTTCTATCCTATTAAATTTTATTTAAAGTTGAATACTTTTAAAAGAGGTAAAATTTCATATCTGCTAATGAAATCTGCTAGTTACATAAACTTACTCTAAAATTAATTTTGTGCCTTTTTTAAAATTTGTGTCCTTTTAGTGGAGCTGGGACTGAATGAAGATGATACTTTTGCTAAGGGGCCTACATTGACTGTATATAAAGAGTCTTTTGAATCTCAATTTCTTGCTGACACAGAAAGATTCTATACAAGAGAGAGCACTGAATTTTTGCAACAAAACCCAGTTACAGAATACATGAAAAAGGTAATTTGGTAATATTGCAAGTTCCTTTATCTAAAAATAATTGATACTATATTTGAAGTAGGAATTTAAGCCACCTGTTTTGCCTGGTAGTTGCTGAACTGCAAGTAGAAACTAGCTTCAAAGCTACAAAGCTAAACAGACATATAGTGAATATAAGTGTGTTTTTCTTAGCCTTGTTTAACTAAAGCTATGGGATTTAGATCCAAGACAGATATTTATTCATAAATAAAGGAACTGAATTTTTTTCCTGCAAACAAAAGGAAAACATCCTGAAACATATTACAGTTATTTCAAGAATGAAAAATAACAATAGGTAAACATGGAATCTTGAAATATTTAACATAGTTTTAAAATCTCAGAAACAATTAAATCAGAAAATGCTAAAATAAACTAACAAGTTAAATAATTGGATATTCTTCCCTCGCTTCCTTCGTAATAATTTGTTTCAGGATAAAAATAGTGAAACAAAATTACAGAGATATGATGTAATTACTCTTCAGGTATTTATGGTATATGTTTCTATGTCTTAATGATTTTGGAATTTAGACAACATGTATTTATTTTATAGGCAGAGGCTCGTCTTTTGGAGGAACAGCGTAGGGTTCAGGTATACCTGCACGAGAGCACACAAGATGAATTAGCACGGAAATGTGAACAAGTACTAATTGAAAAACACTTAGAGATCTTTCATACTGAATTTCAAAACCTATTGGATGCTGACAAAAATGAAGGTGAGCTTTCTCGTTTTTTAACTGATAGACAGTTACTTTTGATAAATTATGAAATGAAGGTTGAGCTTGTTTCCACATGACTTATATTCTTGGTATGATTTGGAAATATTTTCTCATTATCCATCCATCCACCAAGAGTTAACTGATTGCATCTTGGTAATATCAAATAAGAAAGTATCTTGGTTTCTCAGTGAACATTTTCATTAATTTGTCAGAAATTAAAGTCATGCAATTTATTTGGACCTCAGTAAGGTATTTGATAAAGTAGACCATAACCTACTACTTGATAAAATAGAATAATGTGGGTTAGACAGCATCACCACCAGATGGATTCGTAACTGGCTGACCAACCATACTCTGCGTGTAGTCCTCAATAGAACTGCATCTACATGGAGGGAAGTATGCAGTGGGGTACCCCAAGGCTCTGCTTTAGGCCCAGTTCTCCAACATCTTCAATGATTTGGATATATTGGGAACTGATCAAATTTGCAGACGACATCTAGCTAGCAGGAATAGCCAACACTCCAGAAGATAGGCTTAAAATACAGAAGGATCTTGACAGACTTGAACATTGGGCTCTATCTAACAAAATGAATTTCAGTGGTGAAAAAAGTAAGGTTATACATTTAGGCAAGAAAACAAAATGCACAGGTACAGTATATGTGGTATCTTGCTGAATAGTAGTAACTGTGAGAGGGATCTTGGAGTCCTAGTGAACAATCACTTAAATATGAGCCAGCAGTATGCTGCAGCTTCCAAAAAAGTCAACACAGTTCTAGGCTGCTAAACAGAGGGATAGAATCAAGATCACCTGAAGTGTCAATACCACTTTATAATGCCTTGGTAAAGCCACACTTGGATAATGCATCCAGTTTTGGACGCTGATGTAAAAAAGATGTTGAGACTCTAGAAAAGAGTGCAGAGAAGAGCAACAAAGATGATTAAGGGACTGGAGGCTAAAACATAAAGAATGGCTGCTGGAACTGGATATGTCTCGTCTGATGAAAAGAAGGATTAGGGGTGACATGATAGCAGTGTTCCAATATCTCAGAGGCTGCCACAAAGAAGAGGGAGTCATGTTATTCTCCAAAGCACCTGAGGGCAGGACAAGAAGCAATGGGTGGAAACTAATCAAGGAGAGAAGCAACTTAGAACTAAGGAGAAATTTCCTGACAGTTAGAACAATTAATCATGGAGCAAGTTGCCTCCAGAAGTTGTAAATGCTCTAACACTGGAGGTTTTTAAGAAGAAATTGGATAACCATTTGTCTGAAGTGGTATAGGGTATCCTGCCTAAGCAGGGAGTTGGACTAGAAGACCTCCAAGGTTTCTTCCAACTCTATTCTATTCTATTCTATTCTATTCTATTCTATTCTATTCTATTCTATTCTATTCTATTCTATTCTATTCTATTCTATTGAAAACTATTAGCTCTGATTATTATTCCTCAAGTGCTTTATCATCAAATTGTAAGTTTTTAAAAATAAGTTTTGTATTTTTATATTATCTCTTATTTTTATGTCATAGATTATAAAATACAGTTTAGTATTAAAATGAAGATGTTCTCTCTGGCATTTTGCTCTCTGAGACTAGATGCATTGTTTTAAATTTAGAGTTGATTATTTTAGTATATTTTCAGATCTTAATCTCTTCCTAATTCTTGGGTTAATATCTGAGGTGGTGACATAAAAATATTAAGACAAATTAAAATAAATCTTCCTTTTTTCTCCCAGATTTAGGACGCATGTATAATCTTGTGTCTCGAATTCAGGATGGCCTTGGAGAACTGAAAAAACTTTTGGAAACTCACATTCATAATCAGGGTTTAGCTGCCATTGAAAAATGTGGAGAAGCTGCATTAAATGTGAGTATTAGATTGACCATGTTTGACCATTTTAAATTCATATTATATTCATTAACTTGAGATTTCATCTAAGGGGTCATGTATATACATCATAAAATCAAAATTTTAGGACTGTACATGTAGCAGGCAAGAATGAATTATTCCTCATTCAAAATTGATTGTATCATCTTGCTACTTACAATCTTCTTTCTATCAGATGATGAGTGCTTTGCTATGAAAAATCTGTTAATGTGAACATTTAAACAAGCATATTCAGACTATTTCGGTAATTTTATTCTGTTCTTTGTGTGATTCAAATTTTTAAAATGATTCAAATGATTCAATACTTGAAAGGAGCTTTCAACTACATCCATTTATAGAGGCAGGACAATAATAATTACTGATAGGAAAGAATATTTGTAGCTCAGGATTGAATTGTGGGGTACTTGATACTCTGAAAACAGCAAGGTAAGAACTAAGAACTCTGCAATAAGAATTGTAATATGTTTTGGGGAATGGAATGTGAAATTATGGCATGTTTCAGTTGAAAAGTATATTCTTGATTTTTTCAAGAGCATATGTTACATTAGCAATAAACTATTTTCTTTTTTTCACTTGGAAGATTAAATAATAATTTAACAGAGTTGGAAGGGACCTTGCAGGTCTTCTAGTCCAACCCCTTCTTAGGCAGGAAACCCTACACCGCTGCACATAATAGAATATCCTATACCCGTGATGGTGAACCTATGGCACGTGTGCCACAGGTGGCACACATAGCTCTATCAGTGGGCACGCCAGCTCAGCTCTGGCGCATATGCGCGCCGGCCAGCTGATTTTTGGGCTTTCTGGGCCCACCAGAAGTAGGGAAACAGGCTGTTTCCTGCCTCCGGAGCGCGGGGGGGGGGGGGGAGAGGCCCGTTTTTCTTTCTCACCTGGCTCTAGATCCTCTCTGTCCGTCTGGGGAGGGTGAAAACATCCTTTCCCACTCCCTCGGAGGCCTGAAACAGCCCATTTCCCAACTCCCGGTGGAACAGAAAGTGACGGTTTTTGCTTTCCCCAGCCTCCAGAGACTCCTAGTGAGGCTAGGGAAATGGGAAAGATGAGAAAGTTGAGAAATGGGCTGTTTCAGGCCTTCGGAGGGCCTCTGCGGGAGTGGGAAAGGATGTTTTCGCCCTCCACAGATGGATAGAGAAGATCTGGAACCAGATGAGAAAGAAAAACGGGCCTACCTGGCCATCACGTGCCAGGAGCGGGGAGGGGGTGGGTTGTACAAGCATGCACAGAGTGGAGCGCATAGAATTATGGGTGTGGGCACACATGCGTGCAAACCTCCTCTGCCCACCCCCCTTCTGGCACACAATGGCAAAAAGGTTAGCCATCACTTCCCTATACCTAATAAAATAGTTTTCTTCAGTAAGAAAAAATGGAAAATCTTAAAATGATACAAATGTAGCATTTTTATT
This sequence comes from Arizona elegans, assembly GCA_022577455.1. NCBI lineage: Eukaryota > Metazoa > Chordata > Lepidosauria > Squamata > Colubridae > Arizona > Arizona elegans. Next base: position 89,713,313 of record JAKOOJ010000004.1, read on the forward strand.
AGAAAACAGGCACATGGCTAGAATTCTAGTCCTTGGTCTTTGCCAAATACAGTCAGGTCCAGAAATATTGGGACATCGACACAATTCTAACATCTTTGGCTCTATACACCACCACAATGAAGTTGGAATGAAACAAACACAATGTGCTTTAACTGCAGACTGTCAGCTTTAATTTGAGGGTATGTACATCCAACTCAGGTGAACGCTGTAGGATTTAACAGCAGTTTGCATATGTGCCTCCCACTTGTTAAGGGACCAAAGGTAATGGGAAAGAATAATAATCATAAATCAAACTTTCTCTTCTTAATACTTGGTTGCAAATCCTTTGCAGTCGATCACAGCCTGAAGTCTGGAACGCATAGACATCACCAGATGCTGGTTTTCATCCCTGGTGATGCTCTGCCAGGCCACTACTGCAACTGTCTTCAATTCCTGCTTATTCTTGGGGCATTTTCCCTTCAGTTTTGTCTTCAGCAAGTGAAATGCATGCTCAATAGGATTCAGGTCAGGTGATTGACTTGGCCATTGCATAACATTTCACTTCTGTCCCTTCAAAAACTCTTTGGTTGCTTTTGCAATATGCTTTGGGTCATTGTCCATCTGCACTGTGAAGCGCCGTCCAATGAGTTCTGCAGCATTTGGCTGAATGTGAGCAGATAATATTGCCCGAAACACTTTAGAATTCATCCTGCTGCTTTTGTCAGCAGTCACATCATCAATAAATACAAGAGAACCAGTTCCATTGGCAGCCATACATACCCACGCCATGACACTACCACCACCATGCTTCACTGATGAGGTGGTATGCTTAGGATCATGAGCAGTTCCTTTCCTTCTCCATACTCTTCTCTTCCCATCACTCTGGTACAAGTTAATCTTGGTCTCATCTGTCCATAGGATCTTGTTCCAGAACTGTGAAGGCTTTGTTAGATGTTGTTTGGCAAATTCTAATCTGGCCTTCCTGTTTTTGAGGCTCACCAATGGTTTACATCTTGTGGTGAACTCTCTGTATTCACTCTGGTGAAGTCTTCTCTTGATTGTTGACTTTGACACACATACACCTACCTCCTGGAGAGTGTTCTTGATCTGGCCAACTGTTGTGAAGGGTGTTTTCTTCACCAGGGAAAGAATTCTTCGGTCATCCACCACAGTTGTTTTCCGTGATCTCCCGGGTCTTTTGATGTTGCTGAGCTCACCGGTGCGTCCTTCTTTTTGAGAATGTTCCAAACAGTTGTTTTGGCCACGCCTAATGTTCTTGCTATCTTTCTGATGTTCTTGTTATCTCTCTTTGTTTCTTCAGCCTAATGATGGCTTGCTTCACTGATAGTGACAGCTCTTTGGATCTCATCTTGAGAGTTGACAGCAACAGATTCCAAATGCTAATAGCACACTTGAAATGAACTCTGGGCCTTTTATCTGCACATTGTAATTGGGGTAATGAGGGAATATCATACACCTGACCATGGAACAGCTGAGAAGCCAATTGTCCCATTACCTTTGGTCCCTTAACAAGTGGGAGGCACATATGCAAACTGCTGTAAGTCCTACACCGTTCACCTGAATTGGATGTACATACCGTCAAATTAAAGCTGACAGTCTGCAGTTAAAGCACATTGTGTTTGTTTCATTCCAACTCCATTGTGGTGGTGTATAGAGCCAAAGATGTTAGAATTGTGTCGATGTCCCAATATTTCTGGACCTGACTATGTCAAATGTAGACCAGCTTTTTCTGATGATAGAAGTATCTGCCAATGTTGAAGGGTCCATGCATGCTACAATGAAGCTATTGCTGTGGCAGCAATAAAAGGAGGAGGAGTCCATATTTAAAGATTGCATATTTATGTTTCTTTTAAATTTACTGTCTGAAAAAGTTAATGAGTTTCAATCACTTGGAAATATTTTCTCAATAGCAATAAATACAATACAATAATTGTAAGAGTTGAAGAAAAATGTTGCAATTAACAATGAACTAGTGTTATTTCTAGACATGTTTTAAGAACAGTTCAAAACAGATTGAATCAGTTGTAGCAAAAATTAGCAAATCAAGTTCTACTACCTGTAATTGAGTTAACTGCATACAAATAGTCCTTGGTTAATGATAATAATTGGGACTGGAATTTGTCTTTAGAAGTGATGTGGTCATAAAGTGTAACATTATGTGGCCGCATCATTTAGTAATGGTAATTCCTACCATCCCAGTTACTGTTGTTAAGTGAGGTTTATGGGTCATTAAATCTTACAGAAACCTTAAATCTTTAAGAAATCTTAAAACTTTCTGTCAATTTCAACAATCATAGTCAGTGGGGAAGTTGTAAATACCAGGTAGCTCACAAGCAGGCCAGCTGGTAGGTAAGTAGCTGCAGGATGGGACAGGGTACACAAGGATCCAGTGGAGCATGATTATACAGATGTTAATGGGGCAGGGAAGGATATGAAAGGGTCCAGCTCAGTGCAAAGCAGGGAGGATTGGGGTGGTTGCTGTAGTGAATGTGAAAGCACACACTAGTGCAATTAAATTGGAATGGCTGCTATAGGGCAGGGCAGAGTGCACAAGGTTCTGGTGCTGCATGGCACAAGTACGGGTAATATGAGGTAAGATATATCTGGCTGGAGGTGACTGCTGTGGGGCAGGGGAAAGTGCAAGATCTTCTTGTGCAGCATGAGCACAGCAGGTGGCTGCTGTGGGATGGAAAAGATTGCAAAGTTCTGGTGCAGAAAAAATACAAACCTGCAGCAGCTGCTACCAAATGAAGGAGGACATGCAGTGGTCTGGCATAGTATAAGCAGACCAAGACATAGAGTAGATGCTGTTGGATACGGGAGATTTACTGGAGCAACTTGCAACCTTCCCTGCTTTCTTCCCCATTAACTTTGCTTAAAAAAGATGATTGGCACGTGGATTGTCCTCCCGGAATACCCCCAATCAGCTGTTCCCAGAGGTGAATTTTAGCAACAGGTTTCTTGGTTGTGAGCTCTGTGCCTTGCTTTTTTTTTTTTTTTTTTTTTTGCTTTTTTTTCTGCTTCAGAGTTCTGAAACTGTTTCAGAAAAAACTTTTTCCTGCCTCTGAAAGCCTCCGAAACAGAGCTTCAGAAAAAAAGCCTCTGGAGCTCTGTTTGGGGGCTTCTTTTCTGAAGCTTCTTTTCTGATGCTTTTTTCAGCCTCTGAAACCTCCGTTTGAGAAGGGCGGGGCTACATTTGGAGTATAAGACACACCCAGATTTTCACTCTCTTTTCCGGTGTGTGTGTGTGCATCTTATACTCTGAAAAGTATGGTAATTACAAAATCTCAAAAAAAAAAAAAAAATCAAGTTCTTTTCCATCAGACCCAAAAGGAAAACTATATTTATTTTAAGAGTCTTCTAGATTAAAATAAAAATCTGGTCCCAGTATTTATTTGTTTTATCATAAATCAGATGAGATCCAGTTTGGTCTAGTCTCTAGTGATTAAAGCACCAGACTAGAAAGTAGAAGAGAATGAGTTCTAGTCCCTCCTTAGGTATTAAAGGCAGCTGGGTGTCTTTGAACCAGCCACACTCAGCCCAGCTCATCTCACAGAGTTGTTTTGGGGGGAAAGAAGGAGAAGGAAGAAGTGTATTTGCTACCTTGTTATTTATAAAAATAATAAAGGCTGAATAAATGAATAAAAATTCCACCAGAGGAAATTAAAGATGTGATTCAGAAGCTAAAACTTGGAAAATCTCCAGGTGAGGATGGGTTACCAGCAGAATTTTATAAAGAGTTTAAAGAAATTTTGATCCCAAAATTACAGATATTGTATAATAAGATATTACATAGAGAGGATATTCCCATGTCCTGGAATAGAACAATTATATCCTTAATCCCGAAACCAGGTAAAGATCTAGAAAAAATTGAATCCTGTCGGCCCATTTCCTTGATTAACCAAGATGCTAAGATATTTACTGCAATTGTAGCAAATAGATTGAATAATTTTATAGATAAATATATAAACCATAATCAAGTAGGTTTTGTTAAAGGGCGTTATATGTGTGATTTAGTTAGAAGAGTATTAAATGTTATTGATATTGCTGAGAATAATGGTGATAAGATAGGTATTCTTGCCTTGGATATTTTTAAAGCTTCTGATTCTATACAATGGGATACTATAAAAGAAATGATTTCTGCATTAGGATTTGGTAATAAATTTATTCATATTATTTCCAAATTGTACCAGAGGGGTACGGCAAGAGTGAAGGTAAATGGTATATTTACACAAGATATAAATTTGGAAGCAGGGACAAGACAGGGTTGTCCTCTGTCTCCGACCCTATTTTTATTAGCAATGGAAATTTTAACAACTTTGATTGAAGAGGATTCAGAATTAATAGGTTACAAAGGCGTCAAAGTTAATTTATATGCAGATGACACTCTTGTCATTTTAAATAATATTACAAATGATATAAAAAGAGTTCAAACACATTTGGAAGAATTTGAAGATATGACTGGTTTGAAAGTAAATTGGGCAAAATCAGAATTATTAATGGAAATTGATAGGGAAAATAAATTAGAAAAATTACAAAATCAATTTGGAATTAGGATAAAGGATAATTTAAGATATTTAGGTATTATACTTTCACTTAAAATTAAAAATTTAAAGAAACTAAATTATGACATAGTAACAAAAGAAATTGAAGAGAAAATTGGGAAATATAAAAAACTCAAGTTATCTTGGTTTGGTAGAGTAGCTTTATGTAAAATGATGTTACTTCCTAAATTTAACTTTTTATTCGAGATGCTTCCAATTTTTTTAACCGAGAAGGACATTGAAGTATATCAAAAAAAATTAGATAAATTTTGTAATGGGGATAAAAAACCAAGACTGATTAAGAAAATGTGGTATCAGAACCAAAAACAAGGTGGTTTAGGAATTCCAAAATTATTAAACTATTATAGAGCATTTAATATAAAAACAGTAATAAAAATTTTAAAAGGAGATGTTAAACTTTGGGGTAATTTGGAAATGAAGGAAATAAAGAAGTTTGGTTACAAATGGTTTTTGGAAAATTTTAAAGGTAAGGTTAAAATTTGCAATTATTGGTTAAATAGTTTGACTAAAAATTGGGACAGAGTAGCAAAAAAATTAATACCAGACGCATTGTATTTAGGTAAACTGAAAGAGAATTGCCCAATGAAATTAAATAGTAACAGAGAGAGGATTATAATAGAAGAGAAAGTGGAAACAATTAATGAATGGTTGAAGTTTATAGAAAATGAAATGAGGAAAGAGGAAATTTATGGAAAATTAAACATTAATTGGTTTGAAAGAATTCAAATGAATAAATGGAATAGGAAATGCAAAGAAAGGAACGATGAGAGCAGAAAGGAAACGGAATTTGAAAATTTGACATCTCGAATAATAAAAGATGAAATTGGGCCAAAGGGATTAGTTAGTAAAATTTATAAAATTATTAACTCTGATAATAATTCACAAAGGGTAATTAATGAAAGAGAATTGGGTAAAAGAACTGGGTATTGAAATTTCTGATCAAAATTGGAATATGAATTGGGTTAGCAGAATAATGAGGACATTATCAATAAGGATTAAAGAACATAATTATAAAGTTATTTGGAAGTGGTATTTGACCCCAATAAGACTTTTTCAAATGGATAATAAAGTGGATAAAATGTGTTGGAGATGTAAAGTGGAACTCGGGACATATGTTCATATGTGGTGTAAATGTAATGGGGTTGAACTTTTTTGGTCTAGGATAGAAAATGAAATATTTGAAATAATTAAGAAGAGGGTCAAATTGAAATTGGAAACCATATTATTATTAATATTGAATGAAACAACATTAACAACTGGAGAAAGAGAATTGGTGAGGATTTTGGTTATAATGGGGAGAATTATAATTGCTAGATATTGGAAATTAAATGTTGATTTAAAATTAGAAGAATGGTACAATGAAACATGGAAATTTGCATTAAATGATAAATTGACTTGTGATATTAAAATTAGAAGTGGTATATATAAAGAAAATGTTTTTTGGAACATTTGGCAACCATTTGTGGACTTTGCACTTGGGAGATTGGATGAATTGGCATCAGTACCTTATCAAAGAGATTTCTGGAAGAATTGAAGACTTCAAGTTTCTAAAACTTCCTTTCCGTTTGTATAGCACGTTGGGGGAAAAAAATTTTTTTTTCTTTCCTTACTATTGATTTTTTGTATTGATTTTTTTTTCCTTTTTGTTATTCCTTAACAATAAAAATATAATAAAAAACATAAAAAAAAAATTCCACCAGAAATTATAAAAAGTGCCATTTTTATAATTGCATTTTCAGCATATATTTGAATTCCTTTACACCTTTTTAACAATTTCTCAGTCGTTAAATACCAACAGTATTAAATCATGGGGGGCGGATGTTCTTAATTATACAGTTTTACAAGAGAACCAGTTATGCCAGTGAAACAATAGACTTTCCTTTACCAAATGTGTCACCATTAGAGAATAGGAAAAACATTCATCTGATAGACTGAATTTGGATTCATACAATGGGTGAAAGTTGGCCTACATGATTCCTTCTAACTTATTTAAACAAATACAAATACACCTATTCTGTGTGTTTGTCTGTAATAAATCAGTGATTCTCAAACATTTCAGTCTCAGGACTCCTTTACATTCTTAAAAGGGATTAAGGACCTCAAAGTGTCTTATGTGGATTACATCTATCTCTTACTATTTTGGAAATTAAAACTGAGAAATTGTAAAATAAATATCTGACTTTGAGGAATCCCAGAATTTCAGGAATTTGAGACCACAGTTTAAGAACTGCTGAAATGAGTTATTAGAAATGGACAAACTGATTTCATTTGTCTTGATATAATAAAATATCTCGGGTAAGATTTTGTGGAATGAGCATATGTTATTATCCATTAAGAACAGGTTACCTTGGTAGTACTATAATCAGAAGCTTTTTCTTAAAAGAAATACACTAGTACTGGCATTTCAGTAGAAGTTATATGACTATGTAAAACATTAATGCAATCAAGCTTTCCTTTACAAGTCAATTTAAATAGATGAATATGAAAAGATTTATCCAAAGTATGCAGTTGAAAGAAGTTAGGAAAGTTTATCACTGCTTTTTTTTTAATTTTTAGGATCCAAAAATGTATGTACAAACCGTTTTGGATGTTCATAAGAAATACAATGCACTCGTGATGTCAGCTTTCAACAATGATGCTGGCTTTGTTGCAGCTCTAGACAAGGTAATACATTTAAACGCTGTATTTATAACTAGCAAGTGACTGATTTTGAAAATGTCTGAACATTTCACTTATATATTTCACAGGCTTGTGGTCGCTTTATAAATAATAATGCAGTAACAAAAATGGCACAATCATCTAGTAAATCTCCAGAGTTGTTGGCACGGTATTGTGATTCTCTGCTAAAGAAAAGGTACATATTTTGGAGGATGTTGTATCCTCTGATTTCCTAGATTATTCCCCATTTCACTTTTAAACATTATTGCCTATGGTTATTTTATTTTTTTAAGTTGCCCTGGAAGCTACAGTTATTGTAAAATTTCGCAGACTAGATTTTAATTGCATTGCCTGCCAGCAGCATATTCTTTAGCCAAGTTCAGTATCCTTGTGTTAGTAAAATGTTACATAGCACAGACCCTGCATCATTATGTATTATGCTCTTCCTTGTTTACTTGCCCATTTGCCAGAGATTTTCCATGCAGTAAATTAAATAGGATGTTTCACTACAGAACAAATAGTGAGAACTAGGAATTTCTGCCTAGATTAGTGGCAGGATTATTAGCTTTCAGTTATCAAAAACTGAAAGCTGCTTCAACCAGCGATTTTGTTATACTATACTTCCATGTTTAGTGTAATAGTAGTATTATTGTCTTAAGCTGTATTCTACTCAGGAATTATTTTTTAAATTAAAAAAAGGTAAAATTATAAATAGATAAATCAGTGGAATGTAATTTGCTGTTATGTGGCAATAAGCCATTGTATAATTGTTTTATTTGTTTATTTATTAAATTTTCACCCTTGCTTTATTACTTTACAAATAACTCAGGGCATCAAACATACATAATTCTCCTTCTTCAGTTTTCCTCACAACACCAAGCCTATGGGGGGTGAATTGGGCTAAAGAGAGTGACATGTCCCAAGTCACCCAGCCAGCTTTCATTCTTAAGGAGAGACTAGAATCCATAATCCTGGTTTCTAGCCAGCATTTTAACCATTCCCTGAAACTGGCAAACTAGAATACTTTTATATTTTTTTGTTTGAACTCAATTTATTAAGAATCAAAGGAGTGCAATGACTTTTTTCTGGCTGGAAATTAAAAGTAAGAAAACATTTTGTTTGTGACCACAGATTTAATTCTGGAAAATTTTCTCTTATAATATAATACAATGGAAAGCTTGTTTATTTACAAAATGCCTGTTATGAGGACCCGGATTGTGGGGGCAAAAGCTGATTTTGTATAAAAAAGAACACCGCTTGTGGGGGCCGAAAGCCCTACTAAGCAGGTATATACAAAAGTGTGAAGGCTATTGCTTAACACATTGTAAGCCGCCCTGAGTCTCCGGAGAAGGGCGGCATATAAATCGAACCAATCAATCAATCAATCAATAAATAAATAAATAAATAAATAAATAAATAAATAGTGTCTTCTAATCCACAAGGTTGTGTGTTTGTGTGAGTGTATATGTACACACACAAAACCTAGTGGATTAGAAGACACTATATACATATACACACGAACATATATATATATATATATATATATATATATATATATATATATATATATATATATATATATATATATATATATATATATGAAGTTGAAATAATGGACTTGCTGGATTATAACAATTTTAATGCCCATTTGATTGCAGCTCAAAGAATCCAGAGGAAGCAGAGCTTGAAGACACGCTTAACCAAGTGGTAAGTTTATGTATAACTATGTATAATTTTTGGGAATTGATTTACAATGATAATTGGAGGTGGACTAAATAGGGTAACATGATTTACCATGAATCCTTCTTGTTTCTATAATTAAAGCACTTATTTATATGTAATAGTTATACATTGTCCATATTACTCTTAAGTTGATAATTATTTCAAGTAGGAAATATGTTTTTACAACATGCTTAAAAATACATACCGTGTTTCCTCGAAAATAAGACCCTGTCTTATATTTTTTTGAACTCTGAAATAAGCACTTGGCCTTATTGCCATGTGCTCAAAAGCCCGATTGGGTTTATTATTAGGGGATGTCTTATTTTGGGGAAAACAGGGTAGTTACTTAAAGTATATACTTATTTTTATGTAAAACAAAATGTATAAATATTTTATAAAATATATAAAAATAATTATCTTTTGCTGAGATAAATATGAAGTTGGCTGTAAAAGTCTTGTTCTAAAAATAAATACTAAAAATTCAAACTTCTTCTAGATGGTGGTCTTCAAATATATTGAAGACAAAGATGTGTTTCAAAAATTCTATGCTAAAATGCTGGCAAAGAGGCTGGTACACCAGAACAGTGCTAGTGATGATGCTGAAGCAAGTATGATCTCCAAATTGAAGGTGTGCTTCTCTTTTGTTTGGGTGTCTTTTATTGCTTATATTTGCCAGAACTTCATATATAATGATACTCAAAGTATATAACCATGTATATATTGATTGAAAATATCTAAAGAAATATGGAAACTAAATGAATATTATATTTAAAATGATTTTCTTTTGTTTATTACAGGTAATCCTCGAGATACAACAGTTCACTTAGTGACCATTTGAGGTTACAACATAACCCCCCCTCCCCCAAGTACTTAAACACTGTCCCAAAATTATGAATGTTGCAGGACTACAGCAGTCATTCACCCTTAGGAATGACCACAGAGGCACTGAAACATTTACCCTGCCTATTACCCCCCTCCCCCCGCCACGTCTCCCCAGGCACTGGGCCTGTAGAGACTCACCTTTGCAAAAATCTAGCAAGCCTTTGGTTTCTTTGCCTGGTTCAGGCGTTTGGTGCCTTCGCAGAAAACAGAGGCCTAAAGAAGTGTGAGATCACACAAGATCAATATCGTGAGATCTTGCGCTATTGATCTTGCATGGTCTCATACTATTTTAGGCCTCTTTCCTCTGCAGATTGAGGCCTGGATGAGGTCTGCAGCAAAAGGCTTTGTAAACAGAGGGAAAACTTCAATTCTTCAGGCCTTCCCTTCGTTTGCCTTTTCCTTGCCAAAGCCTGCAGGGGTGAGAGATTGCATCCCTGTAAGCTCTGGTCATCTTTGCAAAAAGCCTTTGCCGGCAAGGACGGAGCCTGGGAGAGGCCAGTCTGACCCTCATGGGCTCTGTTCTTGCTGGCAAAGGCTTTTTACAAAGGCTTTTTGCAAAGATGATCAGAGCCTAGGGGGATGCAATCTCTCTCTAGGTTCCTATTGTCTTTGCAAAAAGCGCTTGCTGCTGAAAACGGAGCTGCACCAAAATGGAGCCTGGAAGGGTCATGGAAGCAGCTCCATTTTTGGCGGCAAGGGCTTTTTGCAAGGCTTCGATCATCTTTGCTGCCCCATCCCTCCCGTGCTCCGTTTTCGGCAGCAAGGGCTTTTTGCAAAGACGGAGCCTAGAGGGACATTGGATCCTTCTACATTCCTATCATTTTTGCAAAAAGCTGCTGCCACATCCCTTCCTGGGTGCCATTTTTGGTGCGGCACCGTTTTTGGAAATAAGGGTTTTTTTGCAAAGATGCTTGAGCCTAGAGGGACACAATCGCCCTCTAGGCTTCAGCAAGCCTTTGCTCAAGGTGAAACCATGGCAGAAAGGCTGGAGAGGAGACAGCTCATCGAGATCTTTAAAAGGTAAGTGGACCTATTCGGGCAGGATTGGGAGTGGGGGAATTATGAGATATTTCAGTAGTTTGGGGATGGCCTTGGTTGATTGGAAGCCCTAAGCCCCCCATGCTCTCCCCCCCCCTCCACCCGAGATACCTTGTGCACTTAACAACCTGCAGATTTGATTAGCAAATGCATAGGCAAAGGCAAAGAATTATCATGTTCATTTAAGATGATTCATTCCAACGAATCCTCGGGTTACAAATGTAATTGGCAGGCTCCATTTCATAACTCAAGGATTACCTATATAGAATAGTTTTTTCATGTTTAATCTATCCCCCAATACAAGAAATTTATTCAAAATTGTTCATTATTGTTTGTAATAGACATTTCAAGTATTCCTACAGTAGGCTAAATAATTTTTTATCTTGATATATTCGGATTTTTAATTTGCACTTTACAGAAAGTTATTTGTTCACATGAAATCATGTAATCAAATTATTACACCAGAATTTGAGAATCAAGGTTTTTGCTTTGTTTTGCTTTTTATATGGAACATGAATCCTAATCTATTTAAATCAGTTTTGGATTATCATTAGTTCTCAAAAAATCTCTTAAGCAGAACTTTGTGTTTTTAAAATGTGTGTTGGCCTCTCATACATAGAATTTAAGAGTGCATATGTTTACATGCTTATGAAAGAGAGAGAGTAAACAACCATTTGTTGTTGATTGGTTGTAATTTATCCATAAATAATATTTTAAATAATTCAATTATTATAATAACTTAAGGTGGACCAATTTATAAGGAATTGAAGCTGCAGATAGAAAATTTGTATACCATGGAAGAAATTAAATGATAAATTTATGTTGACTTTTAATGTGCAGATCAAGGCTGAAAATTTTCTGCATTCAGGTGCTAAAAGTAATTAAATTGCTAGAAAATTCAATTTGTTTACTTTGGTCATACTAAAGCTGTAACATAAGTATTTATTATTATTATAGTGGTTACATTGTATTAGAGGACTTATAGATCAGATTTTTCTGTAGTGTGTGCATTACTCTATCTCAAAATGTATAACTTCATAATTGTTCTGTGATTCATTATAGCAAGCTTGTGGCTTTGAATACACATCCAAACTTCAAAGGATGTTCCAAGATATAGGTGTAAGCAAAGACCTGAATGAGCAGTTCAAAAAGCACCTATCCAATTCAGAGCCATTGGATTGTAAGCAAAGTTAAAATGTATTTGTTTTCAAACCTGTAAATTAATATACATTTTTATAGATTGGTGAAAGTGAATAGTATGTTAATGAAGGAAATTATCTTTTTCTATTCCTTACAAATCAACCCAATATTGGACATAAATTATATAAATGGATTTAAGATTCTATCTATCAGTAAGATGCCTCTCCAACAACAAAATAAGGGACTAAAGTGGGCATGGGAAAAGAAAATTTTTAAAATGGGTCAATCTAAGAAGGGTTTCAGGAGACAGCTGATATTGCAAGCAGTGAAAAGGATCAAAAACTACATCATTTGTTCTATAAGGCAAGACTTTATATAACTTTAGGTGATTTGCTTTGAACTATAAGAGATTCCAACTTCAATTTTTAGAAATCAGTAATTATACTGCTGAGAAAAAGAAAAAAAAGGATAGGGTGTGGGGAGTGGGGAGAGATTATAATCCAAACATGGACTTTTATGTACAAGACTGTTCTGGTACTTGGGATAGAATTTTAACTTAAAGTCTATTAATTCTAAATGGTTTTATACCTGGCCTCCAGTTAGGAAATCTCAGATATATAGCAAATGCCAACAAAAAGGGTTTTTCCAGTCAGTCTCAGCTCCTAGAACTGTATACACTGTATGCACAATTATTAGACAAGTTGTAATTTTGAGGATTAATTTTATTGAACAACTACAGTGCGCTCTGTCAATCCAAAATGTTAATGAATCTCAAATTCATTTGAGAAAGTAAAAGTGAGGTTTTGGCTTTCTTAGAGTATCTATGTGTGCACAATTATTGGGCAACTATTAGTGTGTAGAAGTATTATGCAATGAAATTTTTCCCATCTTACTCATCTGTTTTCATCTGTTAAAGGGAGAATAATAAAACAAAACTCAAAATTTACAAATAAACATTTCAAAAAAATAAATCAGCAACCAATATAGCCACCCTTCTTTTCAATAACAGTCATAAGCCTTCCATTCATAGAGTCTGTCAGTTTCTTGATCTGTTGACGATCAACTTTTTGTGCAACAGCAACCACTACCTCTCAGACACTGTTCAGAGAGGGGTCGTCACTATAAATCTCCCGTTTAAGAAGAGCCCACAATTCTCAATAAGTCAGGTGAGGAAGGGGGGGCATGTCATTATTCTTTCATCTTTAAGGCCTTTGCTGGCTAGCCATGCAGTGGAGTTCTTCAATGCATGTGAAACATAAATATTGTCTTGAAAGATTTCCTATACCACTGCTTGAAGAAAGTGTCTTCTAAAAAGTGGCAGTAGGTTTGGGAGTTGATTTTGAGTCCATCTTGAACCTGAAAAGGTCCATTGTTAAATACCAGCCATACCAGTATTCTTCCTCCACTATGCTGGCTCTGTGTTTAAGTGGAGCTCTCTGCCCATTAACTGATTTAGCCACTGGTTCATCCATCTGATCCATCAAGAGTCACTCCCATCTCATCACTCCATGAAACTGTTGCTGTTGCACAAAAAGTTGAAAAGTCTGTCTTCAGTTATTTCTTGGCCCAGTCTTGTCATTTCAACTTATTTGTCTTGGTGGTCAAGTTTCAGCCTTCCTTACCTTGGGCATGTCTCTGAGCACTGAACACCTTGTACTTCTGGGCACTCCAGGTAGGTTGCAGTTCTGGAATATGACAGCACTGGAGGATAATGGGTTTCTGGTAAATTCATATTTGATTCTTCTCAAATCTTTGGTAATTGATGTCTCTCTTTTTTTTCTCAACATGTTTCTTGTGACCCTGATGACTATTTGCAACAAAATGTTTGATGTTTGTGTGATCACTCCACAATATCTTAGCAATTTCAAGAATGCTGCATCCCTCTGAAAGACTTCTTACAATTTTTGACATTTCAGAGTCAATTAAATCTCTTTTTTGACCCATTTTGCCTGAGGAAAAGAAGCTGCCTAATAATTATGCACATCTTGATATAGGGTATTGATCTTCTTAGGCCACACTCTCCTCATTACACAAATACATATAACCTGATATGCTTATATCCAATAGCCATTCAAATTTATACAGCTTGGAGGTGGAAAATATGCATAAAATGATAATATGGTCAAAATACTCACTTGTCTAATAATTGTGCACAGTGTAGATATACAGGTAGTTCTTGATTTACAACCAGAATTGAACCTAAAATTTATGTTGTTAAATGAGAATTTGTTAAGTGAGTTTTGCCCCATTTTATAACATTTCCTGCCATAGTTGTTAAGTGAATCACTGCAGTTGATAAATTGGTAACCTGGTTGTTAAGTGAATCTGGCCCATCCTTTGACTTTGCTTGTCAAAAGGTTGCAAGTGATCACATGACCCCAAGATGCTGCAACGGTCATAAGTATGAACCAGTTGGCAAATACCTGAATTTTGATGACATGATCATGGAGATGATGTGAAGGTTGTAACTGAAAAACAGTCATGTCACTTTTTTCAGCGCTGTTGTAACTAACAGTATAACAGTGTCACTAAATGAACTGTTGTAAGTTGAGGACTACCTGTACATGTTCAAATTTCTTGGCAATTGTCCCCAAGTCAGTGTTTCTTTTTTTTCTTCTTCTCAATTTTGTCTGTAGATCTAGAATTTTGAGGTTGTATCAATGCAAGTATCAATGAAGGCTGATTCTACTTGCCTTAGTTTATATGATCTATAAGTGTAGGTGGGAGTTATCACATGGCTGAATTAAACATGGATAAGATCTTGCAAAGCTGGAATATATTTAATTAAATATAGGATGCATTGGACGTGGAATTGTGCAGTTAATATTTTTATTAGTTGAATTGATTGGATGATATTTGTAATTTACTTCAATTATTCTTGTGTTTTAAATAATTTCTATGCAATTTTCTCCAATATATTTTATGGTACCTTTGAAAACAAAACTCTCCTTATTTTTCTTTCATTTGTACATAACATTTGTACATAGCATTATCTTTTCCTAACCAAATAATTGTTCATTTAATCTGTTTTGTTGGTCAATGACTGAAATAAAATTACTGACTTAATTGTTCATATTTTTATACTAGTGGACTTCAGCATACAAGTACTAAGCTCTGGATCTTGGCCCTTTCAAATGTCTTGTGCATTTGCTCTCCCATCAGAGGTAAGACCATCTTCGTTTCTAAGTCTATATTTTAAGATATAGGGAGACTAGTATTCTGGAGGGGTGATGGTAAAGTAGAATCTGGTTGACGCATTACATCTAGTAATGTCTTTAATGGCAGATTAGTCCATAATAAGATAGCAGTCTCTTTGATATAATCAAAGATTACAATTACCTGATTATCGAATTAGGGCTTACCCATCTCTTTCTACTTGTACCCTTTCTCACCCGCAAATCTATCTTTCACAGCAAACCAGTGATGCCGATTACTTTTTGTCTGTG
The DNA here is from genome assembly GCA_022577455.1 of Arizona elegans. Taxonomy (NCBI): domain Eukaryota; kingdom Metazoa; phylum Chordata; class Lepidosauria; order Squamata; family Colubridae; genus Arizona; species Arizona elegans. The sequence continues at coordinate 89,728,764 of JAKOOJ010000004.1, forward strand.
TTTTTTATTTGATGTTGAGTCAAAGAGATAGTTTGGACATTTTCCAGGTGTATTTTCCACTCTGTCTAAGCTGATTGTGTGGTTTCAAGCATAGTCCTATAAAGCAATATATCGATCAGTCCTAAAAGCTATAGAATCAACTTCTCCTAATACAATATACCTATGTACATGATTGAGCAATATGCTGAAGATCTCCCTCACAGAATAGGCCAGCAGGTTATGGATTCAAAAATAAGCCTTTTTTGCAGTTGTCCTAACCTTATGGAATAGTTTGTCTCCCTCTCCATTAAAAGTTTCTGGAAAGTGATCAAGATGGTGATCTTCTACTAAGCTTTAGGAAATAAGGAACAAGGTGAGGTACAGCTTTTTCTGCTGGTTTTAGTTGCTGATTGTAAATCTTATTTATGGAACTTGTACTTTTTGTATTGGATTATAAATCCAATAAATACTATAGCTCCCATGATAATTGCAGAGTTGCTACATAATTAAGGCCTTCATTCAGTATTGCTAGGCTTTTTGAGAACAAAACACCCATTTTCATGTTAAATTTAATATTTTTCACATACTTTGCTGATGACAGTCTGTTTTATGTCATCTATGTCAAGTAGTATTATGCCACACTGGACTCTGCTAGACTTGGTAATGGGTTGTATGATTGTCAATAAATGAAGAAAAAAACTGTCAAAGTGCTGATTTTTGTTTAAGAATTACTGTAAATGTTCAATCTATTGTAGACAGCATGCTTTCTCCTTAAAAGAGTACATACCCAGCTGAGTGTTCTCATAGCCAGTTCATGTTCAAGTAGATTAAGTGGTAACAAAATCTTTTGACAAACCTTGCTGAATAACATCAACAATAACTGGCTCCAATTATTCACTCCATTTCTCTACTCTGCTTAAGTCTGAAAATGTAAATATGATATGGTTTGGTTTGATTTAATTTGATTTGAAATGCAGCTGGAGCGCAGTTATCAGAGATTTACTGCTTTCTATGCAAGTCGTCACAGTGGCAGAAAATTAACATGGTTGTATCAGCTATCCAAAGGCGAACTAGTTACCAATTGCTTCAAAAACCGATATACACTACAGGTAAAGTTCACTGTAGTTTGGTTTAAAAGCTATTCAAGTAAAATGTTAAGAAATTTGTTCTTTTCTGATACTATATCTTGAATTTGGAAATTTTACTAATATTTCTGTCTTTTAATAATCCTTTAGAAAAATGCAGGAGGGAAAGGCATAATGCATGGAACAAATGTTATGGCTTGCATGTAGACACATTTCTATGCTATACATTAACATTCTAAAAATCCCCTCCTCCCCCTCCATGTATGTTATTTGCCTTCTCTAATATATATTTGTTTAAATAAGCACACAAAATATGCTAATATATACTGATATTAATATTCACAATAATGCAATCATAATATAATCAAATATATATGTTTAAATTGTGTAAATAAGCCACTTAGATAAAATCTCTTGAATAGTTAGTTTGCATATACAGTGCATTCAGAAAGTATTCAGACCCCCTTCGCTTTTGTCAATTTTGTTACACTGCAGCCTGACTCTACAGTGGTTGAAATTCATTTTTTTTTCTCATTAATGTACACTCAGTACCCCATAATGTAAAAACAAAATTTTAGAAATGTCTGTAAATTTATTAAAAAAGAAAAACTGAAATATCACATTGGCATACATATTCAGACCCTTTGCAACAACCCTTGAAATTTAGGTCAGTGCCTCCCAGTTCTCTTAATTGTTGCTGACATGTTTCTACACTTTGATTGGAGGTGACCTGTGGTAAATTAAATTGACTGGACATGATTTTGAAAGGCACACAGCTCCCTATAGAAGGCCTCATAGCTGACAATGCAGATGCATTGCTGTCTGCAAAGCTCAGAGACAGGATTATTGCAAGGCACAGATCTGGGGAAGACTAGAATAAAATTTCTGCTCCACTGATGGTTTGTAAGAGCAATGACTTCCATAATTCTAAGTGGAAGATTTTGGCACAACCTTGACTTTTCCAAGAGCTGGTTGCCTGGTCAAACTGAGCCATCAGGCGAGAAGGGCCTTAGTAAGAGAGGTGAAGAACCCAATGGTCACTCTGACTGAGCTTCAGAGATCTTGTGCGGAGATGGGACAGAGTTCCCCGGAAGGAAAACCATCACTGCAGCCTTCCACCTATGGAAGAGTGGATAAACAGAATCTTCTCAATGCAAAATGCATGAAAGCTTGCTTGGAATTTGCAAAAAAGCACCTGAAGTACTTTCAGACTCTGAAAAACAAGATTCCCTGATCTGATGAAACCAAGATTAAACTGTTTGGCCTCAGTTCTAAAAGTTATATCTTATCACTACTCATCACTGCCCAATATCATCCCAAATCCCCTGCCCAACATCATCCCAACAGTGAAGCATGTTGTGGGTTTGTTTTTCAGCAGCAGGGATTGGGAGACTGGTCAGAGTTAAGGAAAAGCTGAATGGAGCAAAGTACAGGGGTATCTTGAATGAAAACCTGTTCCACAGTGTTCAGGACCGAAGTTCACCTTCAACATGACAACAATCTTAAGAATACAGGCAAGACAACACAGGAATGGCTTAGGGACAACTCTGAATAGGCCAGCCAGAGCCCTGACTTGAACTCTATTGAACATCTCTGGAGGGACTTGAAAATGGCTGTCCACCAACAGTTGCCATCCAACCTGACTGATCTTGAGAGGATTTGCAAAGAAGAATGGCAGAAAATCTCCCAATCCAGGTGTGCAAAACTCATCACATCATACCTTAAAGGATTTGAGGCTGTAATTGCTGTCAAAGGTACTTCAACAAAATATTGAGTGAAGGGTCTGAATACTAATGCCAATGTGATATTTCAGGTTTTTTTCTTTTTAATAAATTTACAGACATTTGTAAAATTCTGTTTTCACTTCGTCATTATGGAAGATTGAGTGTAGATTAATGAAAAAAAATTAATTCCAACAACTGTAGCATCAGTCTGCAACATAACAAATTGACGAAAGTAAGGGGTACTAAATGTTTTCTGAATGCCCTGTATGTATTTAATACTCACAGATCTTAAGTCTTTTCATTTTTGCTTTCTTCTTGGTTGTGTAATCTGAAAACGTTCACTGTAAATGCATGATTTTTCTATTGAAAATCTGACTGATAGGTATTTTTCAGTTTATATGAAATACCAAACAATACAGAAAGAATTGTTTGGTCTGAAAGATAAGGTTTTATGTTCTATTTGCTCTGATAAATTGATTCATGTGAATTTGGAAATTCATTCAAATAAAAGCTATTGCTTGCCTTTTTAAGGCATCTACATTTCAGATGGCAATCCTGCTGCAGTATAATACAGAAGATGCCTACACGGTCCAGCAGCTGACTGACAGTACTCAAATAAAAATGGTAAAGCTTCATTTCATGTTATTATAGTTTTAATGATTGAGGAGTGTTTATTGTTCCACTTACTACATCCATTTATTGCTTCTTTAAATCTAGAATTGTAATGAGCACAAAGCGTAGTTAGTACTTTTCAAGTTTTTTAAACAACTTTATTACATTTTTTAAAAATACAGAAGAAAAAAGGAAATGAAAGAGAATCAAAAGGGGGAAAAGTTTGAAAATGAGGAAAAAAGAAGAGAAGAGTAATAAAAATATAAAAAAGAGAAACTCCTAATTTTCCCCAGTACAGATACAAAAACTGTTGTATCAAATAATTTCTTACTCTAAG